>JAPTHN010000001.1:166560137-167760137 GCA_026936325.1 Platynereis dumerilii
GTTAGCAATAGAATCCATAAAGGAAATAAATAGCACCTGGTAAAAGAAATCCAAACAGTATTCATGGGAGTCACTACATTTGATTCAATAAGTGAAATCACAACATTGCGGGAGTGAGGACTTGAGTGTGGATGATTTCATCTGGAGGGGGGTTCGGGGTGAGCATGAGGGGCGAGGAGGGGTCGGAAATGTCTTGTGGAATATCGGGGGGCATTTCAGTGGCCATCGGCATGTCGTATGACCCACTGGAGTTCTCGTGTGAGGAGGGTAAATTGACGGATGTCTCGTTGACATGTTGCGGATGTTTGTTCTCCATGTGCTTCAACATGTCTCCCTTCCTCCGGAAGCTGCTGTTGCAAACTGAGCAGGAGTAGAGGCGCTTCTTAAGGTGCACTCCCAGCACGTGTTGCATCATGTTGCCCTTGACCGTGAACTTCTTGTTGCAATACTCGCACTCAAACCTCTTGCCCATGTTCTGTTCGTGCACTATCTCTATGTGCTTATTCATGTTGTCTCTCAGGTGGAAGCCTTTGTCACAGTATTGGCACTTGAAGCGGAATTCACCGTGAGTGAGCACATGCCGTCGCAGCCGCCCTTTAGTCAGAAACGGCTTTCGACACAACTCACAGTGAAACACCTTCGTCGTGACGTGTGCGCAGTTCACATGTTCCTCCAACCCCCTCTTCTCTCCGAACTTTGCCTGGCAGATGTCGCACACGTAGCGTTTATCATCTTGAGCGTGGCACACCCGCATGTGCTGTTTCAGGGAGGTTGGGGTCTTGTAGACCTTCTTACAAGTGGGGCAGTTGACCATGTCGGCAGAGTCCGAGTGCTTCTGCCTCATGTGGGAAGCCATGTTGCTGATGGTGCTGACCGTGATGCCGCAGATGGGACAAGGGGTGCGCATGAGGGGCCGCAGCTCTTCCATGTAGTCTCTGTAGTCGGGGACATCCGTGTGCAACTTGCCAACGTGTCGGAATAAATAGCAGTAGTCTTTCACTTTGACCTGGCAGATTCGGCACTGGATTCTGTACTCTCTCTTGTAAGGCTTTTTCGGAGCACCACCACTTTGTTTCATTTCACTCTCGTTGGATTCATTGCCACATGAATTACTTTCCTCGACCGAGTAATCCATTGAGTTTTCTTCGGCCTCCTGTTCCGACGCCATCACACTCTGCAAAGTGTGCACGCTCATCTCCAACTCGGCTTGAGCGTCTGGATCATTGTGGAGATCAGCATTGTGCAGCTCCAACATGCCAGCGCTCATCTCCTGGTGATCTGTCTCCCACTCTTGAACCGGGACATCTGGATCTATCATCTGCCTAGCCATGGGGCGCTTCTTCTGGGGCAGTTTCAAGTGCTCCTCCGCCATGTGGTTCATCCGAGATTCATCTGCCAGGTTGTCCGCCACATTTGTCAGAGTGATGTGCTGCACCTCCTCCTCTTCCTCCTCCTCCTGCTCCTCCTCTCTGGTGTTCATGCCATAGCCTGCTGGAATATTGCTTTCGTAATTTGGTTCAAGTGACATCTGATCATATGTATTCTTTATGAAACCCGGTTGTAGCCCTGGCGTATAACACTCGTCCATGTCAGAGTAATGGCTGTGGCTCCGCACAAAGTCATGTTCTTGGTGGTGGTTGGGAAGATGCACTGTTTCAAGAGTGGTAGGGGCGGACATGTCGTACAAATCATCACTTCCAGCAAAACTGTCAGGCTGAGCAAAGTGACATTGGGGTGGAGGCGGATGCATATAATCTCCGTGAGACATTTCTGGTGATTGGTGATTCAGATCAGTCTTATTAGCAATTGTCTCATTTTCGGTAACTGATCTGTAATCACTTTCATCAAAGTTGTCATTTTCCGTTTGAACACCTTCAGGTACACTCTCTTCTTCGGGACTTTCAAAGCTACGAACATTTTCCAGTGGTTGCAACGCATGCTCTTGATGATGATTCTGCGCTTCATCTCCAGGTGGTCGTATCTCATTTTCATGTGGCTGTTCATTTATAGCAGTCATACGGCGTTTAATCTCAATTTCCTGTAATAGCACCTCCTTATCCTCGGGTTGCATATCCTTTTCATATGGCAGCATTTCTTTTTCCAGCAGTGGAAGTGCATCTACCTGTGGCTGTATTTCTTTTTCTTGCGGTTGTTTAATTTCATTTTGATGTGTCGGTGTTTTACTTTCACAAGGTTGCACTTTATTTTCCTGTGGTGTCTTTATTTCACTTTCACGTGGTTGCACTTTATCTTCCTGTGGTCGCTTTATTTCACTTTCATGTGGTTGAACTTCATTCTTATGAGGTTTTCGCTGCAGCTCCCTACTCCTAGCGAGTGGCTTAGCGTCTTTACGTTTTCCTTCTGATAATTCAACAGTTTTGACTGGCACTGGACTGACAGGAGCCTCAGGAGGCAGTTCTTCCTCTATGTCAGGTTTTTGTTTCTTGAATACTCTTCTTTTCCTTCTCTTTCCCCAAATATTGGCAAGTTTGTCAGAAGACTTCTTTGCCTTTTTGGGAGTATCAGGAGTCGACAGTCCATTACTTGACTCTCGGGCCTTTTCTGTCATTTTTATCTGCCTCACAGGTCTCACAGTTCTTTCAGGTACTGTGGACACATTTGATATCTTTGTTAATTTACCACCAATGCCATTTTTCACAGCAGGTTTTTTCAAAGTTTTCCGTAGGACAGGCTTCCTTGGCACTGTCTTCTTTGGTTTTGTAGCTTCCTGAGATTCACTTTGATCAAGTTTTTCTGCATCTTTGGAGACTCTCAAAGGACGCAGTCTCTTTCTGGCACCTGATGTTTCATTTTCATCTGTCCTTTTAACATCAGATACATTACTAGTCTTGGTCCCCCTCTTTGTTTCTTTAGCATCACTTTTAACTGTCTTTGATTCCTTCAGCTCTTTTGGTGTTTCATCTGTAGACTCAGATTTAGTCTCCCCAGCCTCAGATATACTTTTGGTCCGTTTTGGCCTGGAATCACTGACAGGGGCAACTTTTTCTTGCACCGGTTCAGCTGTAGGTTTTTCAGTAAGATTAGAGTCCGCAGAGACAGGTGATTCTAAAATGTGCTCATCTGAAACAGTAGCTTCTTTTTCTTTTGCAAGGTCGGTTTTTTCTTGTTCGTTTTCTTGTTCACTTTCAGGATGACATTCTTGATAATTTTCTGAGTCATTCTCCTTCGACTTGCCAGTGGGACGTTGGCCTCCTCGCCACTTCCCCCGGGCTCGGCGAGCTGTGCGACCTTTTTCAACAGGGACAGCTTGGGCCTGAAGCGCAACAGGCCCATTTCTGGTGCATCCATTTTTATAGGCAACTCTGCCCTGTCTACTGCCCCTTCTGGCCAAATTCCCACACTTGATTTCACTGGCATTAAATGTGTCGTCAAATAGCTCTGTTGTATCATCAATGTTGCCATCATCAATGCAGATTCTTGTCACTGAAAGTAAAAAGGTAATTAATTGATAGTGCAAGGTTTAAACAGCAACTTGCTCAGCAAAAATCAATATTGCAGGTCTTCTCTATCATATAATCTACATTGACCAGACACAGGCATGCACAGAGTTCAGGAGCTCAATATTCATCTGCTATTAGCAATTCAATATAGTTTAATCAATGTTATATTCAATTGCAAGCCCATCAACCCCAGCTTCAGTCATCATGACAAACAGACCAGCTGAAAGGTCTAGGTCCAGACATTGAGTGACATACCATTGATTCAGTGTCTGCAATCAGCTGATTTTAGATGCATATCAACCAGACATCTTGAGCTGTTCATATAGTGCACTATAGCCTACCCAGCAACATTTACATGAACTTGATTGCTCCCAAGCCCAGAGCATCTTTATCAGACCCTGCCACACTAGCCAGCAGCAGCGATCAGGATCAGCTGACTCACAGCCAATGTTTAATGGTGGTCATTCTCAGTTTGAATAATTTATTCAGATTTGTCCAGCTTTGTGTCAACAGATTTGAGGCCAATCAAACAATTATATGAGCTTCATTGACACATGAATAGCTTCTTCAGAGTGCAAGGAAGTCGGACTCACCACATATACTGATGCAAACGGAATCATCAGACTGTTTGAACAGCACAATATCACTGCTTGTGCCTGCAGTCTTGTCCAATGCACGGAATTTGGATCCTGCAGTTCGCTTCAGTTTGTAGCATGCTTCCACCACTGCAGCGGGCAAAATCAGCTCAATTTGTGAAATGGCGTCGTTCTTCATCTTACATGGAACCTAATTAATCAAGTGGTGCAGCATTTGCAGAGTCCAACACGTCTAAATCCAGCAATATTTTTGGATCCTTGGATCTTATTGACAGTCGACGCCATATTTACCCTGGTAGTTCGAGAATTTTACTGATAATGGCAGCACAATCTATTAGACCAATACGCCACCTTGTGTCATGCCGAAACATCAGCTTTTTTTGGGGACACTTCATAAGCTTTCACAAACTGCTCTCCCAGGTTGAAGGCTTGAATCTTTCATAGGATCTGAGACAAAAGCAAACTGCATGAGCAGGTTGAGACAAAAGGTCCAAAGTTTCCAAATTGTCTCCTACAGCTCAGGTTGCCAAAGGTCCTCTCAAAAAAATTGACACAAATTTGTGACTCCAGATCCAGTGTAGGACTCATCCACTGAAAAATTAAAATTGTGCTGATGGGCCAAAACTGTGCACGATTCCAAAACTTGTAGGCAGGTATCGGTACTGGTATAGCTGTAGAAGGGCTACCCGACCGCCTCAACCCTGGACCGGGCAGTTCTGAACCGGAGCGGAGCAGTCCTTTCTGGTCCACAATGGGCGTTTCCGCAACTGCTATAATCATTCGTTATTTAATCTTTATCATTTGTTTTTGTCAAACCTTGGTTAGCAACTTTACCACCTGAGTGCCCTACAATATAATATCGCACATACAAGAAAGTATCTTCTCATTTAGTAATCAATTTATTAAATGTCATGTTTGCACAATTGACTTGTCCAATTTACATGCATGGAATTTTTAAAAAATCCTCATCATGTGTATTTATACATTTGATACATATATATTAGAAATGGTCTCAAATAAATAAAAATATGAAATCCTACTTCATTTACAATGACTGTACAGAATATAATGAGATCTAATGTTCCATTTTCTCTTCAGTGGAGGCATTAGAAGATGCTGCGGTATCTTTTACGGTCTCTGCTTCTTTCTTCTGTTCTTCTTTGTTCTCAGCCCTTAAAATTAAAATAATTTGAAAATTAAAACACTTGCACATTAGGACATTGAGCCTATATTGTTTGATTTAGATGAATTCCTATATATATATATAAACTTTTAATGACAAACAGAAATATCAAATACAGATTACTATATAGGAAAGGAAATTCAAGAACTTGGGACTAAAACAATACCAGTTTTAAGATTGGTTGGATGAATGATTGGGACTTTATATGTCCTCTATTGGTCCTGCATGGTACCACTGAGCTAACCCTAACCCCCTTTTAAAATAAGATAATTTAAAATTAATTTGGATCTCCAAAATTATTTATGTAGGCCTATTGAAGAAATCAATTCACAGTCATTATAAGATAGGCCAATCAACAGATTCAAGAGGCCATACTATTTTCGAAGCTTAATGAATGAAGTAGCCTGGATTAAAACTCACTTAGCAGGCTCTGCTTTGCTATCTCCTTCCTGTTTCACATCCTTCTTATCGCCATCCTCAGCTGTGTGCTTATCTTCTGTCTTTTTCTTGTCATCATCTGCTTGACGCAATCTCTTGCGGTGTCTGAAATTCTCTCTGTTCTGTCGTTTCTCGCCCGGTTCTCCCTCGTCCTCTGAGTCTGAAAACTCCTCGTCACATGTGATCCTCTTGTCACTTGCCCGTACTGTAAAATAAGACAATTAGAAGAGATTAAATTCAGACTTCTCATAAAAGATTCCACTGAATTTTTGCATAAGTACTGACAGTTAAACGCCTCAAAAGACTTAGGCCTCTTGATAGGCCATATGTACATTAAATTTTGGCTAGAAACTTAAAGAGTACAATAAGAAGGAGCTTAGAATATTACATTTTATAAAGGTAATCTGTCACACATAGGCCTAATTAACGGGCACTTTGGTGGCAGGGTCAATATGAAGCGAGTTTGTGTTTTACGCCCCATCAGCACCGCTGTGGGCTCTTTAGAGGCAACGACGGGTCAATATGAAAAGTGATCATATTAAAGAATTAACAATAATTTGAGGAATTATTTTTATTTCCAACTTACTTGACACTCTCTCATCTGGGTTGGCCTTGTCTTCATCATCAGATTCTTCATTCAGAGCATCTTCAGGTACATCTGAAATATTCAGAAAAATGTTAATAAACTTTTGTTTTCTCTAGAGTAATGATTTGCATCTTGGGATTTTCATCTTTGAAGATTTAGCATTCAGTTTCAAGTGAATGAATCAGAATGATCAAATAAAACATGAATAATCATCTAATCAGCCCCAATTAAACAATATATTTACCGGTCATTTGCACTCCAGGAGCATGGGGCAACATCCTGAGGTTCTCAAACAGACGAGTCTTGATCTTGTCCAGATATTCAGATGTGTTCTGGTTGGCCATGTTTGAAGGGCTGATGTGAAGCTTGAAGTCAGGCCCATAATACTCAAAGTAATCATTGTATGGCAGTTCTGTAAAATGAAAACAAATAATTTTGAAAGTGATTAAGACCAAGAGAATACAAGTAGGGATGCACCGATACCACTTTTCCACTTCCGATCCGATACCGATCCTGGTATTTTGTTGCCGATACAACCGATTTCCGATACCATTCCGATACCGATACCATTGGTTAAATGGAGAGTAGTGCTACCGATCCGATACTGCGTTTTAGTGCTGGATCGGCACCGATCCAGAGTATCGGATTGGTGCATCCCTAAATACAAGACAAGCAAATCCAACAATATTTCATAAATTATGCATTCATCATGTTCATGCTATTTGCTAAAACAGCCCTTTACAGGCAGATAACTTCAAGATCAATATCTGAAGAGTTCCTTTATTCAGTACTTACCGTTAGCAATCTCTACACCAAGAGCAATGGCTGTTTCGTTTGTCCAGCACCGAGCAACATTGCGGATTGTGTAGCCTCCTCCTCCCAGCATAAGAAGTGGCAAGTTGTACTTCTTCATGAACTCAACACATTTGCCATGGCCTGGAAGAAGTAATAAATAGAATCAGTAATTAAATCAATTTAGTGTAAGGGCTATTCCATTTAAAAACCTGGGGGTGGGGTGGTCAGGTTACATTTTTGACCCCCCTCATGCATCTAAAGTGAATTATTTTCGACCCTCCATGCATTAAATGCAAATTTTTTACCTACCCCACATGCATCAAATAAAAATTGTATTATTACAATGCGTAAGCCTTCATGGAGCGATAATGCACCCCTGTACATCTAAAGCGATTTCTTTTGCATCCCACCATACATCTGAAGCGAATTTCCGCCGATCCCTACATCCATCTTACGAAAAATAAATCAACCTGACCACCCCCCTCCCAGGTTTTTAAATGGAATAGCCCTAATGAAAGTGGTAATATATAACGAGTCATTTTTAAAGACATGATGGAACCTGAAGACTGGCTATATCATAACTCACAGAGCTCTGCTTCACAACATGCTTCAGCCTTCAGACACCAATATCCACTTATTTAGGAACAAATTACATCTAATTGTTGCAGACAGACTATGAAATTATGAAAATACCTTTGAGAGTTAAGTTGAAGCACCCAAGCCTGTCTCCCGATAAAGAATCAGCACCACATTGGAGCACAATAGCACTGGGTTGGTACATCTCCATGACTTTAGCGATCACCGGTTGGAAAATGTGTTCAAAAGCTTCATCATCGATACCATCTCGAAGCGGAAAGTTGACAGCATAGTATTTTCCTTTTCCAGCACCAATATCCTGAAATAGTAACAGAACAATAATTAATTTTTGAGATTTAGGCATTGTTGTAAAATTAAGATCTCTACACCGACAATTTCAATGTATTTTGACACATTTCAATTTTTCAAATCATAACAACACGTAGCTGCAAAGCAGCAATTTTACTAGTACATGAAATCATCTTTTTTTTTTTAAATGGTAAAATAAAAAAAAATTTCTTGGCCCTAGTTTGACAAATATATATATTTAAACCTACTCTGAGATCTCCAGTTCCAGGGAAATATTCTCCGTATTTGTGAAAGGAAACTGTCATCACTCGGTCAGTTGTGTAGAAGGCCTCTTCCACTCCGTCACCGTGATGGATGTCAATGTCAACATAAAGAACACGCTGGTGGTATCTGTAAAGTATTGATTTGATACATTAAGTCAACATCTATGCAGATATTAAATAATTAAAATGGACTCAATTACTCAGAAATAACTAACATAGACTTGACATTATGTTAACTTCTAGGGACTAATCTCTAGAAAATATTGTCTAGACACTCATTGAGGACTCACTACCCAATTAAGTCAATTTCATTTTTTATTTCATAACTGATAAAATGTCACTGAAGTACTTGTGAATTGCAGAGTTCAAATTAAGATTCTTAAAACAACAAACAAGTGAAATGGAGCCATTGTTACACCCCATGGCAATCTGAAGCTGAAGTTCAGAAATCAGAACTGTCTCTAAACTTACTTCAGCAATTCCAGAATGGCGAGAACGATGTCGTTCACGTAACAGAATCCTGATGCTTCTGACTTTTTTGCGTGATGAAGACCGCCTCCCCAGTTGACGGCAATGTCTGTTGCTTGTTTGTTCAACTTCACGGCTCCAGCCACAGAACCTCCGGACGACAGCTGACAGAACTCGTACAAGCCATCAAATACAGGACAATCCTCTCCGACATTAACTGCAATCAATTGGCATATTGTCCATTTGTCATTCCAGTAAATACATCAATTGTACTAATGTGGCCAAACTTGAAGGCAAGTCACGATGCAGGTAGATGGTCAGAAGAGTAAAACTCAAAGAGTGTTCATAATAGATATGAATGCATGTTCAACTGTTAAACTTGTTTTAGCAATTACAAATTTACAATAAGATGTTTATCAGACAATCATAAACATGATATATCAGTAGGACAAGTATCTTGCCAATGCAAAAATACATACATCTTTGCATCTGTTTGTTGTATTCTGACATGTTGTCCGGTCTAATGCTTCGCAAGAATTTGATGTACTCATCACTGTGAAATTTGGTCATTTCCTCCTGTGTGGCTTTGTGTGGTCTCTGTAAAATAAGAAAAAAAGGAATTAGTTATAATATATATATATGGATTTGTTACCCAGGGCAGCTTTTTTTCTCATCTGATGGCAATGCATCATCACATGACGCATGTAAATTGAATTTGAAGTTTTGAACGAAGCAAAATTATATCAGTAATTAACTCACATAGATTTCCATTTTCCTGTAAAGACCATAGTTGAGCAACAGATTGTGTGTCATCCTCATTCTGTGTGGTTTCATGGGATGGCCTTGACCATAGTAGTAGTTTCCGATGTCACCTGAAACAAGGGCCCAATTATATAACAGTAATACTAGAG
Source organism: Platynereis dumerilii (assembly GCA_026936325.1). NCBI lineage: Eukaryota > Metazoa > Annelida > Polychaeta > Phyllodocida > Nereididae > Platynereis > Platynereis dumerilii. The sequence continues at coordinate 166,569,724 of JAPTHN010000001.1, forward strand.
TCAATGGCAAAGGTGAAGGAATATTAATTTTGAAAGATCAAAATGTATTGAAACTAGAACAATGTGACGCAGGAATCAGGAGGGCCAAAAATAATATTTACTTCAAAGTTCTGCCAAAACATGCAACTTAAAATTAGATGTGTTTTTAACATACTCATAACTCAAGTCCAATGTCAAAAATCCAGACCATGACATAACCAAATTGAACATTTTCTTAGTTGAAACTTCAGTATTTTAACAATTTTTCCACTACACTGTCTACAGCCACTACTAGTCAATCCCTGTGAGTTGTAGGGCCCATACCACTTTGGCTTGATAGTCTGGTTACGGCCCAATCCAGTTACGAGTTACTGCATCAGTGCTGACAGTGGTCTACGCCAAGCTAGGCTTGTAAAATCATTGATTTGCACAAATAGAAAAATACTCAATTGTTTAGCATACCATAGATAACTTTTTTAGCCTGAGAATGAGTTAAATTAGGCCTACAAAGACAAAGTGTCATATAAAATCATTAATTCGTACCAAGTCGGAAGACAAGTGTATTGAAATGAGTAGCATTGAAAATGTAATCAGTGGGAAACCGGCTTTCAGAACTGCCGTATTTCCTTGGCGTCGTGCTCCATGCCGTACTTTTCAAGCGTTGTTCGCAGTTTCATCCAACTTCATAATCAAATGAGAATTTTTGCAAGATGGTTGTTTAACACTCAAAAGTACAGCCACGTGCACACACACACTTTTTGAAACCCTTCAGACCGATTGCAACTCGTTAAGAGTAATTTTTCAGTGCCGAGAACCATTGTGCGGAGAACAATAACACCGGCGTTTTCCAGTGCCTCATGCTTGGTCTTCGCAGAAAGTTTTCAATGCAGTGCGTTGTCAATGGCGTTTCTTAACGAATGTATGCATTCCATGAGACTATTTCTTCAAGTTGACGAGTTTCTGAATCACAAGATCACGAACTTACCATCGTAATAGTAGCAAACTTTCCTCTTGCTATGCGGTTGAGTTGCCATTTTGGTTTTCTGCCGCCGAATAAGCTGACCCACTAAATTATGCAAATGGCCATGTGACGCCACAAATTTGACCTACTTAGGACGCCACCTTGCGGGACACAGCCGACACGCAAAGAAGGAGCAAGACTTTTCTCCGAAAGGACCTTTTGAAAGCTCCGAAGCGTGTAAGCTAAGCTTAGCATGTCCTTTCCTTTCGGGGCAGTCGCAAAGGAGGTTGATGCTCCAACAATGTCCAAGTCTGTGTAAGTCGCAAGGTGACCTTATTCAAGCCCGTACATTGAAGCCGATTATTCTTGGGGAATCAGTGCCAGTGGCGTACAAACTGTGGTCTTGAGCCGGGGGGGGGGGGGGTGGGGCACACCGCTAATTGCTTGGTTTTGGGTTAGATTCCAGCTCTTGTGAATAACCTCTACCAATGTAAGATAGCAGTTTCAATCATCATTCATTGCTCTCTCGGAGTCTCTCCTCAACCTGTCCTGATTAGCCCATTAACAAACAGGTTACAACTGGTTTGAGGAATTGATAACACAGGCCTAATATAGACAAGACCTCCACATGACAGTTAAAAAAAATTGAATTTGAAATGGACTTTTTTTTGCAACTTGGTCTTGGCTTATTATCAAAATTAAAATTCTGTAATGTAGGCAACATTATAATTATTATGGTTTAGATTTCCCCAAATGATTAAATAACTTTGAAAGTTTAAAGAGATGTTCAATTTAAGTTATATAAGTAGAACTTATTTAAAAAAGAAATTCACTCCAAGCAACCCATGAGATCAATGGACATCGAAGTTGCATAGCAAAGTGCAATCAGCATTGACACCTGCCAGATTGACCTAAGTGCTTCCTAAATGGCAATTTAAGGTAACCTGAGGATGAAACAAAGCTTAAGAAATTCCTGAATTGCTTCTGCTTCTGCTTCTTTTATGCCCAGAATTGGCAGAGCAAGTACAGCAGTGATGCAAACGCATCCTTCCCACGCAAAAAATAAAATTGATTCCTTTCCAACTATTAAAGGAAGGTTTACATGTGCCGGCAAAACTTATTTCTGTGAAAAGGAATTAATTCTATTGAAGATATACAATGTAATGGAATTTTTCAGTCAACTCTTCCTACTGCCAGCCATTAAGTAATCCAAGATCAGATAACATTGAAATATTTATTTATTTGTTGATCACAGACAACTTTATAAATATACACAGTACCACTGTTACAATGATGTTATTTTGTGTTGAACTGAAAACATTGAAATTATTCATTTCTTGGAGTGTTGGTTGCTTCCACGTTTTCCGGCATCTTCACAAGCATGGCAGATAGATTCTGGAAGTAAAATGGAAAACGGTTGTAATCAAAGGGCTCTTAGGGTTATGCATCTAAGTATTAATTAATAGGCCCTACTAATAATAAATTTTTAAAAGATACAATTAATTGTCATAATATGGACCAATACCATAGATTTGAAGATTTTGAAGCTTGCAAGTATGTCCTGTACAACAGGATGTTCTATGAGGACTGTAAATAGAACTCCATCTTCAAAGTCCTCACAACCCAGGTCCTCGTAGACCTTCTTCAGTCGGGTCTTAAAAAGAAAACAACATTAGAAATATGGGGTAGCAGTAGTGCTCAGTGATTGCACCAAGCAAAAGTTTTCTTTCTGCAAATCTGGTGACAGAAATGAGAGTGTATAATCAAAATTTAATATGACTAGAGATACCCATTGAGGGACATTTTTAGGGGGAATGGAGTGCCCGACCCCCCACTATATGTGAAAATGAAGAAGTAGATTCCCAGTGATGGCACTGGAAAGATTGACTGGGCAATGATAAAAATCTGGAGTTTGTCTGAAAGCATGTACTTGGATTGAAATGGTAGAGAAATACGTGAGAAGGAAAAATATGTGAATGGAGCTGAGGAAGTATATTGGTGATGAAAAAGAGTAAGTGATATTTTGGCACATTGCCAAATCCTACACAGCAGACGTGTGCACTGAGTCGTCTGCTCTGAGATTGTGCTTGAAGATGAACCTGGCCAAAGTGAAAAATGCATTGTTGATTGTATGCAGATTAGACTTGAGAGATAGCGTGTAGGAGCTTGGATAATAGTTGAGACATCTTGATACGTTTAGGGCTTGGAAAGAGCTTTAAAATGAGGGTAAGATCACGAAGATAGGATACGATGGGTAGAAGTAGGTCAGCCAGGGTGCAGGCATGGAAAGCAGCTGACACTGGAGTGTGTTGATGTTTTTGGCGGGAAAAGGGAGCAGTGGCGCCAGTCCCTGGCGATGTGATAAGCAGAACTACTGAGTAGATTCATGCGCCCCTGGTGGCAGAGGAGAGTTGCCGTAGAAAAACGTAAATAAGACAGCAGTGGAACTGTTTTCTGGTGTTATCAGAAGGACAGGATAGATCAATAAGGATAGGTGGATAGTTTAGGTGAGTGGCATCGCTAAGGGGAGGAGTTTTTAGCTGTTGCAGGAGTGAGCACGTCACCCATGATTTTTGTGTCTTATACCCGGCAGGGATACTGTATATTTCTATAAACATGAGTAACAAATTTATAAATCAGTGAGAAAATATTAAGTCAACACACCTCAGAGAAGGTATCTTCGGGATCTGCCGTAACACTAAATCTGTGAGTGTCTCCTCTCAGACTTTGTCCGTGGTGAAGAACCTATGAGCCAAGAAGGTTTAAATTAGGTGAAAAAAGACAAAGAATTGAAAGCATTATTTTTCAAAAACTAGACCAATAAATCTACCTACCCTATCTAGAGCTGATAATGGAACTTTAGATGTTGAAGCTGTTTCTGGGATGGTTTCAGTTTCATCATTCTGTTCTTGATTCCGTCCATTTGACACTGTGACACTGTATAAATGTAAACATGCAATAAGTTCGGGTTAAGTTATTGTCAAGAGTTGCAAAAACAATATGGCCATCCTATTAACTGCCATCATCTTGTCTGGCTCTTGCAGTCACATTTATGGATAATGTTTAATCACCAAAACCTTGCAGAAATTAAGTATTTCTATATTACCTTGCTTGACTTCCAGGTCTGGTATCTTTATCTGCTTCTGCAACTGGGGTCTGCAGTCTTGGCAAATGTTTTCCAACTGCAATACTGAGCGCTCTCACAAAACCCTCGACAGAATCTTCGGATATTGCGAAGTAAAGCAACTTGAAAAAGAACCAAAAAGTAGGTTATTTTTTATAATATATGAATTTTTACAAAGCAATTTCGTGAAGAGACACAATGCTGTGCTAAAGGTGATATTTTGTGTACCATATTAATATAATCCAGCTGAGGGGGGTCCGCTTTGTCATCCGCAAATATATCAAAGAACGCTGTTTTCAGATTTCCCAGTCTGTCATATGGATAAGCAGCGGAGGGCTCATCAGGCGAGGGTGGTTTTGACATGCCCTTGAACCACAAGTCAACCTGTTGGCAGGAAGAAGAAAAATTGTGGGGTAAGTACGGAATTTTCATTTCATTATAATCAAAAGTGAAATAACTTCAAATAAGTTGTCCTCTTGTTTTTTAAATACCACCAATATGCACATGAATCCAAGAGTCTAAGACATTGTAAAGCGATGAGAATGATTGAGAATACTGTTACCCTATCGTATTGCTCCTGTGTCACATATCCGGAATTAAGCTGATCCATGCCTTGGAATTCCTCCAAACAATTGAGCAGATCTTGCTGGGTTGGCTTTGGCCATGGTTGTGCTGCAGCAAGTAAGAACGCCCTCCAGTCAATGTATTCCCCGTTTGTGCGCATCTCTTCAGCAACCAGTTGTAACTGTAGAGTACGAGTTAATGGTTGTATTAAGTTATTAATGACAAAATATATGTGGAATCGTGGATCATGAGCTGCTAAGAGGCACTCCTGTACATTGTCAACAACATTGATCAAGGGATACAGCTTTCTGCATGTAGCCTACTGTTACTAACAAAGTAAGACTATGTTAAGTTAGCCATCGATATTTTAAAAAGAGTTGGATTGGAAGTTGGAAGTATCTATTTACCTTTTCTGGTGTGATATTTGCCCATGATTCTGGAAGTTGTTCTGTTCCGTAAGTCAGGGCTGCGAGGTCTGTGAACATTTCTTGGAAGGCTTTAGATGTGAGGGTACCGTTAGGTGCAGTCAGAGAAAACTGAAGTAGATTTAATGCAATGGTATAATCGTAATGCAAATGATCAAATGACTCGCTCCTTTATTTGTTTGTACCCTGTATGATAAGGCATTTAAAATTCTTTGTAAAAGGGTTGTAACCTCAGGAAAATGCATACCTGTGAAAAAAGGTGGAAGATCTGGTCTACAGTGAAGACTTCTGCCTCAGAAATCTCAATGGCAGGAGGTCGAGGGGGTGGCGTTGGAGTTCTCAGAACTCTAACATCCTGGAAGTATAGATGTCATTTTGACATTTTTTTCTTTTACTATGTCCAGATTATAATGCTGCTGAGTATTTCGTCTTTTTGTGGTGGCATTAACCATATATGAGACTATTATGAGTATGCTTTACAAGGCAGATTTTTTCTTTCTGACTATCAATTAGGTCATTTGAAAACCTGAATTCAATAGTGTCAGAGCGATCGATGTACACTCTATTACATGTTGCATTTTTTATACACTTTAAAATGGTAATTAACAAAATCTACTAGAATGCAAGTACCTTAATCCCAATTACATGACATTGATAGAAACAAAAGATGTTGAATTGTTATTAATTCATACAGTGCTACGCGAAAGGTAGGAGTATGAAGGAGAAGGTGTTTCTTAATGTGTTACATTTACACTTGAAGAAAAAAAGGGTAACACATACATGCATGAGATGCAGTCGTAGTAAGCAAGCTTTGTAATTCATTTTGTGTAATAACTAACAACTGAAGTGAATGTTAGGGATCTAACCATTGAGGTTGGCATGCATCACAGGCTCACACAATAGGGTTAATATCGGTTTAGTAAGATAGAATAGGAAATGTGGTACTACGAACACTATTACTATACTAAAAAGAGACAGAAGACATGAGAAGACATGAGAATTTGTTGTGCATGATTGTTAACTTGTAAAGGGTACAATTTGGTGCACTTATTGTTTTAAATCAGTTAGCAACACAAAAATTTGTGTTATGCTACTACCTTGTCAAAAGGAGGAACATTTATTTCCTGAAATCATATTGCAATAATTTAGCATGATCGGTTGATTATTTTGTCACCATAAGTGAATATACTCAATTGCATAATTAGAATTCATCAATTTATGATCACTGATCATAAATTCATAATGTGATTTGATGTAATGAAATTCACTTACCCCATGTATCACAAACTCCTCCCCTTGTAAGACAAGTTCATGTTGTAACCTTGTTGCTTGCTCGATGGCATTTCGAACCACTTCCGACATCTGGTCAATGCTACAATGACAAAACTCAGTCTAGAAATGAACTGCATAAAGGCAGATCCTTTTAGTATATTTAAGTTTTAGAGGTATTTTTATCAGAAGACATACTGAAATGTACACGTCCTAAAATGTAATACAATTACCTCTCCATTTCTTTCAAGAAACGAGCACCCAGCCAGTCATTCATATCTTTGTATGCCTCATCAGCTTGACCTTTTAGACGTTGTAAGACTGTCATTGCAATAGCTTTCACCAGCTCCAGGCGCAATTTTACGGCAACAGCTGCAAGTGGAAAGGGGATTATGAAGAAGTAGAAAGCTCGTAACGAGCCTGCAATTTCATTGGTCACATTTTTCTAGAACATACCTTCTTCTTCTATGGCAGCAAAATATTCAACCTTTATCTTCTCTTTGATGAGCTTCTTCCTTTTGTCTTCCTCGCTTTCTTGTTCCTCTGGAAGGAAAAGACCAAGTAGACAAATATGGTTAGTTTCATTTCCAATGCATCAAATGCTAATGAATCTCAATGGGATGACATACCTATACCTATATCTTTCATTCTCATTTTATTATGTTCTCAGGAAGGAACTATTCTAATGAATAATAGACTTTATTCTCCCGGACTCTCAATCACTCTTGATACGACAAGAAGAACTATACCAGACCTAAACCTATTCCCCCAGCAATCAAGCATGTACCCCTGAGGGGAACATCTTATGTTTTAAGTTAGTTGGTTTGTCATAACAACTGAGGAGCATGTGCAAGATATAAAGTGCAGTTGAGATCATTAGTTTCAAAGCTAAGTGCAAGGCAAAAATATAGGACAGTAGGAATGGGTTGCTACACTACCAGGTGGAGGAGAGGCTGCAGGGGCATCCTTTGCTCCTTTCTTAGGGGAAGGGCTGCGGCTCTTGCCCTTTTTACCACCGCCCTTAGCACCTTTCTTGCCAGCAGCTGCTGCTTTTTCTTTCTCTTTTTCCAGTATTGCTTGTCTTTCCTCTTCTTCCTCTGCTTCTCTTATTGCTTGTTCGGCAAGAAGCTAAAAATGAAAGCAAAAAATATTATTTACCAACACCATTGTTTATCACAGGAGGCTCATGAATGCTCCTTAACAGGCTATGGGTATTCATCTTAAAGTAAGGTCATCAGAACATCTTACTATTTTGTCCACAGCTGCAATGGATGAAATACACCCATCGTACAGTAATCTTTCATCCACATCTGTTGGTGGTGGGGGTGTATCAGCACCTTCAGCCTTACTGCCTTTTCCACCGGCTTTACTCTTATCCGGCTTGGCTTTTGTTTGATCTGGTGACACTGCCCGTCTTGGTATCAGGGGTATTCTGTAAACAGATTAGTCTTATTATCATCATGTGTTTGAACTACTGGCCTGAAATTTGAAACTGACCAACTAAAGCCTTTATTGTCACTTTGCACACTTTGTTTTAGAATGTCAGTTTAAAAAGTAAAGGACTGAATTTGCTCCTTGAGTGACCATTGATTCTGCCAGTCCCTTCACGACTAGTGCTGTTGGGCAAAGAAGGGACTGGTGCCAGTCTTCCATTTTATGTTATTTGGTTAATGTTAAAGAAACTCACCTTTTCCTATCCTTGTCATCTTCAGGGTCTGCCACAGGGGATTGTGAAGGTGTAGACTGTTTGCTTCTCTTTTTCTTCGGTGTACCTGGTTTGGAACTTTTAGGTGTCGTGGGTCTGGAACCGTGGGGGCTTCCTTGTGGAGTTGCTAGATCTCTTTTACTGCTTGTTTGACTTGGCGAGGCAGATGGGGGTCTGTCTTCTACAGGCAACTGTTGTGAATTTGAATGATTAAGAGGTTAAACAATTGAATAATTACTATTTTAGCAAGAGAAGCATAAAGGAGTATGATGGCTCATGACCGAATACAGTCATGTTAAATGTAGACACCTACCTCAACCAGAGGGAGCCTTGCATAATCTGACTGCAGTTCTTCAGGAATCTTGCCATCCATTGTTTTGTAGTAGTCCTTTAGCATCCTTGCAGAATCTTGGTAACGATCAACTTCAGTCTGCATCAGGGAGAGGTACTGGTTTGTCAGAAGTCCCAAATGGTCTTCCAGCCATCCTTCAACCATGACAGACTCTCGTTCTTTCTCAGCCTGTTCTTTTCTTTCATCACAGATGTTCCACAGGCGCTCACGCAGGTCGTCAACTCTTTGGTGTAACTCCCACTTTGTCTCTTCGTCTCCTCTAATGTCATCTGGGAGAGAGTTGTAGTCTGTCTGCCACTGACTTACAAACTCCTGTTTGTGGTCAGGTCTGCGCAGGTAAGCCTCAAAGTTTCTCCTAAAAATCACAAACGGGAACTCTATGGTGAATTCTCATAGAATTTGTTGGTTCAGCCAAATTGGGTGACTGGATGAGAGCAAAAAATTGAAATAAAGTTCATAAACAGTTACCTGATGTCATAGAAGTAGTGGATGATTTTATCACGTTCATCCCTCAGCTCTTTGAATATTGACTTTGCACCATTAGTGTATGTATTTTCCACAATCTCCCAGTGATTTGCCAGAATCTGTGCCAGGTCCTGGAATGTAGTTAATAAATGTAGTTGATTGGGTTCAATAGTTGTTTTTGAAAGTACAGCAGCAAGCAAATAATTATTCGAATTTTGACTTAGGGTGTCCTTATACTGATGGTAGCTCCGTATTCATAGTAATTTCAAAGGAATATAGTTCTGCCATGGGGAAGTTTAACCAGTGATTGAGTGGCTTTTAGCTACTGCTCTTGTTTCCGGTATGATTAGTGTTGTTCAGCAAACACTATTAGGGTTTAGTATCAAATTTGGGTACACAACCCCCCTCCAAATTACATGGACGGTTATATATCGCTAAATTATTGGGTAACTTTAACAAATAATATATAGCTAAATTATTAGGTAACTTTAACAAATAATATAGGTTTTGAAAAGGTAGGTTACAAACTGACCAATGACCATGCTGCATCTTTCACATATAAAGAGTAAATTGGAAATGCATATTTGTGCGCAAAATTTGGGATTTATTAAAATTGTGATGACTAATTGCTACATTTAATGTTTTGTATCTAGAGTAGTGTTGACAACTTGACATAGAGTAGAAGTTTTGAAAAAGATCCTGGAACAAATATATCGTGAAAATATATATATATTGCTTAAAGACAGTTGTTAGGAGGGTAGCAAATAATTGACCAAAATATAAACATCAATATACGCCATATAAATCCTCCTCCTTTAAAATTTCTAAACAATGAAATATTCTATACCATGCCTGTGACTTTGATCGAAACATTCATCGACTACATTTACTCCTTACCTTAACCTTGTCCCTCAACCAAGGCTCGAGATTATCGGGATCCCAAGGATCAAGCTAGTACAATTTAAGATCACATTACGGTAACAATGTCTGAAGATGAATGTAATGGGGTCATTCCACCTCATTTCAACAGATGGCTCCCACCTTACCATCTCAGAATGTCATGAAAAAATTTCAGGATGAAGGTTTATAACTTTGATGGACAAATCTCAAGTTATAAAGCCATATCTATAATAGTCTTTATGGTAGAAAATATTGAATATTTGCATTTTAGTTATTTTTTATAAAAAACTGTACAAATCCTCAACTTTGAAGCTAAATATCTGAAAGAATACTTAAGCTAGGGACTTGAAATTTTGAGGACAGTTACATATATAACTGAACTAATTACAAAAAATAGTATGTGTTTCTATGGTTATATAAATAGGTTTTGTGGCTTATTCAATATTGTTGCAAAACGCATTTTCGGACCAACTTTGAGCCCTCATAGAACCTTAGAATCTTATGGTAGGGGTATGATTTTTATGGACATCACTGCTGGCTAAGAGAACATTACATTGCACCCATTTTCAGGATTTTAAAAATTTTGGTTAGGGAGATACTGGCCTTCAAAAATCGAAAATAATGTAATTTTACTTACATTAGAACCCTAAGTTCCATTGAATGTCAGGTCATACCATCAAAATTTTAATTTTATCTGAAATTTTACATTATCACCTAACTATGCCTAAGAGTTCATTTTGGTATCTTTCTCCATTTTTGTGCAGTGAATTTTTAAAAATGGGGTCTTGGAGTTCATTAAAATTGTGTCATTCACTACCAACAAACCCCAGGATGACCACCTCAGATATGGATGAAAAAAATCACAAATTTCCTTTTCTCCATATAATGAAGGCATGCAAAATTTGAGGTGTGTAGCTTAAATAGTTCAAAAGTTATAGCTGATAACAAAACTAAGAAAAACAACAATTTGCGAGCTCGCAAATGGCTGATGTGATGAAGGACAGTTTTTGAAGAGCCATAACTCTTGAAGAAAGCTAAATTTCAACTTGAATTTAATTGCAGCCTTTGTCTGCACACAAGATATCCCATTTCTGTCTTAAAATACTATGTCCACCCTTAAGGACTTGAGTAAAAAAATCCTGAACTTGGCTTTTCAAGCACCATTATCGAAAGACATTAGAAAATATGACGAAACACAGTTTTTGAAGAGCCAAAACTCTTGAAGGAAGCTAGTTGTGTTCTTGAATTTAATTACAGCCTGAGGCTGCTTCCAAGAAACCACATTTCTGTCCAAAAATACTATGTCCACCCTCTTGGTCATAAGATAAAAATTCGCAAACTTGGTTTGCACACTGTCTTTCAATGTACTTTTTAAATGATGCATGAAAAGCCAAGTTTGGGATTTTTTATCTCAAGACCTAGAGGACAGAGAGGTTATTTCAAACCAGAAATGTGGTATCTTGTGTGCAGACTAAGGATGTAATTTAATTCAAGTTGACATTTACCTTCCTTCAAGAGTTATGGCTCTTCAAAACCTGTCATTCATCACATCAGCCATTTGCGAGCTCGCAAATTGTTTCACTTCTTAGGTTTGTTATCAGCCATAACTTTTGAACTATTTAAGCTACACACCTTAAATTTGGCATGCCTTCATTATATGGAGAAAAGTAAATCTGTGATTTTTAACCGGCCTAACAGCGGAGGCCGGTTAATACAGGAGCTGTAAATGGATCAGGTGAAACCATAAACAGTAGGCATAAACTGCAACCACAAGCCAGATGTAAACCACTGACAAAATTCCCTATTGTGACCTTAATATTTCACTTACAGTTATGAAATTTGGTACAGATATGGGACTCTGGGTATGGATTGGGAACATGTCGATAAATTCAAGATGGCGGCCATTTTGTGGCGGCCATTTTGGCAGCCATCTTTCTTCATTCTTGAACTGCCCATTGTGACCTTAATATTTCACTTACAGTTATGAAATTTGGTACAGGTATGGGACTCTGGGTATGGATTGGGAACATGTCGAGAAACCCAAGATGGCTGCCGTTTTTTGGCGGCCACTTTGGCAGTCATCTTTCTTCATTCTTGAACTGCCCATTGTAACCTTAATATTTCACTTACCTGTATGAAATTTGGTACAGGTATGGGACTCTGGGTATGGATTGGGAACATGTCGAAAAATCCAAGATGGCGGCCATTTTGGCAGCCATCTTTCTTCATTCTTGAACTGCCCATTGTGACCTTTATATTTCACTTACAGTTATGAAATTTGGTACAGGTATGGGACTCTGGGTATGGATCAGGAACATGTCGAGAAACCCAAGATGGCTGCTGTTTTTTGGTGGCCATTTTGGCAGCCATCTTTCTTCATTCTTGAACTGCTCATTGTGACCTTAATATTTCACTTACAGTTATGAAAATTTTGGTGCAGGTATGGGACTCTGGGTATGGATTGGGAACATGTCGAAAAATCCCAGATGGCGGCCATTTTGTGGTGGCCATTTTGGCTGCCATCTTTCTTCATTCTTGAACTGCCCATTGTGACCTTAATATTTCACTTACAGTTACAAAATTCGGTACAGGTATGGGACTGTGGGTATGGATTGGGAACATGACGAGAAATCCAAGATGGCGGCCATTTTGTGGTGGCCATTTTGGCTGCCATCTTTCTTCATTCTTGAACTGCCCATTGTGACCTTAATATTTCACTTACAGCTATGAAATTTGGTACAGGTATGGGACTCTGGGTATGGATTGGGAACATGTCGAGAAACCCAAGATGGCAGTCATTTTGGCAGCCATCTTTCTTCATTCTTGAACTGCCCATTGTGACCTTAATATTTCACTTGCAGTTATGAAATTTGGTACAGGTATAGTACTCTGGGTATGGATTGGGAACATGTCGATAAATCCAAGATGGCGGCCATTTTGTGGTGGCCATGTTGGCAGCCATCTTTTTTCATTTATTGAACTGCTCATTGTGACCTCAATATTTCGCTTAGAGTTATAAAATTTGTTACAGGTATGGGCCTGTGGGTATGGATCAGGGACATGTTGAGAAATCAAAGATGGTGGCCATTTTGGTTGCCGTCTTTCCTCATTCTTGACCTGCCCATTGTGATCTCAATATTTCGCTAAGAGTCATGAAATTTGGTACAGGTATTGGCCTATGGGTATCGATCGGAAACATGTTGAGAAATCCAAGGTGGCAGCCACTTTGTGGCAGCCATCTTTCGTCATTCTTGAACTGACCATTGTGACCTTAATATTTCACTTACAATGGAGAATAAGTTGTTCTTGGTCCCAGGTATATCCATGTATAATAATTAATTGTTCACTGGAACTTACTTTTTTGACATAACGTTTCACTTACAGTTATGAAATTTGGTACAGGTATTGGCCTGTGGGTATGGATGAGGAACATGTTGAGAAATCCAAGATGGCTGCCAAAACTTTCCTTTTTTTTAGAAATCTGTTCAAACTACATTGATTCTATACTAATAGTCTAGCATCTTCCAATCAACTATTTCTCCTATCTTCCCATATCAGTTGCTCAGTGGTTTAAGCAATGGCACCTTCAATTTCATTGCGTTAGGTCGGTTTTGAATCCGCGGATTCTTGTTTTCATACATATCTGAGATGGTCATCCTAGGGTTTGTTGGTAGTGAATGACACGATTTTAATGAACTCCAAGACCCCGTTTTTAAAAATTCACTGCAAAAAAATGGAGAAAGATACCAAAATGAACTCTTAGGCATAGTTAGGTGAAAATGTGAAATTTCAGATAAAATTAAAATTTTGATGGTATGACCTGACATTCAATGGAACATAGGGTTCAAATGTAAGTAAAATTGCATTATTTTCGATTTTTGAAGGCCAGTATCTCCCTAACCAAAATTTTTAAAATCCTAAAAATGGATGCAATGCAATGTTCTTATAGCCAGCAGTGATGTCCATAAAAATCATACCCCTACCATAAGATTCCAAGGTTCTATGAGGGCTCAAAGTTGGTCCGAAGACGCATTTTACAACAATATTGAATAAGCCACAAAACCTATTCAGATAACCATAGAAACCCATACTATTTTTTTAAAATTAGTTCACATATATATGTGACTGTCTCCAAAATATCAAGTCCCTAGCTTAAGTACTCTTTCAGATATTTAGCTTCAAAGTTGAGGATTTGTACAGTTTTTTAATAAAAAATAACTAAAATGCAAATATTCATTATTTTCTACCGTAAAGACTATTATAGATAGTGCTTTATAACTTGAGATTTGTCCACCAAAGTGATAAACCTTCATCCTGAAATTTTTTCATGACATTCTGAGATGGTAAGGTGGGAAGATTTCCAGAAATCTGTTGAAATGAGGCGGAATGACCCAATGATTTTCAACTTCTTCTGGAAAGTTGAAGTCTTCGCCATATTCAGATAATATTAACTTGGATGCTATTGATTGTGTTCACTGCATGTGTTGACTGTCAATGATTGATGCCTCCAATATCAGGTATGGAGCTTCTGCGGTAATTGGTTGAATTACCGCCTATAGAATATCGATGTGTCCATACAATGACCAAATTCTGTCAGAATCAGACTTCTCATTGCCTGATCTCTCTCAGAATGACCTTGAGTTACTCATTTTATTTAAAAATTTTTACAGGTTGACATTTCTCATTTCACATAGTCTTTAGCGGAGTGAGATATGATGAAATGATGAAATGACATAGACATGAAATATAATTAGACAATGTTGTAGACACAATTTTCAGTCTTAAAATAAAATTGACCAAGAAGAGAACCTTACCTCCTGCACAGGTTCATCAACAAACTCCCACTGTTCGGAGCCAGCTTTTGGAGGAGGGGTTGAGGGAGGAACTTCTGGTTCTGGTTCTGGCTCAGGTTCCGGTGATTTGCCCTTCTTTTCAGACGATCTACTTCGTTTTGGTGTTACCTCTGCAAAGCCAAAATTGTGTAATAGCACAAGAATCCTGTTGATCATTGATTGTGTAATGTCTGTCTACCGATGCCTCTGATATAGAATTTGGGAAGTCCTTGGTTTTTGGTGAATTGTTATACAGTACTTCTAATTCCAAATGATCAGTTTTGGAATATATATCATGTGGAACTGGTCTCACCTCTGTTTTTCTTGTCTGCAGATTCTTTGCCTTGTTTGCTGGATGCTCGAGATCTAGGTGATTTGGCTTTCTCTGAGCCGGCTTTTTTCTTTTCAACTGCAAATTAATGAAAAGAAATTTGTAGGTCTGTGTTACGAATCACTGAGACAACTCTCGTGATATTCTATAAACTAGAAATGAAGTTCAATAGCACTCACTTGGTGCAGAAGATGTCTCTTCTTCTTTAGGATTCTCTTCTTCTTTGGGTTTCTCTTCTTCAGGTTGTGAAGGAGCCGCCTGAAAAAAGAAAGATCAGGTCATAAAAAAATTAATTATACAATGTGTAAATTGTGTATATTTTTTGAGGTTGTCAAGTTACGGTATGTTGGTACCTCAGAAGTCTCTTCAGGTGCTTGTTTCTGTTGATTTGCTTCTGATTCACCAGAAGTTGTCACTTCTACAATCTCTTCTTCCTAAAATTTAGGAACAGTCAATGTACTGCTGATATCAATTGATTTGTTTGCCAATTTTTCAAAAATGTACATTTTTACCACACATGGTTATTAAAACAGTAGTTTTTGTAATTATACAAACCTGCTCATTTATGCTTTCCAGCAACTTTTCAATTTCCAAATACACAGTCTGCTCTTCTTGGCTTGCATCAACTGTTTTCAGGGTACCAAATTTTGTGAACCATTTTTCCAGTTTTGGCCATGCATCTTCAAATGCAGTGAGCCTAAAAACAGATTTAGTTTGTAAGTTTTGATTTGGAAGATAAATGATAAATTTGAAGGGATTGTTTCATAATACTGGTAACACTGAATCAGCCATATAATTAGCTAGACAAACCATACCTGTGCTGCAACTGTTCTTGGTCAAAGCCACGGTCGGACACTGGAATTACTTTCTCCTGATTGGCAATTCCTGTGGAACTTCCATGAGGAGGTGGTTTGAATTCCATTTGGTACTGCTCTCCTTGTTGTTGTGCCTCTGAAAGACAAAATATGTTTATGAAAAAAATTAATTAATGGATCAATAATTCAATATGACTTTAAGGAAATGGAGGAAATGTCAGCATTTACAGCCATAAAGAGTTGCATCAGACTTGCCATATCTCCCTGAAGCCCTCTTGAGGGAAATGTCATCTGAGATGTCCAAAATAATGACCATGTCAATGCCACTTGGAGGCTCCGGAGCAGGTGGCTTAGGACGAGGGTTCGGGGCGAGCAGAGATTTCTTCATGCTAGCATCAGCCTTCTCTTGCCCTTCCTTATCAAGACCACTGAGTGCCTTTTCTAACAGCTTGGCCTGGTTGTAAGTTGCTGGAAATCCATCCAAGATCCAACCAGTACCTTCTGGAACGCTCCTGCAATACCATGACATATATCAAGCATGTAAAAACTACGGCTTAAACGATTACTCGGTTAACTGATAATGGTTAAGTTAAAGCACTATTCGGGTAGAAATTTTGATATCTGATTAATTATTCATCATCCACAATGGTTTTCTGCTTAAAAGAGCGACAACCAGATATAAATTGTGAGACCTACATCTGGCATATATCATAAAATTTGGTTCTTTTCACTTTGTTCCACTTTCTCTTTATATGGAAAGCTGAAAGGAAGGGATATCACCCTGCTTAGTCGTCAGACTTATGAGGGGGAGGAGTATGTGGGGCTTCTGAAGGATCTGTTGTAAGTAGTAACTCTGTACCCCAAATGGATAGGATAATAATATATACCCAACGATTACCCTGTTATGGTTCAGTTAAAGGGAGTCGAGTAGGCCGACTCGGTTACAAAAATCAGTAACCCTTTCTGCCCTGGTAAAAACAAAGAATTGGTATGATGCGAACAAACAAGGAGAATATCACTGATGTGTGATGGACAGATTTATACTTACTTGATTCCTTCAATGATAATGTTCACCAACAGGTTGTCATCTGCTGGTCTCCCTTTCTTGAGTAGCTTGCTCACTTTGGCCCCCAGCTTTGCCTTTGGTGATGCCTTTGATCAATAAAAGTTATTCAAAGTAGTGGAACTTGTATTGCATTTTTGCAGAACATGTAATTGTTATTAATTAAAATGATTCACTGCAAGAAAAATATCCTATTCCATTTACCTTGATAATTTTCTCCTCGGTTTCTGGCTGCTTTTCCTGGTCATAGGTGCTCTGTGCATCTTCACTGACACTTCCTTTTGGTACATCTTCATTCACTGGTTTTTCTGCATCCCCTTTAAATGTAAATTTTCCTCTCTATACAATGTAACTAAGATAATGTTCAACTAGATGTTATGCACAAACAGTTTAACAGATCCATTCCTAAAAAGTATGTAGGTTAAATGGACTTGCCTTTCTCCTGTCCTTCATCTTTTGTTTGTGCTTCTTCCCCTTCTTCTGCATTTGCCTTTTCTTCTAAATCTTTGTTATCAGTTGGCTGCTCAGAGCTTTTAACATTTGGAGTTGCTTGATTGCTTCTTGGTGATGGCCCACCAGCAGCAGACTTTTCTGGATATATGAATGGGTTCTTTTACGCATCGAGCATGAATGTGACTTTTAACTTTGTATTAAATCTTGAGAAGCTTTTTGAATTTTTACGTGTAATTCTTACCACTTTTAGCTGAAGGTGGTGCAGTTTCTCGTTGTCCACTTTTAGCTGTCGATGGAGCTGATCGCAAACTGATGTTACTAGCAACTGACTGGGATGAAGCCTGTGATGAAATTATGTGAATGTAATGTCATTCAGACGATTCTTTGGAAACATCTTAATGTGCTGATGATATTATTGTAAAAATTCATATATAATATATCAATGGTGATAGTGCAAAACCTTGTATGTCAAAATTTTGCAATTTTTGTGTGTGAATGACTGTTTCAATATCCGATACATGCTGTCAGTTGGTCCCCTTGCCAGTTTGCTATTTTGGAAGATGTAACAAAATTATTTCACCCAACCTCGTATGTTGATTTGTTCCAAAAAGTGAAAGTGGCAGCTTTGACCCGCACTGATGGAGGAGGACCAGCATTGATGCTTCAAGAGAAAAAGACGTATGAGCACAATTTTTGGTTTTAAACGAGTGGAATTGGATACGATTGTGGCATTTCTCCGCTCTCAACTCAGGGGAAACAGACCACAGCTGTGCTATTTTGACTAGGAATTTGTGCAAAGTCTTGTCTAAAATATCCTGCAACTGCTATTGCTATCAATTTTATAAGTCATAATATTTATCATGAGATTTTTGCCAAACCAGGTTCATGTTGACTGCCTTTGCTTCTCTAGTTGCTCTTTGCATAAATGTTGACATGCCTTTGTTGATGTATCCGACCACATAGGTGGCACAGGCAAATGCATCCTAAATGTACTGAATGTTGTGATTCACCAGCCAAAAGCGTAACAGCACTGTCATGTGTGGATTGATTGGACATTCCCGATGGGTTTGCTTGAGAAACAACTTTAGACTTTTAAGTTTGGACCCTACAGTGGATATGTAGTCATCATTGGTCATGCTGAGTTGCTGTAACATCTGATTGTGTGACATGTCACTGTTCTCAGCGACATTGACACTAGCCCTGGGACCCATGCGTGACCATGGGTCATGCGTCATCAAATTCAAAATCTTGAGAATTTGACAAGCTGTTGAGAGATGTGCTCTATTTCAATTTCTGAAAAACTGCTATTTTTGACTTACGAGGTTTTTGCACTTTCATCATTGATATATATAAATGTTCACATACCGTGCCTGAGACTTCTACAGTCTCATTATTATTGTAGGCTTCAATGGCTTCAGCGACTAGAATTTCAGAATCTAGGAGTGTTAGGCGATGTTCTAGAGAGAAAGATGAAAAAAAAGTATTTACAGAGTTATGACTGAATTTCAGGGATAAATGTAACTAGAATCGCAAGCGATGATAATATGACCGCGGGCAGTGCTGGACGCCTTTTGGTTGCGACGTGCAATCAAGTGTGATTGTGTCGATCCAGAGAAGATGAAGAACAATTTTTGTATATTGAATGGAGCTTGTTTAGCCCTAGCGTAAAAAAACTCAATTGTATAATAATAATAAAAAGATATATACGGTTGTTGTTGTCCATGGCATAGTGGGGCCTCTATTTAAGGGGGGCTTTTATTTGAGGGGCCTATATTCAAGGACTCCGACAAGAAGCCTCTATTCAAGGGAGGCGCATATGCGAGAAAGGTCTCTACTCAAGCGGGCCTCAATAGATGGGCTCTTTTGAAGTATTTAGCCCATGTAATGGTCCCCCTCCCCTCAAGCCATTTCTAGATACGCCCCTGCGCGGGCCACCTATATGCCCATCTGTGAGTGTATGCCCATCTGTGTTGGAACACTCATCTGTGAGTGCACGCCCAGCTTTGTGCGCAAGCCGACCTGTACACCTATCTGTGTGTGTAGGCCCATCTCTGTGTGTCCGCCCATCTGTACGTGCACGGCCTTCGTGAGCACGCCCATAAGTATGGCCATCTGTGTGCGCATGCCCATATGTACGCCCATCTGACTGTATGTATACGCCCATATGAGCATGCCTGCCGTGTGTGTCAGCCCATGTGTGCGCGCGCCCATCTGTGTGTGAGTGCCCATATGTATGGGCGCGCCCATCTGTATGACCACGTGTGTGTGGATGACCATGCGTGTGTGGACACCCATGTATGTGTCAAAATAATTAAATCCTCCCCCTCTCAACCAGTGGCTGGGCTACCACTGTCCAGGCTTTTAATGTCTGGTTGATTACACTTGTATATGTGTACATTCCTTCGTAGAAAGCAAACCATCCAAAAACATTCACTAACATTTTCTTTTCCACTGAATGCACCATGCATATCCCACAATGCACTACTAGACCTAGTTTCGCCCGGTCTGGATGGGAAAATGTTATTTATAGGTCTGGGGACCTTCGCAATGATACGTAGTTGATAATATGGTATGGAGAGGTTGTATCAACGTCTTTATATTATACGTATCAACGTCGGGAAAATGTGTCTCAATAATAGAACAAGAAAATCTTGTTTAAAAAAAAGATATAACAAAAAATATGTAGCCTTAGATACAAGAACACAAAACCAACTGGGCCTCAACAAAGTTCAATACAATTTTTCTGATATTCTAAAATTCCACCTGTTAAATATTTGTTCTGTCGTTTGCCTAGAATTTGGGCGATTCCAAAAAATATGAATTTTTAAACAACATTTTGAGACACTGGTTCATGGACTATTGGAGCACCGCTATTATTCATCATGGGCCACTGGCTGACTGCTGCAACTGTTGCTCTCCGTAGGGAGAATAGTCCATCTTTAAATATTCTGTCAAGTAATGAAATCAGCAGGGTTGGGGCTAATCTAATCTTAATCACGATTAAATGATTAAATTTGATTAGATTACTTAATCTAATCTAATCGATTAAAATTTTAAAAGTCATTTAATCTAATCTAATCATATTTCCATTTAATCAGCATTTAATCATGATTAAATGTTGATTAAATTATTTAATCAGATTAAATTATTTAATCAGATTAAACCATTTAATCAGATTGAAATCTGATTAAATATTAACTTCAACTGTATGATTGTGACCAATGATTGGATGTTTAAGTAGTCAGTAAAGTAATGACACCAAATGAAATGATGCATTGTTTAGTGACATATTATTCAAAGATGCATGTGTCTTTACAAATCAGTAGACCTATCAAGTGCTGCTATCAGTTCCATGATTATGTAAGATCATTACCCTTATCTCATAAAACTGTATGGAACATACAGAGACAATACTGATGCACAATGGCCACTATCTAATCTTATGCAATACATAAATTACAGTGTATAAGATACCTATCTTAAGGGAATAGGAAATGGTACAACTACATGTATTAGGTTTCATAATTGGCCAGTTAAGTGGAAAAATCAAATATTTCACAAGGAGAACATATTTCTATCAAATAAGATAATTGAAAAATTGAATAAACATTGTGTGAAGTGATAAAGAAATTGGGACATTATTGCATTTTTGCTCAGTATCATGTTGGTATTGGTGATGCACATTCTATTACCTCTGATTATGTGGTAAAAGAATACATGAACGTTTTCTGAATAACTATCTACAAAATCCTCAATTTTTTCCAAAAAAAGAAGAAAACAACAATATGCAGTCTGTTGTTTACATTTGGACTTCGCAGGGCTTACCTGAGAGGTTGCGGACTAATTTCGTATAGAACAGCAGTTAAATAACCCTACATTTCAGATATTTGATATAACTTCTGGTAAAATCTGTATAAATTGTGCCTTTAAAACTGAGACTTGAAGGAATTTGTCGTTCATTCAGAATATATTTGAACAACATGATAATTGAGAATTTTTTTTTGTACAATACTAAATTACTTTTCTATTTTAATCAAATTTAATCAAATTTAATCTGATTAAATATTGTGTTTAATCTGATTTAATTGATTAAGATTGGAAAATGGACTTAATCTAATCTAATCTAATCAAGCAATGTCTCCATTTAATCTAATCTAATCGATTAAAAAAATAATTTAATCGCCCCAACCCTGGAAATCAGTCATCATTTATGCCACTTGCAATCCCTATTGTGCTCCAGAGGCATTTTTAGTGACCCTATCCAGTCAGTCACAGAGTGAAAAAAAAGTCAAATTCCTGGAAAAAGCGTCCCAAGTCATTATCTCAGCACTAAATGAATCTTTTTTCTCAATCTTTTGTATCACGTCTCTGAACATAATTATCTTTGCATGAAACTAAAGAAATTGACCATGGGGGTGAAATCAGTACTTGTTGAACATCAAGAAACACAAGTGTCGGCATAAATTTTCAGTGAACTGATGAGGTGACTCTCAAAGATCTTGGGCTGTTTTTGCTCTAAATTCGCTAATAATTTACTTATTTTGAAAATTTTAAGTGTCAAGGGTATTTAAATTAAATGTGGAATTTAAAAAAGTCGTCAGATGGGATCTAGGAAGACTGCTACATAGAGTGTAAGTCAGATTAAAAACTTAGTATATATGGACCATACCCGATAGTTTAATATTCACAAGGCAATAGACCTTTGTGGCTTAATTTATTCACAGGCCTATAAATTTTACTCTTGAGTTACTTCTACTGACCAACATCACGTTTTTCTTTGAACTTCTTTTTTTGTAAAAATAGCTTTGATGGAGTCCTTCCTTTTATTTGCTTGTATGTCTTGAACAGCTTTGATGCTGTCATCAAGCTGGCATTTTTTGAATTCCCTCCGTTTAACAACGTGAAGTTTCATAATATATTAAAATTAATTGAACAATTAAACAAATTTTGGGATTTCGATACTCGAGTATTGTTTAGGCTCATATGTGCTTCTTCACTCCCCATAATGCATGCATGTTCAGTGCTCGAAGTCTGATTAATGGAAAGAGATTGCTAAATTGGTTAACATTGGTCAATTTCAAAAATTCAAAAACCTGCATGCATCAAAATTTAATTTAGAATTCAGTCCATCTAACAGATTGGCATTTTAGCCAATAATAACGCCGCATATAGGCCCTTCGGCGAATGATGCTGATCAGGAACTTTGACCAATAAAATTATTTCTGGCTTTTCCCTGGATCAATAATTTTGAGTTATACCTTAGAGTAAAGCCAACTATATTGCCCATCAGACACTAGCTCCCATATGCGTATTCAAGCCAGAAAGTAAAATTAATTAACTTTGAAAACTTTACCATTAAATCTAATATTTAAGAATATCTCACCAAAGTCATAAAACCTCATACACGTCATATTTCACATGTATATTGCATGCTGCAATAAAGAAATTGTTTAATTTTAATCCTTTTTGGGGCCAAAATCATGGGGAAAAAAGGGTAGTTTTGACCAAGTCAGTTGGGACACTTTTCAGAGAATCTGGCAGATATTTTCTGGCCAGCAGCAGTGGCGACACCATGCAGAGACTATTCTCTCTGCTCTCAGAGAAATATAGCTGAACAATAGGCTTGTAGTATTTGTAAAAAGCATTGTCTATTTTTTTTTCTCCAGAAATTCAGCAGCACCTCCATGTGCTCACTACCATGGCCAGAGGCCCACTGAGGCCACTGCGTTGCCATAGCAACTTATATTAGCTCAGCCCAAGTGGGATTAGTCCGAAATGTTGGCCTCTCCCTTGACTCCTGGAAAATGGACAATGCTGGCCTTCTTCTCTGTATTTAAAGTTACGAGTTTGCAAAATTAATTTTGGTACTAAATTTATGTTTGAATGCTAGATATGTGTAAGGCATATCTTTCAGAATATATTACATTTTTGTTAACAATTGTATACCTTATAATGTGTGAATGATATGTAAGTTGCTAACTAGATGTAGTTTTTGTTTAGGAATATCTACAGGACTAATTTTATATTGGAGGGCCTTTAAGCAGTTGCTGCTGGTCAATCCGACATATTTTTGTATAATGTTTTAAGGACTGATATTACATGTATATGGACATTTTTAAACTATATTTTACTTGATAAATAAATCTAAACTGACATTGGACACTCTTTAAAGAAAGAAAGATAAAAAAAACGACAAACATTTATAACAGTTTAATCAATAGAACTGGGACCAGTATTGTAATTATAATATACTTAACCATGTTTTTAACTATCTGTAGACTAGTGTAGACTTTGATTTTGCTTTGTATTATGATATTGATGACACATCACACATGTATCTTTTTTGATATTCGGTTTGTCAAAATAAAAGTTTATATATATGTAATTATGTATGGCATGACAAGTGGCATAACAGAAACTAGGATATATATCCAAAAAACAATTTAAAATGATGTTAATGTACAAAAGTATATGAAATGCAATGCACGCTTGTCAATATCCAGGGAAACAGCCAGATGCATCGGTCTAAAGCAATTGGCGAGAGAGAGATGTAGCCGTGTGTTGAGCAGCACCCTCGCAAGCCGAGGATGGACTTAAGTACTTTGGAAACATGAAAAGATGGACAAAAAACAATAAGGTGGAGGTTTTGACTATAAAATCGTGAATTTGAGAACTATATTAAAGACTGCCTGATGCCACTTTGTCTTGTGAAGCGCGATTGAAGGGTGTAAAGTTACGTGTATGCAGCAACTTTCATGTCTGTGTATTGAGTGGAAGTTGTTCTATCCTGCCGCAAAAATGTGCGCAAAATGGGACAACCTGTGCTGATTATAAAATGACCGGCCAGCCTGCTGGCGCGGTCATAATAAGCACCTGATAAGCCAAGGAAAGGCCAGCAAAAATTGATAGCATAACGTCTTACCTTCTGCCAATTTTTGAAGGCAAGATGTCTTTCCAGCAAATGGTTTACCAAGTACACATGCTTTGATTGGAAATGGGGGAAGATCTGGGGCAGGAGGTGGTGGCTGCGGAAGATGAGATAAGTTGGAGAAATTGGAAGTTCTGTACAAACACACAGTAAAATGCAATGATACTGAATTAAAGAAACTTACCATTGGTGGTTGAACTATGTCAAACAGTCGTTGAACAATATGACCAATTATAGCATTCGGTTTCGGGGGACCAGAGATCCCAGCTTCCTCAGGAGGTTCCCATGAGCCCATCATATTCTGTAATGCACAATTTGCTATCAATGTGATACTAAATTTAGTACATCATTGTATTAATTTAAATAATTCAGCCACAATTGACTTACTCGGTACTCATTAAAGTCACCCTCATTCAGCAATTGTTCTTTTTCTTCCTCCAGAAGTTGTTCACTAGCAGTCTTTCGCAATGGTTCATCCAACTCATCATATAGTGGTTGCCCTTCGACGAAGAGCATTGTCCAATCTCTCATCAGTTTAGGTGGCAGGAGTCTGAAATGACACTCAAAATAACAGTTGATCCAATTGGAATATCCTCAAGCAGCTATAACTGAGAAGTTAGGGTGATTAGTGGAAAGACCTCATCACTTAGCTATGATTACATTTGACATTTCAATCTCACAAGGTTCTGGAATCTATTGTAAAAGAGATGTATTAAATGTTGACCTACCGGTTTGTCAACTCTCTGTACTCTCCCACTTTAGTCGACATATCCACAATGCTGAGTAATGTTTCCATGCATTGATCGTAATGTTTCTTGTATTTATCTCGCATACGTTCCTCTTTAATCTGGTTATGTAGAGCAGTGTCCTTCTCTATTTTCTCAATGTAATTGAGCTTCGCCAATCTTGCTGCTTCCTGCAAAAGAGTAATAAATAAATGCCAATGTTGTTTTATAATCTTCACAGCAATTTGGCATGTTTGATCAACAGTTCATCAACTACATCGTTATGAAAACTCTCACGGCTTCTCTATTTAAAGCATCTTCGAACTCCCTCAGCCTTCTTTCTTCATGCTGCTTTTCACGCATTATTCTGTTGCGTTTAATGATTTCCTTCTCATGGCGTGTTTGCAAAAGTTGAACTGCAATGCGTCTTTCTTGTTGAGATTGTCTCATCAGGCGGTTTACCATCATCTCTTCCCTTCTTGCTTCCTGCAGTGATAATTATTATATGGTACTCAGCTTTAGAAAGAAAGTTACTACGTATAACGTCTCTAATGTATGCATCTAACCTCTCCAAATCTTACCTCTTGTAGTTCATGAGATTTCAGCTGATCAACTAACACCTTTCTCCGTCTTTTTTCCCTCTCAGCTCGTGCTGCAGAATCTTCATTGAGTCGCTTTCTTATTTTGTTGATGTACTCATCATTTGTTTTAGGTTTAATCAGATCTATGGACTCCTGTGGGTTTGGTTTATCTTTTCTGGTTTGCTCCATTTGTGACAACTCGCTGAAACAAGGGGTAGGTTGAGGGTTGAATGTATATTCATTATATTGGCTTACTGGTCGTACAGAACCTCTACGGATGTTGTCATAAACTTACCCTGATGACTGTGATGGTGGCAAAGTCCTTTGGAGGGCTTCTTCAAAGGCAGCAATGTCTTTGATTGTCTCCTGAAATTAAAATGGAGAGAATAAATCACTATCTGGTGGACTGATGAAGAGATTTGCAAAATAGACCATTTTATAATGGCATTTATACTAAAAAGACTAACCTCCTGCTCTTTCACTTTGGTTGCCTGTCTTCGCATTGCGATCGCCTTAGCCGTTCGATTACCAGGCGGTTTTGGCATTTGTAATGTTGCAGCCCTATAACAATTAATATTTCTTCTATCAATAAGATAATCTATTTGGCTATATAGTGGTACGATGAATATATGATCAATGATCATTGATTATTAAGTGTGTGTTATCAACTAATTTTATTCGGCAAATTATTTGTGAAATCGTCAGAAGGAAGTAATCATGCTTATTTGATTCTTTAGGGGTACGATTGGTGAGAATCTTTTTTAATGATTTTCAAAGCCAAGATTAGTCCCAACATTCAGGAATTAATGACATTAGACAATCTATGATAAGTTTGATCACTCATTAAAATATATGGTACATTGAAGTCTTGCCAATCTGCAAAAGCTGAGTAAGCTGTGAAGTGTTAATGTTAGTATTAGTGCTTGCCTGTCTGATGCTGTGCCCGACGATGGTTTTGCCCTGCTAGATTTTCCACTTATTGCTGGACTAGCTGGCCTATGTTAGGTCAAAGAGAGAATGTTATGTTTAGAAGAAGCAGATAGGTAAAGTAGTAATGTTAATTATGAAAGGAGGACCAACAATGTTAATGTGATACGATCCATTAACTTAATAATAATGGAGCTTTGTGTCATTTTAGTTCAAGATTTGGTAATTCAATAGGTCACACACTAGCAAAGGCAAAGAAGGCTTCATAAATTAAGTTAGAAGCAGATGATTTTAGTCTGAAGCTTACTGGATTTTTGCCAACATTTCTGATTTCTGTGTTTGGTTGTTTTTGTACTTCTGAATCAACTGTTGTCTTTTCTCTTGTAGCTGTTGAATGTGTCTTTCTTCCTCCTCAAATCTTTCTTTGAATGCTCTGCTTTCCATTTCAATTTGTTTCTCATGAAATTGAGCAACTAACTTATCAAGATTTACATCTGTTTGTCGTGGAGTCATGTGTTTTAACCTCTGGAAAAAGAATTACAAAGAGTATGATTGTCAGAAATTATTACAGGTTATCACTAAAGACTACATACAGATCTGTCAACTTTCAGTCTTGTCTGCACTGCCTTCAGCCTTAACAATATAATAAATGATTCTATGATCAAAAGAAAATGCAAGTTCATGCTGATTGCATCATCATAATATAACTTGACAATAACTTGGATCAATCAACAGACATTCGGACTTATTACTAAGAAACCAATGTGGGTGTGTTATCTTCCAGCTCCTGTTGCACAATTGGCAAAAACACAGCAGATCCCATTGGGTTTTACCGTTTAGCATATTTTGTTTCAATAAGGAGTTGAACATGAAACTGTTAATGTTGTGCAAGGAGAGTGCATGGTTTGTTGAGTTGTGACTTAGTGGTGTCTGTTGTTTTTCTTCTTCTTTTTTACTATTAAATTTTATAAATCAGATAAACTCAACCTTCACAAACTGGGGAATAACCTTCAAGAAAATAATTAGCCAGTGCAAGCAGCTCCTGTCATTCCGCTTGCAGCATGAGTTCTAGTGTCATGAGAGAGGAAATCACAAACTATTCTATTGTTAGCATTTCACATAACCTTACTCATTGCTCATGCAGCAACGAAGACAAAACTTTCTCTTATGCAACACCAAAACTCAGATGCTGCATTTTATTAATTTTGGACATATAGCCGGAATAACAAACATAGACTGTGTAGCAGCAAACCTTCAGCGAAAAACACCATTAAAGACACAATTACACCTAAAGGTGATGTGAACCAAATTGCATACAGTGTATACATATGCAAAAGTGGCCCGGTCTTGGCCTGAAATGATCTATATGCTCGCTGCCCTGCCATCTGCCCGCCTGCCTGCCTGCCTGAACTGTGGGTCGGAAACTAAAAATATTTATTTATATTTTTCAAAATTTTTCTCAATATTTCAAGCCTTAAAATTACCAATCAATCAGACCATCAAAAGGCAGTAATACATTATCTAGGCCATTCTAGGGATTATAGGATATGTGCATCTAATTTCATCTATGGATATGCAATAATGGCCATAATAATAAGTTTGATATTCTTTGTCAATATTTCAAAAGGTATAGAATATCCATGAATCACGCCCTTCAAAGGCACAACTATATCATATAAGTGACATAACAAATTCTTTTTTCTTTTTTTCTCAATATTTCTAAAGTTATAGAATATCACAACTGGACCATATAGGCTATAGGTGTACCAAATTTCATCCATGTACATGCAATCGGGACTGAGTCTTGGTCCGGAAACGAAAAAAAATAATTTTTTTAATGTATTTTCTCAATATTTCAAAAAGTATGGAATATCCATCGAGCAGACCATCAAAAGGCACGGACGGACAAAATTTTACCAAAAAAGTTATTACAATACCTTCAGTGAAGGTAAAAACATTAGAAAACTTTTTGAAAACCTCAAAACGCATTTTGATTAAACAAAAACTTTTACACTCAAAAAGTCAAATGCATCCCAAGCAATTGCAAATCTGCTAATGAGCAGTTTTCTGAAAGCACCAATATTATATATTATGACATTTGCAAGTCCTTATGATCAAGATCATATGAATATGATGACCTGTTTTCGTGGACATATATGCAAACTTCTGATCTCTTACCTCTTTATAAATGCCACTTGTGATATTTTCCAAGTTGACAGGGCCTGCAGGACGCATGGTTTCAATTGCGGTCCCAGTGAGATTGCTCTTCTCCTTGTTGTGCAAAGCAATGAATAACTGGTACATGAGCCTTGTGGCTGCACCATGTTTCTCGGACATGACATCTCTGGCAATATTAGTATCAAAGTTCACTCCAAGCAGATGTAAAATTGGCTCCAACTTGGTGAAATTGTTAAGCTTGGCTCCCGCTGCCCTGAAATTTAAAATAATGGTCAATTAATAAAAAATTAAGCTTTCGATGTTTTACATTTAGAAGACTGAAACTACTTAAAAGAAACAGCCCTGGACACAATTTTTTTTGTATACTCACTTGCTCTGTGAAAACTGGTCAAAATCCTCCAGCAGCTGATATTTGTGCAATACTTCTCCAATGAGGAGGCCAGTGGCAAATTCCCTCGCGAAATTTGTGACATCTAAAAAAATGCAGATGTAAATTATTATACTTGACTAGAAATGCCCTTGAAGGCAAATACACGGTCACATGCATCCTCATTGAAATTTGGCACCCTAACTAAGAAAATCAAGAAGGATGCCAAATTTAGATAATTTAAAATCAGATTTTGGTTAAGATGGTCTTAAATAATCAAAGCAATTTACTTTTGCTGAAACATGGTACCAACAGCTAAAAATCATCAAAATGTGACCTCTTGACACATTTTGCTCATTTCTGAGAAATATAGAATGCCTACTTTGAACTCATTTTTGTGGAGCAGGTCACATATAAGCTTGTCCGCACTCCGCATGGTGAGTGCATAACATAATCTTTGGTGCTGACAAACAAATTTGAGCTGGGGCTATTGAAAAATTTAATAATGTACATTCATCTAAAATTACAATTCTTCACTGTCAGAGGGCTGCCACAAAATGTCTGCCACAAAATGTCTGCCACAAAATGTCTGCCACAAAATGTCTGCCACAAAATGTCTGCCACAAAATGTCTGCCACAAAATGTCTGCCACAAAATGTCTGCCACAAAATGTCTGCCACAAAATGTCTACCATGCTTGAATTGACTGTTGTAACCTTAGTATTTCACCTAGAGTTAATACTTATGACATTTAGTAAAGTGATTTACTTTACAATGAGTAATGTAATATTTATGGAGAAATCAAAGGTGGCGGCCACAAAAATTTCTCGAAATTCATTTTTATATTCAGGTTTGTTCAATAAAAAGTCTGGAGGAAAAAAGTGGGACAAAAAGTAATATGGTGGAAAGGTAATATTCTAAAAGAAAATATTTCAAAAAATCTTTGAGGGGAAATGTAACTTCTTTTTTTTTTTAGAAAATTTTTCTTTTTTCGAACATTTTTTTTTTGGGGAAAACTATATTTCTTCTGTCGAACATTTTTTTTTGGGATTTTTTTTTTTCTAACTTTTTTTTTTTCAAACTTCTTTTTGGAAAAAGATTTTTCCCCAAACATTTTCGGTAATTTAAAAAAAAAACATTTTGGGTAGTTACGTGTGATGAGAAAAAATTCATTTAGAGTTATAAAATTTGGTATAGGGGTTCGTTGGAGGCATGATCCAGAGTAGGGAAATCCAAGATGGGTATGATCAATTTCAGCATGCAGGGGAGCCACAAGCTGGACATATTTATCAAGTGGCTGGAAAAAATGTGTTTCTCAATCATATTGAGAAGTTCTGAGGATTTCTTCTGTAACATTTTTACAGTTTAGGTTCCTTGGATGACATGAGAAATATTTGAGCGGAGTTTGAGCACCTTTTGGAAAAATATTTTTTGGACGAGCCAAAATTTTTTTTTGTTTTAAAAGAGGGAACAACGAGCCAAAACTTCAAATTTTTTAAAAGAGGGATTGTGCACTCAGGCTGGCTCAGACAAAAATTAGCAATAATATGCAGGCTTACAAACTGGGCAACCTACACAGAAAACGGAACAGAGGTCTCTGAGATATATATTCAAGTTTTTGTAAAGGGGGACTTACATTGTCACGTCTGATATTGGAACAGGAATTTAACAGTTTCTACAGTCCATAAAAAATGAACACCATGAGATTGCTTGTTCTGCTGATACCAACTTGACTAGAAGTAGAACTAAGTCTGGGGTGGCGCTGCAGTGCACTTTTGTGACGTCAACTTCACTGCCCATTGTGTGTCAGATTGGCAGCGTCGCAAATGTCAACATTGTGAAAATTAGGACTAAAAATATCATAAATAGGCAAATAGCAGACAAAAACGGCACCATACCATCACAAAAATGTGATGTTCATATTACTACAGAGCTTTAGAACTGTACATAAGTAGATAAGTTGGGTGTATTTCTCCTGTGGTGCTTCTGGATGCTGAGATATCTGGCCAAGCTTCTGTCCTCTGCTTGACGTGACAAACTGTATTGACTATTTTTGTTGAACTCTTTATATACATATATTGCTGACTTTGGCACTGCCGACATATTTTTAATATGAAGTTATTTTATTTTTTAAATTTAATATACCTAGGCTTGTTGTTAATTTAGCCCCGTTGAAATGAAACGCATACGAAAAGTTAG
Source organism: Platynereis dumerilii (assembly GCA_026936325.1). Classification (NCBI taxonomy): domain Eukaryota; kingdom Metazoa; phylum Annelida; class Polychaeta; order Phyllodocida; family Nereididae; genus Platynereis; species Platynereis dumerilii. Next base: position 166,600,866 of record JAPTHN010000001.1, read on the forward strand.
TACAGGGTCTACTATCTACTATTGGCAAATATTCTGGTTTTCTGGGGTGCGTATGCCTCTGCCCCCCCCCCTTCCCAAGGATTCAGCCTGCGGCCTTGGACTTTCAGCCCTCCCCCTCTCAGTCTGAAAGGTCCCACATATAGGGCCAAATATCACAACCATTTACCTAGATTTGTTGTCAATTTTACTTCCTCATTCAGCCATCGGCAGAGTATGTCAGTCATCTTGGTGGCTGAAAAAGATGGATTTTATCAATTTGCTGTTTCCTCGCAGGGAATGGCGGCGTCCCTTGTTGCTTGGCAACCGAGCGCCTATGGGTCGTGTGTCCTCGCTGTTGATTGGTTAGCCAGAAACAACGACGTTTATTGGCTTGCAGGTGCTATTTCCGATGAAAACAAGAGGTTGTGTGCTAAGCACATTTTCTTTGCCTTTACGATGTTTTTGAAGCCATTTAGGGTGAAGACACAAACCGCTATCAAGGGATCTGACAGGTTCGTTCGGCGCCTTCTTTAGATTCTATAAACTGGTTAATTAGAGGAGAAATCCGCGTCAAATAGTTCGCATTCTGGATTATCGCTCAAGTGTGGTGAGGTATTGCACGTTTCGAGTCAAACTTTTGACAGCTGTCACTGACCTGTCAATATGTCAAGTTGGCTCTGTCAATGACAGGGGCGTATCCAGAAATGGCCTGGGGGCATAACTTGCCATTACTTGGCGATTTGCGGCTTTTCCTGTCTTCCCCATGATTATATATTTTGGGCCTGACACTGTGACAGGGGGGGGGGAGGCCCCCCCCTCTAAATATGCCACCGAGCTAAATATGCCACCGAGTCACTGAAATCATGTTGCCTTCAAATAAAAATAATACATCATGTATTGATTTACTGTGGCACCTGCCTTCAACTTCTGAAATCACACCTACACTAGCTGTCATGTCTTACTGATTTATTTACGCTGTTATCATGGTTATCCTGGATTTTAATTCTTAAATGAATAACTTAACAATAGGCCAATTCCAATGGCATTGACATTGTAACGTTGTTGTGCAACTACTCCGTATATTCTAACTCACTATGTTTTTCTTTTATAATATACTAGCATAGTACCCGTGATAATGTATGTAATGAGAGGAAGAATGGTAGTGACAGAGTGAATTGTAGGTATGTGCCTGTGATGAAAATACTGTTGTTTTTGAAAAAAAATGTTTGGGATTGATATGAGCGGGCCATGGAGCAGGCATGAGCAAGTCATAGGTGGCGCTTATGTGGCATGCAACGATGCCATCTGTGGGCAAAACGATGCATAAACGTGCAAAATGTCAACACTGAACACGGCAGGAGTGGGGAGTGAGGGTTTTTGGTGGAAAGGGGCCTAGTGAAAATGGTAGAGAAGTTTGAAGTGAGACATAGATGTGGTTGTTGTAAGTAAGCTTGATAGGTTATATGCAAGTTTTTGAGACTGGGGCATGCATGGTTTGGGAGGAGTAGCGTAAAGCATCCGTGAATTAATGATATGATGATATGATGATGATGATAACAATTTAATATGGTCAGATCATGATGTTAGAATTGATTTGTTTTAGTTAATCCATTTTGCCTTATTTTTAAAGTACTGCCAAATTGTGTGACTTCTGTTCTGAACAATACATTTAGAAAGTCTTCTTAGGTATCAAGACTGTTATCCCTTTTCTTCTAAATTACCGAAGGTGTATTTTTTTTATCACTGTTAACTGGGGATGGGTATCTTTCCTGAAAATTTGGTTCTGTCCAATGTCGATACTTTTGAAATCAATGCGGTCCAGTTTTGACACCAAAATGATACTCAACGATGCTTTAGTGAAAAAAAATTGAAGTTTGTTTGTTGTGAAAGTGTCAATTGGGCAGGAAGTTGACAAAAACAGAATATGCCTGACACATGCCTAATTGTGCGATACAATATCTATAATTTTATGAGTGAAACATCAAGTTAATCATCATCTCTCACATATGCTTGTTGTCATGTGACCTACATGGAGGTTAATCTGTGACAATCAGACATATGAGCCTTGCGCGACACCTGAAAAGTCACAAAAAGTATTGTTTTGTGTACCTTTTGATTCATAAAGTGATACTTTGGTCTGGTACACCATGTAGAAATCATTAGGTCCGGTCTGGTCTGGTACCTATCCCTATTGTTAACCTGTAGACTATAACGAGAACAAAGATGTAATTGAATTTGTGTTTCTACTTTTAGAAAGAAGCTAAGAAATGAAATTGGAAAGCAATTCTCAACTCTCAGCCAGGAAGCTGTCAACTTACTTATTCCACTCAAGGAGGAGATGACTGTTATGAAGATTCACACCCACGGAGGCCAGACAGTTACTGTTTATAATGTTCATAAAAACCCTGTGATGTTTGAGGCAGACAGGAGATTGTACCCCACAGGCAAGTGTTATTTAGTCCTTCCTAATTTCAAACAAAATTTTAATATTTGCTCGTTTTTCATCTAATGGCCAGCCTGGTAGGTTATACTGAATCTATAAATTTCATCGAAAATTTATTTTAATTCATTCAATTTGCAGTCTATGCCCTCTGGACTTTTCCTGAGATACTTCCAGTTTTCACAACTTGGCCGCCTGTGTTGAAGAAGATTGCTGGTGGAGCAGGTGTGTAAATGTTACTTATGTCACAATCTATTTTGTCATTTGTCAAGTGATTCACGGTCATTTGGTGCAATAATTATTTGACAAAATGCAATATCATCTCTTTCTGTTCAGATTTGATGCTGCCAGGTGTTGTTGTACAAGGAGATGTTACCCCCAAGTCACTCGGAAATTATGAAAAAGGCACACCTTGCTCCGTTAAACTTCTTGGCAACAAGTAAGTTTGTCTACTGTAATTTAACTCTTGAAATTGCCATTGATTGGCTAATTGATTAATCATATTGTAAAATTTATCTAATTGATTGATCATTGCTTTTGTCATTCAGGTGCCCTGTTGCTGTAGGAAATACTGCATTGTCAAGTTTTGACATGTACATGTCAGCCATGCGAGGGAAAGGTGTCGCTGTGCTGCACTCCTATCAGGATCACTTATGGTAGGTCTTGCACAGGTGTGCACTGTTGCTATTCACAAAACAAAATATCCGTAGATTTATAATGTAAATGCCAAAGCATGAAGGCGGCGCCTAGACCGAAATATGCTGGCAGGATCAAGACGTTTTGAGTCAGCCTTTGTCGGACTAGGCGGCGCCATCTGGACCCAAAAGATAAGTTTTAAAGACGATCAATCGTAACGAGCTATAATTACTTAAAATGCATTCTCCTAAAAAAATGGGGAAAAATTTACAGCAGAAAAAAAAAATATTGGTAGAAAAGAAGTTTTGAGAACAGCAAATTTGGCAGAAAAATTAACTAGGAAAAAAAGTTAAAAAAAGAAAAAAAGAAGGCTAATCAGTGAGTGTTTGCATTGCCAATTAAATAATATGCAGTGCTCTCCCTTGTCCCTAACTGTTTCCAAGCATTTGTTCAAACCCTTTACTACAGTACACCAAGAAACTATTTGAATTAACTTATGTTCTGCATTATTTAGGGCTCATGGTGACAAGACAATGCTGCCCACAATAGAGGACACTGAATTGCTAAGTGCTCTTGGTAAAACAGCAGCCTTGTCTGATGATTCAGATGATGAGGAGGATGCTGAATCTCAAGATGAAGGTGCAGAGAATGATGAGGATGCTGTAGCAATGGCTGGTCTGAGCATCAATGATGATGTTGGAGATGGTGGTGCATCGGCTGATGTTGAAGCTGCAGAAAGTACTTCAAATGCCCAAGACCTGGATGTTGAAAAGCATGACAGTGAAGATGAGGCAGGTGGTGATGTGGGTGACGAAGCTGCCCTGGAACTTTCAAATCCACAAGGTGAACCTCATACATTGTACTTAAATTATACAGGAATGTGCTCAATGTATTGGCACTGTGTATTAGGCCTAATGATATTTAGCTCTTTGGTCCACAACTTCAGTTAAGCAAATAGGCTTGATTGATGAAATTGTTGCTTGCAATAAGTATAAATAATAGATATCCAGATTTTAGTGGGACAATCTGAATCTCAACTTCTCAAGATTGATTGGTTAGGAGTGTTAGGGCTATTCCATTTAAAAATCTGAATAGAGCCGATAGTCCCCCCCCCCCCATACATCTACAGTGAATTCCGCGAGTGCCCCCCTAGCATCTACATCGTATTATCGCTCAGCCGTACATACATCATACGAAAAATAAACCAGCCCGACCACCCCCCCTCCCAGAGTTTTAAATGGAATAGCCCTTAGTCAGTTCAACTTATCTGACATTTTGGTTCTTTACTTTTCAGACGACATGGATGACCTCTTTTTGCAGTGTTTCATGTGTGCCTTAAAAACAAGACTTAAACAAAATGAGTTGCCTCTTCTCACCAGTAAATTTTTCAAGAGTCACATGCAACCATGTTGGTGAGTATCAATTCATGGTTCACCTTGTGATCTGAGGAATTATCATTATATATTATCATACTTTTGAATACAAATTTATTGTAGGGTCTATAATTTATGCTGAATATATTGAACATTCTTCTTTCAGTCCTTCCTCCCGGTCACTTGATGTGAAGAAATCTAGTTTCAAAAAGGTAAGAGTACCTTTGAACACACGCTTGCTTCTGTTTCTGGTTAATATAAAATTCGAAATACAGGCCTATTGCCATCCCAACCTTTACTGTTGATGTGGGATCATTTCTTCAAGAGCAGCTTTCTTCTTTTCAGCTTTCAAAGTTTCTTCAAGAGATGAAGAAGAAAGGTTACATAGAAATCAAGGAGCATCCAAAAGGAGTGGAAAACATTACTAAGTTTGACAAAAGTCATCCGGAGTGAGTATTACTTGAGGCTCCTCTCTAATCTTGTCTTTTCTGATCCCTGTCATATTTATGGCACAACAGTTGGGCCACACATAATTGATCTTTAGCTTCTTAGATCTTCTCAAGGCACTTTTTCCGGGGTCGGTAGGTAGGACAAAAAAAAAAAATTTATAATGTCAACAAAAAAATTTTTTTTTTCCGTCGGCAGAAAATCTATTGTGTCGGCAGGTCCGCGAAGCTAAGAATCAATTATGTGTGGCCTTGTCATTAGTTGTCATTGAGTCATAATAAACTCAGCTGCTAATGTGTGTTGTCTTTGGTCAGATAATATTCTACAGGATCTTCTATTTTTCAGCTTACGCGATTTTGAATTTTCCATATCAATGGAGGATGACGAGGAAGGAGCTCCCATTGAAAATGAGGATGGATTCCGTCCACCGAGCATTACTGAAGTATTAGTTGTCACCGCCAATGTTTTACCCATCTTCGGGCACAAGGGTTTCAGGTATTTAGATAGTTATATCCCCTCAACTCTAGCATTTACTTGAAGGCCTGCATTTAATCGATATGAACAAGGCTATTTAATGGTTATGTGAAGGTTTTTGACTGTTCAAAGGTTCTTTTAGGCTCTTGATTTCTAAGTGACTGACACCTTGATGCTTTGTAAAATTTTCTATTTTCTTATAATTTGTAACTGTAATAGAAGTCATCTGCTCCATTTCAGTAAAGGAAGTGTTACCACTGGTCCAGAAGCCAGAAAAGTTGTGATAGATTACATTAAGGAAAATAACCTGCAGACTCAACAACCAGGGTATGTGTTTTGTAACATATAATATGTTGTACTTATACCCAATAATTGTTTAACAACCTTTCACATTGTTAGTATGGTCCTGGTTGTATTCAGCAAAATGTTTGGATAAATTTACAAGAATCCAAGGATTCAAAACCGGCCTAATGTAATTGCATTAAAGGTAGCATTTCCCCTAAATAGATAGCAAGTGACGCCATGAGGTTGCAAGAAAGAGGTGATTGGTAGACATTAGAGTGACCTGAATAGTTCCTTTTCCGGGAGATTTGCAAAATACCTTTGCAAAGTTTTGAATGAGCAATGTCAATTGGAAAGATTAGAAAATGGTAGAAGAATCATACTTTACAGAGTGTCAGTTACGGCCCATAGGGGATCAATATTTTGTGCAGAACAGACCAAACAAACCACTGCTGCAACATGAAAATGCAGGAAAAGTCTCAATGCAATGTCTTCTATATCCTGCCTTGAATAAGATAGATTTTTTTGATCTACCAAGTAAGAGGCATCTGATCCACATGTAGGCCTACACCATTGTCATTTATAACATCGGAAACAATTCGACATTGATTTAATGGAAGTTAGAAAATTGAGGAAATGTGTGTGTGCATTTGTGAAAATGAGTGACAATTAATTGATTTGTATTTGACACTGGTTTTATTGATTTAATTTTGGGTTTTTACACCAGTTACCTCCAGAGTGAGTGATTTTGTGTTTTACACCCCCATCAGCACCTGCGTGGGCTATTTAGAGGCTTCAGATGCAGTGCGCGCAAAAACCGTCGGACAATCGGCTATTGCCGATCGTTTTTACGATTGTCCGACCTGTCTCTGTCTCAGGTCAGACAAAAAATCCAACAGCAAACTGTTGTACATGTTAAAAAGACTCAACTGAACAATTTCCTAGTGTTTCACACCAATGCTAATGGCAATTTGCAGTTGTTTCAAGTGAGCCAATCTGAAGTTCAGTGGATTGCAACTACGTTTTTGTAGCTTCCTATGTATTGACCCCTATTGAATAAATTGCAATTGTAGATCATTGGCATAACAAAGTGTGACACAAGCACTTTCTGATGACCGACTGCATGTACTCATTACAATCTACAAGGAAGAAAATTGTGCCACAGACATTGAGCTTTCACTGAAGGGAGGCAGATGCAACTAACACAGGCCAAAAGCTATGTTAACTAAAATCTGTTTATTGACAAATCCAAAATAGAGCATGCACTGCAATATTTCTAGAGTTTTAATACCTGAAGATGAACACTATTGTTGAAATATATTTGACGGAGCTAAAGTCTGATTTGATGATCCAATTTGTCCCTGTACTCCCTAATTAGGACAAAAGAAAGGGAGGGATTTATTGATTATCACATATATCATTTTGTGTGTTTTGAGCACCGTCATTTTAAATGTATATGCTAGCTACATATATATAATAGGGCTGCATGCTATTATTGGCCAAATGATGGTCATTTAAATACAATGTATTTTAAATAAGATTTTTGATAATGATTATATTTTGCATTTCGCAAGACTGCTTGTCTGACAAAAATGAAAATTGTCTGACCAGAACTGTTTTTTCTGTCAGACAAATTGTCTGACCAAAGTCAATTTGCTTTTGCGTGCACTGTTCAGATGTTCACTTGACTTTGACATTAAAGCTGATGTTATTGTTATATAACTTACATTGTTACTATATTCTGTAGGCCTATTTGTCATTGACCAATAACCAGACATGGCAGAGGAACTTAATCATGATAATTCACAAAAGTGCAAGAAGCTTAATTACTCTTTTAGAAAATGGTCATTATGTGGATATTTTCTCTGAATTTGCATTAAAACAAGATTAATGTGTGAATTGTAATTCACTTACTTGAAAAAGTGAATAAATCAAAATCAAAATGTCACAAGAGAATTTTAAAAATAATTGATTATTATGATAAATATTTAGCAAATTAGCAACAAAAAGAGAGTACTATAGGCTAGATATAGAACAAATTTTAGAATCTCCTTTGCCAAATTAAAGGATGAGGTTCTGGAGGCTCCAAAAGCCGACCGGTTGCCAATTAATTAGATATTCCATACAAGAAAATAGGGGCAATAGCCTAAATTCTTAAGAGCTCAAGAGAGCTAATTGGTTTAATTCCAGGAAATGGCCTTAGTCAATTGGAAGAGGGGTACAAATTGCATAATTCTTCCGCTGCTATACTTCAACTTCAGAGCTCTATAGACCTTTGATATCATAGGGGTTATAAAAGTTATCTTATTTCTGACAATCGTGTTAAAAGATGACCTGTCAATCAAAGTTACAAGATAAACTCCGTAATAATTCCATATTTTCCTGAATTTATAAAAATATGAACTTTTAAAAACCATAAGTAGCACTAATTGTGCAAAATTATACAATAAAACTAAATATATGGAAATATATCTCATTGTACTTCATTGTTCGTGAAGAGGAATGGGAGATGTTGACTTTTTCGGAGGTTGGACACAGAATTACCATGGTTTCCATCCATCCTGCTTTTATAATAGGTCCTCATGCTTTAACATGTTTAAGGCATATTGTTCAGCTTCATGGCCCAGGTTCAATTACAAGTAATTAAGCATGACACTTTGAAGTCATTGTCATCAAGACTTAACAAACTGAACCAAACTCTGTCATCAGCAAGTGGCCAAGTTTTATTGACTCACTTGTCTATGATTTTTATTGCCTAATGAGAATCAGGCAATCTCAGCTTGAGCCAAGAACTGAGTCAACTTACAGAAGCATAGGTCAAGGCTCAGCTCTGTGCTGCAAATATTTAACACTAGGAGGCTGCATGTAGCATCACATTTTTGTGGTGCCATCTGTTGGTGGTGCATATATAGGCTACTGCAAAAAAAAACTTTCACATGTTCTATTCATTCAAGTCATCAATTGACGAAATAACAACATACACACATGTCATTCCTCTAGCAATACTATCCTTATGGTACATATAAATGTTTAAATGAAAAATTCACACTATTCCTTCGTAAATTGCCAAGTTTCAGGCCATCTCATAATGACTCAAGTAGCAGACGAGTTTCACTCATCCATTCAATTCACTCCTCCTGTCACTCATCCTATCATTCGTCCTTAGACCTCCTCTAATAACCGCCATTAGGCCGGTTAAAAATGAAAAAGAAGTACAGCTAGTCAGCTATTGCTGGGACTCCCAGCAATAGCTGACTAGCTGTAATTGGTAATTGTAATTGTAATTGATGAAAGTAATTGAACCCAACCCTGCCTGGGAGCATAATTTATATTAATGGAAATGTGCAAATTAGATTCTGATTAAAAGCTCTGTGTTTGCTTAACTCTCATTTCGGTATCAAGTCAACTAGTAACCATGCCAACTGATAACCAAACCAACTGGTAACCAACCAACTGGTAACCAACCAACTGGTAACCAGAAACCTTACTAACTGGTAACCATCCTTTTTTTGTGGGTTACCAAGTCGTAACCATGCACTTAAATTAATTTCATGACCATACCAACTGGTAACCACCAAATTCTTGCCAACTACCAAGTCGTAACCAAAACTAAACAAGATTTTAGCAAGAAATCTCTGTAAATTTTATAAATAAATGATAACATGTGTTTATTCAGGGATATTATCCAAATATAAATTATATAATTCTAAATATTTAGAATTGCAATGATAAAATAGCTGAAATACTGGTAATTATGATTTGGTTACGAGTTGGTTCATTCTGATTTTCCCTGGTTACCAGTTGGCAAGAGTCACTGGTTACGAGTTGGTAGACAACTTTCATTTTTTGGTTACTACTTGGCCATGTCCTATTGATTACTAAATGCCATGGTTACTACTTGGTCGGGAAAAATCAAAAATGGTTACGAGTTGGTTTGGTTACCACTTGGCATGGTTACTAGTTGACCTGTATTCCTCATTTCAGATGTTGAGACTTTTAGTCATGTTGCATGTCTCAATTCCCATTGTTTTGCTTCATGACAAATTTAATTTTCATTATATTACAGAATTGTGATAGTTGACCCTCACCTCGGGGACTTGGTACTGAACAGAGGAGAAAATATGGACAGAATGAAGTATGAGACGGTCATTGCTCGATGCCTGGCAAAACTAACGAGTGCGTACAAAATTGTGCGGCCTGGCTACGAACCAGAGATCAAGAAAGGGAAGTTAGAACCTATAACTTTCAATGTCGTCTCTCGAGCAGGAAACAAGAAGGTGAGTGGTTTGAACACCGAAAATGTTTAACTTGAACAAAAATGGTATTGCATCTAAGTGACTGGCTAAATTTTGTCAGTTGAGTTCACCGAGATGAGATATGGCAAGTGCTGCCCAATTCCTCTTATTCACAATTTGACATGAGTACCCAAATAACCAATAATTTAAATCTAGAAATCATTTCATTGTCATGTAATTTCTTTCAGTAATACTCTGTATGGGTTAGGGCTCTATATAGTTGCCGACATTCGATACGATACGTATCATCGATACACTTGATCGATACACGATTCGTACCGTCGGTCCGCAAATTTGAGCCGATCCGCATTTTAGAAATACGCAACCATGCAAACCGAATTTTTGGCCCGGAAAGTCGCATCTCGCATCAGAGCGGATGTCAAGATGACGCCGTGCTCGAGTTCATTTCATGATTTTGTGGACATTTTCTGTCAAATCTCGGCAATAAAACGACTTTTTTAGCTGGATATAGCTTTATTGAACTGACCGAAAGTGATGCTTTGAAAACCGGTTCGGGAACCGACCAGACTGTACCGGTACGGCCGGTATTTATCGAACCGGTGTAGACCCCTAGTATGGGTGTTGCACACTGAGTCACTGATCCAACCATTCCCATAAATTGCATAATGGATTATGTTGGGTCTTGGAACCGCAGATTTATCCCAATTTATCATACAACACAATCATACAACACAAATTGTCATATATATGCATTCTCAGCATTTTGCTTGACTAGGAAGCCTTTTGAAGTAGTCCTACTAAATTCCTCCATTCATTTCAGGTCACTCTGATTGACAACCTGGATGTGTACGGCATAGATCTGGAGGAGTTCTCGCATGCAGTGCAAAAGGGAGTTGCCAGCAGTGCCTCAATTCAGCCATGTGGCACCAAGGGCAAAGGCCCCCAGGTTCTCGTCCAGGGCAATCAAATTAACTACATTGCCAAACTTCTTGTTGGTATGTACCTTATTATACAGTTTCATGGCTAGATCTATTAAGTTTTAAAAGCTGAAGTGTAGTAATGTAAAGCAGTCTCCTCACACAGGATGTAGTTGTCCATGGTCCAGCGAAAAAGTTCACAAAACTTGGCCATAATATACCACCAATTTAGTCAGCATCCGAGCTGTCAGCAAGAGCCTTCAGGCTCGACTTCACTCCCTCTCATAGCCATTAGGCCTCACCTAACCTCTGGTGGAGCCTTGACAGACTGCACGACACAAACTCATTTTTTTAGTGCAATTAAATTTTCCACTATTAATATGCCAGCAAATTTCTCAATGTTTGCAAGCCTTTGGCTGCCAGTGAATACAAAAATATATTCTGAACATTTCTATCTTTCAGAAAAATACCACATTCAGAAGAAATGGCTGCACGGCCTGGACAAAGCTCCAAAAGCAGGAAAAAAGAAGAGGTGACCTAAAAAATAAACATTAGTGAATTCTAAGTCATTTTGACTCAATCAGAGGACCTTTTACAAAAAATTGTGACTTGTGTGAATTACTCAAGTTGTATGATCAATGAGGATAGACCATCAAGCCAACAGTTACTATTCAAGAAGAACAACAATTTGAGAATACAATAATTTTCTTTATTTATTTTAGCGTCGGTACAAATGTGCGTTCAATTGTTTGCGGTCAATGTAAAAGCATGTATATTAAAACATATACAGTAAATTTACATTGCAATAGTATCCTGATTTTTCTGTTATTCATGGGAAACTTTCCATGTCTTTGGTTTTCAGTTGAAAATAAAAATTTTGAACTTTAAAATATATCTTATAGCATATTTACTTGGTAGCTGTATTACAGTGTAGTACCATATATATAAGAATTTGTGGAAATAACGTCCAATGGTATGGCACAATTAGTTGAGAATAAGTTATGTACTCCAACCAAAAAATCTAGTCCTCATGCAAAAGTGCCCACAGACATTACAAAATAGATTAAAAAATTTGTTGAAATTTCAGAGATTGCTGCGTAGGTTGACAGTGCATTTTTTAACATAGTAACTGGGAGACCAAATGGTCTCCCAGTGAACCGATTTGGTCTCCCAGTCAATGCAAAATTGGTATCACTGGGAGACCAATTTTTCCAAAAACTCTTTTTAATTTCACATTTAGTTTGTCATGATTTGTAATTATTGGGTTCATTTGAAAGTGAGGCTTCTTCTTTCCATATGAAAAATATTCTTTTACTGGCTTCACCATTACACTTAATTGCTGATGCCATCTTTCAGATTTTAAAAGTTTCATGAATTGACAATTTTTTTAATTAGTTTTGGTGGAAATCAGCCGAAATCATAAATTAGCAGTCAGCTCAACAGTTCAAAGTCCCTTTTGCAAGCATGTCATTACACAAATATATATCTTATTGATCTTTGGCTGATTGATGGATGTCGCGCATTATGCGCTACAAAGTTCTGTTGGTCTCCCAGTCGAAAATCCTTAAAAAATGCTCTGTAGGTTGATGGACCAAGAATATTCTGATATTGTACTCTTTATGACTGGAGAGTTCCCATTCATTAGCCTAATTGACAATTTCGCTCTGCAAAGTTGTGAATGGTGCTGCGCACTATTCTTTAAAAGTGAAATGACAATGTGACCATGAAGTGATCATACATAAATAAGTTTTAAAATAGCAATCTGGATTTCAAACATTAAAATAGCGTTGTTCTTTCATTTTGAAATATCACCGGGTAATCGTGTATGTTCAAGCAGTTCTTCATTTTCCATTTTCGTGGCCTGTTTTCCAAATTTTGTAGAAAACCCATCTGTTTTTGTCGTTAAGAAGCAATACACTTACAAAAGTACACTTGATCTTTATAACTTTAATAGTAACAAAATGAACAAGAAAAATAGTTGAATGAGTGCAATCTGGTCAAGCTAGGAACAGGAAAGTAACATACCATTGTAACTTACCAAACAAGAATCCGAGGATTCAAACCCTGGGTTCTGTTGGGAATGAGTAATAGGCCTAAGCATAAGATCCATGGATATAACATCAAAGTAGCACTGCACTGGCGATATTATAATGCAAAGTAAGCTTGAAAACAGTCCCTCAAGACTCAAACAATCTATCAACAAACCGTAAAAAAAAAAAAAAAAAAATCAACTCAACCCAACTCAACCCAAACCTGAAACGCATTTTACTATAACATCATTAGAACATGAAGAGGTCATATTGGCTGTACGCACACCCCTATTCACGCCAGGACAACACTTCTCAGAAAACCTCTCAGACTGGTTTTTCAAAAAAAGTACCCTGGGTGAATCACCCAGGGAAAATATCATTAACCTGTAAAAATCTTGTAAAATTAAAGGATACTTTTCATGGTAGGATGGCACAAACACAGCTTTCTTGGCAAAGTCAACGGGCTCTGGTAAAGAGCTGAGCAAACTTTCGTACATTTTCAATGAGCTTGTCATGTTGACTCCATTTCCCTGAAATTTCAATGAGACGCAGTCAAGTGACAATTGAAACTAGTAATCAGGTAAATTGAAGTAATGCTTTGAATGACAGTTGGTCTAACTTGAAATGTAAGCTAACTGTAAGCTAACCTGAGTGTAGTATTTCCCTGTAGGTTTCAGAACTGTCATACTGAGCTCCAGAATAGTCTTAATGAAGTTCCAGCTGTCTCCTACACAGACAAAAAGAGAAAACATATTTTGATATTAAATGTAGTGAAATATCTTTGCGATATTTTGCAGCCGAAAATTTCAGAGGATGACCTTTCTGGCTTATTCTTTGAAAAGAAAGATAATCCTGGGTTTAAATCCAAGTCTGGACAATACTTATAGGCCTAGAATAGAAAGGAAATATCTTTTCTGTACTCACCGACTAAATTTTTGGTTACAGGAATAGCAGTCAGGTCATTGATGATCATATCAAACATTTTGCCTTCTTTCTTGAACTTGTTAAGCCACACCACACAGTCATCAACATGGACCTAAAAACATCAGGTCATCAGTAGATTACTCTTGTTTTGCAAGAGTACACTACAAAATCTCCACAGAATATGGAAGTAGACATACTTATAAATTAGGCGTTATTTATTTATTGAGTGAAAGACAGTAATAAAAGCAAATTACCTTGAAATTTGGTCCTTCCAGTGTATCTAGAGAATCATGGCAAATTCCTCTCAGATGCTTCTTGGCTCCTTCGATTACAGTCCCATCAATCTAGATTACTTAAGGTCACAGATTCACATACTATTCGACTTTAAAATTAAAGTTATTTTAACTATTAAAGTCATTTCTCATATGATATGCTTCTATCTTGAAATTTTTTAAATAGAAGCCAATTTTGAGACAAAACCAAACTGCTTATTACCTGGCAGTACCTGTACATTTCTGAATATACATAAAAGTTCACAAGAATCCACGGATTCAAAGCCTGGCTCAAGTGGCAGTGATGATGGCAAAATATGTAGCAATGCCGGTGAAATAGTTAAGTCTACTTTATGGTTTGGAAATGGCAGAGAAAGGTGATTCTGAATTGCGGCAAGTGAAGTGTTGTTATTGTAGTTGTTCCATGTACAAAATAATATCCAAATAACCATGAAAAGAATGTGTACGATTTTTTCAAATCTTGAAGTCGCCCAATTTCCTCCTTTGAAAAAATTGGCGAAATTGAAAAAAAATTTGGAACAAAAAAAATTGTTTTTTTTAATCTAGGAAAACAAAAAAAATTGTAAATCTTTGAACAAAAAAATTTTTTAAATTTGAAAAACAGAAGTTGCCGGATTTCCTCTTTTTGAAAAAAAAAAATTAGTGTAATTAAAAAAAATTGAATTTTTTTTTTTTTTTTTTTTTCAAATCTTGGAAAAAAAAATTTTAGGAAAAAAAAAATTTTTGAAATTGAAAATAAAAAGTAATTTCCATACATCTAGCTACCCTAACAAATCAATAAAACACAAAAACAGATATATTGAACCTTTAGTTATTGAACAGTAGAGTTGACAGACAATATTTTCAGACCATTACTCCTGAATTAGCCTGGTGAGCCAGGCTAAAAATTAAGAAAATCTGGAAAAATCTTAGTTAGCACTGAAAAAGGATACCTCCACCATAGTGATGAATTTAGGATTGGCTTGTTTCAGTGCATGTAATATACCGCCATCTCCTGCTCCAAGAACCAGCACCTCTTTCTCATTGTAATTTTCCTCTTTGATTCCTGTGATGGTTTCCGTGTAAATTAGGTCACTCTCTGCCAAATCTAAAGTCAAATATGTTTTAAAATTTTTTTTAAGTAGTAGTAGTTTTTATTCACTGATCCTAAAAGTAGACGGGTGATGAAAATATAAATATAAATGTAGGATAATTCACTAAATCATGCAATTTGCCTGTTACTAAGTGAACAAGTCAAGGAAAAATCTTTGATAATAACTCTTTAACATTATGAAGGGTCATGTTATCAACCAAGCAAACCAAATAAAACAAAATTTGACTATTTCACTCAGCAGTCGGACTTAGGTACCCTACGACTACCCTCAGGTACCCTGCTACTAAGTTACTAGTACTAACCTTAAGTAAAATATTCTTACTTGGATCATCATCTAGTATTAGCATGTTTCCAAATTGGGGTGAATGCATGATCTTGATGTTCTGGTATTCTGTTTCCTCCTCAAAAACACAGGCATCAAAGTCATATTCAATGAGTTTGTTGTCCGTCGTCGGGAAATATTTTTGGACTTCTCCTCCTCTTTCAATCGGTGGGAGTCTGAGGTAAACAAAATAACCCAATTTATTTACTCAAACATGAATCTGAAAAGTTTAGAATCCTGTAACAAATTTTTAGAAACCTTCAATTAAACAAAATAAAATAATTAGTGACATTCGGTACAAGCAAAATTAAAATCTTCTGAGTTGGGAATTTTAACTTTAAGCACATATGAAATACTAACAAACTGCGACCTTGTTCTACCTACCTTTTAAGCTTTTTACACTGAAGAATACCTTTAAATTTATCTTCAATTTGTTGTAATTTCTGGAAAATAAAGTAGATCATTGAGTTGATTTAGTTATATTACACATTCGCGAAGAATATAATTATCTCACTATAAATTGGGGAAAAAATTTGATTATCAATATTATGGCAAATATAGTAATCAAGTAAACTTCACCTCCTCATCAAATATTCTTGCTTTATCATTGGCTTGGATTTCTGTCAGGTCAACAGTGACAAAATTTCTCGGTGGCAAACTGTGTCCCTGGATTGTACCATGGCTAAAAGTAAATTAAAAGGAACACATTTCATAGAAGTAATCGTCGATTTCTCATGAGATGTAATTAAATGTGTAAATACGACATTCTAAATAAAAAAATAGGACAATTCGGCCGAATAGGTTTTATTTCCAACAGTCAGTGTCAAAATTGTTTCAGCAGAATTTACTTAAGTGTCTCAGAAACAATTGAATAATTTAAATGGGTCAGTATGCTATAGATCTTCGTTATCTTGGACAATTCTCAACCTCAACTACATCATCACATAGCAAGTTAGCACACACCTTGAAGTACCTGTGAAATATATGTGGAGACCTGTATCTTGGAAAATGGTTTTTAGGCCCAGCTCTTCCAGTTGCTTTTCAATTTCATGATTGACTCTTTTCAGTTCATCTGCAAGAAAAAGTTCCAATTGCATCAGTTCGTAAACATCTTTACAACGACACCCAAAATTATTTCCCCCAAACACTTTTTCCCCCAAAATGTTTTGCCCAATTTCTTTTTCCCCCGAAATATATGTTTTTCCCAATTTTTTGGATTTCTAAGTTTTTTTTCCCCCACTTTTTTTTTAGCCATATTCATTTTCTTTTAATTCTTTTTTATTGCAAAAACCGGAATAGTATGCATGCAGATTACACGAGAATTAATTTTGAGTAATAATATAGCTCATTACAATTGATTGACATGAAAATTAAAATTTATCTTTTGTATCTGGGTGGTGCCGTCTTCATGCTTTGGCATTTACTTATTATTGGTGAACTAGTCTTATCTTCACAGTCATCGGGTCACTTTTAGACTCTCACCCATGCACTTAGGTCTTCTCATTGGTGCTTGATCACAAGGCAGGTGATTATCTTAAGCCAAGCCACTAATTTTGACGGACGATAAAATTGATTGACTAGCTGACCAGCAACATGCCTTATGATTCATATTATAAATATAAGTTATGAAATGTGGAGGAATAACAATTAAATTCAATGCCAATGGCTGCAATAATGAATTGCGGAGTGTAATTAACTCCTGAAAATGATCTATAATTCATTGCGAACTGACAGTGTCAACATGAGATTAATTGAACTGATTCTTCCCTTAGTATACAGACAACCACAGCCCACATCTGTCCTACTTTCGATTGCCTGATTCTTGTTACTTGCAGCACAGTTTTCACCTCTCAGCTCATAACTGTTTAGAGTATACCTTAATACCTGGCTCAGTTAGCTTCACCTAATGAATTTTGTATCCTGCTTTGATTGACTGCTAGTACTACTCACCTTGGTTTTGCAATAGTGATTTGGTCACATCAAATTCAATTAAAGTTGTAAAAGCTGGCATTTCGACAATTTTTGTTAACTCTGAAACAACGAAAACAGTAAAAGCAAATTAGGACAAATTCAAACAGAAAAGAAAACTTTAAAATAGGCCTATCCAAGTGTGTTCTCTTTGTTACAGACAGCATAATATATGTCTGAAGGCACTGTACTCTAAGAATCAAATAGTCAGGGTAAGAGTTTCTATTCGACGTACATATAGTTTAGGCATACTGCACATATACAAGTGGGATACCCATTATTCAGATGCGAATAAACAAAATTAACTACAATACCCTTGGCAGTATGCATTGCCGAGGGTGAAAAAAGGGTTTCCTATGAAGCTCCTAAAGGGGACAATTTCGCCTCACCTGTGAAACCTCACAGTGAAGCAAATGTGGGAGATCTCGCACCTAAGCTTGTCCCCTCTCAGGCTAAGTACTCGAGAACCGCAGATGAGGTAATACTCATGTGCGAAAAATTTCAGAATTATAAAAATTATAGAAATTTGTTTAACAATTTAAGAAGAAGAGCAAAAATTGCGTATTTTAACACATTGATCGAAGAAAATAAGTTTAATACTAAAAAAATATGGAATGTCTTGCATAGGTTAACGGGTAAATTGAGCAATAAAAATGACATATCTGATGAAATTATTGTGAATGGTGTTAAGGAGACTAACTCAGAAGTTATCAGCAATGCATTTGCAAAACATTACTGTGAGATTGGGAGGTTGTTAGCAAATAAGATAGAAAGTAAGGGCAGTATAAGAGATCCTATGTATAATATGACAAATCGTCAGGAGCATAACTGTTTTCTCTTTCCTACCTCAATACAGGAAATACAGAAACTTATCAAAAATTTGAAAGCAAAAACTAGTAGTGGCTATGATGATGTGTCAAACAAAATGTTAAAAAAGATTAGTCCAGGTATTGTTGAAGCGTTGTTGATCATATTTAATAAGTCAATACAGGAGGGAATATTCCCTGATAATATGAAATTAGCAGTGGTGAAACCGCTTTATAAGGGCAAGGACAGAACAGAAATGGTAAATTACCGCCCTGTGTCACTTTTACCTGTGATATCAAAAATTTTAGAAAAGATTATAAATGTAAGAGTAATAAAGTTTTTTAAGAAATATAATATACTAGCGGAAAGCCAATATGGGTTCAGACACGGTCGCAGCACAACTGATGCAATACTGGATTTTACTGGGAATATTTTAGAGAATTTAAATAGGGGTCACTATACGCTCAGTCTTTTCCTGGACATGTCCAAGGCATTTGACAGCATCAGCCATGCCACATTATTTAAGAAGATGGAATTTTATGGTATCAGGGGAAATTCATTATCTTGGTTCAAAAGTTACTTAACTGATAGAGAAATTAAGGTTAAATATAAGAATGTTCTCTCTCGTAGTCAAGTTTTGTCTTATGGTACTCCGCAGGGGTCTGTGTTAGGGCCTCTTATGTATATAATTCTAGCTAATGATTTAGGAAAATGTTTGAAATTTTGTAGTTGCGTTACATTTGCTGATGACACCACTGTTTTTGCCTCAGGAAGTAATTTAAGATTTTTATACAGGAAAGTTAATGAAGATTTAAAGAAACTGAATGAGTGGTTCGACAGTAATTCCTTGACTCTTAATGTTGATAAATCAAAGTACATATTATTTAGGTCAAAAGGGAAGAAGGAAATGGTGTTTAATGGTACAGTTAAGCTTGGTAATAAAGAAATTAATAGAGTAGAAAGTATGAAATTTTTGGGAGTAATTGTTGACGAATTTTGTGATTGGAAATTTCAAGTTAAGCATATATTAACAAAAATGATTGCTGGTAATTATAGCCTGAATATGATTAAAAATATACTACCTGCTAGGATAAAAATGTTGGTTTACCACTAAAATGTTCGAAGTCACGTTAATTATGCATTAAGTGTCTGGGGACCTATGTTGAAGGTAGCTGACTTAAAGCAGATAAAAAAACAGCAGAACAGATCGATGCGGCTTATTTTTAATGCAAGTAGAAGAACAAGATTATCAGGCTTATATAGAAAAGCAAATGTTTTAAGGATTGAAAACCTCATTGAATTATCTTTACTTAATATTTCATTTAGATATATGAACGAAACTCTGCCGCGGCGTATTTCAACTTTATTCAACATAGGTACCCATGAATACTATACACGAAATCGAAATTACCCTAGAGTACCTCACCATACTATTGATTTATACAACAAGAGTTACTTGGGTCGAGCCCCACATTTGTGGTTACATCTCGCTGATTCAGTTAAGAATAGAAATACTTTAAAGACATTCAGCAAAGCTTTTGTTAAGCTGAAAACTGATTTATATTAAATGAAGTTGCTATGATACATTGCTCCAATATATATGTGTATGTCTTGTTCATTTGTATTATTAATTTTTCCTTTTAAATTCTGTATTTTATTTATTTAAAGGGAACAACTTAAAATAGTTAATTTTAACTCTGTTTGTTTCCTTCTTGTTAACTGAATGGAACTTTATATTTTATTATCTTTATATACTTTTGTAAATTGAATTCAGATGTTATCAAGAAAAAATAAAAAACTTCAAAAACTTCAAAACCTCACAAGTGAGGAGTATGAGGCTCTCGTACCTCATCCATGAGACCCCACAAACAATGTTATCCTTGCTATCAAGGTCTCTTGGCTTTTGGTATAGAGAGCACTTATATCAGTTTAAGTTCTTCTTGTCAACGAGGTCTCCTGAAAGAGATAAGCCACACTAACAAGCCTTGTTGGCGAGGATAACCTTGTTAGCCAAGACTTGTCGGTGAGCGCAAAGCCAGAAGCTGGAGTAGTCGAACAAAAGAAACCCAGCAGTTGATGACTGACGAGCTTCATAGAATATCAATAAAGCGCCTGACAGGACACTCATGTCTCATTCCTTGTCAGCAAATTCTTGTATCCACAGCTGCGAGTGCTCGCAACAGAGATTATCCTCGCCGATGAGGTCTCTTCTCGAGTGTTCTGCCAGGGTGAGGTTTCACAGGCAAGGGCGAGGTCTTGTGGGCACAGATGAGTTATCATGGGAGAGGCCTCTATGGCGAGACAATTAAGAGCTCTTGACGTCTTGGGTGAAGCTTCGCCGACAAGCCCTAGCAAATGCAGTTATGCAGGAGGGGCCTCGGGGGGGGGAAGATATTTCAGGTGAGAGGTTAGTTTCCTACAAGGAGCTTCACACATTGTATGTATAGCTCCAGGAGAACCTTGAGATACTTAGTGTCCCTTCACTGCTTCAGGTCAATCAGGAGCTCCATGTTTTCCTGTCAACTAGATCAAATGAGACTGTTAGTACCATTTCAGATGTTTCACACTGAAGTTGTCATGGCTGGACCATGCTGGTGCATGGCACCACAGGTCTGTGCATGGTATACACTGTATTCTGCAACCTTATCTGTGAAATATGCCTGTTTTATAGGCCTATAAGATAAGAGTATAAGTTAATTAAGTCTTTATTGTAACTATAAGACTTTAACAGTTTAATAAAGCTGTCTGTATTACAATGTAGCTACTTGCAACTTTAAAATAGTTTGTGACAGTTCCAATACCAAACATGAGGTTCATCAACATGGGATTGGCTAGTTGCCAATATAGATTTTACCTGCAACAACCTGCAATAGTTTTTGGCAGTCTCAGTAGTCAATTCATGGTCATAATTGCCTGCACAAGCACACCATGTGATATTTCAGCCAATCCACATTGTTATGTTCTGGAAATCCACAAGAGGTCGTGCGAGCTGATAGATGCCACAGCCATCTGGTGTTATAGTTCGAAAATAGCAAATTTACCGGCAAAGAAGCAAGAATGCTCAGTGGTCTCAAGTTTTTGTTGAATATTTAGTGATTTCTGACAGTAAAGTGCCCATAATGTCACAACCCGAGACTCCTAAGGAATCAGACAGCTCAGAGGTAACTGTAGAATACATTGTATCATCATCAGTAGGCCAATGTAGCTACCTAAAATGGTTGGCTATAACTGCAACTGAAAGTCTGAAACTGGACAAAATACTGGAATAGATAGGCCTACAATGCAGTAGCGGATCCAGGGCGAGGGGGTTTAAGGTGTTCAATTCACCCCTTGGGCTTGTAGATTTTTAGAAAAAGTCATTAATACATTGTACAAGTGAATTGAGGATTGTTGTTAGCTGGGCCTATAAACAATAACTGATAAAGCATTACAAGGGGGGGGGGGGCACGGGTAGTATATTATCTTACCAGTACCAAGCGCATGGGATCTTCGTGGGGGGGGGGGGCTTGGGAGTTTTTCTTTTTTTTTAAATAAATAATTTCTTGCTCATTTTTTGTGAAATAAATAAATTCTTTTTGGGCAGTCCTGAAAATAATTTCGGTGGGGGTATTTCTTAACAGAGTCAGAGTGATGCCCTGGGGGGGGTACTCAAAATTTTTTCTGATACGTATGCTAGGCTGGAAGTTTGGCGATCAGACCCGGTGCTAGGCGGTCGGTCGTCGCGAAAATACCCCGACTCTAGGATTTTTTTTGTCGCCGCAATGGTATTTGCCTGTTTTTCCCAGGTATTAACCCGTAATTTCACCAAAAATTAACATCGCGATTCGATGAATGTTCCTACTTAAATTTAGGGGCCAACTCTAGGAATTATGTCAGATTTTTAGGCCCAGTTCCAGGAATTTTTCAGTTGAAAAAGGGGGCCTACTGAGCCGAGCATAGGTGTACACTTGAACATAGTGAGTACCCCCCAGGAGTGATGCTTGATTTAGAAAAGAATATTTTGCGACATCACAGGCACGAAATAAATAATAATTATTGCTTTTGCCGTTTATAAATAATTTCCCATCGAGGAAAACTCCAAGCCCCCCCTTGATTATTTTATGGTCGCCCCCTAAATGATTTTGTTTGTAGGGCATCTTATTTATTTAAATATATCTGTTCTAGGAGTTGAGTGAGCTACAGGTACTTGTGACACTTGGAACGTCAATGAAAGCTCTTCATGAAATGATGAAGTCAATTAAAGGAGTAAGTAATATTGAATTTGTTATAACTTTATTCATACCCTGTGAAAGATGAAATTTTGCTGAGCTTGAATTATAAATCAATATTCAATTGAATAAAATTTTTATTTGCAGGATTTGAATGTGATGTCTGGAAATCTCAAGAGAGTGAATGACATGAACAAACGATGGAAAGTGGTTGTTGAAACCCAGAAAGCTTTGAGAGAGCAGGAGCAATCTCAACAATAAAGCCAAGACCAAGAACTGTAATATTTGTATGGCTGACAATCTTCTTCCTTCTGTGTGAAACCCATGAAAAAGATTTGTCGACAGAAAAGAAAGATATGGCGATTTATAGGTTGGTGATGTAAATTCATATCAACAATCTGCAATGCATCTTTTGTACGAAGAGCAAGTGGCCAGCTCATGTAAATTTATAAGAGTTCTTCCTTGAAGGACATTCACTTTGCTTAGTCATGGATTGTCATGGATGGTCCTGAAAGGGCTGCAGTCTCTGCCCTTGTTAATATTTAGGGCTGATTGTAAGTTCTCTTTGAACTTATGAGGTGCCTAAACAATAAACCATTCAAAATTGCAAAAATGTTATTGTATTGTATTTATATTAACAAGTGTTTTATATTAGAGCATACACATATACTGGGACTTCTATTGTCACTCGAATTAAACCAAGTTGATGGCATTGAAATATTTCCATTTCTCAAAGTCAGGCGTATCAACTTATGTTCGCATATGCCGGGCCCTTGTATTTGCTTCCCAGTTTTTGCTTTCGTCCTTCTTCCCTCTCCATTTCGGCTTTTTCAGCAGCTTTTTGTTTTTCCTCCAACTCTTTTTGTCTTTCCTTTTCTTCCTCCTCTAACTGTTCCTGCAGTTCTTTGCGCCACTGAAAAGAAAATTGAGATTAATTCGATCTGTAGCGAAGTACTGGTTACTAGGCGAAGAGAGGTGCATGGTCGAGTCTAGTGGCACTATGGTACTTCCCAGGCCTAGTTGTTTCCATACTAAATTTATAGTGGCACTTAAAGGACTCAATGTATCAAGTTAGATTTTTATTTTTTGTCTTTTTTTTGTTGAGTAAATTCATGACTATTATTTTTTAAAAAGTAATCTTTTACACTACTTACCTGGTCTTCCACAATCCTGCTTAAATCAAAGCCAGTGCGTGTTTGGTAATCCACTGGAGGTTCATACAATGCACTTGCAATCATAATTTCTTCTCTGGAAAATAGGGCTCCTTGTTAGATTATGGACAGTAGGCCTTTGTGTTGTGTACAATCAGTATATTTTTATGTTAAAGGCCTTATTGCGGTCATTGCTATGAGTTTTGCCATCTTGCCTGTTAAGACTGTGGATGCCGGTTGTGGAAAATTAAATTTTCATGTACATCAAAGTTGACTCATAAAGAATTAAACTAACCTCAGAGTTGTCCTTTGTGGTTTCCTGCTAGTGTTAGGATAAGTTACAGTAATTTTCTTGGAAGGTTGAGGCTTGGGCCTGTTTGCGAGTGAACGTATGGGGGAACCAGGAAGATACAGTGCTGACAGCCCGGCTGCTATCTTTGCTCCAATGGTGGATGGATTGTCTTGAAGATGGCTGTTCAGAAGGTTCTCTATGCTTGATTCAACCTGAAAAAAATGTTGACTGCAAATTTGGGATGATTTTCTTTTTTAGTTTTAAGTTGGTTATCTAACTGATCTGGCATACTATGTATTCAAGCATGACAAATGTCAAAATTTTAAGCAATGATTAAGAATTCTGGGAAGCTATTTCTTCTCACCTGGCCAACTTTCAAGGCTTCCAAAACCCTTGTGTCCTTTTCTTTGGAGTGTATTTTCTGCAGGTTATTCCATGCTGCACTTCGTAATCCTTCTTTTGTTGGGTCCTCCACGGTACAACGACAAATTTTTACTAACCCTTGGATGGCAGTGTATCGGACTCTCCAGCTCCAGTCGTTTGATCCTGGTAATAGAAAGTACTGAGTTAAAGCTGTAAAATTAAGTTGTTTCTATTGATATTTTCTTAAGTTCCTTTGCCTCTAAATAGCCCACACCAGTGCTGATGTGGCGTAAAACACAAACTCACTCTCTCCTTAGTCTCTTGATTGAGTAGGTGAAATAATGACAGCGCTTGTTGGTTACTGTCGTTTGTATACCTGATAAAAGTGACTATTTTTGTCTGGAAATTGATTTTACCTTTGTCATGGTTTTCATGGATTCCTTTGAAGTAAGCCAAGTCGAGCAAACCGGCGCTTCGCATTGGGCACTGGGGTGCAGACTGGATGTGAAGGAGAGACAAGTCTGCATTATTTCCAACGAGAGCAGTTTTCTGAATTTTGGAAGTAGACCCATGGAGGCAGATGTCTGCTAGTGTGTCTGTGTATGTCACTGCTACCTCCCAAGACCATCCATGTAAACCTGGTGTATCTGGGAACTGAAAGCACAAACAGAATGTTTAACAATGGTCTTGGAAGCTCTTGGCCTTATTATTAACTCATTTTAAATGGCATAAAATTCCATAAATGCCAGTGGCAGTTGAAAGTCGTCAATTATGCTGATGAGCCAGACCACAAACAGTGGGTTATTATTTAAAAGCCCTCCTCTCAGTAGATAAGGCTTCTCTTTAAATGTAAATCAAAGTGTAGTGCACACTTGTCAGTTGTTTTTTTTCTGAAAATATTAATGATGTAATGCATTTCTTACCACTTCATTAGTGTATGTCAAGTTACTGCTGCACACCGACGCTTCATCATCCTGATATTTGGTGTCGCTATTTTCTGCCTCTTTGCTTTGTGCTTTTGTTTGGTTTTTGTGGAAGTTTGAAAATTTTTCACCAGTTTTCGTTTGGGCTGTAACAAAGCAATCAGAATTTTGATTCAAGGTTACAAACTTACGTGTCTTTTCCGCTGTCCATATTATAATCTTGCCATTTCTTCACTGACAGTTCACTGTAAAGACAGTGTATTTAGCTATTGTACCTTTAGTCAAAGCTTTCGGTTTCATGCCCATTGCGAGGTTTAAAAGAACTTCTAGAACAGATAGATTCTTCTTGCTTGCATCTCCCAAAACACTCAGTGCGCAAATGCAGTCAGTCCTGAAAATTATGGTGGTAGAATGGATAGAAAAGATGAAAAACATAAAAGAAGATAGAAAATCATCAAAGAAAAGATAGATAGTCGAACAGTAGATAAAAAAAACAATGAATGGACCACTGATTGATTAATTTCCTAGTTAATATTACACCATGAGGCATGAACCTTGTAAGTGACATTCTATGATGGCCACCTAGTAGGCACCTACCTGTTCTCTGTAACTAAGTGAAGGGCGCATTTTCCGAGAGAATCCAGTGCCCTTTGAAATGATGGCGAGTTTTGCTGCAAGCACCTCCAAATGTCCAGTGAATGCCACAAAGTTGGACTCAGGTCATGCACACTGCTACTCAGGCCACTCTCTGGAGATTTTGTGCCATCTGGGTTGCTAGATTTTTTTGGTGAAACCTGAAATAACCACAAGATATTAAACCAAGATACTTTCTTATGATGAATTAATAGATTAGTCTCATCACTGACTGTGAGGTGTGTTTAGAAAAGAGAAGTTTGTAAATATAATTTTGCTGTAAGGACCATCTATACAGGAAGTAGTTCTTGATTTATTACCATGTCAACTATTGAATGTCTTGATGACAGGATCTGATCTGTGCAGTATGAGCGGGATGTGACTGTGGCTTTCTGGAATGGAAATGATTTGTCTCTTTAAGACTCTTTTTACACATGTATTTTACTGAGTACAAAGTTTCTTGATTGATATTGATGTTACATACAGGTGAAGATGAGTGTGATTCGTCCTGTGGAGATGTAGCTCCTGTAGCATATGTGACGTCTTCTGTGGTTGAATTGGTGTCCTGTTGATCTGTCTCTAGAACCATTTGCCCAACTTCTGAAATGTATCTTATACACAGAAGAGCATTTGGGTATGGTCCGTATACTTCTTGACCTTCTCGGAAACCTGAGAAGCAAATTAAAGACAGAACAATCCATGAGCAACCAATAAAGGCTTCTACTTGAAAAAGGAAGCAGAGTTAATTGCTCTCAACTGACAGAGTAGTGTGAAAATGGATGATTATCATATAATTACCGTCCAAATAGGTGAACAGTCTGCTTTTAAACTCCTCTTGACCCTTCAAGTTTCCTGACATGTGATGGTAAAAAAGCCTGTAGAAGACCAGTTTGCCCATGTGTAGCAGTTTGACCTCAGCGGCTCGCAAATATGGTTGATGCATGGCATCTGTTCTTAACCAATACAAAGTTGTTTCGGCCAGGTAGAACAATGCAGGGATGTGAACTGCTTGTATTGGAGACTGCTCAAGTGAAGTAATCAGGGCATCCAAACAATCTGAATTTCATTAAACGATAATATATTACCAATTATTGATTAGTGAAAGCAGTGAAAAATGCTATGCAATGACATTTTTATTTGGAGTACAATAAGAAATTGATAATGTTTGAGAGAGTTCAGCCTCAGTGCAATTAGTTGCTTAATACTGACCTTCTTGTATTTTTCCGTTACATTGTGACAACTGAGCAAGCTCTGTCCATGCAAGTGGCAAATCCACGTGTGAGCCAATCCCTCCATCTTTTAGTCCAGCTCTCCTCTAGAAGCAAAACATCCATCGTTTTAGCTTAGCTATTTGTGTGACCTCGATAAAATTCTTACAGTTTTGTGTAGGATGTTAACAGGACAGAACTATAGCCTATATTACCTTTATACGTTCAAGCATTTTGTACGCCACATCCCTGAGTTTCTCTTGTTCCTCTGCCTCTTCAGCTTCATTGTAGTTTTGTATAAATTCTTCTGTCACTTCAAATGGATTTCTAAAATCAGAATATGATGTTAAGTTAAAAATTTTTAAGGTTTTTATTTCACTCTTTTCTGATACAGAATTTGTCCAAACATAGAGAAGAATTTGATGGTTTCGACTACAGTCTGTCTCATTTCTGGAATGAGTCTTCGTCCTCAAAAATCTGATACATACAGCAGCAAAACATTACAATAATGTGAGAGAAAATTGCAAATTTGCTAATCAAGCCACGAGTATGTGTATTTCTGCTGTGTGACCTGTAAATGAGGAGCAATCAGGCCAAACACCAGTTTGCATGTTGTGAGACAAACTGTAGTGTTCAAGATTGCCGGAGATATGGAGCTCTCTCATTGATTTTGATTTGATTTAGATTTATTTGGTGTTTTTATTGAACGCCTGTACACAGTAGTGTGTAAGATTCTCACCTTTGTTGTGATTCTTTCTTTAGTTCGTCTGCAAAAGCCTTTTTGAGGAGCCTTTCCTGTAGTTCCAGCCTTTGACTTTGTGATATTATCCCGAAACGGTGAACCACTGGGACCTTTGTAATGGGCATTTTAATTGCTCTGACTTTGGAAAAATATACCCGGTATCTCTGTTCTCAGTTGTTATGATTTTTTGACAACCAAATCCCTCGCAGAAAGTTATGTCACCACTCAATTGATTTTCAAATGGTTTGTGATAAATCTGTCATCATCCACACTGCTACTCAGTCTGACAGTGACATGACGACGTACAGTGACTCTGGGCATAGATCTGTCTCTGCTACACCTCCCTGCTCTGGGAGTCCATCAGTGACAGCCAGCAGGAGCAGCTGGGCCAGGCATGGGCATGAGTCTGCCTTCAAACTGCTGTTTGGTGCAATAAATTAACTTGACAATCTTACATTTCGTGTCACGTCGATAGAGGAACCATAGCACTATCACTCTGTTTTGTCAGATGGTTGAAATGATTACGAATTAGGTCGCAATAAAACCAATTCTCAGGATTCATTGACAAAGTACTTCAATGGACAGCCATATTGTTTTCACCATGGCGACTTCGGGAGTGTTGCGCGATTTATGCAGAAGTACTGGATGTAAACCGGAAGTAGCAGACGCACCTGTCTACCCAAAGAAAATGTCAAGTTTACGGTCACAGGTTTGTTTTTCACTTAATTTAATGATTATTCGTCAGCTGTTGTGCCCAGACGAAGGACGTATCGTGACTTAAGATATTTAACAACGATTTCTTTGGGTTGACATTAATTTTGCGATTAAACTGACTCTGAAATCACAGTTTTATCATTCAATGCTCACACAGCTCATGCCATGGCATTGGCAGTCATGTGTCAATGACACTGACAGGACCCAAAAACTGAAATTGTGACAAGTGTGCTTATGAAACCACAGCTAAGCACACAATGTCAGTCATGAAGAAGTATTTTGTGAATAAGCATATTATGTGCCTGTTCTGTCTTGTTTAATTCCAGGTTTTGGCCAGTTTCAAGAACTTGCATAATGCCAGGAAAATTGTCTTCAAAGGTCACACTGAGGGTTTAGATGGTGAGTGACTGCACTCTGCATACACATGATATACAGAGTCTTCAATCTAAACTCAGCAACATTAAAAACACACACCTTTTCAAAGACAAAGTGTCATAAGGGACCGTTCAGAATACGCGCAAAAGTCCGCGAATCTGCATGCGTCATCGTACAAGGGCACATGTATAACAGTATGTGTACATCGCTTTGAATGTCGAGGGGGGGGGTACTAAAAATGTGCACGAAACCTAAGGGTGGGATACTGAAAATCCGTATGAAACTCAAGGGGGGTATCAATTTTTGACGGGAACTTCCAGCAAAACTCCCACCCCCCCCCCCCCAGTCATAAATTCTGAACAGTCCCTAACTTTTTAACTGCATGTACTAGGTAGTGATGCAGACCGTACCGCCTTGGACCGGTCCGGTCCACGCCCTGGACTGCCAAAAGACCGGACCACCTACAAAAAACCGGTCCAGTGTAACAGTGTTGGACCGGACCAGTGAAGTGCCGGTCCGGACTGGTCCAGTGATTTTTATTGTCATGAAGAGTATCGCATGAATTTTGTCATCTCCAAAAATAAATTTATGTCATATAGCATGTTTTAACCCTCGTTTTATCATAATTTTTGAAATGCTGATGGACCACTTCTGGACCGGTCCAGTAACAAAATCGGACCACCTCATCCTGGACCAGACCAGGACCAGACCACTTTTGTAAATACCGGACCACCCTCTAAAAGGTGGTCCGGTCTGCATCACTAGTACTAGGTTTAAGGTAATGTGGCAAAGCTGAAGACAATCTTCTGATCTAAAGATTTTGAATGTTGGGGTGAATCTATGCATTTTCCACGGAGCCAGACAAGCTTCAGTTACACCATGTCAAATTTGGAAATTGCAAAATTAAACGAGCATGAGAGTAGAGATTACTAGAGAACCAACTATACCACATTTTGTTTGTGATTTAAAATGGTCACATAGGATGTCCAACAAGGTTTAATCACAACTTCACAAGTTTGTCACAATGAGGACAATTATCAATGTTTATGATGGAAAATGAATGTTGTGAAAAACGTGATAAACCTCAACTTGGCACAAAAGTCTACCAAAAAACTCAGATAATATCAAACCAGATATCAACTGACGATACTGTAAAGTTACATGAACATATATTGCAAATTCTATGTTGCTGAGTTTATATCATTAATTTGTTTTATTGTTGCACACAATTTGTTGTAGCTGTCTCAATTCTGTAGTTACACAACTTTACTTAATTTGCTAATGTCTATGATCACTGTAAGCTTGTGTGCCCTGGGTGCATGATATCTAATTGCTTGACCTATTTCTGAGTGCTGTATGGCACGAAGACTCTGTCAGAATTCACATGCAGCAAGCAATGGAATGAGAAAGCAACTGCTCAAATGGCCCAATAAGCATTCACAGCTGGACATTGAAACAGACACTTTAAAGTTGTTCATAAAACATTGTGTGTTTGGTTTAAGGTGTCAGCAATATTAGTGTCAAAAGCACAATCTGATTTACTCAAAGCTGTAAAGTAACAGTTCTTGTCTGATTTTAAGCTGTCAGTAATATAAGTGTCAAAAACACAGGCTGATTATACACGGTAAAGAACTGGATTTATTCCTGGATGGAATTTGGTCATTGAAAAACATCAGTCTCCTCCAGCTCAAGCTGTTTCGACAAAGAGAGACTGTGTCAGCCTGGAGTGACTGTGTTCTAAAATGAAAGTCATACAAATTATAATTTTATAATTGGTGATGGATAATAATTGAATTGATTTTGGGACTTTTTTTGTAACAATCATGAAAAATGCAATTATTATGTTGGTGAAATAGGCCTGATGACTGTGGACTAGTTATTAGATTACATAGCTACATTATATTGAGAATATTGAAGTTGCCATTCCATAATATGATATAAGATTTACACAGCAAAAGCCAAGAAGCCATGTTCCGTGAACTGATTGTAGCCATGAGTCAAAATTCTTAGAACTGTTGATCATCAGATAATCTGTAAGATGTATGGACATTTATTGGTCATATTTATTGTACGCAGCTGGTCGTCAAAAGATAAATGAAGAATACCGAAAGAATATCCAGGAGACAAATCCAGAAAATATTGAGAAGGTATTTAATAAATGTATTCTGTTTTGGTACTTGCCATTGACATTGTGTTACCGCGTAACCAAATATTTCTAATAATTAATAATGCAGTTACAAGCCATGCAAAATATAATTTCAAATTCAGTGGATTTCATTGCATTTAAAAGATGTTCCAATTGTTGCAGCTTATCAGGACTGCAAATGAGACTGCAGAATATTTAAAAACCAGTGTTGTCCAGGCTGCTTACAAACCTGAGAGAGATGCTTATGGTAAGACATTTATCATCATTTTGTTGTTGTTTTTTGGATAAAATGTCCACTTCTAGAGACAACGTCCCTTTATGGAGTTCGGAGTCCCAACAAGAGTTGAAAAGAATATGCAAATTCTTAAGTCATTCGTAAAAATTGTTGAATAATGATATAACATTGTCATTTGTCAAGCCAAGTAGCCAAAGTAATACTTTATTGATTGCCAAACCGGTAATTGAGCGTACATGAAATAGATTAAATATGATATATAAATGGTGAATTATAATGAATATGTGTAAAATTAAAAATATTTTTCAAGAATTAATATCTCTTTATTGACATCATTATATAATTGTAGCAGTACTTTAAATAAGGATTAAAAATGGTTTATAAATATGATGTTTCTGATTTTTTTGTCAGAGTTGCAGATGACAAAAGACACTTTTCTAATTGAAAATGTCCCATTTGATGAGAATTACAAACCAGAAAGGAGGAGTAGACGGAGAACCCCTTGTGATCAGAAGAGTGGTAAATCATAGCAAAACGCAAGGTGATTTCTAAGCTACAGCAGTATTGTGACTCTTTCAAAAAAGGATTCTTTGTCGAAAAAATGAACTGAAGGACCAATGGAAGTATCCCGGAGTGTAAAGCCATTTTATGGCCTAGGAGAAGTGTTACACAACCCACACATGTCTATGAGCTTCAGCAAAGAATGTTAATGATACCCTGTGAAAATGAACTCTGAAGTTGATCAGGTTAAATTGAAATTTTGTCAATGTATTGGTCCTGGTATTGTTTCATGAAGCAAATGTTTTTGATTGTCTTTTAAT
This sequence comes from Platynereis dumerilii, assembly GCA_026936325.1. Lineage (NCBI taxonomy): Eukaryota > Metazoa > Annelida > Polychaeta > Phyllodocida > Nereididae > Platynereis > Platynereis dumerilii. The sequence goes on from JAPTHN010000001.1 coordinate 166,632,918, forward strand.
TTGACAATTACTGCCAATGGTTTTTTCGATCTGGCTGCTTCACTGGAGAGAAGATTTGTTGTTGGAATTTTATGATGAACATACTGTGCGGATAACTCTTTATGCGAGAGTGCATCATCCCCTTGGAATTCTCTAAAACAAAAATGCACTGGTATAAGAATGATATGACTGAATATTATACTTTATATATGAAATGATATTATAGTTTATATATGACATAACAGGCCTATTATAATTTATTGACATGAAATGTGAGTAGGCCTATTTTAATAGTGAAAAGTAAACTCTTCTTAATTGTCATAATTCCAAGCTTACTTTTAGTTGTTTGATGTTTGTAATTTCAGAAACTCATTGCAGATATTTCATTAGTTTATATTTACCTTTGGGTGTTTTCGTAAATTTCTGGTAGTAATGGCAGAACAACTGATGTTGCCAATTCCATCATTTCCCGTGATAATGGACGTCTTGACCAATAGAGTCCATTTCTGCCGGAAGCCTGTTGATAAAATCATAATTATTATCATGTAATTTAGTTAAGAGGAAAAAATATAATGTGCTGTCGTAATGTTTGGCCATGTTGCTAACCTTGGTCCATTAGTATTAGATATGCTGAATAATTACCTTATCAATATGTTTTATGATCTGCTGGTTGAAATTGCCGTATTTCTTGCATAAAGAGGACATGGGGACTTGTCTTGGTGGAAGGTCATTTTGCATCATCATCAAACTGTATGCTGCCTGTAATATTCAGAATGTTAACATTTTGGTAAATGGAAGATTTTGTGAAATTTTATATTACTGTAATAAATTAATGTGTAACATTTTCATGGTTAAATATAATTACCTGCGTGTCAAAAACATTAGAAAGAATGACGCCAAACTGTTTTGTGAGAATTTTACTGCTGTGTCTGCAGTCATGCATCACCTGTTAAGTAAAGGAAATGTTGAGTATAATTTAGACATTTTAAAGTTAAATCATTGGAAAAATTTAACTTATTCTTTATAATATTTTAATATTGATAAATCTTAAGCTTCTGTAATTAATGCTAGAACTACTGATATCTATCGTTACTTACTTTAGTTAAGCTTTCAGCTTCAATAAGCCGCCAAAGTTGACCATCATGCATTAAGTCAGGTTTTTCCTTTAAGTCAAAAATGTATGTTTGTTTGTCCCATGTGCACACTTGTGCCAGAACTATGCGCTCCTCTGGAAAATAATTATAACACAAGTTGAAAAAACTCAATTTATTTGCTGTTTATGTCGATCACTCTTTTGGTGAGTCTGAATAAAAATCAACTTTGAAGTCTATTGTTTATGTTCTACAAACTTGCAATTTATATCTTTTACATACCTTTGCTACTTTCATGAGCCAGTTGAAAGGCTAAAGCTATTATATCCTTGGTGTGTGTCAAAATTTTGTGAATGATCCGTTGACAAATATTAATGTTATCAATTAGATACATGCAGGTCATTTTCTAATTCTGATATTCAAAATAGCTTTTGAGTGGTTGAAGTAAATGTGAATGGAATGGTTAATTTGGGTTACTAAGGTAAACAATTGATTAATGGTCAGGAGCTTCACATATACCACCAGATGGCAGCCACTGCTAGGTAGCTCAACCTGTGTTGGGCAGGTGTGAAACAGGTGTAATAAAGTCTCTTATGGGAGGAACACTGGTGTCTTGCAGTTGAAGTATTTGCTTTCAGTTGCCTGGATTTTAAAGGCGTTTCTTCAGCTAGCAACCCAATGGTTAGGATGCTCACTTTAAAATCTATGAAGGTACCTGTTTCAATTCCAGATTCCAGTGTTATATATAGTGACCTACTCTAGAGTACCTGATTAGTTCTTCAGTTTGGTGTCTGGGAGTGCTGTGTGACCTTTTAATTATTCACTGATGACAGCGATGTTGCACTAGCTATTTTGACTGTTCTCCTTTTACTCTCTTTCTAGGACGGATCTTTTAAAACTTTGAAAAGGTGTCCATGATAGCAGTTCTTCTTTCAATAAATTTGTGTAATTTGTGTTCTGTTATGTTCTCATTATCTTAATTAGAAGTTATAGGATCTTGCTTTTGTTTCTAAATTATTTAGTTTCTGGGTTGGAATCTTACATATTTGGTTCCTTTTTGCACTTAGCCTAGAAAGGGCCCTCAGGTTCAAGGCTGGAAAAAGTAGGGAATTTGGACACGTCATTGCCTGAAATTTCTAAATCCCAATGGAAATTTTTGAAATTCAAATTTTTCCAGCCCTGCTCAGATTTTCTTCTTCTCACGCCAGCCTGGTATTGGTATACTCCGGATCACCGGGTAGCTCAACCTCTTTTTTTTTGTAGGGGGCTGCACTTGCACTAAGTTCTACTCTGTTGGTGATTGCCGTATGATATATGAGATGGTAAGGCCGGGAGTCTGGCGCATACTCTATTCATTCAGAGATGTCCAGGGTCTTTCAGTTACCCCAACATAGAACGCTAGATACAACCCACCTCCAAACTATCCTCCATTTTAGGACCCATGGGTTGGAGTGGCAAAAGGCAGATTCTCAGGAGTGGGAAAAGTAGGTCTACTCTAATTATGCAGTATGAACTTGCTCTGATTCAGTTTCTGTGAATCTCGGAGTTATTTTGATGTGTTCCCTCATTGCTTACTTTGGTCTTTTTCCTTCAGAAAAGTTTGTGTCATGTAGTTGATTTGTTGCTCTTCGAGTCTTCATATTCGTACTTGAGATTGTTGATTGCTGACTATTTATTTGCTGTACTCCTTGTATTGGTTGCTTTTTGTTTGGGCCTTCAGAAAAGGTAACTAGTATCATAGAATCTCAATTGCTATTCTCCCTGTTTGTTTACTTTTTTGCAATAAAAAAAAAGTTGGTGGTATTCAGTTGATCTGGCTCCTATTCAATATCTTCAAGTCTGGATTACTTCATTACTTTAGTCCTTTGCCCCCAGAAAAGACAGTGTTTTGCCCTCTTAAAAGGGTGGTATTTTTCACTCTTGAAAAAGTGGTGCTATATGCAGCAAGATTTTAGAATATGCAGAAATGAGGGCTACATGATTCAATATTGATATTACTAAAAATAAACCCCATGCAATCTTTATTATGGATTGATGTGCTTTTGATTGCTTACCTTTTGTCTTTCAAACAGGAAGTGGTATATATATGCAATCAGTTTTCTCTTAATCTATATCTTAGAATCAGCTTCATTGTGCATATTTGTTGCTCTCGGAAAATATATTGTTTATCTAATATAATATGATGGCTATGCAGTTGATCTTGCTCTTATTCACTATCTTTAGAAGGCCTGGTGCAGATAAGAGCGTGACAAAGAGGGGAAAAATAAAAGTGTTGTACATGGGAATATTGATTTTAAAAAGGCGGATGCCTGTTTTTTCGGTCTTAAATGTTGACATAAATCGTTAAGCTGTGACTACAATTACGTCTTCTACTTTTTCATCATGGCTCAGAATTCTCCTGATTCCCTGTCTCTATTGAGATAAATATTTTCTGTCTAAAAACTGAACAAACACATTAAAGGCTATTCTTGAGTAGCCAGCAGCAAAACTGCATCACTGGTTTAGGCCAGAAAGCTGCACGGGGCAAGCGGAAGTGCTAGACAGAAGATGTTAGGGTCGGGACAGAATGTTAGGTTTGGGACAATCAACAGTTTTTGGCATCAACTGTAAATACAAAAGTTCAGGGCATCTTTTCTTGTGATAATGAACTGAGTCACTCTAAAGGAAAGATTTTGTAATGACGAATTGTTAGCAGTATGTCTGAGTGGGACTGGGTGAAACAAGAAACTATGCATTAGGGTTGGGACAACTTTTTGGCTTCATTTGCGACTTGGCACTCTGATTGCCACTCCTTGATGTGTACAAAAAATTTCAAAAATCAATTGCTAGTGACAGTTTCAGAACTTCCACGGCTGCAATTTAGTACTCTGGCCTTTGACAAAATGTTGCATATTATTAACAAAACTAAGGGTTTAACATCAGCGAAATTTTGCATGTCACGCTAAAATGCTAAAAAATGACAATTTTTTGGCTGTTCAAGAGTTGATATATTTTGAACCGGTGATCCAATTTTGCTGAAATTTTAAACATTTATTGACATTGCTACTCACAACGAAATATGGTACGATAGGCAGATAGACACTTAATAATGTGTGGTTTATAGCAGATACATGTAGACTTCTGGCTTCATCGGAAATACACAAAAATTTGGACCAGGCCCTAAGAATCTGGATGGCTGCGCCAAAAATGTGCTTTTTTGTTCAGTGTACCAAAAAATCAACAAGCGTATATAACTATCAGGTAATGGGGAACACCTCTGTAATATGACTTCTTAAATAGAACGTTGTGGTTTATATGATCGAATGCCTTTGAGGCATCAAGGAAACAGCAATATATTCTGCTATTTAAACTGCGATACACAGATACAGCTTCTTTTTGACAATAAATAGCCATGTCAGTTCCATGTTTTTGCTTGAAGCCAAATTGATTATCAGTTGTTTCTCAGTAACAGTCTAGTCTATCATATATTCCAACACTTTGGATATCACACTAGCTAAGGCTATGGGATGGTAGTTTGATTTTGTGCAGATACTAGCCAGGTACCGTAAATGCGGAAAAACACAATGACAACATATAATGCAATCTTTCATGAGCATATTTCAAATGTTCCGCTTGGATATGATCCATGTCACAACTTTTACCAAGTGCAAGTTTCTTTATAGACTTGCAGTTCATCCGGTGAAACTAACTTCACACTGTTCATAGGACTATTGTCCAAAGAAGGCATTCCCGCCGGATTGTGCACCTGCTATTTGGAACACAATTGAAAAGTTCTTTGTAGTGATTGTACCACAATGAGACAATTTCTTGCTACCAGTTACATAGATTGATGTGCTCCTTCATTAATTACCTTTAGCCTTTGGTGCAGCAGTTCTTGTTCAACATATTGAAATCTGATTGGTTGCTTACTTTTTGTTATGCAGTTGTTCATGTTCTTATTGTAGGGTATTAGCCTTCTCCAGAATGGTGTCTGTGTCATACACTAGATGGTGTTTCAGTACATGTATATTGATAAAGTCCTATGCAATTCAGTGATCAGACTCCTGCGAAAGCCTGAGCCAAAGGCCTGTCAATTGTAGCCAGGCTACAAATGGTTGCATTGGTTGGTTTACATACTTGACATATTGTCATTAGTTGTTTTCTGTACTTGTGTGCCTGACAGTATTACTAAGTATTTAGAACGTTAGAACTGCAACTGATTTTTTTCATGTAGGATAGCTGTTAGTTATTAGACTACATGTATGGGTTATTTCCTTTTGCAGTTTTGCTTAATTGTTTTTGGGGGAGGGATCGGCTGCCAAAAAAATCTGTTGTAGATACATACTATATTGAAGCCGGTCAAGCAAGCACAGTTTGACCCTGGTTTGGCCCAGATTTTCTGCTCAGCATTGATTTTGTGGGCGTGGTTTGATCAATGTAAGTAGGATACTTATAGCTATTGATGGTAACTTTGCTCAGGTGCTGAGAATGACCATGACATTGGACTTGCGTCTAGTCATTATTAATTTTGTACAAATTAGTACTGTGTCGTCTTAGAAATTCAGAGTTATGGAAAACAACAAAAAACCTTTTGCACTTACAAGTTAAAGAGATACACCATTTGATGCTTCATGTGCCAAGATTGAGAACATTCTCTGTGTGGTATATAGGCGTTGCCTTCATTATCTTTTGTTGACTACTGCTCTATTATTGGGAGATTAGTGCAATCTTGTGGGATCATGTACAGCTCCCGCTATATATATGTTTGCAAGTAAAGGGGTGTTGTTATCAATCTATGCCAGGTTGATATTGTAGCCAATCACATGAAGAATTCTAACGTAACATTTTTTGTATGATGTTGTGATTATCAATGTCGCCTACATAAATTTGCATCAATCGAAGAAATCCATTTCCTCAACGGTTCAGGAATTTTTATCCTCTTAACTCTATTATCAGTATTACAAGCACTTTTATTCGGAAATGAAAATAGGTACTTAAGGAAATTTTGTGGACCTGTTTTTGAAATGACACTGTCTTTCTCAAGGTTAAGTAATTATTGTTACCTATATGCAGCACTTGAAAATTAACCAACTTCATTGTTATCTCATTTGCTTTTGCAATAGCGCATACAGTGATTAGTGATTGACTGCAGCTTAAGGAAGTCCCAACCAGTCAACCACTCTGATGCAGTGTGCTCTGGATGAATAGATTTGAAAAATGGACAATGTTCATGTCAAACAACAAAACAATTCAGAACTGTTACTGGTATAGATCTACATAGATCAGCTAGCATGGCTCAAATCCCCAGAAAGACTCCTAACAAAAATGATTCCCAAACACTGACAGCTTGGTGATGGAATGCTCAGAGCAACGAAAAATACAAGTGATGAAGGATGTCGGTCGTCGGAGATAAAGTCTATCTTGACGTTTTATTTTTTCACTGAGACCGGCTAAAAGCAGATCACAGAGTCGAAATGGCAGAACGAGAAAGAAATGGAGGATGCTTTCACTTGAGTTCACCTCGTTAAGGTAGACCTGAGGTCTGAGGAGGTGGAGTAGGATGTATTTTAGAAACAGGCATCAAAGCAACAAAGAAGGAAAACATGAAAACTAAGACTTACAGCACATGGAAATTCAGTCGCAATTAAATGGAAGCATTGTCACAATTTTTGTGGTGTCCAGGCCCGAACCCTTTAACAAGAATAAATTACATACAATTTATCAGGATTCTTTAATGGCTTTGCAAAATTCTTGTCCTACTATCAGACTTATGATGCTATTTAGTAGTTGGAGCAAAACTGCAAAAGGAAATGACCCATGTGGTCTAATAACTACCAGCTATACTACATGAAAAAAATCAGTTGCAGTTCTAATGTTCCAAATACTTGGTGTTACTGTCAGGCACACAAGTACAGAAAACAATTAATGACAATATGTCAAGTATGTAAACCAACCAATGCAACCATTTGTAGCCTGGCTACAATTGACAGGCCTTTGGCTCAGGCAAAGGTTGAACCTTTGCTCAGGCTAATCGCAGGAGTCTGATCACAGAATTGCATAGGACTTTATCAATATACTGAAACACCATCTAGTGTATGACACAGACACTAGGGTGGTCCACATTCCTATGGGAAAAATCAAATCTCCAAAAACCCCAAATTTGAAAGTAGAAATTGATGACCACTTAAGTAAAACAAACACATGCAACATTTCAGCCAAATCGGTTAATATTTAGAGGTGGCACAAAGTCTTTGAAGTTTATCATGTAATTCCCCATTCGAAAATCTGAAAAATGGTCAATTTCCCAGATCTTTCTCGGAAGTAAATATGTGTTTGCAGTTTTTTAGTATATATGATAAAGTTTGGGCAAAGTAATATCTGGGGGTTATTTTGGATTTATTATATTCATAGTAAGTGAAATATTTGCTGGTTTATGAAAAAATGCTTGAAAATTGACCTATGTAATATCTATGCTGACCTTCCATAAAACTTTGTAAGTCAAAAAGAATATTAGGACTAGATTGGGCATCCTTGACATACTAAAAAAAAAGTTATTTAATCAAAATGATTGGCCATTATTGCAAGATTTGCAAAAACCGATGATTTTTAGGTCTGCTGCAGGGCAATCACATGTTAAACTTCAACAACTTAGTGCCACCTCTAAATATTAATTGATTTTGCTGAAATGTTTACTCAATACCTTCTATCAATATAAGATCACAATGCAAGATTCAAATCAGAGAAATTTAGAAGAAAGTGTTTTTGGACCACCCTAACAGACACCATACTGGAGAAGGCAAATACCCTACAATAAGAGCAAGAACAACTGCATAACAAAAAGTAAGCAACCAATCAGATTTCGAAATTGTTGAATAAGAGCCTTCAACTGCTGCACCAAAGGCTAAAAGTAATTAAGGAGCACAATCTATGCAACTGGTAGTAAGAAATTGTCTCATAGTGGACTTTCTGATACAATCACTACAAAGAACTTTTCAATGATTATTGTGTTCCAAATAGCAGGTGCACCATGCCTTATTTGGACAATATTCCTATGAACAGTGTGAAGTTAGTTTCACTGGATGAACTGCAAGTCTATAAAGAAACTTGCACTTGGTAAAAGTTGTGACATGGATCATATCCAAGCAGAACATTTGAAATATGCTTATGAAAGATTTCATTATATGTTAATTGTCATTGTGTTTTTCTGCTTTTATGGTACCTGGGTTTTTACCTCATTCATTAATGTCTGTCATTCTTGTCCCTGTTGTTAAGAATGAGAGTGCTAGTATCCTCACAAAATCAAACTACCGTCCCATAGCCTTAGCTAGTGTGGTATCCAAAGTGTTTGTATATATATATATCTTATATGATGGACTATACTGTTACTGAGAAACAACTGATAATCAATTTGGCTTCAAGCAAAAACATGGAACTGACATGGCTATTTATTGACTTAAAGAAGCTGTATCTATGTATCGCAGTTTAAATAGCAGAATATATTGCTGTTTCCTTGATGCCTCAAAGGCATTCTATCGTATAAACCAAAATGTTCTATTTAAGAAGTTGTATTACAGAGGTGTTCCCCACTACCTGATACGCTTGTTGATTTTTGGTATACTGAACAAATTATGCATGTGAAATGGAGGAATGAATGGTCAGAGGGTTTTATGGTTAGTAATGGTGTTCGCCAAGGATGTGTACTACCCCTTATCTATTTTGTTTATACATGGATTGGATGACCTGAGCTAAGATCTGAGCTCCATTAAGGTTGGTTGTTTTGTCGGTGAATATAAACCAAATCACTTATTATATGCTGATGATCTGGTATTGATTTCTCCTACTGCCACAGGTCTAAATTCCCTCTTGAGGGTATGTGAAGACTATGGTGAATCTCACTCTATACTATTCAATTGTAGCAAAAGTAACATACTTGTTGTTAAAAGTGAGATGTTTAATAATGATACTCCTGAATTTGACTTCACTATGAATGATGTAAAGATACCCCTGTGTGCCAAATATACATTGTACATGTCTTGGCCATACAGGGTGGGGCCGCGAAACTTAACCCAGAGGAAAAAGAGTATGAAAGCAGTATAGCTTCTCAACCAAGAAGTAGAAAATCAGTACAAAAGCCGTACATAGACCCACGCTGCAAATGTACTCCATTATACTGATTTTGTACTTCTATGCAAATTGTGTACTGATTTTATACTTCTGGTGAACCAATTTGAATAATCGCTTACTGCATGATTATGTGCTCCTCTAACTTCTAAATGTAATTTGAACATTCCATTTACTGAATTTATACTTCTATGACTTAGGCTGCTATAGATTCAGTCACATGTGGGTCATGTTCACTTCCAGAAGTCTGGGAAAATGTGCAGCACTGCAGGTGTGTCCAGGTTTTTAAATACAATACATTGAATTACTGGCATAATTTCCATAGTATTAGATACAAATGTTTTACTATATTAATAGCGGCAAAAACTACAGATCATATTTAAAATTGTTCCAGGTTTCTTTTTTACTCTGGGCTTAAGTAATTAAATGTGTAGTTATTCTAATTACATTGATCTGGTTGAGGAACTGATATTATATATGTGGCCTATAAAATTAACAAAGCATTGATGTTGAGATACTTCAAATGTACTGCGATTGTACTGCAAAAATTCTTCCTGCTAGCATTCACAGCAGCCAGTATGCTCTTTTTACCTTCAGCGAACTTGTTCGCAGAAGGTATTGTTATCACTAGGGCAAAATGTTGTCCGTCCGCCGGGCGGGTGGGCGGTTGGCGGATAGATTGTTTCCGGGCCAGCACTCTGCTCCTATTCAATGTATATGGATGAAATTTGCTACTCTGATGTATAGATATTCCATACTTTTTGTTCGTTTCCGGGCCAAGGCTCAGTCACTATTGCATATGCATGGATGAAATTTGGTACAGATGTGGCCTATATGGTCTAGTTGTGCCTTTTGATGGTCTCATTGACAGGTGGTCTATACTTTTTGGACAAATTACAAGAAAATGAAAATGAAAAATACATTTTTGTTTGTTTACGGGCTAAGACTCCGTCACTATTGCACGTATAAAGTTTGGTACACATATGCCTTATATGGTCTTGCAGTGCCCTTTGAAAGGTCTGATGGAAAATATTATATATACTTTTTGATAAATAATATTTTGTTTCATCCCTATGACTCGGTTACAATTGCATGTACATTGTACAATTGTACATGGATAAAGTTTGGTACACATATGGCTTACGTGGTCTAGGTGTGCCGTTTCATGGTCTGACTGATAGATAATTAGATATTCTATACTTTTTATGTAATATTGAGAAAAAATATTTGAAATACTTTTTTCTCACGTCAGAGCCAAAACTTGCCCACTATTGCATATACAGGGACAGCAACGAAATGTTCTACACATATCACCTATACAATGTAGCTCAGCCTTTTGATGTGTATTGAACACTTTTGAATGATTGCGAAACAGCATTATATTTTTTGGTTTCTAACTGACAGCTCATAACCTATACTTTGTACATGCATGAAACTGTACCATATGCATGAAATAGTCTAATAAGGCCCTTTCTTCGTTTTACAAACTCTGGTAAGCAGCTAGGCAGATGGCAGGGCAGCGGACCAATAGACATTATTGAAGGCCATGTCTCGACCACTATTGCAATATGCAATTTGGTGAACACATCAATTTTATGGTGTAATTGTAATCTTCTAAATGTGTTATTCGCTGAAGGTTTGCTGCTGCGCAGCTTATGTTTATACTTCCTGCAAGGAAGCATTTTTTTAGCGTATGGATTAGCATATCGGGAGTATAAATGTTCTCTGGGTGTATAAATGAAGCATAATTTAAATAATTCGAGTGCTTCAAATGTGCTCCTTTTGTACTGTAACTATGCTGTGAAAATACTGCATTTGTACTGCAAATGCCAAATTTGTGTGAAAAACCATGCAAATCGTCATCGCGCAATATGTTTCTAATGTACTCCGATACCTAATATGGGTTATGCTAAAACTATGAAGGTTTAATCCTGACCTTTGGAATTCCATAATATTTTGTACAGTTCATAGCACAAAGGTCTTCAATTGACTCACCAGGAGCTTTCGCCCTTCTCTCAAGGGCTTCCTCAGCTATCTGAAAGGCTCAATTGGTCACATGACCGCCCAGGGTCAGGTCATGTGACAGGAGGTTGCAGAAAATGGGGGGAGATCCCAGCCTTGGTCCCGGTTGAGTGATGGTTTCTTGCGACGTATCTCTATGGCTTCCTTGATCTTGCGTTTTAGCTAATGGTCTTCCTTTCCCAGAACTTTCACGTCTTTCCAGTCTATTTGATGTCCCAAGTTGGTACAATGTTCGTGGATGGTTGAAGAAGTGGTCTTTCTATGCTCTTTGAGTCTTGTTTTTAGCGTCCTAGCCGTTTCTCCTATGTACAGTCTACTACAGGTCTGGCACTTGACTTGATAGATTACTCCCGCCTTCTGTTCTTTTGGAGTTATGTCTTTGGGCTGGACCAGTTGTTGTCTGATGGTATTCATGGGTTTGTGGTAAACAGTGACCCCATGTTTCCTGAAAGTTCTCTCCAGTGACTCCGAAATTCCTTTAATATATGGCAAGCCGATGGGTGGTTGTTTCTTCCTACTATTGTCACTTGTGTCCCTTTGTTTCTGTTGTTGTTGCCTATTGGGGATGGACATCATCCAGGGGGCATAGTCATTCGCAGTGAGGGCATTTTTCACATGTTCCAGCTCTGTCTTCTTGTCATCATCTTCTGTGATCAGGTTTGCTGCTCGGTTAACAAGAGTACGCACCACTGACTGTTTGTGCTCCAGATGGTGGTTGGAGTTGAAGTTGAGGTATTGGTCAGTGTGCGTACTCTTGCGGTAGACCGTTGTTTTAGTGCTACCGTCTTCTCTCACATGGACCAACACATCTAAGAAAGCCAACACCCCGTTAGTTTCCTCCTCATGAGTAAATTTGATGGACTGGTGGATGCTGTTCAAGTGTTGCGTGAATTCCTGAACATCGTATTCGTGCAACATCGTGAAGGTGTCGTCAACATAACGAAACCACACTTTGGGAGGATTCTTGGCCGTGCTGATGGCTTTACGTTCAAAGTCCTCCATGAACAGATTTGCAATTATCGGAGAGACTGGAGAACCCATTGCTGCACCCTGACATTGTTGGTAAAACTCTGACTGATAGACAAAGTATCTGGTGTTAAGGCACAAGTCGAGCAATTGTATGACATCCTCTGCCTGTAAGCTGGTCCTTTGGCGCCACGTTAGATCCTTCTGCAGGTAGTCTCTTGCTACTCTGATGGCCTCGTTGATGGGGATACTCGTAAAGAGGGCCGAAACGTCAAACGATATCAGCTTCCAAGGAGGAGGGACTTCCAAGTTGTTGATCTTGTTCACGAAGTCAGCGCTATTCTTGACGTGGTACGGAGTTTGCCCAACTAAAGGTCCCAATATTTTAGCTAAGTACTTGGCTGACTGGTATGTTATGCTGCCAATGCTAGATACAATCGGTCTCAGTGGATTGTTGGCCTTATGGACCTTCGGCAGTCCATAGAACTTCGGTGGTGTGGCTGCTGTTGGATACAGTTGTTGGCTGAAAAAGGTAGGGTAACAGTCTTAATGAACAGTACTGACTATCATGCTAAGTTAAGAGCACTCCTAGATGATAAGGATACTTACATTAAACTTAAGACTGACCCCACTTACAAATTCAAAGCCAAACTTGTCCGACTTCTGAAGTCATGGAAAGACAACAACAGAATAACTCACCAGACCTGTCAACAACTGTACCCAACAGCAGCCACACCACCGAAGTTCTATGGACTACCGAAGATCCATACGGCCAACAATCCACTGAGACCGATTGTATCTAGCATTGGCAGCATAACATACCAGTCAGCCAAGTACTTAGCTAAAATATTGGGACCTTTAGTTGGGCGAACTCCGTACCACGTCAAGAATAGCGCTGACTTCGTGAACAAGATCAACAACTTGGAAGTCCCTCCTCCTTGGAAGCTGATATCGTTTGACGTTTCGGCCCTCTTTACGAGTATCCCCATCAACGAGGCCATCAGAGTAGCAAGAGACTACCTGCAGAAGGATCTAACGTGGCGCCAAAGGACCAGCTTACAGGCAGAGGATGTCATACAATTGCTCGACTTGTGCCTTAACACCACATACTTTGTCTATCAGTCAGAGTTTTACCAACAATGTCAGGGTGCAGCAATGGGTTCTCCAGTCTCACCGATAATTGCAAATCTGTTCATGGAGGACTTTGAACGTAAAGCCATCAGCACGGCCAAGAATCCTCCCAAAGTGTGGTTTCGTTATGTTGACGACACCTTCACGATGTTGCACGAATACGATTTTCAGGAATTCACGCAACACTTGAACAGCATCCACCAGTCCATCAAATTTACTCATGAGGAGGAAACTAACGGGGTGTTGGCTTTCTTAGATGTGTTGGTCCATGTGAGAGAAGACGGTAGCACTAAAACAACGGTCTACCGCAAGAGTACGCACACTGACCAATACCTCAACTTCAACTCCAACCACCATCTGGAGCACAAACGGTCAGTGGTGCGTACTCTTGTTAACCGAGCAGCAAACCTGATCACAGAAGATGATGACAAGAAGACAGAGCTGGAACATGTGAAAAATGCCCTCACTGCGAATGACTATGCCCCCTGGATGATGTCCATCCCCAATAGGCAACAACAACAGAAACAAAGGGACACAAGTGACAATAGTAGGAAGAAACAACCACCCATCGGCTTGCCATATATTATAGGAATTTCGGAGTCACTGGAGAGAACTTTCAGGAAACATGGGGTCACTGTTTACCACAAACCCATGAATACCATCAGACAACAACTGGTCCAGCCCAAAGACATAACTCCAAAAGAACAGAAGGCGGGAGTCATCTATCAAGTCAAGTGCCAGACCTGTAGTAGACTGTACATAGGAGAAACGGCTAGGACGCTAAAAACAAGACTCGAAGAGCATCGAAAGACCACTTCGTCCACCATCCACGAACATTGCACCAACTTGGGACATCAAATAGACTGGAAAGACGTGAAAGTTCTTGGAAAGGAAGACCATTGGCTAAAACGCAAGATCAAGGAAGCCATAGAGATACGTCGCAAGAAACCATCACTCAACCGGGACCAAGGCTGGGATCTCCCCCCCATTTTCTGCAACCTCCTGTCACATGACCTGACCCTGGGCGGTCATGTGACCAACTGAGCCTTTCAGATAGCTGAGGAAGCCCTTGAGAGAAGGGCGAAAGCTCCTGGTGAGTCAATTGAAGACCTTTGTGCTATGAACTGTACAAAATATTATGGGTTATGCTAATTTCTTACTGTTTCTGTGCTGCAAACGTACTCTTTTTCCTTTGGGTATGCTCCTTTTGTACTCCCTGAAAGGAAGTACAATTGAAGCGTATGGATTTGCATATGGGAGTATAAATGAATCATTGTTATAATAATTCGAGTGCTTCAAATGTTCTCCTTTTGTACTGTGAATGTGCTTCAAAAATACTGAATTTGTACTGCAAATACCTATTTTGCTTTTTGGAGTCTCTCAACCATATAGGATATACTGCATTTATGCTGCAACTACCAATTAGGAGTGTACTTCTTTTTCGCTTCTAATATACAGTTGCGGACAAAAATATTCATACAGCTGAGTATTCTGCACATACCTGGTATTTACTCTTGATTCAGGGATGCAAGGAGAAAATTTCACTTTTAAGTCATTGCCCTAATCAATTGTCACTGTCAAGCACTGCAAACTTAAGCATGCAAACTTAAACATATCTCTATTTTCAAGCTCAGGGGGCACACAAACGTAAAATTTCAACATGACAAAAGTATTCATACAGCTCGAACACGCTGAGTATAAAGTGCATCAAAATCTTGAATTTCTATTCAAATAATTTTTAACTTTCTGTGGCTTCTTTGGATAACCTCCTTAGAAGTCCTGAGTGCTTTTTTGGGTGTTTTTATCTGTGTTGGTTGACCCATAGCACCCTATAGCTCTGGTATCATTTACCATTAAATGTATATGAAACTTCTGCAAAGACGCTCACTGAGCCAAGCTAAATGCTCACACACAGTAAAATTTGGTTTCATGGCTTGCTTTAATCATTAGTGCAAACTCTCATTTGGACTAAAATTAACTTGTGGCATGCAGGTGATGATTTGCACATGATGCAAAATACCTAGGATAAAAATTGGCAAAGGCCGAATGCTATTTCAATTAGCAAAACTTTCAACGCTTCGCTGGACATTTGGTAGTTGGTACCCATGTCTAAATCTTGTAAAACCAAATGCAACTTCTTGTAGTTTACATAAAGCACAACCTATTGCATAAAGAAAACTATGATGGACCATGTGGAGAAATGAGGTTATTCTTCATGGTCTTATAGCCATCTTTTGAGAAATGTCATATACATTTAATGGTAAAATGATAACAGCGATATAGGGTGGTATGGGTCAACCAACACAGATAAAAACACCCAAAAAAGCATTCAGAACTTCTGAGGAGGTTATCCAAAGAAGCCACAGAAAGTTACAAATTATTTGGAATAGAAATTCAAGCTTTGATGCACTTTATACCCAGCGTGTTCGAGCTGTTTGAATACTTTTGTCATGTTGAAATTTTACATTTGTGTGCCCCCTGAGCTTGAAAACAGAGATATGCTTAAGTTTGCAGTACTTGACAATGACAATTGATTAGGGCAATGACTGAAAAGTGAAATTTTTCTCCTCGCATCCCTGAATCAAGAGTAAATGCCAGTTAATGTGTGCAGAGTACTCAGCTGTATGAATATTTTTGTCCGCGACTGTACTCCTAATACCAAATATGGGATATACTGATTTTGTACTTTTCTGCACTGCAAATGTACTCTTTTTTTTCCTCTTGTATAATTGAAGTTGTATTGCATTGTTTGACAGATTTTCCTTTCTGGTTGAAATGGGAGACTTAACCAATTCACAACAAATTCATATTAACAGGGCTCAGAAACAAGAGGATAAAGAATGTTCTTATGTAGTTTGGCTCATTTTATCTCCAATTGCAAATTCAACAAGGACGCCAGAATTTGAAAGTGTTTCTAAAAAAATTCCTCTCTTGTCTGACAGCCATTATTCATAATGATAGTCCAAATGATGACAACACCTTGGTGGGAGAACTTGTTGATGCCCTGCTTTAATTCCTCCAGAGCTGCTTGCAGCTCGGAGGACTGCATGGCAGTGCTAGCTGATCCGTCAGCCTTCATTTCCTGCTTTCGGTAAACATGACATATAGTGATTTACTCAACTCAACTCTATTTTCTCCTCCACCTCTGCACACACGCCTTCCTAATGAGTCAGAGTGATGTGGCTGATAGATAAGGGATAGATCTATCTGTAACGTCTGTAAATAGATGTGTGCAATGTCGAGAATAGTCAGAAATTGAGATTTTTCTGATGCGTTTTGACCAAACCACAATGGCTACCCCTGCCTGTCCCTAACCCAAAATCGGAATGCAGCAATGTGATTGGTCAGCACAGGCTGACAGCAGAGCCTGCATATGGCTGACAGGTTCCTGCCGAAATGAAGCGATCTGATTGGTCGAAGTCGTCTGGCTGCTAAGTTACATAGACACTAGATGGCAGCACCATCCTGAAGCAGAAAATAATTCCAGGTGTGGCAGCACTAGTTGTTTACTTTATAAATGTTTGATACCATAGAAATACATAGAATGGACATGAGGTTCTGCCAGACTGTGACGTCATGTCTCAGGGCAGTTCCAATATGGGGGATTTGGTGACCTCATCTGGAGGTGGTGTCATACAGCCTCACGGGAATCCCCCAACTAGCCCCATGTGGATTGTGAAGCAAATCATTGGTGTGCGGTTATGTGTCTTTTGCCGAAAAAAAGCTTGGATTTAAAGCCCTCACCACACCATGAAATACCACTAGATTATGAATAAAACCAATCAGATTAGTTCATTTACATAACTAACTGCCTAACTATGGAATTTTATCAAGATCTATTGATGCACAATGTCGCAAAAATTGCTGACCAAATGGTTACATTTTGTTACATTGCCAGACATATCAACAATTTTACGTCTGTAGTGTTAAATCACTAATGCAAAAATATTTCATCTATAACAAGAATCTGTGCGTTGCAAGAATTGCACCAAAAGGCTAAATAGAAAGAGGAATGCATAAGGCATGATTATGTGTTGTTGTTTTTTGTCTGGTATCAACTGAAAATAATTATGACTAGCATAGTACCCGTGAAGCAGGCAATCAAAGTATCTGTCTATGTACATTAAGAAGGTTGAGAAAGAGTGTATTTGTAAGAAATGCAGGCACTGCACCTTTTGTTAAATCAGTGAAATGGGAGTTGAAACATTGAAGAAGGATACTGATGAAGAATTACTAATAAGCATAGCTACTGGTATAATCTGAAAATTAGAAGGGACGAAACGCATGTAAGTTTAATGCAGGCATTAAGTGTAGAAAAGCTGTATGCAAAGTGTCATAGTAAATTGGGTGATCAGTACTTTGGCTGAAGCGGTGTAAAATCGGAAGTTAAACGAGCACTTACCTAAGTGTGATGTTTGACGGAGATTCTCACGAGGGAAACAGCATCAAGAGATTATGCGAGATAGCGTTGCGACGGTGGCGCCAACAGCCGAGCTTGTCATAATTTAAAGGCTTTGAATTTTTCTGAGTAAATTGAATGCCAAAATAATTCAGTACACTTGGGTGGCTGTGGGTGGGCGCATAATCTCTTGATGCTGTTTCCCTCGTGAGAATCTCCGTCAAACATCACACTTAGGTAAGTGCTCGTTTAACTTCCGATTCTCACTCAGGAAACAGATCTGCGAGATTCCGCGAGATGTTTAAAGACACGAAGAGAAATTCAAAGTCAATGTCTTTATTAACCCACAATTCCACAAAGCAGTTAACTCAATACACCAGTCAACTCAAAACACCGGTACCAAAATCCACAACCTCCTTGTGGTAGTACAACTGAAAAGTATCACAATTACTCCAACCTGCTGTTTGGAGCACTGTATCAATCGGAACATTAGCACTGTGCGCCTTAGTATTAGACGCCGATCTACAACTATGTGCTTTAAACACATTAGTGTCAATACCAGCTTTCCTCATAACCTCACGCAGCCATCTGGCTATGGTGTCTGTAGACACAGGTCCATGTGGTTTAACAAAACTGATCAAAAGTCTCTTATCCTCAGATCTAAGGGATTCAGTCCTTATCAAATAGTCTCTTAAAGTAGTCACCACACAAAGAGATTCGTCCTCATAGGGCGAAAGCCGAACTGTTTGAGAGGGTCTGCCCCCTCGAGAATGCTTCAACACTTTGTCAAAAGTAAATACAAAATCTTGTCCCCTGGACAAGTTATCCAAATTCAACAAACTCAAAGTCTGGATCCGCTGACCCGACACAAGTGCAAGTAACATAGTCAATTTCAAAGTGAGCAATTTTAAACTTAAATCACACAATGGAAACCATGTCTTTAATAAATCCAACACAACCTTAACGTCCCAAGTATGTGAATAACGTGGTTTCGGCGGGTTCAAATTATAAAACCCCATCATAAGTCTTTTCACAGATTCCAACTGTCCAAAGGGCGTATTGCCATCCAAAATCAAAATACAAGAAAGTGCACTACGTGCAGTGTTCAAGGCATTGTAACCTAACTTAAACTCATGGTGCAAATAAACAAGGAAATCAATGGCCTGATTTACAGCCGGACGAACTTTATCAATTTGCCTTGCATCACAATAATTTT
The DNA here is from genome assembly GCA_026936325.1 of Platynereis dumerilii. NCBI lineage: Eukaryota > Metazoa > Annelida > Polychaeta > Phyllodocida > Nereididae > Platynereis > Platynereis dumerilii. The sequence continues at coordinate 166,651,822 of JAPTHN010000001.1, forward strand.
CCCATCTGTGTATGTAACTTTTGTACTGTTTCTTTGTACTTGGTCTCCAGGACTGTAACATAATGGAGATAGCCTCCTCTGATAGGCCCTGCAGTCTGAAAGATCTCCCGAAATGAGACATGCCATCATTTTCGGACGTAACGGATGTCGCTTCTCCGGAGCATACGGTAGGTGGAACAATCTGTCCATTCCCGGCAGAAGTACTGGGTCGTCTACAAGGAGACTCATCACGGATGAGAACCACGGCTGTGTCGTCCACATCGGAGCCACTAGAATCGCCCTCGTCTGGTCCATCTCCACCTTCTGGACAGTCCTCGTCAGTACACTGAAAGGAGGATTAGCATAAATGAATAATTTAGACCAATCAAGTGTGAAGGCATCAATATCTTCAGCCTTAGGATCAGGTCCCCATGAAACATATCTTGCAATTTGATAATTTAATCTAGACGCAAACATATCTATTTCAGGGCAACCCCATCGATCAATGATTGACTTAAACACATCCTCATTCAACTTCCACTCAGTCTCATCATGGAAGATACGACTCTTTTCATCTGCCACATTTTCAGACCCGGGTACATAGGCTGCAGAGATCCAAATCTCTCTCTCTATGGCCCACTCCCATATTTCCTTCGCAATGATATTACATTCGTGGGAGTGCATACCCCCCATGTCATTAACATATGTGATGGCACATTTTTTGTCAGATTTCACTTGGATATGCACATTCTTTTCATGACCACATAAACTTTGTAGTCCCAAATACACAGCCTTTGTCTCAAGAACATTAATGTGATCTTTACTCTCCTCGGAGGACCATCTGCCTCCTGCGGATAGGGAGCCCAATGTTGCACCCCATCCTCCTTCTTTCCTTAGACCACCACTTGAGGCATCAGTGTAAATAACGATATCCGGATTGCCATGGGTAATTCTTTTGACATTAGGTTCTGCATTATCTATCCACCATTGACAATCAACTTTGCTAGCATCATCCAACTGAACTTCGGCTTCAAAATTACCTTTGTTCATCTTCAAACCAGTGGACTTCAGTTTCTCCAAGGTGCGGTAGTGCATTTTACCATGTTCAACCCCATTTGTGTAAGCATTCATAAGACCAATAACTTGTGCAAGTTCCCTCAGCTTAATCCATGATTTCTGCAACAAATCAGAGCAAGTATCAACAATGTGAGCAATCTTGTCAGAAGGAAGTCTTATTGTCATATCGTTAGTGTTCAATATGTAGCCCAGGAATGTTATTTCATGGACTGGAGTCATAACAGATTTCTTCTGATTTATCACAAATCCTAAAGATTTGAATCCATTGACTAAACTGTCAACTGCTAATTTGCACTCGTCATATGTATGACCCACTATCAAAGAGTCATCAATGTAGCCCATGCATGTATGGCCTTGCTCTCTCATTGTAGCAAAAAATGGTTTAAGCAGCTTGGTAAACACCCGCGGTGCACATGCTAAACCCTGTGGCATTGCCACAAATTCATAGAGTTCTTTCCTAAACTCAAATTTCACTAATTTTACACACTTGTCATGCAATGGCACACAAAAATAGGCATCAGACAAATCCACCGACGCTACAAAACAGTCTTTCCGTACTAAGCATTTTGCTGTCTCAAGACTATCCATCTTAAAATGTAAGTACTCAACACTTTTATTGAGAGGTTTCAGATTCAATATCATTCTATACTTAATGCCATCTTTTTTCTTCCTCAGAAAAATGTTGGAGACAATTTCTCCATCCTCATGCAAAGATTTACGCACAATTCCTTTCGACACAAGATCATTGATCTGTTCTGCCACTATTTCAGATTCAGATTCATTGAATTTTAGACTGTGCCTATAATAAGGCTGAATTTCAGAGGAAAAATTTATTTTTAAACCTGAAACTGTTTCAAGGATGGTTTTGTCTGATGTCAATTTTTCCCAATTATGGATAAAGAATTTCAACCTGCCTCCTATTAGAGAGTCAGGTATACTTACATCGCCCTCTATGGCGGTAGTTAATTCTTGTTCCCTTTCTTGGACCCTTGATCCCGCTGCTGGCTCGAGTGGGATCCTTCGCCTAAAAAAGGCCTCTCATAGGGATGATAACCACCTCGGTTGCCTCGTCCCCGGTGATGCCTGCCACGTTTGCCTCTCTGTGGCCCGTTGTAATTGTTGTAATTGTTGTAATTTCTGCTATCCCGGGATCCACGACTGGGCCCCATCTTATTCACAATCCTCTGGGATTCAGAAATGTCTTTCATAAGCTTATGCAAATCACCTCCAAACAATTCGTCAGTCACAGGGATCTGTGACGAGCACATGTTCTTATAGACGTAGCTCAAATCGGGTTTAATCAAGTCCCTTCGCCTCATGTTAAATTCCCCAAGACCATGACTCAGCATAGCTACACAAGACACCAACTTGGTATTCACAGACGCTACAGGTATAGTGCCATTAAGACTCAGCACTTCCACAATTCCACATACAGCCTTCAACACACAATTTTGGGTCTTCTGTAGCTTAATGTCAAATGACCTAGTATTAGGCCTAAGTCTGTCCCAGATCAGATGGTTAATTCGTGGGGTAACCAGGTTTGGGCAATTCTTTGGTCTCAACACATTTTTCATTTTCTTGGCCATGGCATCTTCATTTATTTTCTTGGTAAACAAAGAGTTTATCATCTCAGCCAAAGACTCATTAATGTCAGGCCCAACAGAGTCATCTTGAGTGAACTCCTCTGCAATCTTCTGCCATGGATTGTCACTATCCTTAGAACCAGAGGCAACACTGCCTACATCCACTGAACTTGAAGAACCAGCACTTTCCTTGCTAGATTCAACTGTCAAATTGCCGCCATTTGCATTAGCACCGGCGTTGCTAGGTGGGTCATGACTCCGTTCACGAGAATTGACAGACTCCACCCGACTCAACAAATTATCCAAATCCAGCTCACTAGCTGCACTAGCAGGATTGGATTCATAATCTTCATAATCTTCGTCATATTCTTGCTCGTACTCACCGAGCCTCTCCTCAATACGGCCCATGTGAGACGTAAGTTTTTCATCCATAACTTCACTCAATTTCTTCATGATGTCCGCCATGTTCAATGTTTTGGATGACGAACTGGATGAACTGGAACTGCGCGGTTTACTGCTGGACGAACCGCTACTATGCCCATGGCTACTGCTATGGCCAGACAAATTATTGTCACTGGCTGCATTGTCTTTCTTCTTTTCTTTCTTCTTCTCTGGCTCCCTATGGTCAGGGTTTTCTACGTCGTCTTCACCCGGCATTACGAAGCAAATTCTGTACTATGTTGACGCTTTGAAAGTCACGAACGCAATGACAAGCTCGGCTGTTGGCGCCACCGTCGCAACGCTATCTCGCGGAATCTCGCAGATCTGTTTCCTGAGTGAGAATTATGCATGACCTTTTGATCTATCTATCTATCGATCTATCAATGTATCTATCTATGTATCTATATATATAGGTCTCGAATGGACAAATAAGATGGATTAATGATTGGTAATCAGGCAAGTGTTAAAATATAGACAACACTAAAAGCTGTCAAAGGAAAGTGTAGGTTATATTGTAGATATTACATAACAATAATGGAAAACATGATTTGGGTGTAGATTGATTGTTCACTTTTACATAGGCCTAATCATCAGCTTGGAGGATCATGTCACTTCAATTTTGTTGTGACCACCAGCATGGCTGTGGTCACTTAGAAATCGTCCGATTCAACGCACATTTTTGCGGAGGAATAGAACAAGATGCACTTGATGCCCAGTCATGAAACTTGCTGTATGCACCTAACTTTACACTCCTTACTCGCGGCTCTTAAGACCCAATGCAAAAAAAGGGTATTTGATGCACTTTGGTAATTCAGGGGTTTTTAGTGGCACAGTCTACCTTATTGTTTTTTTATGGGCAACTGGTGTGTTTTGAGACAGCCCCCAGAATTCTGGCTCAGCCATTGGTGCATTCCTTCACACTTGATCGCACTGCTTTATATTTTGCTGGGGGATGTCTCAAAAGAAACCAAGGTCTATATTTCCAACAACAGGAGCATAAAGCACTGGATACACAGCAAATATCTGACATTTTGGCAGCTGGGAGAGCCAGACTTGCACATCAGGTCATGATATATCTGATCTCACTCCAGTCACCTTCAAATTACAAGAAAAGTTTATTGCTAAACCTTCTCAGGCCTCTCCCAAGAGACAGGCAGAGTGTTGAGAAATTTACTTCATATCAGGAGAATAGACATGCTAATTGTTGTTTCTTTTTGGGCTACCTCAAATTCCACTTTCATTTGAAGACAAAGCTAATTTCAACCAAATAAGCTAAATCATATTCTTTAATATACTGTACTAAATGTTCATGTCAAGTTTTACAGTCCCTGACCAATTAGGAAATGAGAATTGCTTAAATTAAATTGACATGTGCAACACTCAACAGTAGCTCACATCTTGTCCAGTCAAGAGACATGTGGCCCCCTCTATACTGGTCACAGTGTTGCTGCATTCAATGCAATAACAGACACACTTTATATATTTCTGTTGCTGCATTCAATGCAAGATCACACTTTATTTACAGAAATATATTTGTCTTCTTTCTTCAATCTGTTTTATATTTCATGTCAATAAAATATAGGCAGTTAAAAGTACTTAAAACTGAGTTCACAAGGTTAATCAATGAAACATAAATTTGATTTAATTTATGCTTTGTGCTGCATTAAAGATACAGAACAAAAACATGGAAAAAAGGGGAAAAAAAGGAAGATAGATAAATAGATATGCAGTTATAGAATCTATCTATCTATCTATCTATCTATCTATCTATCTAGATAGATAGATAGATAGATAGATATCTTTCCATCCATCTGTCTATCCATCTATAGCTGCATATCTATGCCTTACAGCACTGTATGACTGCGCTTCATTACTGCACTGTACAACACTGCATTACTGCACTGCATTACAGTTATGCATTATTGCGCTGTATGACTGCGATGCATTACTGCAATGCATTACAACACCGCATTACTGCCCTTTATCACTTGGTTGGCTGTGAATATCACTGTTTATAGTCAAAATATCAGGGCCTATGATATTGTAAAAAATAACACCCTTCAAGGGCGATATTTTTTAACAATGGTTATGACATCATCGCCATTTCAGATGCCTGATGACTTCACAAACCAAGCAATGGCAAAAACAATAGGATTGTGACGTCACATCCATTGTTGCTCCATGGCGTGCACATTTTTGTAATGGCAGAAAATAGTCCTTCTTTATAATTGAAAATTTGAGGTAAAACCAGCTGATAAAAACACAACAACCACGCGTCAGGGCAATTCGTACAATATCACTTGCTGTTATGTGAATTAATATCACTCTCGCCCTGCGGGCTCGAGTGATATTAATTCGCACAACACCTCATGATATTGTTACTCAGTGACCCTGACTTGGGTTGTTTTGTTATAGTATTACACCGCTGCATCACTGCACTGCATTACTGCACTCTATTAAAACACAGCATTACTGCACTGTATTACAAATCTGCATAACTGCACTGCATCCCTGCACTGCATTACAGACCACATTAGAGCACTACCTGACAACACTGCATTACTGCACTGCATCACTGCATTGTATTACAACACTGCCTTATTGCACTGCATTTCTACACTGAGTTATTGCACTTCCACACAACACTGCATGACTGCACTGCATGACTATACTACATGACTGCACTGCGTGACTGCTCTGCATTACTAAACTACATTACTGTGCAGCATCACTGCATGGCATAACTGCACTACATTACAACTGCATCACTGCACTGCGATTACAGCCCATAATATTATTACAGTACTGCCTGACAACACTGCATTACTATACTGTATTTTATCACCTGGTTGGCTGTGAATATTTCTGTTTACAGTCAAAATATCAGGGCCTGTGATATTGTAAAAAATAACACCCTTCAAGGGCGATTCATTTTAACAATGGTTATGACATCACCAGCATTTCAGCTGACTGATGACGTCACAAACCAAAAAATGTCCAAAACAATAGGATTGTGACGTCATATCCATTGTTGCTCCATGGTGACGTAACATTTTTGTTACGGCAGAAAATAGTCTCTGTTTATAAGGGGCCGACCAGATGATCTTTGGGGGGGGGGCTATGGATATTTGGCGAAAAAAAGAGATTGTTTCCCACTTGACAAAGAAAAAAAAAGTTTGTTCAGCACATGGAAATAAAAAAAAAGTTTGTTTCCACCTGTAGCTAGGGTGCCATAATGTTAAAATTCAAATAAAAAAGTTTGTCGCGAGTGCGCATTCAAAAAAATTGTTCGTTGACGCACCGCAAATGAAAAAAAGTTCTTCCCAGGGGTAAAGTCCATAGCCCCCCCCCAACTATCGTCTGGTCTGCCCCTAACTAAAAATTTGAGGTAAAACCAGGTGATAAAAACAAAACAACCTCGCGTCAGGGCTCTTCGTACAATGTCACTCAATGTTGTGTGAATTAATATCACTCTCGCCCTGCGGGCTCAAGTGATATTAATTCACACAACCGCTCGTGATATTGTTACTCAGTGACCCTGACTTGGGTTGTTTTGTTATAACAGCACTGCCTTACAACACTGCATTACAGACCACATCACAACACTGCATCACTGCACATTAAATTGTGTTGACTGCGATGTCAGCAACTTGCTTGACTGATCTGATCCCTTGCCAGGCAGGTTGGTGAGTGGCGAAATCAACTGTGGTGTTGAAATTAGATGTCGTTGATGGTAACTGGCCACCACTGAAAAGGAAAACCACTGAAAACCACAACAAGAACTTGGCTGGCATTGCCATTTACTTTTTTGCAGTCAATTGCCTGTTTGAAGGAATAATGTGATATATATCGTCCATCTGGTGGTCACATAAACATCGCTTGCGATTCTAGTTATGTTTTGTTGTTGTCTGTGTTGAAACGTGATTTTGCACTAAGCATATCATTGATCATTATGAGTGCAGGCTGTTCTGGTCATTAAAAGTACCCCTACCGAAATACATAGGCTGAGTGAGTGTAGCCCTGGGAGCATGAGCAGCTGAAGGAACAGTGCTCTAATGCTGTGGGTTGTTTTTCCATGCATGAGGTGGCATTTGAAGGCAGATTTTACAGGAATGAGAGGGTTTTGAAGGAAAACAGAGCTTATTGCAAGGGAAAATGTCAATGCCAATAGACATGGGAAGTTTGGTGATGATTGAGAGAGAAATGGCTGAGAAATAAGGGTAACAACAAAGAAACAAAGATAGTGTAATTATATATAGATTTTGTTATGTTTTGTTGTTGTCTGTGTTGAAACGTGATTTTGCACTAAGCATATCATTGATCATTATGAGTGCAGGCTGTTCTGGTCATTAAAAGTACCCCTACCGAAATACATAGGCTGAGTGAGTGTAGCCCTGGGAGCATGAGCAGCTGAAGGAACAGTGCTCTAATGCTGTGGGTTGTTTTTCCATGCATGAGGTGGCATTTGAAGGCAGATTTTACAGGAATGAGAGGGTTTTGAAGGAAAACAGAGCTTATTGCAAGGGAAAATGTCAATGCCAATAGATATGAGAAGTTTGGTGATGATTGAGAGAGAAATGGCTGAGAAATAAGGGTAACAACAAAGAAACAAAGATAGTGTAATTTATAGATACTAATACATTTAATAATGCAGTTGCCGATTGAGAAAGGTAGAGGTTGGGGAGGGGGGGGGGGTTAAAACTAACCCCCCCCCCCCCGAATAAAGATTTTAATTAAAAAGTATCTTGATTAATTAAGAACATTTTTATCTGCGTTAAACACCCATTTGACATTTTACAAATTCACAAATGACATATATACATGTCTGATACTGTGATTTGGGGGAGGGGGGGGGGATTAGGAAGCAGCAGTGGAAATAAATTTGGGGAAGGGCCTACATATTTTCTGTGATGAAAACCAGAATTTTTTATTAAACACCAACACCAAAACTTATCAACAGTAGCCCTGGGATGTACTCAATGAAGATTCATACATACATGTATGACTTAAAGCTCTTGATGAGTGGAACACAATTGTGTTCTCTGTGCCATAATAAACATTTGAGGAGTTAAAAATCTATGAAATTTTATGCCACGCCTCAAAGCTCTGCACCCATGACCCATGCTTGGTCTGTGGACCTCTGGGACAGTTGTCCAATACATATGACAATTGTACAGCTGTGATTTTGCAATGGATAATTACTTATCTCTGGTTTCCCAGTCCATGATTGGAGTGTTAAAGTTTATATGAAAATAATTCCATTTAGGCCTATTATTATTATTTTGAATTTAGGCCCAATTCAGACAATCAATGATATTCTTTTTGAAAGCTTGACAATCAATAATTCTGTCCCTTTGTATTAATGCAGCAATGACATTTTCTGGTCTGACAAGAATCCTTTCGGTCTGACAAGAGGTGCCTGTTTGTCAGACTGAATGTCTGACAGATGCCTGATGATCTTCGCAAAGCCTTTGTATGTTTCGTAACACTGGCGCAATCCATTGATTAGGTACAGAACTCGAATCATTTTGGCTAATCCCAGGCTCATTAAACAGTATTACGGACCTCGGAAAAACCCGGGCCCATCGCATTGTACAGGCCTACAAAATGTCTGAGGTTCCCGGAAAAAGTTTATTTGTGCGCTACCAGGGCCGTAACTAGGATTTTGGGAGAGGGGGAGGCACAATGAGGCAAGGCCACCAGAAGCCAACGGTATCCAGAGGGCTGGAGATTCTTTCTGTGCAATATGAAACTCTGATTCCAGCATGGAAGGCAAGGCTTTGAACTTTGAACTTTTATTTGTATCAAATTAATACATACACACATATTAACATAAGTCACAGCGGGGCCAATATTTTTAAGAACATGCCTTTATCATGGAATGGAATAAATTCGACTCATGACTAATTATCTGATAATCCACATCAAATTCTAAAAACCTCTAACTTATAAGTTTTTGTCTCTGTCTGCCATCGGCTCCCCTGCCTCCTTCTCAACTCTTGCCTAGCCTATACATTTTTGACATTTCCCTCTTTGCGTCTTCTCCAAGACATTCCTGGCTCTTTCCTACCCTCTCCTGCCCTGTCTTATTTGGTTAATTTGGTCACATCACATGCAGTGCACGCAAAAGGAAAGTGACTTTGGTCAGACAATTTGTCTGACGGGGAAACTGCTCTGGTCAGACAATTTTCACTTTTGTCAGACAAGCGGTCTTTCAAAATGCAAAATATATTTTCAAAAATGCACCATATTTAGCATGCCGTCATTTAATCACTAAATATTTATAAGCATGATATGTAGTGAGCATTTATTTCTATTGCATGGCTCTAAATACCCCTAATGATATGATTGTCAATTAAACTCCTCCCTTTCTTTTTGAAAAAGTTCACTGATCCACTGTGCACTGCTCTCCCCAACTTCAAAGCTCTTGAAAACAGGTTTTTAGGAAAACTCTGGGAATTTTCTAGTGTTCTATCTTTGATTTGTGAATTATAATTACTATTATGTCAATCTGCCTGTATGCCTGTTTCAGTTGAACTCACAGCAACAGGTGTTACATGAAAACTTAAAACAGGGTAGCCTAATTTGTTGATTGTAATTTACATTGGTTATCAAAAAGTGCTTATGTTCTGCCTGTGATGAAGAATTGCAATTAAGTTAATAAGGTAAATTGGAGTCAATAGAAAAGAAGCTAAAACAAATAGAATTGCAATCAACTGAACTGCAGATTGGGTGACTTGCAACAACTGCAAATTGCGATTGGCACTTGCATGAAAGGCTTGCAATTGTCGAATTGGGTCATTGTAACATCTACAGCAGTCTTCTGTCAGTTTTTTTGTCCGACCTGGGATAGAAGCAGGTCGGACATTCGTAAAAACGATCGGCAAAAGCCGATTGTCCGACGGTTTTTGCGCGCACTGATCACATGTACAATTATATATGTATTTTTTTTGATATCTTGCATGGGCCCCCTCAGAGGATGGGCCCATGGTAGCTGCCACCCTGCCACATAGGCCAGTCCGCCCCTGGCCAGGGCCAACCCAACTATCCAGCTCTGGAGGTGCACATTCCATGTGCTTTTCTAGTATTAGTGATGCACGGATAGTGAATATAGCCGGATAGCGGATAGCGGATAATTCGGCAACACCTACTGCCGGATACCGGATAGTAACCGGATAGTAGGAACCGGATAATAAACATACGAAACAGGAAGTTTTTCGGCATTCACGGTTGATCATAAACATTATTTTCCGAGAGCCGAGAGATATCATGTCCGCCATTGTCCAGTAGGAGGACCATTCCTTTGATGGAATGTTTTTTGTTATGTTCTGTAACTGGATTAAAATTTTGAAGATGGTAACATCATGTTTTTGACTCTGTTGTTGTCACATTCTTTTATTTGATATCAACATTTTTGTAGCTTTTCCTTATTTTTGAGCATCCCAGATATCCGGTTCTTACACCCTAATTCTGCCGGATACCGGATATCCGGCAAATTCCAATATCCGGCCGGATACCGGATACCTTGCCGGATATCCGTGCATCCCTATTTAATATGCCCACAAAATAATTTTCGCATTGCCTTTTATCAAGCTTTGGTGAGAGTCAGAAGTCCGCAGATCAGACATCAGTTGATTTAGCTTTTTTTAACTTTTGCATTTTCTATAATTCCTCATTCGCGCAACTGAAAAATTGGTCAATTTCCCTGATCTTTCCCAGAGGTGAATATTTTTTCCTGATTTTTAACCGGCCTAACGGCGGTTTTTAGAGGGCGGCTTATATAAGGTGGATGTGGAGTGAGAGGGGGCACATGTCCACTTGTCCATATGTCCACTTGTCCACTTTTCTTGTCAACATATTTTAAATTGCCCACTGTGACAGACAGACAGACAGACAAACATTTTTATTTGGCCATTTGTACATACTACATAATAAGTTCATATCATACAAATTATCTCGTGGCCAAGGAGGCACTCACTAGCCGACGCTATCGTGGGTGCCCCTTGTCAAAGTTACAATGCAAATATTACTTAGTAAGTAGACATACATGAGATACGAAATAAGGTTATTGTTACAAGAAGTATAAAAAGTAGTTGAGAGGAGATGAGGTTATGAAAGATGAGATGATATGATGAGAGAAAGACTAACACGCATATGATTAATGTCTAACTGTTTATGGAGTTTATTAATTTACATGTACTACCCCACAAAAAGAAAATAGTAATAATAAAATAAAAAAATGAATAAAAAGAGGTTTTCTTTTTCTTTACGCTCGTCCGCAAACATAGCAATTTGATATTGAACAATCAATTTTATAGTTATTTATCAGATATTTCTTTATACACAGTAAGAAGCCAAATTCAGAGTGTGTGAAAATTTTGTCTGTAATTTGTGATATTCCCTTATTAAGTAGAAGAGGCAGTTTATATCTCAGGAAATTTTCCCCAAATTTATGGTGAAGTTGAGGCATTACAAAAAACCTATTTCTTGTCCCATATACATGCTCAAGCCTACTAATGAAACCAGTATTTGAGAAATATAAAGGAACTTGACCATGCTGAAGTCTAAAGTAGAATTTATACATTTTTCGAGTTATTATATCTTCAAGTTTCAAGGTAAATAGTGATTTGAATAAAGGATCAGTGTGTGAGTTGTATTTACTTTTCGTTATAATGCGTATTGCCCTTTTTTGGAGGTTGAATATACTGGTGCTATTGTATCCCAAACACAAAACACCATAGTTCAAATAGGAATGAATTAGGCTGTCATAAATTGTTTTTAGAATGTAAGGTGGTAGAGTATTTCTCAATTTCTTCATAATTCAAATAGTTTTACAAATTTTGTTTCGTACATGGTTTTTGTGGCTGTTCCAGGATAAACTGCTATCTAACACAATACCTAAGAAGTTGAATTGTTCAACATATTGTACTTGTTCCCCGCAAATAGTGATATTTGGATATATTACTTGCTTGTTTGGTTTATGAAATGCCATGCATTTAGTTTTCTTTACATTCAGCGAGAGTTTATTGAGCCTGAGCCACTTGGTAACTTCATTCAGGTGTTCATTCAGCTGTTGTGTCATATCTTTCTGATCATAATTTCTAGCATTTATTGATACTAAGAGTGTTGTATCATCTGCATAGCTAATAAATTTTAAGAAATCTGTTGAGAATGGCAGATCATTGATATAGATAATAAATAGTAAGGGGCCTAAAATTGAGCCTTGAGGCACACCGGTTCGTATTGGTAGGGGGGTGGATACTTCACTATCCATTTCGACATATTGCTCTCGATTTTCAAGATAGCTTTGAAAGAGAGAGAGGGCTTGCCCTGTGATTCCATAATAGTTGAGTTTGTGAAGTAATATGCTATGGTCAATAGTATCGAAAGCTTTAGAGAGATCAATAAAAATGCTTAACGGGAGATTACCTTTATCCATTTCAAGTATGATTTTATCAGTTAATTCAAGGGCAGCAAATTCGCAGGAATGTTTTTCTCGAAAGCCGTATTGGCTGGAGAAGTACAAGTTGTTGATGGTAAAGTAGGAATGAAGTTGAAGAAAAATGGCTTTCTCAAAAACTTTGGAAAAAGAGGGCAGGAGAGAAATTGGTCGATAATTGGTTAGTAAAGTTTCATCACTATTCTTGTATATTGGAAGGACTTTTGCCATTTTTAATTTGTTAGGGAAGACACCCTTTTCAAAGGACTGGTTGATGATTACTGTTAAAGGTTTGTAGAGTTCCATCTTAAGGTATTTCAGTAATTTGGTTGATATTCTGTCAAATCCATGCGAGGTCTTGCTCTTTAGATTACTTATAATCTTTAAAGTGTCCTGCTCACTTAGAGGAGTGAATCTAAAGTTGTTGGTATCGTTGGGAGTTTTCAGGTACTGTTGAAAAGTATTATTAGTCATTTCAGGAATATTTGATGCCAGGTTTGGACCAATGTCAGTAAAGAACTTATTAAATTCACTTGCAATCTCTTTTGGATTGGTGATTATTTTGTTTCTAGTGGTGAAACTTCTGGGAAAATTTTTTTTTTTTTTTGTTGATGACATGATTTCAGAATTTTTTGGAAAAATCCAAGATGGTTGCCAAAATGGCCACCATATTTTGAATTTCCCACAGTGACTTTAGTATTTCACCTAGATTTATGAAATTTGGTATAGGGATTCACTTAGGGGTTCCCCTCAGAATTTTTTGGAAAAATCCAAGATGGTTGCCAAAATGGCCACCATATTTTGAATTTCCCACAGTGACTTTAGTATTTCACCTAGATTTATGAAATTTGGTATAGGGATTCACTTAGGGGTTCCCCTCAAAAATTTTTTGGAAAAATCCAAGATGACTGCCAAAATGGCCGCCATATTTTGCCCACTGCAACTTTATTATTTCACTTATATGAAATTTATGGAATTTGGTTTGGGGATTTGCTTAGGGGTTTCCCTCTAAAATTATGAGAAAATTTCCAAGATGGTTGCCAAAATTTACGCCATATTTTTAATTATCCACTGTGACTTTAGTATTTCATTTACAGTTCTGAAATTTGGTATAGGGCCTAGTTCAAAAATAATGAAGCCAAAGTGTGACATGACCATCAAAATTTTAGAATGTTTATAAGTATCAAATGACCACATAATATTGTAACAAACGTGTCTAAGTTCTAGAAACTGTATTTACCATTTTGCTGTGGTTTGTGGAAATGACTGATAAAAGCTGAATATTACCAAATTTTATTTATTTTTATTTCCATGGCAGTAAAAGAAAAGTAGACTAAATGGTAACTTATCATCAAATTAAATCAAATTTTTTTGTTGGATGACAAAACTCATATACTCTTAAGCCTCCAAGGCTGTTTTCATCCAAATTCACGAAATATTTTATGAGGAAAACAGTATTTTTCGAAAATTTGTCGCAATATTTAAAAAAAACGTTCAAATTTTCTCCCCAGATGTACATATTTTCCTCTAAAACGATTTCACCTGTCCTGTGTTATGCACCCAAATGTGGGCTTCGAGTTGGTACCAAATAAGTGCCACCAAAATGAATACGGACAGAGCAAATGATGATAGAAGCGTGTTTTTTAGCCTATTTTTCCACTAAAAAAGCCAATTTTGGGTACTTGTGTGACACAGAAGTCAAAAAAGCGTTCTGGTTTTTACCCAAATCCATTTTAAATGTATTATCAGTAATAACTGGATGAAGCGAAAGAGTAATTACAAAATTAAAGTGAAATTTGTACTGGTTATTGCCTATTTCGACAAATTGGCCCCAAATTTTGAGGAAAGCTTCACAAAGAGCACAATTTTGATAATTAAACATTGAAACATACTCCAACTACTGAAATATTGTGTTGATTATCACTACAAGTAATACTAGAATGATTGCTTTACTCCTTACAAGAAAACCAGGAAAATATGATCAATATTTTCCATAGCGTTACGCTTGCGACAAAGCCCCATTTGTATTTTACCACCAGAAACCAGCTGCAGACATGGATTACTTGATTGTTTCTCAATACTACACAGATTTTGCAATATTACAAGCCAAACAAGATTTAAAACGGAGCTTTTATTCCTCTGTGGCACTAGAAAGTGTTCTGGGTGTTACGCTTGCGACGGATTCACCTACCATGCTATTCATTGGAATTTTTTAGTGAACTAAATTTTCCACAACCACAAGAAGCTCCAAAATGGGTGAGCAGATATAAGACTAGGTCTCAAGGGCCAAACGATTCAACTGACATGTGTCAAAGGGGCACTAGAGCATCCCAGATCAGTAAGTGTAAAATTTTACTTAATTTTTGGAAGTCAACCTTTGAATCCAAATAGCTCAATAATGTCAACACAGGCAAATATAAATACTTGATTTGATGGATTTATGAAGCCTGAGGATGTAGAGATTCAAAAAAGTGTTGGGAAATTGCCTTAGAATATGTCCAAATTTGTAAAACTGAAAGAATTCAAGTGGTAAAAAATGTTATGTCACGTTTTTTTGGTGAAAAAATGCCTGTTTTTCAATGTAATTCAACTCTATCTCAATAACTATGAGACAGAATGTCATGAAATTTTCAGGAAAGTTGCACAAGAATGTACTTAAAGCAATGATGTACCATTAAGTTGTCACATACAGCCATTCTCATATTTTGAGACCCCTACAGAAAATAAGCTGCGTGGCTTCATTATTTTTGAACTAGGCCATAGGCATTTGATAAGGGGTTCCCCTCAAAGTTTTTATGGCTTGCAGCAAACACTATCAGTCTAGCAATCACTGCTCAGTACAAAACGATCCATGTAATTATATATAAATCACCCTCTTCATGATTTCAATCCCGAATATACAATCGCCAAAGACCGGTTTTGTCAAAGGTGTTGGTGATCTGGGATTTGTCACAAACTGCAGAATCTTCAAGTAAGTGTGAGATTTGTTGCCAGTAAGTTTATAAGTGTCATGACAATTATGAGAATTGGGTCCTCTCATATATGGTCTTAATAATAGCACCTCATTATCGTCATTAACCTCACATTATTTTTGGCCAATTAATTTTCCCAGTGGTCTGATCGATTTGATCTCCCAGTTGTTACTACACTTGAAGACCAGTTGTTTTTTGGTTTTTAAAAGAGATTTCCATTGCGTATGTGGATTGTGGTGGTATTAAATTTAAAGGAGTTTGAAATTTTTGCCTACCTTCATTAGAAGCAGTCTAGAAAGCATTTGATTGTGTCGATCATCAACAATTATGCGAAAAAATTCGCCTTGCTGGAATAGATCCATCATGGTTCCAGTCCTATTTGGGTCATTCTCAAATTTCGGGACAATTTGCGTCACTCCAGTTCCCTGAGATTAATTTGAATGCAATTGATATCTGAAGCGTCACTCCACATCTGTTATTCATATTTCTATTTAGAACCACTGCATTTGGGACAAAAAGTCATTTATTATACCTTTTTTTGGTGCATTGTGTCCAGTAATCCGTGCCAAAACAGTGGTTTTTCCCTGTCACTGGACCTGACATGACAAAATCAAGTGTTAATTTTCCTCCTAAAATACCATAATTTCCAAAGTTTCTATGCACGATTCATGAGAATATATACTTGAATTAATATATACATCATATTTAACTCTTTTCTTGTTTCATTTCATTGAATTAATTGATGTAAAAGACGTGTCACTAGTTTTTGTTGCCCTGTGTGATTCACCCAGGGTACTTTTTTTGAAAAACCAGTCTGAGAGGTTTTCTGAGAAGTGTTGTCCTGGCATGAATAGGTGTGTGGGTACAGCCAATATGGCCACTTCATGTTCTAATGATGTTATAGTAAAATGCGTTTCAGGTTTGGGTTGAGTTGGGTTGAGTTGATTTTTTTTTTTTTTTAAATTGAAAAAAAAAAATTTTTTTTTACGGTTTGTTGATAGATTGTTTGAGTCTTGAGGGACTGTTTTCAAGCTGACTTTGCATTATAATATCGCCCACATGACAATCGTCCATGCGTTTCAAGGAAGGCCAATAATGCATTTAGCATTTGCTTTTTGCAGTGCATCTATTCTCAAAGCAGTCTAACAATGCTAATTGCAATTCTGCAAGTTCTAAAGCCTATTTTCATCCTCAGTTTACCAAATAGCCATTGAGGAACAGCACTTGAAGGCAATCTGACAGGTGTCAAAGCTGATTGCACTTCGCAGTGCAGTGCTACTTTGATGTTATATCCATGGATCTTATGCTTAGACCTATTACTCATTCCCAACAGAACCCAGGGTTTGAATCCTCGGATTCTTGTTAATTTTTTTGTACACTCCGTTACCAGGCATAGCTCGGCTCACTATTGTTTTTAATGAGAAATTTCCACTCAATGTCGTAAGATGCACATGCGCCAAACTACCACAGCTTTGCAGATTTTCATTAAACAGGTATTCAACAAGTTAAGGTATAATTTTCATTGGAACATTTTTGGTCCCACTGAAATGTCCACTCCGTTACCTCCAATTCCGAGCTTACCAGTGATACCTTTTCAAAGAAATTTTATGTATATATTGCTGAGGGTGACAGGATTCAATAGAATGCATTCAAAACTTTTTATCTACCAAATAGAAACCACTATTAAGAGAAAACCAAACCGTTCCTGTAGACTCCGTTACCATTCCTGTCCACTCCGTTACCACAAAAAATCGATATTTAATTAAAAAACAATTGATCTGAGATGAAGTACTTCTGAAAATAAGACTTACATAATTTTTTTCATTTTTTTCTATTTTTAAATTGCTCAAAAAGCTGGTTTTTTGCATCAAAAGTCCCCTCCGTTACCACATTTTCCAGGGCATTTTGTCCCGAAATTTGAGAATGGCCCATTTATGTAATCGCAATCAAACGGTCTTTGTAAATGGTTTTCCATCAAACCGCGAACAAATAAAGGCAGGGGTACACCAGGGAAGTATCCTTGGACCCTGGTTTTATCTCCTTTTCAGTAATGACTTCCCATCTTGCGTAAAAGATCGCAAATGTACAATTATATTCTATGCTTACGACACAATCATGCTAACAAGTCATAAGGACACAAAAACTGTAGCCGAGGTTCTGTCAAACACACTAGACAGCTGCTACCACTGGTTTACGAATAATAATTTAGTTATGCACAGTGGGAAGACTAGAAGAAAGAAACACCTTCAAAAAGATTTTGTTGTTAAACATGCTGGACAAGAAATTAAACCCAGTGACTGCGTAAAATACTTAGGCCTAAAAATAGACAGCACCTTATCGGGAGAATTAATTGTTGATTCTATTCTATCAAAATGTAATGGTAGACTTAAGTTTCTTTACCGTTACAAAAATATTTTAAATGTTAAAACTAAAAAATTACTTGTATCAGCACTTATCCAAAGTCACTTCGATTACGCATCAACTGCGTGGTTCTTCAGCTTAAACAAAGGCCTACAAAAACAACTTCAAGTAGCCCAAAATAAAATGGTCCGTTACATCCTAGATCTTGGCAACAGAGCCCATATTGGACAGAATGAACTCGATCGAGTAAATATGCTAACTGTCGCTGACAGGGCCATGCAGTTGATGCTAAATCACATGTTCAATATCCACAATAGAACAGCACCATCGTATCTTTGCAACCAATTTAAAATTCTCACTTATGCCTACAATACCAGAAGATCATCCCAGAACAACCTCATTACGAAGACCACCCATGGAATCGCCAACGCTAACTTTCACGCAATAGGATCGAAGGAATGGAACAAACTACCTGATGCAACAAAAACAATGGACTCTAAAGACAATTATAAAAAAGAAGTAAAAAGATTTCTTAAAGCGCAAAGCCATCTAAAAGAAGCCAACATGTTTTTATATTATTAACTTAAATTCATTAAAAATTAATTTTGCTAACAATTGTCAATGAACACTCTGGAGGCCTGCTCCAAAAGGACCACAACGGAAATAAGACACTGTCTTTTTTGTGTAATCCTTGCTATTTCATGTAATATGGTTAGCAAATAAAATAAAATAAAATCATACTTCTTTTTAACTCGCATTCAAAACTATTTCTACTTACATTGTCTTTTGAATGTTCATTGCCTTTAAGATTTTTTAAACTTTTCTTTTTTTTAAAATGTGTCCAACTCTTAACTAAACAATCATTTCAAGACTCTTGAAGAGTTGAAAGTCCTTTTGGCAAACATTTTAGGAGCCAACTGATCTTCAAACCAATTGGTTCCTGGCATTGTGATGCGATTAATAAACCTTTCAGATTGCCAACTTTGTATCCCAGCAGTAAAAAATGCTCTGAAACTAGTTTATAACTCGTCGGTTTTCTTTGAAAACAAAGAGCTATTGTTGTCACTCGAACATCGTTGTCATTGCCATCGTTGTCCCGGTTAAGGTTTGTGGAAGTGCCCATTTGTGACCTTAGTATTTCACTTGGGAGCATGTCGGTATCGATCGGGAACATGTCAAGAAATCCAAGATGGCCACAAAATGGTCGCCTTTCGTAAACTATCCACTGTGACCTTAATATTTCACATTGAGTTATGAAATTTGTTGCAGGTATTGGCCTGTGGGTATGGATTGGGAACATGTCGAGATGACTCGAGAAGTCAAGATTGCGGTCATTTTGGTGGCTCTCTTCATTCTTGAAGGGCCCACTGTGACCTTAATATTTTGCTTAGAGTTATGAAATTTGGTACAGGTATTTGCCTGTGAGTATGGATCGGGAACATGTCGAGAAATCCAAGATGGCGGCCAAATTGGCCACTACAAAATGGCCACCATTGTTGAATTGTTCATTTGGAGCTTAGTTGTTCACTTATAAGTCTTACAGTTATAAAATTAGTTACAGGTATTGGCCTGTGGATGATAATCAGCCACACATTGATAGATTTCACATTAACAGACGAGTGTTGACACCGCTTGCGTTTCTGGTTTTGGTGGGTAGTGTCACTTTTCCCTGTAATCGAAATATGGTGGAATTCCTATGGACAGTAGCTGTTCTTTTTCTGGTTGACCACCATTTATATAAACATACTAGAAAACCCCTAGAAGGTTTAAGGGGCCAACCAGATGATTTTTTTTGGGGGGGGGGGGCCTGTGGATTTTTGGTTTAAAAAAAAGTTGGTTTCCCACTTGACACTGAAAAAAAAGTTGGTTAAGCACATGAAAGAAAAAGAAAAGTTTGTTCCTCCACCTGTAGCTGGGGTAGCATAATGTTAAAATTGAGATAAAAAATTAGTCTATTTAGCAAATTTCATTCAAAAGGGGCCAGGGCAGGGTCTAATTGCTGCACCTCAAGTTACATAACCATCCCATTGCAATGGATTTTGGGGGCCCCCACAACATCTCAGCCCAGGGGCCTCCAGACACCCAACTAACCCTGCGCCCCATTAGTACAGCATTACAGCAGGGTGGTCGATTCAGGGACTTGCCAACCTTGGTGTGTCTGTGGTGGTCATTAGCACCAGTGGCTGTAGTCCAGCACAGAAGTGCTGTGAATAATTGTAATGCCTAATGTATGGTGCCCTATTTTCGTCAGTTGTTCTGATTAAATATATATAAAGTTTTATTTGACATCTGAATATCAAGAAGATACATGTGTCAGCAAAAATAAGAAAAAAATAAAACAATAAAAGAAATCAAGAACTATTCTACATCTACAAGAAATTAACACAATGAAAGTCAAATCTTAGGCAGTTTACGTTCAAAGTACAAGTGTCCAATGTTAATTCAAATAAAGTCCATGTTGCAGCATGTCGCAAGGAAAATGTCACAAGGAGTTGTTCATGAGCATTATGGTTATAACAAAAGCAGGCAAGCATGAACAGCGGGAACCGCTCAATTATGTCCATGCTATAGGCTGAGTATAGCGCCAGTCAGTCAGCTTGAGCAAACATTGCTGTCACTAATCGCAGTTTTCACTTATTAAATAGAACTTTGTCAGAGCCATACCATTACCCTGAAAGTTGTTAATTCACTCCCAATGCACAAAAATTCTGTTTTGTAGAATTATTCAAAGGAAGAGATAACATGCACTATTTAACGAGGTTTTGTGAGCAATCTTTCATGAATTACAAAGACATTCTGACGATTTTAGGACCCCAGGTCCCTGTTATCATAGGGTGTCCTTACTGTCCTAATTCCGTCAAATTTCAAAATGACACCAGTTGTTAATTAACAGTAACTGTAACACATTAAGTAATCAAATGTGCCCCTGACTTCGGAGACTAAAGCCATTTCCACTTTTGTATAAAGTGCAATAAATGCATAAAGATGCGTCTACAAATCGGAGGAAGCAAGACTGCTCAGAGCAATTTTGTCTAGTAATTACAAATTACACATCCAAGTTGATGTGATGTTTTACCCCACCTGTTTAAACTTGGTTGAATTTGAGAGCATTGCTTAAAAGTGACCATAATAGGACCTTGACGAAAATAGGGTACCATACGGTTTGGGTTTGTTTAAAAAAAGTTCGGAGAAAATTAAGGACAAAAAGAAATTTAAAAAAAAGAAAGGAAATATTCCAAAAAAAGTTTGGGGGAAAAGTGGGAAAAACAGTTTGGAAAAAAACTTTTGAAAAAGAAAAAGGTAAAAAATAATTTTGGGAACAAAAATAATTGTTGGAAAAACATTACCAGGGACAAAATGATTATATTTTAATTTTTTATCTGAAAATTTTTAGTTTGGCAATTTCTTTTGAAAAAAAAAAAAAATGGGGACATTTTTGAAGGACTTTTTTTGGGGGGTTTCTTCTTGATCGAATTTATGGGGGGGGGGGATTTTTTTTTGTTTTTTTGGTAGGCCTACATCAAAGTTGGTTTTTTTTCTTTGGATTTTTTTTTTGGCTGGTCAGTGTTCATACTTTCATTTATTTCATTGAAATTATATGCAGTGCTCTCCCTCACTGACTTATCCACCAAAATAACAAAAGAACTGCTCAGTGTTCAGCAGCATATTGAAGTCCCGAGTCCTTGTATTTTGAAAACTGATCAATAGACAGCATCATGCACATTTTATATTCTATAGAAGTTATTCCAATCTTGGGTGCCTATTGGAAAGGGGCACCTGCAAGGGGCTGTCACAGGTCCAGTTAAGTCTCTGAATTCAACAGAATTGCATAATTTTGTGTGTGGGGGGGGGGGGGGTGCATCATTTTCTTTAAATTTTATTTTTAGATAGATTAGATCTATATTTAAAACAATTTACACAGGCCTAAAATAAGACACTCAATTTTTAAAAATGGTTTGGTATCATTTAATGTGTGATTTCCTTCATATTTGCGATGTTAGGGGGTGACCATTAGATATTCAGGAGGGTTTGGAGTTTTCCTCGATATGAAATTATTTATTTCACAGTATTAAATGGCGTCAGTATTTTGGGTGTGTGATGTTCCAGTTAAGAAATGCCCCCACCAGAAATTATTGATCAAGTGCACCCAAAAAGAATTTTTTTAATAATGTTTTATTTCACCAAATTCTGAAAAAAATTTTATTGAAAAAACCAAAAACAAAAACGAAGTCCAAGCCCCCCCCCCCCCTCCGAGATGAAATAGTGGCCCTCTCAGGCTCTCGGGCCTATAAATTCTACAGAATTTTAAAGCCCAGTGTTATTCATAAATTGCTAATTCTAGGTTGTGACTTTTTTAATTTCATGTTTTTTTGTTGTTGTTGTTGTTTTTTTTTTTTCAAAAATTATCTCACTGATGTGCGTCAGTGGCACACAAACCCCCCACCATCCCATCTTCACCTTGTCAGGGCCCTGGTGTGGATCTTCATTTTCGCGCCATTATTTTTCACAGAGCATGCCCAGGTTAGATGTGTATTGGCTATGTGTATTGTGCTGGGGCATTATTCAGGCCACCTATAATCCCATTTGCTACGTTATTGGACGTAGGCCTGATTTTATTATTTTTAATAAGGCCAACAATGATCGAAATTTGAACCATCTCGCGCGCTCTCATGATGATCTAATGGATCTAAATTATGCAAATAAGGTTTTTTTCAGGCCAGCCGGCTCATTATTTATTCAGCCTCAGCCTCATAGTAACATGCAGCCCATAATAGGGTGCTTGGCTGTTCTTACTACTCAACGCACTCCCGCACCTTGATCCGTTCTAATATTCACCACCGGCTTTATTTTTCGGTAACGAACTTGCATTGGAAAAAGAAAATTTTTTCTCAGATGAAACATAAGTTTTCGGATTTTTGTACACGCTGAAGACATCAAAACAGCAATTTAATCGAGGAGTCTAGGACGTTAAAAATTTTATTCCGACGGAGTGTGCGCGAAAGGTGGCCGCTTTTACCACACCCAGAATCTTGCTATATTATCAGTCTGTAGGAAAACATTGTTTCTGATAATTGCCCACAATTAGGAGATATTGGTGGAATATTTTCAATTCGTTTAGTTTTGGGCACCCTTTCGTGGCCAAACACGGGGGAGCAGGCGGCGAGAGGGGTTCCGGCGATCAGGTAGTGGCATTCTGCTGGAGGAGCTCGGGTCGTCGCAAACATGGCTTGCTGTCTGAGCGAGGAGGCGAAAGAACAGAAACGAATAAATCAAGAAATTGAAAAACAGCTTCGAAAAGACAAAAGAGATGCTCGGCGGGAGTTAAAGCTGCTTTTATTAGGTAAGTCAAACCCTTTGTAAACGAGATCGAGTGGTCAGATTGCATGGAAATTGCGTTTAACATGGTGATGTATACGAGCTCATACCGCTCCGAAGCGGCCATCTTGGAAATGAAGATGCTTGCTTTTCCCAGTGTTTCTGTAAATATTTCGGCTTTTGCTTCAACATTTTAATGTCTGCGATGTTTGTCGCACTTCCTGGGTCTACCAACATTGTTATTGCGATGTTGTTTGTCGCACTGATGGCGGCCCTTGGGGCGATTTCGCAGATTGGTGTTGAAATTGTGTGCCAATGAGTACACGTCAAAAAGAGGTTTGTTCCGTGCATGGATAGTGTGATGTCTAGCCATCTGATCTGCACCACGGTGCTGCCCGGCTTTTCTTGATCTGGGAATTTGCTGGGGGAATATTTCAGTGAGCGAACTCAGGTACAAGGAAGTGGGTGGGGTATGCAGGTCGACAGGAAATGGCTTGGCATTGCACTTGTCTTCACCAAGTCTACAGTGATTCATGGCACTGAATACACATTCATGTATTCCCTAATCATCATCATTTTCTGTGCATAGGAAGCTTATAACAACGATTTTCAACACCAGAATTCCCACATTCCCACAATATCCACCCATATCTGTTGTTCCCACCCTATTTGCATGATTCTGGTGAAGTAGGTTGGTTGGGTGTGCTCCACTTTGGATCATTGGGTCAGCTTGGCCAATGCACTGTTGAAGACCTATAAAACCTATCTAGCTCCAACTGACACTATTGCCAGCCTGCACATTTATGCCATTGAGTTATATTCACTGTATCCAGGGGACCAAGGATGCCATGACCATTCTCAGATGATCCTGTGGTTCAGTTTTCTATTAAGATATATCCCAGAGCCATTGATGCAGGCCTCCTACTCCTAGAGTGCAGCAAATGTCATCATTGTCATGCCAACATGAATCATGCCATCATTACTCCACTAAATTCCCTCAAGAAAAAAATTCCATCAGTTACCTCTGAGTGGTGCCCCTTTTCTCCCTGGAAGTCCAGCGGATAGCTTTTTGGGAGCATATTGGGAAGTTGACTGTCCACTTTGCACTACAGAAAAACGGATGTAGCCATCATAATATTTTCCTCTCCGTTTGGTGAATTGAACCCATTTCTAATGAAAAGTGAGATAGATAAAAATTCAAGATTTGATATACTTATAGGCCTCTAGACATGCATCAAATGTATGTCTTGAAAGAATAATGCTTTTGTATATAAATAGATCTATAGCTGTTCCAACAAATATTAGATATTTGCCATTTTGAAATTGACTGCCATTTGTCTTCATCCTGCGTCTTGATTTGTGTAATAAGTTTTATGTTTGTCATTTCAGGTACTGGAGAATCAGGAAAGAGTACCTTCATCAAACAGATGAGAATTATTCATGGTACCGGATACTCAAATGAGGATAAACAA
Source organism: Platynereis dumerilii (assembly GCA_026936325.1). Taxonomy (NCBI): domain Eukaryota; kingdom Metazoa; phylum Annelida; class Polychaeta; order Phyllodocida; family Nereididae; genus Platynereis; species Platynereis dumerilii. The sequence goes on from JAPTHN010000001.1 coordinate 166,676,462, forward strand.
GGTTTTATCAAGCTCGTCTACCAAAATATATTTATGGCTATGAACAGCATGATCCGTGCCATGGACACATTGAATATCCAGTACAAAGACCCATCAAATTTAGTAAGTATGATGATAACATTGGATGATGTGTATTCTGTTTTGGAGTGTGTTTTACCTTTAATTTTACGGCTTGTGTGAACATACATGATGTTGCAAATAGTGACTTACGATAAGATTTGAAGATATATTGTGTGACTGCCTACTGGATGGATCTCTTCAGGACTGTTGTGGAATGACACATCTTGAAATGCATTTGCGTTGTTCTTTACGGAGGGCTTTGAAGATTTTGTGTTCAATTGTTTGGTGAGCTTGTGTATTGCTTCAACCGTTTTGTGTATTGCCGTCCAGTATGCGCAGATGGAAATATCTACTACTACATTAAAAACTTCAGAATCTGTAAGCATGAAACTTGATCTGGTTTGACAGTGCTGAGCAGCTGATCTCAGGTGTTTTAGTCTATATATTTTATGGTCGCTGACATTTAAGTATTAGCTAGACACTGATTTTGAGGGTTCTAACATACACTTTCATCAGTTAGATCCTGACGAGATATTGCTATTTAGATTTAAAAAATCAGTGACAGATGCTGCAATTTTATAAGTATTGGTACGCCCCTTTCAAAAAATCCTGGATCCACCCCTGGAAATGGTGCACTGTATGGTGTTGCAAGTGAGCTTTCAGACGATTGACAGTTTTGAGTCTTTTCTTGGCCAGTTTTAGGCTATTTTACCGTTATTATTGCTGTTGACATAAGGTGTTTGTGAGGGAATTGGAATTTAGTATTGATGTTCTGTATGGGCTATTTGACACCTGCTCCCGTTAATATCCCGGATTATCCCTTTAACTCTTTAGAACCGCAATTTCATTACCGTAAAACGGGGGAAAGTTGGCGGGTTTTTAGTGAATCAGAGCTCACTGCTACGTTACTATGAAATAAATGCTGGAAAGTATTGTTGGAAAATCAGGTCACCTGTCCATACTACCTGTGCATGTATCAAACAAATTGATTTTTTATCTCTAGAAAATTACACGGGACCTCATGTAAGTGGCCAACTTTACCCAAGAAATGGGTAAAGTTGGCCACCCAGTGGGTAAAGTTGGCATGTCTGCCATTCAGTGGGGAAAAGTTGGCAAGTCAATTGGCAGGTTCTAACAAAGTATTTACTACGTATTTTGTAATGAAAATGGACCATGTTAATTATATTTTGATAGTACTTAAAATTGGACATACAGGAAACAACAGTGTACAGTACAAGTGAAAGAAAAAATAGTCCATTATTAGCATTTCTTTTTCTGAGATCTTGCCTGTTGTCTTGTTTACATTGCCACTAGACTTTGAGGGACCTTCAGCAAGATGCTTTTGCCTGATGGAACATTAACTCTTTTTGCTCTCTTTTTGGGTGGCTCACCAACATCCCCATATCTCATGTCTCGTAACCTGTCAAGAAAAACCTCTGACACAACTTCTGATTTTCTGGTTTTTCACCTTTTGGTTATCTGCATAGGACTGGTGAGGTATCCAGTGGGTATATGCCAATTTCGTAAAACCACTAACAATATTCTCACTGAAACGGTTTCCCATTTTTGGTAGGTATTTATTTTGACTCATCCCATGTTCCACAACAGCTTCAAGTGCTTTATTCAGATTTTTTTCTGAACACTTGCGGAATGGATCTTTCTTTATATAATTGCATGGCATTCTGCATAAATCAAATTAAAGAAAAATAATGAACAAAGTAAACCAATCGAAAGCCTGCTCTTACATTCGACATGGGCACTTAATAGGAAATATTATATTTAGGCATGGAAAATATTTGGGTACATGTTGTTATATGTGATTATCATCATGTAGACTAATAAGTATTAAATTTTGTTTTCCGATACAGCACCTCTCCAATGAACAATGTTCTCCGAATGTAGGCCAAAGTCTCTTATGAATGATTCCTCTCTTCTCTTCTGACTCCAAATGCTTGTGGTTCAGCTGACCACTTTGTGCGTTTTTAGTAATCATGTTGTTTGCACGTTGGTGTATGAAAATTATGTGCGAATAATTAATGTATTACACTTGCTGTAAATAGGATTAATCATCTTTGAACCATCAATGCAATGCAAAATCCTACAAAACTGTTAGGAAATTATCAGGTGACAGGCTAGTGATACATGGGGTAAAGTTGGCATGACCTGCCAACTTTCCCCGAAAACTATGCCAACTTTTCCCCAACTGAGGAATTTGACAACTGTAAAAAATGTGTGAGCCAAGGCCATCATCCAAATTGGGAAAATAGTAGTTGACTGCATTTGAAACTCAATGTTGAGTGGTTTTTAAAAATAAGGTATAGCTAAGTAGTAGCTACACTGCAAAGTTTCGGCATATACAATTTTGTCGATTTTTTAGGTATTCAGATATGAAGGGCTTATTTATTGCTAATTTGATTCAATACTATAATTACTGCCCTAGATGACTGTCAACATATCTATGGACGATAAAAACTTGAAATATTGTCATTGTATGCCACCAACGATAAAGAAGCCAGACTTTTCTAAAAAAACAATCACGTTGCCAACTTTCCCCCGGGAGCCAACTTTCCCCCGTTTTACGGTACAACCAAATTGAAATGGTTAAGCTCTTATCGATTTCATGACATCTTTTTGAAATAGTGTACTTTTGTTTTAGGGGACTTTTATTTCTGATATATTATCGTGGAAGTCTACATTCTTGTGTATGAGTGGAATAACGCTAGGATTCTAACTCTCTCCGAAATTAATCCCGAAACACAACTTGCCAGTTTACTTCAAAAGTTGGCAGCTTTGCTGGTGTTTCAATTAAGATGAATATGCATGGATTTTGTATGAATTAAGATTATGATAACCAAGTGAAATTTTTTGAGGTTTTCCTTTGATGGGAAGGTATTCTTGTGGTTTCAGTAATAATAATAATAATAATAATATGGATTTATATAGCGCTAATTTCAGTAAACTGCTCATCAGCGCTTTTAGGATTAAATCACTTATAGGAATTCTGAAACAAATGGGTTTTTAGTTTCTTCTTGAAGCTTTCCAAGGTTTTGGCAATTCTAACTTCTTCAGGCAAACTGTTCCAGAGTTTTGGTGCTGCATAGGAAAATGCCCGATCCTCAAACTTATTTTTGTTGCATGGAGCAGGTTCTGCTAACAGCAGCTTGTGGTTACTTCTCAGGTTATGTTTCTGTTGTGATTTGACTTGAAGAAGATTTTGGATGTATTGCGGCGCCTGGTTGTTGATTGCCTTCCATGTAGTCGTCATCAATTTGAATTGGATTCTCGCTGTGATTGGTAACCAGTGCAGTTGTTTCCTACTATGGCTGACACTGTCATGTTTTTTCAATCTCTCAATTAATCGAACTGCCGAGTTTTGAGCAACCTGAAGTTTATTTAACAATCGGGTGGCAGTGCCATACAACAGCCCATTTCCGTAGTCCAAATGAGGGGTGACAAGTGCATTGACAGCAGTTTTAACTATTTCCTTGTCTAGGTTTTTTCGGAGTTTCGATAAGTTCCTCAAATTGAAATATGCGCTACGACACATTTTGTTGATCTGCTTCTCCATGGTCATATTTTTGTCAAAGAGCACGCCTAAGTTGCGGACATGGTTGGCAGTCTTGATTTCAACATTGTCTACATTGATGGATGTCATTTGAAGTTTCTTCAATTGGTTTGGTGCTCCAATCAGAAGAAGTTCAGTTTTATCTCCATTATTGCAAAGCTTGTTGTCATGCAAGAAATTTCGGATTTCTGCAATGCAATTTTCCATTTTCTCAGTTGCATGTTGTTCACCCAAAAAGGTTGGTTTAAATGAAAGGATGAGTTGCTCATCATCAGCGTACTTCTGATCATGAACCTGATTTCTTCGTGCTACTTCACTGACTGGGGCAACATAGGAGTTAAATAAGATTGGTCCAAGTTTGGAGCCTTGAGGAACTCCAAAATTGAGTGGAAGTTTGCTTGATGTTTTGTCATTTATTGTCACAGACTGTGATCTTTCAGAAATGTAAGATTTGAACCATCTCAAAGCTGCACTGTGTACACCATACCTGTTGCACAGTCTTTCTAGCAATATGCCATGATCAATTGTGTCGAATGCAGCAGACAAGTCCAACAATACTAGCATTGTCACCTCACCGTTGCTCATATTAAGCATAATATCATTATGGATTTTTGTTAAGAGGGTTTCGGTGCTATGAAATTGCTTGTAGTCTGATTGTTTTTCATCCTCAAGATTGTTCTGAGTGAGGTGTTCAACGTACTGTTTGATTACAGCGCTCTCAATGATTTTACTCAGAAAAGAAAGATTTGAGACTGGCCGATAATTCTTCTTGATCAGTTCAAGTCCCTCTTTCTTCAAAAGTGGTTTGACAAGTGCATGCTTTAGTTCGGGGGGCATTTCTCCAAGTGTTAATGACATATTAACAATTTTCGTTATGATTGGCAGAAATTCATCAACACATTCAAGCAGTAGCCACGTTGGCATTGGATCAAGTTGGCAGTGTTTGACAGGCATTTCAGTGATAAGTTTCTTAACTTCTTGCTCTGATAGGGCCTTAAACTGATGTAAATTGTGACTGAGGTTGGTTTGAGATTCATCAGTTGTGTTCTTCATTCCTGAATCTAATTTAGATCTGATAATTTTGATCTTCTCATCAAAGAATTTGTTGAAGTCATTTGCTAGTTCTGTATCACTTGTGTGATGCGGAAGAGGCAGATCTTGTTTTCTGTTGAGGCGAGAATTTAGAAGTTTGAACATCGCCTTAGAATTTCCCTTTGTGGCTTGAATTTTACACTTAAGATCATCTGATTTTAGCTGATTAAGCTTATCATTTAGAGCATTTCGTTTTTCTTTGAAAATATTCCAGTCTTTTTCTAGACCGGTTTTTTTCCATAATTTTTCTGCTTTTCTCTTTTCCTTTTTACGTGGCTTTATTTCCTGATTTGTGAATGGGTTAGGTTTGCGCACAGTTACAAGTTTAGTCTTAACAGGGGCATGTTTGTCAAAAATCTTTTCAGTTGATCTGTAGAGTGCCACAAGTCTGTTCAAGTAGATTGATCGATTATTGTGTGGTACCTTTTGTGACAGATGCTGCTCAATGTCTTTCTTAAATTTGGATATATTTATGCTGCGGGTTTTCCGGAAGGCAATCTTCTTCTGCGGATTCTTGACTTTGTTAATGTCAATATAAAAGAGGATACAGGTATGGTCTGACAGCAGATCACTTGCAGCACAGTCTCTGATAGCTGTTATTTTGTTGGTTATTACCAAATCAAGTGTGTTTCCATCTTTGTGTGTTGGAGAAGACACATGTTGAACAAGGTCAAACATTTCAAGAATGTTGTTAAATTGGATAACTTTGGGATCATCTGGTTTATTCACATGAAAGTTGAAGTCCCCAATTACGATAGTTTCGTTGTGATAAGTCTGATAGTGGGATAGGAAGTTTGTGAATTCACTAAAGAATTCTGATAAACTGTACTTGTTCTTTTTGGAGGGTTCTGGCCTGTATACCACAAGAATTGTGACAATTCTTCCATTTAATTGTAACTGAATTTCCATATGCTCAAAAGTCTTTGTTTTCATGCTGTCCTTTTTCATTGCTCTAATGCCTGTTTTTACAATGCATCCTACTCCACCTCCAGGTCTGCTCTCACGAGATGAACCCAAGTAAAAACATTCACCATTTCTTTCCAGTTCACCAATTTCAACTCTTGTCTTCTGCTTTTAGCCAGGTCTCAGTGAAAAGAAACACATCGAGGTCAAATTCATCTCTGAAATCTTTCACAACCTGCGTTTTTTGTCGTATACTTTGAGCATTCCATAAACCAGCTTTCAGTGGGCGGGACAACCTTAGACTGTCTGAGCCATGTTGAGAGTCTGCTTTTGCAAAATTATGAAATCTATTTCTTTGGTTCATCATGTGTGTATGATCAGTAGCTGTTCCGACTTTTTGTTTTATCATTTGAGTTGAACCACTTCCATTTTTCAAATCTTTTAATCCAGTGCGTACTACATCAGAGTACAGCTTGACTGGTTGGGACATACTTATGCCGTCAGTATTCAATATAATATTATGCAGGCAACTGTGTGCGAGTGTCACATATAGGCAACGCAAGCAACTTGGTTTATTAGGCAAACTGATTTGATTCAAAGATGCTACAGTTTGTCAAGACTGTTTGCTCAGTTCACAAGTGCTATGTTCAGGCAGCACAAGTAAATTTGATAAGGCAGGTTTGCCAGTGCTGCCTACAGGCAACACAAGCAAGTTAGTTTTGGCTGATTTGCAAGTGCTACGTACAGGCAACACAAGAAGTTAGTTAGACAAGTTTGTAAGGCAAGTTGGCACAGTGCACTGTCGTGCAGGCAACAAAAGCAGGTCAGTTTGTTAAGCAGGTTTTGGCTGGTTCGCAAGTGCTATGTACAGGCAGCACAAGCAAGTTATTAGTTAGGCAAGGTTGTCAGGCAATTTGGCTCAGTTCACAAGTGCTATGTGCACTGTTGTGCAGGCAACACAAGCAAGTTAGTTTGTTAAGCAAGTTTCGGCTGGTTCGCAAATGCCACGTACAGGCAACACAAGCAAGTTAGTTAGGCGAGTTTGGCAGGCAAGTTGGCTCAGTTCACGAGTGCTACGTACAGGCAACACAAGCAAGTTAGTTTGTTAAGCAAGTTTTGGCTGATTCGCAAGAGTTACGTACAGGCAACACAAGCAAGTTAGTTTAATAAGCAATTTTTAGCTGATTCGCAAGTGCTACGTACAGGCAACACAAGCAAGTTAGTAAGGCAAGTTTGTCAGGCAAGTTGGCTCAGGTCACAAGTGCTACGTACAGGCAACACAAGCAAGTTAGTTTGTTAAGCAAGTTTTGGCTGATTCGCAAGTGTTACGTACAGGCAACACAAGCAAGTTAGTTTAATAAGCAATTTTTAGCTGATTCGCAAGTGCTACGTACAGGCAACACAAGCAAGTTAGTAAGGCAAGTTTGTCAGGCAAGTTGGCTCAGGTCGCAAGTGCTACGTACAGGCAACACAAGCAAGTTAGTTTGTTAAGCAAGTTTTGGCTGATTCGCAAGTGCTACGTACAGGCAACACAAGCAAGTTAGTAAGGCAAGTTTGTCAGGCAAGTTGGCTCAGGTCGCAAGTGCTACGTACAGGCAACACAAGCAAGTTAGTTTGTTAGACAGGTACTGGGAGAATCGAGGACCAATCAATTTGTGACTGACCAAAGGAGTTAGTTAGAATCGAGAATCAATCAATTTGTTAGAATCAAGGATCAATCAATTAGTGATTGACCAGAGGAGTTATAATCGAGGATCAATCAATTAGTGACTGACCAAAGGAGTTAGTTAAGAGTTGAGGATCAATCAATTGTGACTGACACAAGTTCTATCAGAATCAAAAAGTAAAAGTAGTGAGTATTTCAGGTGTGTGAGAGGCAAGAGGTGAAAAGAGTAAGGCTCAGCGGTCTGTCAGAGCTAGAGGCAAAAGTAGTCTCTCAGGTCAGTGAGAGGCAAGAGGTAAGAAGATCGAGGCTCTGAGGTCTGTCAGAGTCTAGATGCAAGAGTAGAAGGTCTCTCAGGTCTGTGAGAGGCCAAGATCAAGCCTATAAAAGTGAAATATTTCGTAGGTCAATGAGAATCTTGAAGAGTTGTTGGATGTGTATTGAGTTGTTCAAACTGAAATTTCCAAAAACGAATGCAGTCAGGTATTGTGATAAGTGTCTGGAGTAATAAAACAGTGTTGAAGATTGAAAATATGACAATTAAATGGTTTAAAGGTGCAAAAACGAAGAAATACAACAGAGTATTGTAAAAATTTCGTTATAGTGGCTATGCTGTCTGCTGGGCTGATTGGCTTGGAAGTCTGATGATTTGTTGAGTCTGGGATGTGTATTGGCAGTGTTCAGCTCTTCAAAACTTAAATTCTTGAAAGTTAGTGCTGTCAAGTGTTGTGTAAAGTGACTGGAATATCAAGTGAGTGCTGAAGATAGAAAATATGACAATTAGATCACTTTTGAGGTGCAAAAACGAAGGTAAAATGAGCGAAAATCGAGGTAAAAACAATGTGTATTGGAGCCAGAAAACGATGTAGAGATGGCAGGTAATTAAATTGCAAGTAATTGCACTAAAATCACCTGGAAATCGCACAAAAAGAGTAAATAACAGGTAAGAAACACTTTACCGACAATCACACACAAGAACAGCAGTTAAATAAACCCAGAGCTTGTTAAAAAGATGAAAATATCCACTGCTGAAGTTACACTGTGTTTACAGCCAGAAGCGCCACCAGTATAGATTTGGATGATACAATGTTCTTCTCTTTTGAATAGATCTAATTGGTGTTTTCTTGAATTAGTCGGACCTAGAGTCCTAGACAGAGGCTTATATTTTGGTCACAGGATGAATTTCAATGTAAATGCACTGCTTTGTCGGGACGTATAGGTAACAAGTGCGGTCACAACCAGTGACTTCTTATTCTGGAACTTCTGGGGATCAAATTTTCAGTTGTCCCAGAGATCCAAGATACTGAGATTTCTGAATGATGATCCCCTTTTCGGCATTGATTTGCCATTTGAAAATGAGGTTTTTACTTGAAGCCTGTTTTATAAAACAGGTCTTTAATAAACTACCAGGAAGCCCTAATTTCAATTGTATGGTCCATTTCGTAAAAGAACTTCACTCCATGCTTGGCCAAAGTTTTTTCTGTGGGAAGATGTCATTGAGGGAGGAACTCAATCATTAGCGTAAGATTTTTTTTCTCCAAGATCTTTCTTGCAGTCTGGTGATCTTGCCATAATTACAAATCTGAAGCATGTGTTTTTATGAAGTGATCTATTTTAAGTTGCAGATGGTTAAGTATTGCACGTATTTATATTTGAATGCATAAATATAACTAGCAACATTGGACCATGATCGAGAGCATTAGTAAAGTTATTTTTGTTCCGAGTACTCTTAATGGATTGTTGCCAATTGCATTGCATTTATGATGAAGAACTAAAGTTATGATATTGTATATGAACTGTACAGACTAGGGCTTGGCGATATATATAGTTCAAAAACCGAAATCGAGATATTACAACTCGTGATATTCATATTGCCGAATTTGCGGATTTTGGTTCCGCACGATCCACATTTTAAGTGAAAATCTGAATCCCGCAGTCCGCCTGATCCATGTTTTACGTCATGCCAAAGTGCCGTGATTTCAAGTATGGCTGACATGTTACTTCTGAGCTCAACAGTTCCTCACTTTTAAAGGACTAAAATGCTAATAAAACCCTCATTTCATCCGTATCTGCACATTTCGAAGATACATCAGTATCTCTTTGAAGTATTCACACGCTGATTACTGAAAAATAGGTTTGCTTTCTTTACAATCAAATTTCGCTGCAAGCTGCCATCCATGCGTGATTCACTGATTAGGCCTGACAGCTATCATTTTGAATGTTTTGATGTTCAATTAGCAGTCAGCTATCATTTTGAATGTTTTGATGTTCAATTAGCAGTCAAGTTACTCAACTTTGAATTGTCTATCTAATTGATCTAATTGCACTTTACACTTGTAATGACACTTCATGCAAATTCACAGGTTCAATTAGATTAGGCCGAAGTGGCATTCAGATGTTTTGTTTTGCTTGAGCTTAGGCTGTCACGCAGTATTGATATTGCAATAAATATTAATATTGCATTTAATATATATCGATATCGCAATTAGGGTTGGGACGATATTGGTATTTTGATATCACAATTGATTGTGATACCGCGGTAGCAAGATATATCGATCTCAGGGTTAATCAGCTATTTTATGTCATAAAACGTCTCAAATCGGGGAAAAATCCAAAATTCTAAATTTTGCGCTACCCTCGCCCGCCATTATTTAAGCAGACGCTTCCGCGAGAATCTTGTGCAGCCCGAGAACGAAGTGTAATGGCGCCGAGGGACGAAAGCAATGTGGATTTGAGCTGATTTTTTGCAATTTCTTCATATTCGTGCCGGTTAATGGCGGTATGAAGCAAAACCGGTAGTGCCATGAGTACTGTGTCCCTGATGGTATGATATTTGCCTCGAAAAATACCGCGGTACGGTATGAATACAGGTTATCGTCCTAAACCCAATCGCAATATATATCGATATTGCAACTTTTTCTGCATTATCGCATATCGCCTCAATATCGCCAAGCCCTAGTGCAGACAGTGAGACTTATGTCTGAAATAGATGCTGGTTCGTTCAAAACTGGGGTAGAGATCTCCAAGAAAGTTAGTTTTCACTGGTCTCAGTGGATCGTCCTTGCGGGCTCTCTTGTAGGCTATCAAGCAAGATTTTGCAGTGATTTTGATTAGTGCATAAATAAATCCCAACTGTCTAGGTGTTTTTATGCCAATCTTATCTGCTGCGTTTCCATCTGTATATTGTTAATTGATGTGTTTTACACATTCAAAGCAATGAATGCTGCTGTCAAGTAGATGCCTATTTCATATTGGTTATGGGATGACAATGATAAGGACCTGTCTCAAATAGAAGTCCACAGAATAGAAAAGAGGTCACAAATTTTATAACATAGCCTACAGAGATGGTATACATGTGATCTGCTCAAAATAAGTTCTATTTTGTAGCACTTACGCAAGTTTGAAAAGACTGATCTGTAAACCTATTATTTTGGGTGTCAGTCAAAGTATTCCTGCTAAAGTTTGTGCACAATCACTGCACTGCAGATGCTCACCATTTTCCTCTGCTGTGTCCAGTGTTCGAAATAGTGGACGTCCGATCGTCCTGACTACCTGAAAAATTACCAAGTGTGTAAGTATAGGACGTAAAGCCCCAATCATCCGTCCATCATCACAATTTTCCTCAGAATCAGCTTTCAAAGCTGTAGATTGACTGGATTTGACATCTATTACTTTTAAACCTAATTTGAAAGACATTGAGAGTCATGAGGTTGGACTAGATCTGACAATATACATGATATACCAATGAATACCTACTGCTTAGATACAAATGAATGATGTCAATTTATATTACTCCTTCAGGGTTGGTTACATGCCAATTGTCTTTTGAACATAACCTCTGGATGTTCTGAACTGGTTAGTCATTCGTCTGAGAGTAAGACCCTATTTTTTAAAACAGAACGTTAGATTTTATGACAGTGAATTATTTGTTGATTGTCTGACTTTCAATTATATTTGTGGTAATTGGGACTGTCAGGCTGTCATTATTATTAGACTAGTTTATGAAGTGAAGGGTGAAAGGAAGTAATTATGTTTTGAACTGTTAATAACAGTTAATGGAATATCTTTCGATCCTTGTAGTTGTAGTGAGTTGATGATTCTGAGGAAAACGGGTGTATTGATGTTATTGTTAATCTCATCAATCAATCAATTGAGAAATCAATGGCAGTTTTCACCCTTTGCAGGGTTGCAACTGGTCAGGGAAAAGTCAGGGAAATTCAAGGTCAGGAAAAAGTCAGGGAGCTTTGAAATTAGTCAGGGAAATTTGTGATTTTGCAAAAAGTCAGAGAAATCTCACCTTGGTCAGGGAAATTTTGCATAAAAACTAATGCACGACACAAAAGCCGATGGTTTCGTGATAAGAAAAACAGGGAAATGTATCAGGGTTGCCACTGGTCAGGGAAAAGTCAGGGAAATTCAAGGTCAGGGAAAAGTCAGGGAGCTTTGAAATTAGTCAGGGAAATTTGTGATTTTGCAAAAAGTCAGGGAAATCTCACCTTGGTCAGGGAAATTTTCATAAAAACTAATTCAGAAAAAAATCTGCTCCAACTTACATTTTAAATGCTCCCTAAAATCAGGATATAGAAACGTGAAATCATTGATTTGTCTGACCAATTTGTGTGCATCTTGTACTTAATATTATTGTCAGCAATGTTGCACTTTCTAAATTTTCAAATGCAGCAAAACTATTTGTTTTTCTGCCTCACTTTCGCAATGACCAATAATTTAAAGTGCAGCTCTGTCTTTGAATACTTTGATGAATGATTGACAGTGTTCCAGCTGGGATTTCATTCAGGCATGCATGAGTCTTCGAAAGCTGTGCACTTTCCGTTTACTGGGGCACTTTTTGTGTATGGTTGGCTTATTATTAAATGATGGATATAAAGTTTTGCACTGTCAAGAAGTAGTAAAACAGAGATTGGTGTAATTGCAGCCTGATTAATGCAGAATTGAAGGAATGTATAGAGCACAACAAAATGGTGCAAACCTTCTTTTGTATCAAAGTATATGTTCTGAAATATAGAATCAGCAGAATTTTATAGCTGAGGGATAGTCTTGAAGCTTATACACTATTATGTTTTCAGTGCTCGTTTTGCACTAGTTATATTTTTCTCATTCATATGTTCAAATATGATCTGAATTTGTAAATATCCAGTTCCTGATAATTAGTTGCTTTGTTTACAATCTGTTGTTGAAATGATGGGGAACGGTTTAAGGTCTAGTGATCTGTAATAGCAGGAAAGTTATAATTGGATTTATAACCTTGCCTCTTGGTCAGGTCTGGTTTCAGTTGTGGTGGTAAGTGAGCGAATCATAAACCTAGTTGTGATGTTATAGCTCATGTCAGCACTTCCTGGTTTGGAAAATTGTTCTGTGTTATCAGGTATTTTTATCTATCATTGATACAGGATTTATTATCGACTTACTAGCCGAAATCAACTAAAATTATTTGGATGTCTGCTAGTGAACATGGTGAAGTTTTATGATTTTTAAAACATTAGTAATTTGATAATCAAAATCGTTGGGGTGTCTTTCTGAAAGTATGTGGTTGTTTTCAGTGTTTTGTCAACTCACAGGATCCCCTTGTTATGGCCTTAATTTTAATTCCTGTATCTATTCACTTTAATTTCTGTGGGAATGGTGTCAATGTGATTAGATAAATGTGTCAGGTAACTAATAGTGTACCCAAAGGAGGTCCCTGATATAACACTTTCACTTTTCTGTGAATTCACTGAATGGACATGTTGAATGGCACGCTGAGGTATGCTTTATCTCATCTTTTCTGTGTCCAGTTATTGATATATTTCACTAGTCACTAGTGTACTGAATACTTTGATTATCATGCAATTGAAGTGAAAAACGGTTTCGGAACATGCTATGAGCAGAAATTGACACTTATATCCTGTCTTTATTTAGTAAACAAAGTTAAAAAGTTATGAGACTAGACTGTCCTGTTTCATTGGTGCATGCAGAGATCATGGATTTTACCAATTGGTTTTGGGCTGTCTTGGATTTTCACCTTATTTAGAAAATATGATAGAAATTAAAGATGTGGGGTGGCATTAAAGAAAATTTCAGCTGAAAAATGTCATGATGGTCACTATTGGTCCATATTCCCACTATGACGGATAGTTTTCTTTTTTAATAAGAAAAACCATTTCCGCAAGTTAAGAGTCTCCAAAATTGTTGATAACTAGTAAGTTACATTTTTGTCATTGACCTGTCAGAGAGCAGTATTTTGGCTTTTGCTGGATACAAAAAGACAATGGTAGAGTTGTTGAAATGGTCGAAAAGGAACCATCAACCTAACATGGTTGACATGGTTAACATGGTTAACATGCTACTAATCTGCAGAAAGTTGCCCCTCCTTCTGTCTCAGACAAATGGACAAGTACCAGGTTCTGCTCGTAACTTGAATTGTTACATCAAGATGGCTTTGAAGTAGCTCCAGGTCATTTTGACTTCTGTTCGTTGTCACCAATACATGAGACCAGGAGAATATGGCTTGCAAGCACCAGAGTTCATTGCTCTTATCATGATTGTTGTGCGGAAGTTGTGTATTGTGTACAATGATAAGGTGTATTGAATCAGTGAGAGGATCACAGTGGACGCTGCGATTGTTATTTTGATGGGTCTTTACTCATTCGTAATCATTCTGGGGAAGTCGGTAGTCTGAATGAAATACATAAAAGTTGTTTTGTTTTTTTTCGTGTCAAAGATCATTGGCTGTTGGTCTCATGTAAGGTCTATGCTGAATGGTTTTTCTCAAGAGATTACTTTTGATGTTAAGATATTAACTGCATTTTTTAACGTTGGTTAGAATAAATTTATGAGTGGTACTTACTACTTATACCATTCAGAACCAAACTAGTGCCTAGTTTTTAAGTAGCCTTCCTCTGAATTAAATTGATGCCTCGTAGATTACATAAGGTGAAAAAGTGTTTGCCTCAGTTTATTCAGCTGTTATCTGTGAACTGGATGGATTTCCTATTAGGAACCTCAGGGGTATTGCTGAGTGAAAGAGTTTGTTGTTTTAAGAAGTGATGGCCTGTGCATGCCATGCTAGCATGATATTTCAAAATAGACAGGGATTTTTCTGTGAAAGGCAGGTCTTCCGGTTGTACTGAATGTTGGTATGATTTTGCGGTGTACCAGGAGGTGACCTGGTTGTGTGTCGCCGTTGCAGTTGATCAATATATGGGAGTTCCCTGATGTGACATGTGAGCTATACTTGGGTGGATCATATAAGCTGAAGCTCTGCCAGCTCAAGAGCACCACCCTTGGATTAACAGGTAGTGAAACTGGCTTGATCCCTGTAGAAGGCGGTTAAGGCTGCATGCCATTGCTAAAGCCTTATGCGTTTGTCAATTGGGTGATGAAGCATGCTTGATCTGGTCTCCCTGTTACGTCAGGTGAGGAGGGGGAGGTTATCAGTGACGAGAGCGTTAGTCTGTCTGTGCCCCACCTATACAAAGCCACGCTGCTTGTTGCTTCATGGTTAGCAGCCAACCAGGAAGACTCCAGATGTGCCCTTACTGTACAAGCAGGCTCTGATGGCCAACACCCTATCCTTGAGGAGTTCCATAAAAAAGATGAAACCCCAGTAATTGTTGCAGCTGTTGTCAGGAAGACTGCTCAGGTCCTGCAGTTCAGACAAGCTGTGTTGTGCTGCGTTTGAAGACATACCTGCTGACAGGTATGAACCTGTAGCTGCACAGCCTTCTTCATCATTGCCTTCTGTCAGCAGCTGAGGAGAGTCTGCAGTGATGCTGATGCTGCTGCTGCTGCTGCTGCTGCCTCCTTCCTCTCTTGGATTCCAAATGCCTTGTTAAATGAATGCATGTAATACAAGAGGAGTCTTCTAGTCATAATCCCAAAATATCACTTGACATCACTGTTTGGTCCTGCGGTTCATATCAAGTGTCATGTACTGTAAATGCCGATTGGCCACTTCAACCTGTTGATTGCCAATTGATTGGTCAATGTAAACATTACTCTCTTTGGTTTCTGCCCTGTGTTTATTGTCCCGCTTGTTTACATCTTCAGTTCATTGCAAAACACAACAACAAAATAGCAATTGCTTTTTGTCAAGCCAGAGGTCTTTGGTATTTGCAAAATTTGCATGCAGATTTGTAGATGTGCAGTTAACATGATTATGAATTGATAATGAGGTACATTGGTGTGTTGAGTCTGTTGATATGTTGGATATAACCAGTTATGCAATTTTATAAGGTCATGGGGTCACAATGGTCATTGGTTATAAAAGAGAGTGAGGAATTAAAGAATGCACTCAAATTAGCTGTGTATGTAAACTATGTATTGAAATAGTTCACCAGGTGGGAGAATTTCAGTCACAACAGGATTTTCCAACTGGGTGGGGCAGTGGCTGCTACTGCTGCTTGTTGCAAGTGACGTGTTGTATTGAGATATGGGGTGATTTCTGAGCTCTCACCTGTCTTCTGTTGTTTGTTGTTTCATCTTGCGAAATAAAAAACCAAAATGATTGGGAATACATTAGTCATTTGAACAATTGGTGGATTTGAAAGACGATCTTGGTGGCCGTTTGCTGAGTCGGCATATCTGCTCTTCACTGATGTCATTTCTGTTTGATGCTCAGTGTGCTCGGTAATTTCTTCTGGGTCATTTCGTGCAATGCTTGCAAAATATTTTTCTTTGCTTTAAGTTGCTTATGCAACATTTCATTGGGTGGAAATTGAAGTACATGCATTGTGTAATGATACCAAGTGTCACATTATTCTGCCCATAGTACAATATAATATATATGTAGAACAATATAGAAGGACTGTACAATGCTGTACTCCTATGTTTTACTCATTTTAAGAAATAATCATTTATTAGTAGGATAAAGCTATTACCATCTGATTATTTTGTCATATAAAAGAAATAGTATTCGAAGAGTAGGTGATGAATTAAAACGAAGACCGAGAAGTTACTATTCAGGTTGCTCAACACAATGTTTTCTCTGCATCAAAAAGCAATGGTTCAAGTTTTGAATATTTTCCAATTGGTAGAAATAAAATTGTCATAAGCCTCATTTTAGTTGTCAGGAAAATGTTTATTTTTGCAGAGTCAAGTTTAATTGCAGGCATGCATGACTGCAGCTTACCATATCACTGTTGAAGTACGGTATGTCTGATCAAGCTGATTTTCATATGGCTATCATTCAGACAAATTGATCCGGTGATTTGTGACCTTTTGGCTTTTGGAATTCTATGTTCGGCCCAAGTAGTGGATCCTACAGGCCGTGGTCCCCCTTAACTGAATAAGCCACATGAATGGATTGGCTTATTCACAGTTAGTCTGGGGAGGTCACTCTATGTTGGATACACTACTTGAGCCGTTATCACATTTTAGGTTTTGGGTAGGCCCCATAGTGTTTGGTATGTTTTGACGGCTGAATTGATTTCCCACATCTTTAACTTTCAATGTAAACTGAACCAAATAAAAAACGCAAAACTATTTCCAGGGCTTTATTTTTCTAGATATTCTTTATATGGGCTGTTGAGTGTATGCTTCTGTGTAAGCAGGTGTCAGAGGACTCAGTAGCATGAAATCAATCAAGTTTGACAATTTTTCGCATGTCTGTTGCCAAGTTTATCACATTGGGGTATGGTGAGTGGACAAGGGTATTAGGCACCCTATAGGGTAAATCTAATGATTTCATGTTAAAGCTTGAAGAAAATTATGCAAAAGGCCGCACAATTAACTTCATTTAATGCCACCTGACTTGTTAAAAAATTTGTTTTTTGAGAAGTCCGGTAAAAGTTTTCCACACACAATGATATTCCAATGGAACAAAGCAACTATGGAAACAAGTCCCCAAACATCCTAAACAATAACTATGGAAAGAGAAACGATTAGAGTTAATCAGAAAGACTTCAAACAACCTGTGTGTTGGCTCCAGAGGTAAAAATCTAAAAAAACTTCATGTGCCCTCCTTTTGCTATTCTCACAACCACAAATCTGCCTGGTAAGAAAACCATAAAAAGGGCAAACATGGTACTGTCATTTGTCCTACAGATGCTACAGATGCTATACAGGTTGTTAGAAGTCTTTTTGACAGACCCTAGGCCTTTTTAACTCAGTTGCATACATATAGGCCATTCCTTGACCTGTTTCCATAGCTGCAGTATTTCACTGCAATATCATTGTGTGTGACAAACTCTGACCTGACTTATCGAACAACAACATTTTGACAAGTTACGAGGCACCAACTGAAGCAAATTGTGTGGCCTTTTTCATAATTTTCTTCAAGCTTTCACATCAAATCATTAGCTTTGCTCTATGGAGTTCCTAATACCCCCCTCCAGTCTTCATACCCCAGTGTGATAAACCTTGCCGCAGATATGGATACAAAGAACAGAATTTAACAATTTTATAGAACTGAGTCATATGACACCTGATTATACATATGCATCAACTCAACAACCCAGCTGATTGACATGCAGAAAAATAAAACCCTGGAAATAGTTTTGCGTTTTTTATTTGGTTCAGTTTACATTTTATGACAATGTTGACCTTTGCCTGTGCTAAGCCCTATTATAAACTTTCTATGTATTGTACTTTATTTGTGACTTGAAAGTCTTATAAAATGTGTGTTTGTGTATTTAACATTCTGCTTTTTCGTCTCTTTACAGGAAAATGCAAAAATGGTAAAAGAAGTTGACTATGAAACAGTCACAACATTTGAGAAACAGTATGTGGATGCAATATCATGTTTATGGGCAGACTCCGGCATACAGGAGTGTTATGATAGAAGAAGAGAATTCCAGCTGACAGATTCTGCCAAATAGTAAGTGTTATTACTTTATTAGGGTAATTCTAATTCTAATTGGGTCATGTATCTGTGTCCGATTTCATGGGTGTTTAGGTACTGGGCTGCTGGTGCCTATCAGCTGCAGAATGGGCTGTGAAATTGTCGGTAACCAGAGAAGGTTAAAAAATGCCGCTTTACATGCTATATAATAATATGCTGATACAGTCCTGTGCAACTTAAATTAGTGCCTGGGACGATAGGTTTATTGAAGAAAGTAAAATACGCAAACTTATGGGATTTTACCTGAAATTTAATATTTTGCTTTGGTCTCAACCTTTTTGTCCATTATAGTGTGCAGTCATGCTGTGGGTGGGGTCTCTCTCTAGTTGGTGCTTATAAAATGTAATCGCAGGTTTGCCAAGGCAATCCCTAAAACTTTAGTTTTATGTTTGAAAGATTCTTCTAACTTTCAAAGCGGTCAAATTGCGTGCATGCCCTTGTTGGTAAATGCCTTGTTATTATTTTTCAGTTACTTGGACAGCATCGACCGTATAGCTCTAAGTGATTACCTACCCACACTTCAAGACATCTTGCGAGTAAGAGTGCCCACAACGGGTATCATAGAGTATCCCTTTGACTTGGATAGTATAATTTTTAGGTGAGGAACTTATAGTTGTTTATGTTTTCACTGTTGTTGACTTAAAATTTTCACGTTTGGTGTTTGAAATTTTGAAGTTAAACTTGAAGTTCAATTGTTCATCGTTGCATTGTTTCATTGTTGGGTTTCTTTCACTTTGCATTCAGAATGGTTGACGTAGGGGGCCAGCGTTCAGAACGCAGGAAATGGATTCACTGTTTTGAAAATGTCACGTCCATCATGTTCTTAGTCGCCTTAAGTGAATATGATCAAGTATTGGTGGAATCAGATAATGAAGTAAGTGCAATGGAGCAGACATTTGTATAATATTCTAAAAAATTGATATTGTGCATTTCAAGGATCATTTTGACTTATTGGAAGTCGGATATATCGGAAGAATAAGATATTCAGGAAGTGATTGACTTGCCACTAAAAATGAATATAGTCCTCTATGCTGTAATGGTTGAAATTCTTAACTTTTGTGATATTCTCATAATAAATGACATTTTTATGAGCTTTGAAGAATCTGTAAACATGGCATAGGTACTCTTTAATGTGTATGACAATTGGAATTGCAATTTTCCTGATGTGATGTAAATGATGTTTCATGATCTTACTTTGATGCTTTCAGAATCGAATGGAAGAATCCAAAGCATTATTCAGGACAATTATAACATATCCCTGGTTCCAAAACTCGTCTGTCATTCTATTCTTGAACAAGAAGGATCTTCTAGAAGAAAAAATTATGCATTCACATCTAGTAGATTACTTTCCAGAATTTGATGGTACGTCTTAACTTAAGTTTTCTCTTGTATTATTTACTTCATTTGAATTTACTTGGATTTCTGTGTGAGTGATCTTTCGTAGATACCTTACCTAACATAACTATAGTATCTATTTATTCCCTGATTTTTATGATCAAATTTTGTAGTGTAGTTATGCTTGATTCTTGAACCTATTTCCTTGTTCAAAGTTCAACTATCTTCTGAGTGCTTAACTTTGAACATGCAAATATTTTAACCCGAGGTCACTCGTTTTATTATGTGATGATTGATTTCCACTTGTCTTTGGATGACCAGAGATCTTTTTAGTCGTGCTGTTGTTGATCTGACCATTTTTGTCATCCCTCTAGCTGCCTGATACTCATTTTGGCCTACATAACAATTAGTGGGCTTTCGTGAATGCTTGTAAATCCTCTTTTACATAATTTCCGTTCTCAGCACCGAACCAGTGTTTCACTCCTGTGAATGTGTTTGATAGTTCAATCCACTACACCACTCATTTCCCAGCACTTAGTTTTGTTTCACCACTGTTCATCTCTCGTACACTAACCACACCAGTTGATTATTAACTTGGTTATGACCTTATCACTGAATGTCACTTCTTTGCATGTCTGCACCTATTTCTACCGTTATTGAGATATTTATGTACCAATACTAATGACTTAAAATAATGTTAAGAAATTAGAATAATGTTAAGAAAAGATTGTTGTCATAAGACACAACGCATGCTACATTTAGAGAATTTCCATTGCTATATGAATTGATGGAATTAGAATTGCTACAACATCTATTCGGCCCAGTTTACTTTGAAAACAAGGAAATGAAGGATTTCGAAATAAGAGAAACATATTTTGATTGTAATCGACCAACTTACGACAAAAAGAACTAATCTTCAGTAGGTCGTCATTAGTTATAAAAGCACTTGTTGACAACTTGACATCCGTAGAATTTTGACCGACTTGCTCTTGGTGTATTGTTTCATGATACCATTGAAAAAAAAGAGATACCACTGCAGTATGTGCTGTTTAATGTGACAAACGTTGTGTTAGTGTGTGTGATTGAAGTCAAAAGAAAATATTGCAAAATTCGTCAACTGAAGATTTTTGGTACTTTAATGCTCTTAAATTCGATGTCATGTAGCAATGCTTAATTCACCGTAATGCATTATAAGTGATGTTGAAAATGCACTGGCATACATGTTTGTTGCACGCACCATTTTATGTTTGTAGGGCCCAAAAAAGATGCCCAGGCAGCAAGAGAGTTCATTTTAAAGATGTTTGTGGAATTAAATCCAGATCCAGACAAGATCATCTATTCCCACTTCACATGTGCCACAGGTAGGCCAAGGGTTTTCATTCTTATTTAGATGTCTTGAAAGAAAGAATATTGCTTGTTTCTAGGTCCCAAAAAAGATGCTCAGGCAGGGAGAGAATTCATGTTAAAGATGTTTGTGGATTTAAACCCAGACCCAGACAAGGTTGTCTACTCTCACTTCACGACGGCTACAGGTAGGGCGAGACATCTGTGTATGGCAGGCACTTTCACTCGCCCTGCGTTTGTTCATGTTTGCAAAATAAATGGTTTAATGTTAAAGTAACTGTTTATGTCTGTGCCGTCATTGGATTTAATTGGCTTGAGCTTATATGGCGATAAAGTTGTAATGAAATATTTGTTTAAACATTATGTAATTTTTGTCAGCTGTTAGGTGCACTAATTGTCTAAATGCTTGAATTAATTATATCGACTAATGTAAATTTGACACATAGCCATATTATTGAAGAGTGGTAATGAATGTTTCAAGTTGTCTTGTTTCGCTTAATTGACAATGCAGTAAATTATGTGTTTGTCTTTAAGCTAATTCTTTTACTAACTCTCTTTATCTTTTTTTCCGCTTTCAGACACAGAGAACATCCGATTTGTATTTGCAGCAGTGAAAGATACAATCTTACAGTTGAATCTGAAAGAGTACAACTTAGTGTGATGGAAACACAAAACACAGCATTGTGTATCTGTTGGCCATCTTGTATTTTGTGAAAGTGTCCTTCATCCTTGATGACATTGACGATGAAAATAAGTGAGCAATGCTCCTGCAGCCACTCCTATGGCTGCCAACATCATGCACCGTGTAACTTGCAGTTCTGCCTCTTGGCTCCTTTTGTGTCCAAGCACAAGTTACACGATGATTGCGTCACATATGATGATGATGGTTAATGATGCCAGACCAGTCAGTGGCATCTGTTGTTCTTGGATCTGTGAACTCCAACACCAGCATTTATTCGATGTGATGCTGCCAGCCTAGCTGTGTGTGCGTATAACACATGTTGCTGGTGCTGCACACACACTATCATGTCAACATCCCCAACTACCTGTGACTTCTTGCTACTGTTACCACTATGTACAATAAATGATTGCATAGCTAATGATATATTACTAGTACTCCTCCAAGGAATGTGAATGAAGGGGCATACCACTGCTTCCGCTGACCTGATGCATCAAGGGCGACCCACCAAGACGGACTGGTTTCGTGACAAAAAAAATAGAAAAAAAAACCCAACAAATGCTATATAGAATTTGATCGGTGTAAATTAACTGGTGTGGTGTGTTGCTGCTTACTAAGTTGCTGGCGAGACTTCATGGCCAGACAGAAGTAGAAGCAGGGACAATGGTAGTGGTCGGCTACTGAGACATTGGAAAACGTAGGTCCTCTGGTCATCGAGGAGGAAAAGGAACCATGTGAGCCAAAAGTGAGCGAGCAATGTGCGCCCTCTCAATCGTCGTCTCAACTCTCCACCGACCAGCTTATCTAGTCCACAGTTGAGCAGACCTACAGACTAAACAGCTGCCCCAAATCTTATTCTGGTAGCTAAGATAGTTGATGATAATTTTATGTCAAGAGGAAGGCACCCTCCCAAAATGGCTACCATTGACTACCTGCTACTTAAGAGTAATTGTGTGTCACTAGTGCTTTTCTGTACTTCTTTTGCTCTTTTCATTAAACAGGACTGAGGAATCTTCATGTGTTCAGACTGTCCACATCACAATCATGCAACATTACTGTCAAATTCTCTTTTGAATACCGTAATGTATTGTATTCTGTCCAAAAACCAAGTGCAATCTAATGTTACCATGTCGTCATAAGTTTGTTGATTTGAATTTTAAAGAAAAATCCAGGTTGTGTTTTATCATCTGTCTATTATTAGAAGGACATTTTGATAAATCAAAAGGACTTTTAGATTGGAGGGTGTAAAGTTGTATTAAGCATGAAGTATGTAAATGTTCACAGCACTGGCTGTGGTAGGCTGCAGTTGTATATAGCAGAATTATATCTCTTTCAGTAAGGGACAAACCGGACTGTGTGTACACATTGTTTCACAGTGATTGTCAGCTTGTGTATTGTAAAATTACTTTGTTTCTGGTTACATTTTGATAATTTCATATTAGAAAATCCCAAGTTATGTGTACAGGATACAATATATCTGATTAATTTGCTTGGGCTGAGCAAGCTTTTTATACCAAAAAACATGAATATCCTGTTTACATGTAGTGTTGATGTTTTTATGTGAAAAGTGACAAAATAATTTGTAATTTTTGCATATTGTTTCTATATCTATAACATTAATTGATCATTTAATATTATCATTATTATAATAGTGGTAATGCTAATAAGAAGTAAAGTCTGTTGATTTTATGTAAGAGGATCACAGTAACAGTCTGTATAATGAATTGAAATCAAACTAAGTGTTGCACATTAGAGATGACACAACAGTATCTCAAAGTCTGTGAGATGGTCAGTGGCTTTGATAAAATACACATTATAAATGATCAGTGTTATATTGATATAAGTTTATTTGTATTCTGGGATTCACACAAAAGCTAATTAAGCGAAAGGAAAGGCTCATGTCTGTTTGAACAAAATTGTATACATACATATTATATATACATACATATAGATATATATTATAGCCAGTAGGGCAGAAGACTTGCCTCTGCTCCATAGAAAGTCATTTGGACTGCCTGTAGTGCTTACTTGAAGCCATAATTCGGAAGGAACGCCAGTAGCTGAAAAGCGGGCTGGCGATGAACGCTAATTGTTGTTGCTCTGCATTTCTTCACCTCCATTGCCATGAAAACACTTGTCTAGTATGACAATCATGGTGCCAATGATCTTGTTCTCCTTTTGTATTAAACACTAGCCACAATTTTTGTAAGACAAAGGGCTGGTGAGCCTGGCACTGGCACATGACTATTTCCTTTTGATAAATGTGTGAATGAACAATGAATCTTACGTTAGCCAGGGGGAAGATAACAAAAGGAAAAAAGATCGGAGGTGACCAAGTGTGATTTGGCCATAATTCGATCGGGGCGGGACACTTTCGGAGATAGGGGAGGTTAGTTCATCTAGGCTTGTGGACGGGGGTACCACTGATGTGCATGCGGGGCGGGTTTGGGTTACAAGTAATTTATTTCTGACTGATTGCTGCCAGTTGTAAATGCTGTAATGGGACATTTTTTGGGACCAATGATTTATTTGCATGATGCGTGGTCAGTCCAGCCTAAATCTGTGGACACACCTGGATGATTGACCCGGTCAAATTGCCAGTACCATGCCCAATCAACTGCCCACTATTTTGTAGTAGAGTCTGTATTGTTTTTTGTCTATTGTTTTCTCTGCCAGGTGAGAAATCAAAAGCCATGAGCAAGTTTGTACATGATAGTAAATGTTAAAATGGAATTTTAGAGAGCCTAGAGTATTGCATTGCTCCAGAGTGACTAATTTATATACTGCAGACTCCCATCCATGACTTTGGCTATGGAGGAGAGGTTTGCGTGTGAATGCTGGCCATAGTAATGTGATGATACAAATGCCCATTATAAAAGTATGAGTCATTGTTTAATAATCCGTTTCTTCTTGTCACATTGATTTAGTTGAGCCATTTGTGTTGTCTCACAGCAGACAGGAGAGAGAGTGAGGAATGGGCAGGCAAGCCTGGCTGACAACATCTCACCTCGCCAAAAAGACTCCCGGGGCCAGCTGAGCCACCAGCCTCCTCGCCTCATCCCTGTCTGTTTCTACCATGTTCCCCTATATCACTTCATTGTCTCTCCACATGCAGCATAGCTTAACATGCATTCGTGATGTATTTTATCCCCTCTTTCGCCCGATGATCTAGCAGCATTTTGATACATTAAGAAAGCTGGCCCAGGGAGTTGGGGAAGAACTTGATGATTGACTCTTTTTACTGTGTACAATGATGTATTTATAGACATAATCATCATTCTGTCATGTTGAAATCATGCACATGTAATTCTAGTTGTTGTTACATATATTAGTGAGTGATCATCAAGTGCTTGGTGGGTGTGGGCTCATGTTGCAGCCCTCCTACCCTGGTAGTTGCTAGTCTACTACTTACAAACCTTGTTATGCAAGTCTCTATCATGTTGTGTATTATTGTGGACACACAGCCCACGTCAGCCTGTAGTGTTGGCCCTGCAACCCAGTTCATTTTTCGAATGGCCAAAAGTGCAAATAAACATTATTGTATGAAAATTTGTTGTGCTGACAACTGGGATTATTTCTTCAATTCCACAAAGGTGTGTGTTGCTCGGTGCCTGGCGCCATATATCCCTAGTCCCAGACTCCAGCTATTGAATCCAAGTGAGAGGTTGACGTTACTCACGGGTTTTCTTGCATGTGTACATCCTAGTCATGGCTGGGCGACATTCGCCTGTCCCCAGGATCAGGCCGCTCACCAAATTCAACTATTCTTAATACACAATACTAGAATACCCATAATGAATGATCATAGGGGTCACAATATTGATCTTTGTGGAATTAACGGAATTCTCTCAATGGTAGTAAAAGTGTCAAATACATTGATGTACCTTGTATTTTATTAATAGCTTTCTGAGCTTTATAAATGGAGGGTTTGTGTTGAAAACAGAAAGAATAAAATATTTATTGAAACCATTATAACCCGTGTTCTTCCCGTGTGTATTGCATTTTTTTGCTGGTAGATGTCTTGATGAATAGAAGCCTAGTTCCTGTCCATTTGCTGTTGGTTAAGCAAATTGGTTTTCAATCTATTGAATATTGGGAAGTGGTTGCCCGCCTTAAAGTGAAAATGTGGGCTGGAGAGGACTTATAGTGATGGTGATTTCAATCTTGTCTCGGGATAACTTCAGTCAAAACTTCTATATTAGGCCTATCCCAAATAAACTTGGAATATCTCAAGATTCCTTCTCTGATTGGCTGGGTGTGTATTTGTAAAAGTGAAATTTTTCCTTTCTGAGTCACCAGCCTTCGACTCGAGTGAGCATGGCCCCGTTTCCTAAAACCCATGGCTTTTCCAATAGATAGACCAATTCCATCAAGTGGGGGAGCCACCAGCTGGACATACTTAATCAAGTGACTGGAGAAAATTTGTTTTACAATCATATTTAGCAGAAAACTGACAACTTCTTTGGTGACATTTCTACTATTAAAGTCTTGGATGACATTAGAAATAAGTGGAGTATGACCACCTTTTAGTAAGTAATTTTTGGCAAGCCATAACTTTAAATTTTTGAAAATAGGCACATGCCATCTCAGAGGAAAATTAAGCTGCAAATACGAAGGCACAATGTCAATATGAGGACTCACAACCTGGTCAACTTCAAAAGAAATCGAAAAAGGACTTATTTTTGTTGAATTTTTTTTTATGTAGGACATTTGATCAGAGGCATATATACATTTGTGGAAGTATACGGATCTGGTGGTAATGTGCTAGACTGCGAATCGCTAGGTCCAGGGTTCGAATCCAGCTCTGACCAGGTCATCTGGGCATATGTTGGCGGCTGTTTCAATTATCCTTCGCCTCATTGCCGTGTCATTCTCCCATCCATTTATAATAGCCTACCAAGTGCATAAATATAGGATGGAAGTGCCAGGGTAATTAGGCCTATAAAACAATAAGCACTCAGGCGCTCTAATCGAGGAAATACAGTAGTGAGAACCTTGATCTGAGGAAAATTTGACACACCTTCTGAAAAGGCATGCATGTGGAAGGTCCCAAACTGAACGCAGGACTAGTGGAGACACCTTGTGGATAGCCAGTGCCCTGCCTTTACCAATCTGGGCTCCACGGTCATTTATGACCTCAGGTACCTAGTACAGACTTCTGCAATCTCGAGAGAACAATGTAGTCAACATCCGACCATTCACAAAGGCTTTGTGACATCACCAATACCTGCTAGTCTACTGATATGTGAATAGAAACGAGTCTGGCCTTTCCATTCAGAGAGATAATAAACGGTGCAGAACTGCAGCTACGTATTCTGTCAAATAAGCTGTATTGCCTACAGCACCCTTGACAGACTTAAAATCCAGTTCTGAAGCAGCACACAACTTAAGTTGCTCTTTATATGCTCCATGCTGGTAAATTTTGAAAAGCGTTCAAGTGGATGAAGCCTAGAATATTATATCCAATCATCTTCAAGAAGACATTTCTGATATAGCAAAGCAATTTCCTGATCCAACTACCTCAAGGAAACTATTCATATTTAACAGCAAGACAGTAGTTTTATAATATTAAAATAATTTTATTGCATATGCATATATAATCATGGGTAACATTAAAGGTAAATATAATATCTACAGATATACAAGTCTCAGGACGTCAGAGTGGACATTCAAATTCGTTCTCGATTCAAATTGAAGCATGGAGGAGAAATTAAAGTCTCCATGCACCATTCAATATGTAAGCTCCTAGCAAGTATGGGGTAATTTATGGCCATGACTCATTCAAAGCATTTATGATTCAAACAAACTGGATATGAAAACTCAAGTGCTGAGGTATCAATTACACGCAATGGGATGATGTATTAGTAATCATTCATGAACCACAGATCCATGGCGATAATCACAGCCATTACTACAAGGATTACAATATTTGGACTTGAACAAGCTCAATTTCAGACACAGCATGGCCTCTACCAATACAAAAGTTGAATGATTTTACAATTATATTAACTGTGGATGTCATAACAAACCCTATAACTGACCTTGCAGACACGGCTATGGCCTCACGGAACTAACCCTGTACAACACCGATATAGGACAATTTGGAATTACTTGTGACATTAACACTGAATTGTAACATCAGTCACATTGAACAAGGGAAGAACAGTATTGAGGCACAAATAACTTGATTACTAAAACTGGAATGTATTACTGGGAGAAAGGGCGATGAAAGAGTGGGACAGATTGCAATACACCGACGCCTATTTGACTTAGATATTGTGTATTTCTATGAGTATTAAAGTAATTTAACAGAGCTTAAGTACAACCTAACAATGAAAGGCTAAGTTTTCATAAGATATTGCACAGAGCAAACAACGTTTTACCTTGAATTTGAGCCAAGGTCACCTTAACAACTCAGGCGATCGACTTAAGTTCCAATTCCTCTAAATTAAGACCTGACTTAATGACTCCCTTCCGCAACAAAAATTTACAACTACATTTCTGTAAATATTAGAATGTAACTACAACAAACAGTACCAAGTTCATGAGCCCAGTAATTGTCAACATAATTAGGCAGTATCTTTGCTCTTACAATGTAATTTTACATCAAAATATCATTATTTTGGCTTGTTTGGCTTGTGACTGTATAAATGATTAAATCTGTAACACAAACAGGACCTGTCTCCACCCGGAAGCCTCAAGCTTCGGCAAGACAATCACTGAACCACAAAATGTACACAGCTGTTCCCTATAAATTATGGCAACTTGTCTTTACATGATGTCGAAATTCATGTTGCATTAGACTTAGATAAAATTATACTTCAAGCTTATAGTAACAATAAATATAAATACATTTGAAATAAGACAAAGATGCCTTCCCTTAATTAATTGACTACTATTATGTGAACAGAATAATAGAGACCATCTACAATATTCAACACAAAGCTATATACAATTAATTAGAATATTCTGTTGCTTTGACTGGTTCTATGATATTGACGACAGCAAGCCCAGAACAGCAAGCCCAGACACCATACTGCGATATGTCACATGATTAAGTTTCATTCCCATGCAACTGCGGGTGAGTTAGTTTTTGAGTGCATGTAATGTTGCCGTGAACGTGATAATGAGATGGATGAATCAGGCTATGATGACAATTGATGAAGACGGCCTAGGAATCCTTATTCAGAAGAACTTTGATTTCATCTATCACATTTGAAAGGAGGCTCACATCCCCACTTTTCCCGTCAATGCTCAGGACATTATTTGGCTGCAAAAGAAAGAGAAATAGATAACATTACTATCCATGGAAGCTCAAGCTATATTATATTTTTTACAACATACAGAATGCAGCACACCTTATATCTGAGGAATAAGCCAAAAATGGAAGCATTAATGTCTGTTTATGCCTCATGAGTGATATATTATCAGGTATATTATTCAGATTGCTAATCTCATATCTTTAAGTGCACGTGCATGAAGAATGCAGATGTACATATTTATATCAACTTTTCTTTAGAATTAAAATTCCGGATTAGAGACTACTTACCAAAAGTTTGACCAGCAAGCACAAATCATGCCCTTGAATACTTCGACTGTACAACGAGGCACTGGAATCAATTTGTTCAACAACTGGAAACAAAAAACAATATCTCATTTATATTGTCTTGTCAATTAGTGTTTCAATGCTGCAAGTATACATAGCAGAACAATAAGTAAATGATGTGATAATTCACTCACCAGTAAAGTGTGCAAAGAAGCAGATTTTCGCTAAAAGAGGTGGAAAGTCAGCTTCTTCAATCGCGAATTGCGCGGAATACTTTTCTAATAGGTCCCCACTGCTCAGCAGTTTCGCAAAGGCATCCCTGAAAATGGGGGAAAAAAATTTAAATCTTGTTAATTCTGAATCTACAAACGAGAGGAAAACTCTTTTTTGAAACTCAAAATACTCGCCACAAAAATTTTATTAAAAATGTACATTTGAAACTCCAGATTTCACTACCTTAATATTAACCATAAAACCTAGTGTACAGTGTACACACTTACCCATTACATGGCAGTCCTACGAGGTATGAGGTACAAGGTAATACCATTTTGAAGTCTATCTTATCCTGCGTGTAACCATCGTCCACCTTCATAACATACGTCAAAGTCCCTTTGAGTTTCTGGGGCATTTGAATACTTTCTACTGTGAAGGCAAACTGACTTTCATTCTGAGTTTCTGCAGGCAGGTCAAACTGGACCTTAATTGGCTCATGCGAGGGTTTTCCAGGCTGCAAGAAATAAAACCTAACATGAGAACAGCAACACAAACCCCGACAAACAAACATAATTTGATGTAGACCTAAGAACGAGAAGCGTATAACTATCTAAATATAACAGAAGTACTTACCCCTCGTACAAGTTTGGAATTAAGAGAATCTAAAATGTTGAATTCAAGTCCTTTGATGTGACTGTCGGATGTGTTGTTGAATATCACACTGACTATCACATGGTTCCTCTGTTGATGGTTCACTCTCGTTTCATATAACTACAATTAAAATTTAATAATTTATTCCAACAACGGCTCATAAAAATTTGCAAATTAATGTTAAGAATCACAATATATGAATATATTTACTCACCAGTTTTAGAGCATCATTTTCCGCTAACGTCTTGTAATTAGACATTGGCTGAAAAAAAAAGGTTAAGGCAAAGATAGAATCTAGGAAGAACCGGTAGTCAGACTCTAAGAATGGCTGCCACTGGCCATAAGGACTCTTCACGGAGTCATGATATGTTACATTAGACATGTACAAAAAAAACATTCTTATTTTTATGCTGTATAAAATAATCGGTACATTGTCATGAAGTACTCACTGGCAACTTGTATGCGGCTGGAGTTCCCGCTTGTGAAAGAGGAACAATTTCTTGGGAAGGAGTCGTGATTCCCTCCGCTTCTTCATATTCACTTTGTCTACTACTCTTCTTCTTCTTTTCCTTCTTCTCCTTCTTGTCTTTTTTCTTCTTCTTTTTGGATTTCTGAAATTATGAAAACACTCATAAAGTACCACACATAGGCCTAAAACTGTCCCATTCAATGCAATGACAGCACTGAACATGGAAATACATTTTTTTTATAGATTAGGCAAACATAGCTGAAGAAAGTGAAACAGCTAAGACACAAGTTCACCACTTTTAATGAAGGGAATAGCTCTTTTACATTTCTCTCAAACACAAACTGAAAATCTGAGATAACGAGATTGCAATTTAATAACATAGGTCTAGTAATATTAACAAGTCACTACTCATTAGCATTTATTCATAAGCACGTCTCTTACCTCATTGCCATGGTCATTGATGTCTGCTACATCTAAGTTCATGCGCACATGTTTCTCGGGCGTGGGGGGACCGGGGGGCGTCTCAGGGGGTTGTGGAGAGGACTCTTTACTCGCACTTGGTGCGTCACTGCCAGACAGCCAGAACTCCATATCATCAGACTGTGAACAGTAAAATATGACCATTATTTCACTTCAGCATGAACCTTCAATTTTGTAATTGTGGAAACAACAATTAGGGATGTGAAAATAAATTTACGACTCATGTGAAAATGCTTTATCGCTTCCTGAAGAGTGAAGCAAATAAATTCCCAGGAAACTTTTTGTCATCAAATGATTAAGTTATTTATGCATAAATTAATATTTACAAAGTTGTGTCACATTACATTTCATGGGTCACCATAACTTATTCAACAATATCATGATATAGATTGCACGAAAGAGTCTACAATTTGAGACAATTATTCAACTGCTTTTATGTGTAATTGTTGTTGGTACTGCTAGGAAGCAATAAGTATAAACATGTTAGTACAGTGAATAGTGATGACTTGAATGATTTCTACACAATTCTTATATCGGTCTGACTATGTTAGTGCTTCACTGTATGTTACGTCCCTAAGCAGTTATGTGCTCCAGCTTACAATGTATGACTTAGCAATTTATTTGACTTTTCATGTAAAACCATCATTCCTGAAATTATCACCACATTAGCAATAGATCAATAAGTTCAAATGGCAGCAGGTGTTTGTTGACTGAATGGCCCAGATTGCTGACACAGGGTGTGGTCCACACGCATCTCAATGTCATCCGAGTAGGCAATGACAGCTAGCTCCATCTTGTGGAAAGCACATTATAGCAGTCAAATGGGATCATTATAATCAATTACACACAATTACTCTACAATGTCCAATTTAGTGACTTCATGGCTTTCCCGAGGACTTTCAGGAATGATGGCCACAAAAAATGATATATTTATATCTACGTTCTGTAAACTTCATACCATGTATACACAAACAATGCACTTCAACGACGAAAATGCACCACTCAAAAGTATTCAGCCAAACCTTTCATCAAGAGAATAAGGACAATATTAGCAAGCCCAACACCACAAAATGACAGGCCACAGAAAAATACGGCAGCAAGTCTCAAAAGGCATTCAAAATAGATTGAAAAGACGTAGAAGACATCACTCAAAATACAAAATATGAGCAACATTTCTCATGGACAAAATGCCTTGTGAAAAACTGCCTTCAAAAATCAAAAGTATCAACCATCTGCCCTTGGATAAGATAAAAGAGACTAAAGACTTAAGGTTGTTAAAGTAACAAGCAAATTATGTTAGAATGCTCTTAACAACAAAGTTTATCAAACATGTGCTCAAAACGTACACGAGGGCCATTTTCCTTGGTTTCTGTTTTGGCACGTTTCTCCTTTTTAACCTGTTTTTTCTGCAAATAACGAACATCTGATGGTAAGGTTTGTGTTTCACGAAGGTAATCAACAACACAAGGATTAACAGGATAGACTCATGTAATTTATATCTGTGAAGTACCTTATCATCGTCATCTATCTGCATGGCGTCTTCCGTGACTCCGTTCTCCAACTCCTCACCATCCAACAATAAACTTGGCATCTCACTCTCTCTCTTCTTCTTCTTATCTTTTTTGTCCTTCTGCAGAATTAAACAAGTTGAACTATTAGACAACATAACCCTATGAAGTCAGTATAATTAACTTAAATGGAAATAATTTTATTATTTTTGGCGACTGCACTCAAAATTATCATTAATACATTAGCCATCATATTTCATGTCTATTTGTCTGGTCACAGCCGCAGTATGTGTTGAATAATATTATTCATCAGTTTACAACTAGACATCGTCCAATGTCTCAACTGGGGACAATTTCAAACAAAACTTCACAAGTGTCTTTTACCCTTACCGGACTGAAGGGACATTTATGTGCATCCCAAGCTTACTGCCTGTTGGCCATTTATGGCCATGTATGGCCATTTATGTCCCTAAAAGCTGCTGGTAACGTAATAAGCACAAGATTGTTTTTTGGGACTAACCAGTCTGGCAAGGGTTAATTAAGAATATAGAATTATTTGGGAATATTCACCTTCTTGTCTTTCTTGTCTTTCTTCTTGTCCTTCTCCTTCCTGCCCTTGTCATTTTTGTGTCTTTCTTTGACTTTGTTGTCTTTAATATCTGACGGAGGATTCAGTTCATCAACAATTCGGTGCGTTCTCACGGGGAGTTTCTCATCATCCCGCAGTGGTCTGAAACAATATGAGTTACTAAATTTAAGTATAATGTATATACATAATGGTCTCCCACAAGGCTAAATATCTACATAAGATGCATCCTATGAAGTCCCTGTGCAGAAATCAGCCACTAGCTCTTTTGCCTTAGAGAGGTCTCTCCATAATGGAGAGACCATGAAAATACAATATTGATTTTGCGTTTTTTTATTACTCATATAATAATATATGTTTTTCTTTGTCATGTGTCTTTATTATGAATAAATATGTTGCAAATCAACTATTGAAGAGACGAACAGGGTAGGTGGTGAAGAATATATTTCAGCTTGAGTTTGAAATATCTTTTAAAACTAGAAGGCAAATTGCAATTTGCATATCTGGACGCTGATAATTGACCTGAACATTGTAACATAATATTGGTCTGGTAGTCTGGTTGGCTGAATTATAATAGTGCTATTGCTCAGTAGTCAGAAGTTATCAGGGCATAGTGGCCAATGGGCCTTAAGAGAGAGAAATAAATGTATTGCTACATAGCGATGCATGAAGTTTTTTGATTGTGTGTGATGGAGTTGTGTGTTTAACAACTTGAAATAGTTGTGTTAAGCTGGCAGAGGAGATACACACCCACAGCTCATCATTGCTTTGGACATCTTAAGCTAAGGTAGATACAGCTCATCTTCATGAAGCAGACCCACTTTTATGATTTCAATAAAACCTGAGATGTTCGAGAAAGAAAGCAATAGCAGAATTTAAACGAAGTCAAAGAGCCCTGAGGCTATTGCCCTACTTCATTGCACATTGACCTAGAAAAATGGACCAAGGGCAGAGTAAATGTATTTACCCCTTTTCACACCTCTTTCAAATTACCCAACAATCTTGCTGTATGTGTATGTGTATATGCATATGCAGCTTACATTTACCATGACAGTTACCCATGTAACTGGCATGCATTTACTAAAAGTACACTGTATAAAGTTAATAAACTTCAAATTAAAAGTAAAACTTTTATTTGATTATGTATACTACACTTTACTTTATTAAAACATATATGCATCATGGGAGAATTCTTTTTATTTTGTTTCCATACATTGTCAAACTAGATGGGAGCATATTTCCATATGCAAGACTAGCAGGGGGTCGATCAGCAGTTTGTTCAGCTCATCACTGACTGACATTACTGGCTGACATCATCGGCTGACATCACCGGCTGACATCATTGGCTGACTTCATCAGCTGACATCATCCTATAACCGGCTGACATCAGTGGCTGACATCAGTGGCTGACATCAGTGGCTGACATCAGTGGCTGACATTAGTGGCTGACATCACGGGCTGACATCACCAGCTGACATAACCAGCTGACGTCAGTGGCTGACATCAATGGCTGACCACCGGCTGACATCACTGGCTGACATCAGTGGCTGACATCACCGGCTGACATCAGTGGCTGACCAGTGGCTGACATCAGTGGCTGACATCAGTGGCTGACATCACCAGCTGACATCACCAGCTGACATCAGTGGCTGACCACCGGCTGACATCACCGGCTGACATCACCGGCTGACATCACTGGCTGACATCACTGGCTGACATCACTGGTTGACATCAGTGGCTGACATCAGTGGCTGACAGCACCGGTTGACATCAGTGGCTGACAACACCGGCTGACATCAGTGGCTGACATCAGTGGCTGACATCAGTGGCTGACATCACTGGCTCACATCACCGGCTGACATCACCAGCTGACATCACCAGCTGACGTCAGTGGCTGACATCAATGGCTGACCACCGGCTGACATCACTGGCTGACATCACCGGCTGACATCAGTGGCTGACCACCGGCTGACATCAGTGGCTGACATCAGTGGCTGACATCACTGGTTGACATCAGTGGTTGACATCAGTGGCTGACATCAGTGGCTGACATCAGTGGCTGACATCAGTGGCTGACATCACCGGTTGACATCAGTGGCTGACATCACCGGCTGACATCAATGGCTAACATCAGTGGCTGACATCACTGGCTGACATCAGTGGCTGACATCAGTGGCTGACATCACTGGTTGACATCAGTGGCTGACATCACCGGTTGACATCAGTGGCTGACATCACCGGCTGACATCACCGGCTGACATCAGTGGCTGACATCAGTGGCTGACATCAGTGGCTGACATCACCGGCTGACATCAGTGGCTGACATCACTTGTTGACATCACCGGCTGACATCAGTGGCTGACATCACCGTCTGACATCAGTGGCTGACATCAGTGGCTGACATCAGTGGCTGACATCACTGGTTGATATCACTGGTTGATATCCCGGCTGACATCGCTGACTTACATTGATTGACATCATTGACCATATCATAACTATCAATAGGGGAGCTCCAAAACACAGGAGAGAACTCCCAATAAGAAGAAGAAGAAAGTGTAGCTACTTTGTGTAAATAGACAGTACTACTACTGTGGTTGCCATGGAGATGGTAGACTCGGAACTGGACGACACCTAGTATCCCTAAAGACTAGCCCTGCTAGTCTAACAAATGGACCAGTGTAGTATGCTTCCTCAAAAAGCCATTCTTTAGGTCAGAAGGAGGTGTGAATGAGGCCATGGTTGTAAAACAGTTCATCCTGTCTGAGCATAAGTCGGTCACAAGTTGGTCAATAGCTTTAGGGCTCTTTAACCCCCTTTTAAATTGTTTATGCATGCCAGTTTCAATCTAATGATCTAGTTGTTGAACACCGGCAAATCTATATAGCTCTCTCAACCAATAGCATTAGTGCGTATTTTGCATGCTAGGTGGCTACCGCGTGTTGATGACGGGTGTGCGCTGAAGCATATCAGATTCTGGTAGACTGGTCCCCCCTCCCTGGTGTGCCATAGGGACAGTATATCAGTTATAATTCTAGTACATTGTCCTATTTAGAATCCAGTCAATTTTCCATGATTGCAACACAGATTTCCAGCTATTCTCGGTGTTAAGGACCAATTCACCGGGTGATATCTGTAGATCTATCCACTATCTGTTTGCTATATCAGTCTGAGTCACTTGGATCACGTGTGTGCAACATAAAGTAAGTTTGATGGGTTTACTGTGTACATCACTATGTCTTATGTTCAGCCAACAGGAAACTGAAAAACACAAGGAAGTAGGCCGTTGTGAGACAGAATCTGGACGCCAGAGGCGTCCAGATAATAAAATTATATAAACTTACTCGTCTAAGTTAATATCCAGAAGTTTATGAGGATCATCTGCACTCTTTCTGTCATCACCTTCCTCATCCGAGGCCGATACTCCCTGGAAAAATAAATCATTTTTCTGTGTAATATTCGTGCATACATTTGCATATTTTAAGGAAAAAGTTCAAAGATCATATCATATCTTAAACATCTACTTCAAAAGCTTGTACCTCAGGAACATCGAAGGTGCTGCTGACAGCGTGCATTGTGGGAAGGTCGTCCTCGTCCGTGTCAGACTGAGGCTGGCCCTTCTTCTTCCTGTGCTTCTTCTTCTTCTTATCCTTGGTCCGCTTGCGCTCGTGTTGTGCTAATATCTCTCTGTGTCTCTGCAAGTACTTGTCTGAAGACACCATGCCTGGAACGAACCAGACATTTGCATTGGTACACAGATAAAACAGTTACATAAACTACGTAAATCATCTAATAACAGTAATATCTCCTTCTGCAAAAAGAGTAGCGGAGACTAGTCAAATGAAGCACTTTGCTTTTTTTATCATCCATAATCAATTATTACAATTACATTACCAGATACCTTCAGGGATAACCGACAACATTGACAGACATCGAAAATAAAATGAAGTTCTTGAAAAACACTCGAGCATAGTTATCTCAACAGTAAGTACATCAAAGGACTCACCTGGTACTTTGAGGGGAACGGCCAAGTCGATGGGAGTGACACCCGGCATGTCATTTCGACCAATATCATTGTAGCTGTCATTGTAACTGTTGTAGCCTTGGAAGGAAGAATCCTGGAAATCCTGCAATTACGACATCATTTTAAAACATGAGTTGCACAAATAGAAATGAATTCAGGAGACACAAAGAGGAAACAGACAGAGAAAAGAAAGCGACACTCACCTGTGACATGGATCTAGCACTTCCTCCTTTAAGATAATGCGGGTTATTCATCTGCTCCATCTTCCTTTGTTCCCGCCGCTACAAAATATTTCAAATTAATAATTTACGATACTTCATCACATAAATGACTTAAGTTGTTATTAACTCAATACAATGTTATTTTCTCAATACCTCAGGTAAGATAACCACAATAATGCTGGTTTAACTTGAAAATAATTTTAACTTATATTCTGTAATAAAAATTTGAAAATTTTGTTTACCTGTTCAAGTTCCTCTTCAGTTGGTTCGTAAGTTTTCCTAGATTCTTGATACCTTTGCAAAGAAACATTATAATCAATCATCAAATTGGACAGGATGGTATCTACCTCCTGGATTATAGGATGCCAGAGAGTTAGAACGCAATGTACAGCAGACATGAAAAGGAAGCCTAAGTACTTAAACTTAGGAAGGAGCACAGGAGTTCTGACGAAAGTCAAATAAAAGATATCACATAAAGCTTACGTACCTATTCTCATCAGGGACGCTGACGAAAATGCCAGTGCTAACTACTTCTTCGTCTGAACTGTCTGATGGTGGTTCGTTGATCCACTTGTCCAGATCCAAACTAAAATGAAACCATTCATTTGATTACTTCAGTATCTCAGAGACAATGGATACATTCCAAGGTGATTTCAGCATGCGGTACTTTGAAAAGCACTAGATGTTTAAGCAAATTAGTACGAGAGTTGATCAGCATCACTAAGTAAAATACCTTTAAAAAGACTTCCATGGCATCAATTGGTTTCATATAATGGATACATATATACGTCCAAAAACTAATATTCAATGGCAATATGAGGAGCGAACTCACCCGTCTGGCACAGGGACTTTCTTCTGGGCTTTGGGAGCAACAGGATTCAATTCTCCCGCGAATAAAGCGGACACTTCTTCCGACACTTTCACTCCCTTGTCCTGCAGTTTCTGGATGTACTTCATCAGCTGGAGGATGCAGCATGCCTACAAGAGCAAACAATTATACAATGCAATTATTATTCACTTATTTTCTTTGAAGTATCCATTACATCGAAGATCTTCTACTTCCTAGTACTAACAGGGAAACAAATGTTGGAGAAGGTAATTTTCTTCAGCACTGTGACCAGAATCTTGAAAGCTTGCAAACAACACCTACCCTTTCTTGGACTTCAAGATCTGCACTTTGTACGAACATGGGAAGGCGGTCGATTAGCAAGGAGCCAGTTTCTTTGATGAGATCTTGGTTGTCTTCCAATTCGGCCTTGACTAAAATACTGGAGTAGAGCTTGAGGATATTCTGTACAAAAACGCTCTGGATGTGGCCAGGAAGACCCGTCACGTGTTTGCGCAGCATCGCCTCCAGGGTGGCTTTTGGCTCTTTCAGGTGCCTGGAGAAGAACAGGACATTCACGATAACTCAGGATAGAATCAGACAGATCAGTGAGCCTCTTGAAATTATACTTAACTTTCCCATCCTACCACTTACTATTACCAATCAGTGGCAAACAAGGACCAATACTGACAGGAGAATAATGAATGAGATCTGCTAATTACCACATCAAAAACTAACCTGACAGCTTCCTAAAATAAAACAGTCCATTATAGTAACATAATCAACTTACTCTGAGAATTCACCACAGATCCAAGCAGATGCATACAACACTTCGCAGATACCATTTCTTTGAGGATTTGAACTGGTTATCTGTGCGGACTCTAACAAAACCGCCTGCAAATAAAATTATTGATTAAACATGAGCATTATAATCAAGCTTCAATGCTGCTTCATATGAAACTCTTTCTGGCGACAAAGAGACTCCGACACCTATCATTTAGAAGAACAAACAGACTTGGGTTTATTTTTCTGCCTGGATAGCCTTCGCACCCAGGATTTTCAGCAATCAATATTATGTGATATTGAAAATGTTTGGCATTAAAAATTTCCTCCATGTATTCCAAGAATTAGGAAAATTTTGAAATACAACTTACCATCTGACCAACTGCAAATGGCCTAATAGCTTGAACTCTTATAGCGACATCCAACATCTGAGAAGCAATCATCTTGCCATGTCTTGTACCCTCGATTCGTGTAAGTTCTACCAAAATACTTACATACCTACGAAGAAGAAAGATTGAATTAACGGTGTAAATTAAGATATGCATGGCACAGAAATGAAAACAGTTAAAAAATATGGCACTATTGACAATAAAATGTAAAACCACTCACATTTTAAAGCAACATGTTCATTCTTATGACCAACGTTTCACCATTATCAAATGCATAAGAAGCATACAAATTTGTAACTTACCATTCAAAATTGGTAATGTACTGGTAATTGGACTGACTGCAGATTTCTATGATCTTTGAGAGGAGTTCATCTCTGTAATGAGATCCCTCGGCCTTATCCATGTGGATCATCAGTTTCTTGACAATTTCCATTAAATTCTTCTTGGACACCATTCCGTACAACAAGTCCAAGGCTCGTAACCTAATTGACTCGTCCTTGTCATCCAGACATTGCAGGATGAGGTCCTTGTGCGTCTGCACACTCTTCGGATGGGTTTTCAGGATCTTTGACATGGCCGACAAGCCGAGATATTTCACTAAATTAACAGAAAACAGTCATTTATCAACTAATTAATGTAGCATTATTCTCATATTATTAAAATTCAATCGGTCAGAGCTAGCATGATGTCATGTTATTTCTTTGTACTTACAATTTTGATCAGAGTCCTCTATCAAAATTCTCAGTTTCTGAACGCATAGCTGAAATATTGAAAACATTTCATGAAATATCTATGTGGTAAAAAGAGTCATTAAATAACAGAATGGCTTCAATCTCAACTAGGGACTTACTTTTCTATGTGCCTAATAAGAAAACTTCACTTTTCTATTCATGAACCTAATTAAGGTACTGTAACTTACTTCATATGCAATACACTGGATATACAATCATACTGCTACTTAGCACAAAACGATAACTTTGTTAGCATATCAATACTGTTTCTTACGAGAGAGGACCACACTATCAGCCAAACTCATCATATCAATTACATGTGGAATAGCTACAGATATGAGGTGCAATAGCATGCAACTTTCCCATCAAATAAAACTCTACTTGTACACAAAAACCTGACAATGGTTCTTCATGACATGTGTGCGCAAATCTTCAACACAGTGGGGTGTCCGCAAGTCATTTCAATCAACAAATGCTGCATGAAATTGCAATGTTCCTGTTACGACTGAAAACCGTAACAGAAACAATCACAAATATGTACACATATGACGGCGAAAGGCCATCAAAATTGGAAAAACATAATAAATAAATAAATAAAAATCGCTCATTAGGAATTTCCCACACCTGATCAGCTTTGAATAAAACAAAAATAATGTGAAAATATTTACACCTTCATTGTACATATTAAGAGGTAAATGAAACTAAAAAAGTTAAACTAAGATGATAGTGAATCTAGGGCTGTAAGAAGACCATTGTCAGGTTGAGTTCAAGCAAGATATCAAGTTAGGCCGATTGGTTAGAACCAGCCGATAATAATCACACAAGTCAGTCAGTGCGTCACCACCAATAAGTAAACCATTAAGCCAGTTATTGCAGCAGGGATACAAGGCCAGCTCCATAGTTCATCACCTCAAATCTGTGTCACTTGATCGTTCAATGCAAATGGTCATCATCTACCAGGTTTCAGTAGCAAACATTCAAACAAACGTAATGCGATAAAGCCTAAATGAGAACAGAACCAAACAAGATCTGAGGTGATGCTTACTCAACTATAAACGCTAACTTAAAACTCAAATTATCCATCAAAAGCAGATTGGTATATAATATTGGTTGTTCTTACAGTCATGGTAACGGATGGGAAATTTCCTAAAAAATAGAAGTGTTACAATTGAGTTAAATCATTTTGATTCCCAGACAACATAAATCATGAGCAAGTGCATGACGGCAAGATGCTGAGTTTGCACGGAAGTGAATTTGTCCTCTGGCGGTCGCCATCACCTGCATGATGACAAAATATGATGACAAGATAATCGCATTGGGAGAACTAAACAGCTAAATAATAACGGGAGTCAGAGTGACACTGTGTAACTCAAACAGAAACAGAAACTCCAATTAAGAGGTTGGTTTACAATACACAAGCCGGGAGGGTGTTCAAAATAAACGAATGATTGGTAACTCACAAAATATTTAGAAATTTGAACGCTCAATGATTCCCTAAGGCTCAATCCTACGCTCACTAATCATTCCCCAGATCTGACAATGAAATGAAGAGCAAATTGAGATGCTTGCGAAGTACAAAAGTGACAAAATAAACGGATGAGAATTTGCGGGAGAGAGAGGTGGGACCTATGAAGATGGCCTGTATGTCAGTGAGTATGCACTGTCTGCCAATGACTGGCTGAGACCACGACTAATACCTGAATTGAAGCTGAGTGATTGGGGATCCCTGAAGATATAGAAATAAGTACTGTAAGTAAGGAGAAAACAGAAAACATCATTAATGCCATGCCTCAGCGGCCATTAACAAAATGCACTGTAACATGACTGAATGATTAAATGCTGTACACATGACAGAAACACAGACACAAGTGAACAAGAGAAT
Organism: Platynereis dumerilii; assembly: GCA_026936325.1. Classification (NCBI taxonomy): domain Eukaryota; kingdom Metazoa; phylum Annelida; class Polychaeta; order Phyllodocida; family Nereididae; genus Platynereis; species Platynereis dumerilii. The sequence continues at coordinate 166,718,246 of JAPTHN010000001.1, forward strand.
AAATACTCAAAGAAAATATTCTAACACAGAGCATCTACAAAATCATAACCCAAATATTTCATGAAGAAAGAAGTTGATAAGTGTAAAATAAGTTCTTCAGGTCATGAAATAAATTTCAGTGTGATTTAAGCAAATTTGATGCATTTTTATAAATGCCCAGTGCTTAGATAAATCAAAGATAGCTTAAAATAATGAAGTAAAGAGACCGATGTTTTCTTACTTCATCCTTGAATTATCCATTTTTAAGCATACTGTGTTTAAGGCCTAGCTTGTTTAAAACAAAAGAGTGCCTAAAATGCTTGGATAAATTGTCATTTCAATCTAGAGGCTGTAACGGAATTTTTATTGATGTGCTCCCACCATCGACAAGTTAAAAAAAGAAATACATTCATTGTGCACCGATTAAAGGGAACAAAATATTTTTAATTTCTCAAATGAAAGTACAATGATACACAACATCGTCTCCCAGTTTGACAAATCTAATCACACAGAAGATCCCTCCTCCTCCTCACACATAACATCTCCTTGAATGATTTCTTTTTCACCCAAAAATTATATTTCAGAAAAAGTTATAACGTATAATCATAAACAGCCAGACGAGTGTTTTAAGCAAACATAAGTGCAAACTCTAGCAATATGCCATGTAGTCTCATGCAAAGTTGAAAGATTTATTGACATACATTTAATACATAATCAATTGTCAAAAACATATATATTCTAAATCTTTGAAATAAAATCGCATTACATCAGTATTTTGAGCACATCTAGTCGCTTGAGTGTGTACTCTCATAATAATTATAAACTTTCTTTTATGAACTGTCATTATTTACAGTGAACTGTGATAGTGTAAAATTGATTACAGATAGTGCACAAAATGACTTAATTCAAATAAAAAAATACTTATATTTTCAAGAAGTCATCAACTTTATGATACAATTTATGAAGTAAATAGAAAGAATATCAAAGGAACTTTACCTGCAATCACCGTGTTAATGCATTCATAAAGAAGAGACATCGCAGAAGTACTGAAAAGGGAAAGGCCACAATTTCTTGTTATTATTCATGAAGTAGGGATGGATGGCTGATTGGGGCTTTACATCCTGTATTTATGCACTTGATAGGCTAATTAGGACAAGAGGAGGACACACCAATGAGGGGGAGGATGATTGAAATAGCCATCCAGCATAGGTCCAGGTGACCCGGCATGAGCTGGACCCAGCGATTGGCAGCCTAGCACACTCCCACTAGACCAACCATTCCTCCCTTCACACAGTAGGGTAAATATCAGATATATGGACATCAAGCTGTATAGATGACTGCTTATGAAGATTGTTCTATAAATTGCTCAGATCAACTCGGAACTGTCAGAAGAGGGAAAACCAGGAACGTTTTCGAACTAGACCACCAAAACTCAATTGAGTTCATAATTTTACAGTTGGGGGTGAAACATAAAATGAAAGAAAACTTGAGCAGTACTTACCTATGAATTAGATTGGTGAGGGGTTCTATTAATTTCTTCCCAAGTCGAGGTTCAAGGGGAGTGAGAGCGCTGAACTGTTTTTCAAGGAAAAAGAAACACAGAACTTTATAACATTTCAACGATCATTTGTCCAATATTATAAGCACCATAAATGTTAAAGGTATGAATGATGAAAGGCTTGAATTAAAGTTTGTGAGCAACATTAAACTGTTTGCATAATGAAAATGCTAAACTCAGTGTGGTTTCATATTTTCACTTCAGTATGCACATTTACCACTAGGTGGTCTCCATCTCTTTTGAAAGTTCTCATACAAAATGCTACACATACCATATTTTAATATTGACATTCAGACAATGATTGTTTGAACAAACCAAATTATTAGCCCATAAAATTCAGGAAAACCATATATAGGCATATATTTAACTAAGTGTGTAAAAGAACAGTTGACAGTCAGATGTGAAGAATATATAGGAGATGGGTCAGTGCTGGGTTAGCAACACTTGTGAGTCTAAGCGTAACATTTATCAACAATGGCACCACAGTTATAATTTTAAATTCTCTTAAACACTTGGGCTCCTGTCTCCAATCTCCATACTGTGCTAGTCACTAAAAACAGCCTGTTGTTCATGCTTTTGCTTTATTAATTTCAGATGTTATAGATACATATTGGACAATTACTTACCAATTTAATTATCTTGATTAATACCCAGTTGTTTGTTGAGGATGTCATTAACTTGAAAAACAAAGGTGCCAGTGATAAGTAATTCTTGGGATTCTTCCTTGCCAATTCACATATCACATTAACGGCAGCACTTTGTACACCTACAGAGAAAACACAAGCAACAAACTTAAGTCATCTGAATTCCATAAGAAATGGGACTAATTTAGTTCCATGCTTTAAAAATACTTTATCACTAAATGAAATGGAATGCAAATCTCATAGTCACAAGATTTTCTTGAGTATGTCAAATCTGTGACTGAGATTACCTTATCACATACTTGTATCTACTTCAGAGCTCTATAGGTATCACTACAGACAAAAAAATTACGGAGGTTCATCATTGTCCTCCCACTCATTTAATACTTCTTTTATGGTGTCTAGTATAGTCATCAAATATCTTACCTTATTTCTATATATTTATATATTTCATTTAAAGCATCTCAATAAAAATATAACCTCTAGTCTTAATCAATATTTTTTATAAATAAATGCACTTTTTACCTGGATCAGGATCCTCAAGCTTCTCCTTGAGTCGTGGGAACGCGGGACGAAGAGCTTCAGGGAACCTCAGGAAAACTTTGTACATGATGAGAACAGCCTTCTTACGCAGGTACGGCTTCGTTGAAGTCATCTGAAAATGAGCAAGTTTGAAGAATTACTCAATCTAATCAAGGAAACGAAATTTGGAAAGTGTAAACCAATGGTCAAAGAGGCATAAAGGTCAAATGTTCAAGTTTAGTGGGAAATTTCACTCGGCTTACACAAATCTCACTCTTAGGCAGCACATACAGGGGTGTCGATTAAGCTATTTTTGTGGTTGCCCACAGGACTAGTAACTCCACAAATTTACTAGTCCTGAATAAAATTTGGTTGCCCTGAATCGCGGAACATCGCAATGACCAATAAATAGAAACAACTTTACCTGAAACGAGTCCATAATTCTGAGCTACAAAATTGCACAGAAAAAGGTTGAAAAATTGAAATATCGCTTTATAATTAGGTTTTGGCTGTTGGCTTTTTATTTCTACCAAATTGTGTGCAGAAGTCTTTAGACCTGGACTTTTCTGCATTGTTGTAACTCTCTTCAGGCCTCCTCTGTACAAACTGACAGGGGGTCACGCCGGTATGAACCAAAGATTTTGAATTTTGATCCATCACTACAAACTTCAAAGGATTCTTCGACACTTATTATCTATCCAGTTTGTGTGCCTTTGAGGATACTTGATTCTCTTCTCCCTGTTTTCCCTTCCTTTGAATATACTGATGTATATTGTACTCAATGACTACTGATGCTATTGTCCAAAACCCTCACAATAAAATCAGTAAATGCACTAGCTTATGAAAGCTTCATGAAGCCGGAAGAACCATCCTTGTTGGTCAACTCTACTATTGAAATGACAACATTATCTGGACTTGAAAAAAATACTTTGGAAATCCAAAATAAACACTTTGGGGTGGCTCAAGACTTTTGCACATCACTGTATGAATTAACATACTAGGGTCCTAATGTAAAATATCATTATAATAGGCCCTATAGATCACTTAGCAGTTCAATGATACTTGGTTGATTGCAAACAATTGGTTGCCTATGTTTCATTGATAGGCATTGCTGAAGTACTTTTGCTAATTTAAGCAAAGCCTGGATATTAGTGTTTGGTATCAAATCAACTTAATTTTGCAAAATATTAACCATGATTATGTTTCCACAGCAAAAAGATGACAACTAAAACGTTTTTGACTAAAAAAAGTTAAGTTTAGGCCCCTAATTGGTAAACAATTAGAAGCAACGCATGTGTCACGGTTGGCTGCACACTTGACTCAGAGTCTAATCTTTTGATCCCTTTGATATTCACTCGCCCTACGGACGAGTAGGGGGATTAAAACAACTAGTCCTGAGCAAAATCCACTCGCCTCGGGCGATCGGGCGACCGTTAATCGACACCCCTGACATATATGATGGTTGAAATACTGTTATTATGCTAGCCAAAGCAGCAAATCACTTGAAATCAGACTTACCAGGGTCATAATATCATTGGCGAGATCTCTGGACAGGTCAGCGGTGAGGAAGCAAGACAGTCCATTGAGGGCAACTCCAGCGTCATACATATTCTGACTTCCTAGATCTTTCCGGATGAGATTTGTCGTCAACATGAGAACATCAGTGCCGTCGTGAAAACTCTGTGCAGCTGCTAAGTAACCTATCCGTTTGTGAGTGAATTTGGTGGAGCTCATCACCTCTATGACGTTAAAGGCAGCCCAGCTGATGTCATAGCCAAGCATTTGCAACTGAAATCAAAAGACAATCCACTGTGAAAGACCATCCGTGAAAACAACAGTAAAGCATTTGATTTGCATTTGGACTGGGTTGAGGGGGGGGTGGCTGTATAACTCTGAAAAAAAAAACCTTAAATACATTTATGCCACTGCCCTGGTTGCAAATTAGCCCAACCTCGAATTTTAGCTTTGATCAGAAATTGTTCCGACACATCAGGAATTTCGGTATCGGTAAGTATCAGCGACAAAAAGCAGTATTGGTATCTTCTTTATTGGTAAGTATCAGCGACAAAAAGCAGTATTGGTATCGGATCGGAAATGAAAAAGTGGTATCGGTGCACCCCTAAAATGAACATGCACCACTGGTAGCACATTAAATCAACCAAATTTTCCAAACTACATCTTTACCCTTTGGCTTTGACTAATTTCTAGTACATGTAAACTGTAAAGGGCTGACAACAAAATTCTAAAAAAACGTAGACCCATTTGGCTGGACATCATTGATTTTTAGCTTCTCGGATTGAACGACCAAAAAGATTTTCGCCTCTGAAGAAAAAGTTAGTTTACCCAATTTTTATTAAATTGAATAAATTTTAGATGACTTTTTTAACAACCTTAGAAAAATTGCTACGAGATGGTCTGAGAAGCTAAAACATCAAATACGCCTGGCCTTAAACTTGGAATTTGATGTTGAAAAGTGTCCAATAATATTTGTGTGGAGCACCGTATGTCGCAGAATCAGTAGATGTGACTGTAGCACTGTACTGAGCAATTATGTTAAACAAGCTGTCAAGGGCACTAAAAACAGCCGAATTATATTGTTTTGAAATGTGTACATGTACAAAACTTTTACATGCATCAAGTACTAAAGCTCAACTTCAGGATATTAAAAGTTAAAACCAGTCCAGCAAACAACTGTAAGAGGCCAAATTTTGTCAATGCATTGTGTCGATACATGATACTGATCCACTAATCTAGCACAGAATGCACTCAGCAATACCACAAAGCCTATATTATGCATGTATCATTTTTCATATACATATATATGTCACCAAGTTTTTGTACAAACTGTACATGCTCTAACTGAAGCAAATTAAGCCATTTAGCCTTGAGAAAAGACTTACTGGTATTTAGCAACTATGATACCATATACACCATTTATTCATTATAATACATCAGTGTAACAATATAGTTATTTGATTGGCAATTCAATGTGACACAAAGAATTTCAGTTGCATCAATTCATATGCAGTATTGAAGGATAAAGATATTGTGTCAAGTGCACCTGCACTGACCTCAATCTTTTAATCCATACTACGGAACATGTAGTCATTTTACTTCTTGATTATCTTCTACTGTCCGTACATCAGGACTGATTGGCAATACAACTTGGTGGTCATAAATAAGTACTATTAATTAGTCAGAAAGAACATAATATATTACTAATCTTTCACTAAATGGGTCAATTTGTTTGTCCCACACTGACATACGTGTGTGACCTTCATCCTGAGCTTTCAGGATTTTGGTGACTAAAGCAGTAACCAACCAAAAAAGTGGCACAAAAAAAGAGTCACATGGTTACGCCATAGAGGATCAGCTGATCAGAATTTTCTGTATATCCAACTTGGCAGTGATATCAGGGACATGCCCATGTGTGCTGCTTTCTTTAAATGTGTCTTAAACAATGGTGTGTGAGACATGAAATGGGCATGCATTTGTCTTCCAGAAAAATTGCATTTGAAACAATCTTGTAAAATTTTATGTCTAGATAATATAGCAATGAGTGAGTGAGTGAGTGATTTTGTGTTTTACGCCCCATCAGCAAGATAATATAGCAATGAAACATTAATGCTTTGAGTGACTTCTGAATGCAATATCAATGAATTATTAAAACAAAATCTTCTTGTCAAAAAAATTAATAAGAAGATTGTTGTGCGCAACTTTCTTCAATGAGGAACTTAGGATTAGCACATTACAAGTGACCTGCATGCAGTGATGCACTTGAGTAGGCCTTCAAAGCATTTCAACAATAGGACAACCCTCTACCTGAGCTATTATACACAAAACCACTCGGGCATGGCAAGGGCATTATAAATGCTCAAACAAACCAGTTGGGGCAATTACCAGATCCACAACACAACCAGTTCACCAAGATTGATAGTTGATATTGACACAATTCTCCCATGTATAGTCAGAAAGAAAATGGTCAATATTTTGGTCAATATTTTGAAATACAATCTGAATTGGTCATAGCTAATAGCAATGGTCATCACTTAATTCTGACATTTACCAAAGGAAATAGGAGAACTTTAGTTTTTAAGGGTCAAGGCAGGTCCTTTGCAATTATAGTCCAAAATTAACAAGAATCGCATCACTTCTTCCAGATAAACCATGGAAAGAATGTCGGACCACCTTTCTTCCATATTTGATTTCTTTCTGAACGGACTTTTCCTGTAACAAGGCTAGTACAATACCACCAAGTCTGAATCTTTGTCAGGTGCTCTTTTCGGCGGAATCTACCAGGAAGGATGCCTTTTGAAGAGTCTGGTAGCTTTTAGAAGATTAGAAGATAAGGAATGCAATACTCACATAGGTCAGCTTGCTAATGGCGTTGGCCTTGACGGCCAGATTGTCCTGCCTCAGCTCCTGCTTGATTTCATCGATGCATTCTGCAATATACTTGGACTGAAAAGAAACAAAAAAGAACATTTTAAAACAGTTAACATGAATAAGGGATTGTCAGGAATAGACACGGTTGAGAGACTCAAGATGGATGAATGGATGATTGAGGCTTTATGTCCTGTATATATATAATTATATATATGTGTACTTGGTAAGCTAATTTGGACAGTAGGAGGAAACAATAATGAGGCAAAGGATGTCAGAAACAACCGTCCAAGGCAACATAGGTACAGGCGACCCGGCAAGAGCTGGATTCGAATTCTGGACCCAGCGATAGATAGCCCAGCACGCTGCCATAGAGCTAAGTCCGCTAACACCTCCCCACCACCCGCTCAAGAGAGACTCAAGAAAGACAAGATATATTCAGCTTTAGTTAAAACTTAAATGGCCTCTGTTATTTTGTTACAGTAAAGCTTTGGCAAAATACAAGTCAGTGTTCACTGTTCATTAAGCATGGATCATCCTCTCATTGACAAAACAGCTAATTAGTGGTATTATACGAAATTATGATGGTAAGGCGATGACAAATTCATCATTCTATAAATGGGCTTTGCATGTATATGGCTTGATTTTAGTCTCAATTAAACAATCGTTCGATTGTATCTGGCCCTATGTTGCTAATGTATCATTAAGTAAATTAAGCAGCCCATCTAATATGGTATATACTATACTGAGCCTATAACATCCTATAGACTGATAAAAAGCAAAATGTAATAATGAACAATCACATCATCAGACCAAAAGAGGAAGTCTTAGACTCTTAACTCAACAAACTTAAAGATAACATGTTCATTTATTTAAACATGTTAGTCATGTGAAATTATTACTGAACAATACAGTTATCGAGCCAAGAATTCATATGAATTTTTTTTTCTGATACTTGAATCCTGCTTCATGCACCAAAAAACAGCCACTGTACTGTAGACAAGGTGGGGGCATATTTCCTTAACACCTCTTTTTTTAACTTTGTTGGATAAAATTAGAATAGTTTTGAGAGGTGAAACAGTCAATTATTGTTTGTTGGTCTTCATAAGAGATTAATGTTATTCACTTAACTGCCATAACAAACCACAGACATTGGGATTTGTTTTTTTACCCTCATAGACACAGGGCCAAGCTGCGGAGGTACAAAAAAGACAGAGGAGAGTGACACCTTGCTCTGTGATCACAAGCGACTCACTCATTCAACCTGTTTGACAAGTTAACATCCATCAAAAAAAAAAATACAGCCCTCATAGAATAACTCAAGAATAATACTTGGTCTATTTTTCTTTTAAGGACATATTCTTTACTGTAGTACCAACTGAACTTCCAACAGTCTACATCATCAATGATTTTATGCTTATAAGTGCAGCAGATGTCATTACAGGCTGAATTTGTTCAATGTAATAGAATCATTTAGTAAAACAAAACATACAGAAAAGTGAACACAAACAGAAAGGTCAATATTTTATGTCTACAAAATGTCCATCCAACTAATTTTATTTTGTGAAGAAAAATCAATTAAGTCATGATTAGCCATTGCGCAATGAACAAAAGCTAAATATCGTATTCATGAATCAGTGTCTGCTGCAGCACTACAAATCTTAAGTACGGATTACAGATGCACATCTGCATATATGCAATACACATCATCAGCTCTGTTGGAGATGTGTATTGCACTGCATGTAGTTGTTGAATGGGCAATACACAAATCAATGTATGAGTTCATTTGAAGGATTTAATAGCATGCAAATGGCTGCAGCCTGCAGATGTCATTAAGTATGACCATTTTACTGGCAATCTAATTAGTTCCATATATTGACCCAATATGAATATTGACATTTTGAGATTTTTGTCACACAGTGAATGTTTTAATAACAAATATCAAAATGTCAGGTTTGCAAAAATTTAACATTAAATAGGCATATAGATCGGGATATAGCGACAACTTTGGGAAACCTGTCGGTAAAGTTCTATTCTGGATGGATGGATGATTGGGGACTTTACTTCCTGTATTTATGCACTTGATAGGACATGGCAATGAGGTGAAGGATGATTGAACAGCCATCCAACATAGGCCCAGGTGACCCGGCAAGAGCTTGATTGGAACCCTAGACCCAGCGATTGGCAGCCTAGCACGCTACCAATAGACCAACCCCCCCCCCCCCCCACCCATAAAGTTCTGGAGTTGATACTTTATTTACACTGTAAAAATATATTACAGTGAAACTAAAGTATCTTTAAATAATAAACAAAACAAATAATGTGTTAGACAATGGAAATCTTAAAGAATTCACAGTGCACACTGGTACATGACATTGTGGCTAAAACAAATCACTAATCATGCCATGTGATGAACCGAGTCACATGACACGAGGGGTACATGTACACATGTATACTAAACTAAGTACAATGCACAACTGTATTTCAGTCACATGCCACAATGCTACTTATCAAGTCTTATGTCTACCAAGTTAATCTTGTGGTCTAGAGACTGTATACATTGCAGTCTAGACTGTTGTGCAGCAACTTGTAAGGGCTCAGCACTGATAAGTGATAAGTCGGATATGCATATAATATATATATATGATATGACATCAATTGATGTATCGCAAATTTTCTTATGAAATGCACAATTTCACTACTCAGGTGGACCTCCTTTAAGGACGTAATAAAATGTATAGAAGTCCATAATATAAACAATTTCAGCTCCTACTTGATGCTGGATAGCTCTGTTCACAGCAACTTCACACAAAGAGATTTTTCAGACTTGTACAAATGAATACAAATGAATGTTTGATAGCTTTGATATCGGTTTGAACCATTTTATACACTTTAAACACAAGACACTAAAAGTAGTAAAATGCAAACTTGAGTAAACAGATAGACACATGCGGCTGAGTAAATATAGTTGAGTTTTGACAGTTCTGGAATAAATTTATGGAGACCTTCTTACTCCACAGCTGTTACTGTTTATTGCTACTAATTGAAATAAAATATTGACTGGAGGGCACTATCTATTGCGTGTGAGTTCATTGATTACCGTCATGAAAGTGATGTATAGAATATGATAATCATGTATACATAATGCTATTTTATGGCTGTTTTTGAAGGACTATTCTTGAGCAGTAGCACTGTAGTATACTCTATATTAGGGCATTATAGGCCTAATCACAGTCAGTTATTCATGTCATCCACAGTATACCAATACTATTATACTGGGATAAAACAAAACTCAAAAGGTTTATTTTCAGACAATCATATCATTTCATATGATGTGATCATAGATCAATGGACCTCTGGCGGCCTAAGAACTATGCAACAGTCATTTGTAACCCCCATAGCGGCATAGGCGCAGGAGAGGTAGGCCTAATCTATTTGGGGACGGTGGCAGTATATCATTGAGTCAAAGGGGCTTTCTGCCCCGAATTGTTCAAATCATTGTCCGAAAGCCGAATTCAGTGACCAAATTTTTTTTTTTTTTTTGGAGGAGGAGGGGGGGAGTTGCCCCCTGGTTTCTACCTCTTTGCCTTGGTGAACCCCATCACTGGCATCAGGGCCATCTCTGCAGTACTCCCTACCCCTGTGGATTGTGGGGTAAGGGTGTTGGGGGTAACAAATGACTAGTAAGTTAATGAGCAGTTGAATTGCAGCAGTAGCTGGTTACTTCTGCACTTGTGTGATTTGATTTGACCATCACCGTCATGACATCACGTTGACAGCTCCTGTCATTGATTAGCCATTTGACATGTTTAATGCTGTTTGACAGCACAGCTGTCAACTCCAGTGATCCAACCTCTTGAGCGAATTCTGACACATGCATCGCCTTTTGTTCTTCACCTAGCACCGAATTAAACCCTAAACAACCTGTGACTACTGAAGGGAAGACCGGTGACAGCCCCAATCTGTCATTCTGTGAGAAAACAAACTGAACACACCTCCGTCTCCTTGTGGTTGCGAATGCCCCTGACTAGGTCCTGCAAATTCTTGTCCAAGACCCTCTCCAGGGTTCCTTTGACCTTTTTAAGGGCCATGGCGATGTCCTCTTCTCTCGGCGAGGATTTCAAGCAGCGGCCTTGCCTATTTCATGGATAAATTTCAATGTTTTCGAGCCAATCCAATCGACGGGAAGTGCTTGATCCAAGATGGCTGGATTCAGCGAGTGATCATGTGACCAGCAGACGTGGAAAGCTTTTTCGCTTCTTCCGGAATGAAATACGAAAGATGGCAGCACCTTGCAGCTCACTTTGAAAACGTAGGCTGCACAGCAACGCACCCACGCTTGCCAGCCTGCAGAGAGTGCAGAGCTCAACAACTAGAGGCTAGAGCTCACTTCACAATGCCCAAAAATGTTGTTTTCACACACACTGAACTGAAGAAAATTTTACTTATGCAGTGGGCTCACAGTAAGTGTAGGCCAAGGGCACATAGCAGATCCAGAAAGGTCTGTGCAGTGCGGACACCCGCATTCACGAACATAAAAAATGAAATCCCATGTATACAATTATTAAATTTTTGGAATTTAAATCTTATCTGTGTATAAGTGCTTTGCCCAAGCTGGACTTCACCTTTCACAAATAATGGATGTTAAGATGAAGATTGGTGTATGGCATGCCCTGATGATGGCCTGATCCATTGAGAATTGATAGATAGATCGATAGATAGATATGGTAAGTGCAGTGATGAGATGGGAGAGATAAGTTTTCGTAGGACCTTAGTAAATTGCTTTTATTTTTATTTGAGAAAAAGGTCTTTTATAAAACAATAACATGATTGGCAAGTATATTAATTACTCACTCAGGATTATACTTACAAGATCCTTTCTAGTCTGGTATAGGGCAGCAACACAAAAAGATCTCAAGAAAATCAAATCAATCATGAGGACTGCCGAAAAAATCATCGACCGTTGCTACTTTACCACCACTCAACAAACTGTACAAAAGACTCTGAAGAGAATTCGTGCTATTAGCTATCAAAGACACTAGAGTAGTCACCGTGCAAATGATTATTTTGAATTTTTACAATCTGGTAAAAGATTAAGAACTTTTATTGGCAAAAAGCGTTATAACAAAACAACCCAAGTCAGGGTCACTGAGTAATAATATCACAAGCTGTTGTGTGAATTAATATCACTCGAGCCCGCAGGGCGAGAGTGATAATTCACACTAAAGCGAGTGATATTGCACGAAGTGCCCTGACGCTTGGTTGTTTTGTTTTTATCACCTGGTTTTACGTCAAATTTTTAGTTATAAAGAGGGACTATTTTCTGCCATTACAAAAATGTGACGTCACCATGGAGCAACAATGGACATGACGTCACAATCCCATTATTCTGGCCCGTGTTTGGTTTGTGACATCATCAGGCAGCTGAAATGCTGGTGATGTCATAACCATCTTAAAAATATCGCCCTTGAAGGGTGATATTTTTTACAATATCATAGGCCCTGATATTTTGACTGTAAACAGTGATATTCACAGCCAACCAGGTGATAATTTACTGATATTTTTTATCATTCTGCTATACATGATTTAATTCTCAACATTAAACAACAATTTGTGTGTCATTAGCCAGCCTACCTTATTGTTCTTATTCTTTTATATTTGTACCAACTGTTTACCATTTTATTGTGCTTGCTTTATTGTTCTTATCAGCAGCGAATTGCATTCCATGTATATTTATATATATATTTGGCTTATAAAATAAATCACAATCAAATCAAATCACAATCTAGCTGTTACATAATCATCAGTTGATATAATTAATGAAGATCGTGTTACATTAATTTTTATGTCTTCTTATTGTCTCTTTTGAAATGAAAATAATCACTTGATGATAATTTAATTTAACTCGTCAAGGCCTATAATGAACTTTTCAAAGGTACTGAGAATATTATTGAAGAAAATTGAAATTCTAAGACACTTTTGAAGATGAATATGTTGTGTTTCGCTGGTGAGCAGTGTCACTGGAATCAGTGCTATACAAATTCTTGATTTGATAATTTTATATTCAATTAAATATGAAACTAAATCATTGATAAAAAGCTGGGTCCACTTGGCTTAATTTCCTGCTTTGGCCTGTTGTCGTTGACACTGTTGAGTAAGATTACATTTTTGAATTTTGTTTTTTCATCATTGGTGTCAATGAATCAACCCTGAGCTAATTTCTCAGTCTTCCCCCTAAAAACTAATCTATCTCTCCAAAGAAGGCCACCAAAATGGCTGAATTAAAACACGTACTGATTTAAGTCTAACTGAGCCCTGCTTTTTATGACTCTAGGCCGTGAGATGAAGATAGCTCAAAGCTTGCATTAATGGGAGACTGGGGAAACTTGTATTTTTATTTCAGTAAATTTATAAGGATGAATCTTGGATGATGACAGTAATTACTGAAAAGTCAAACGGCACAGCTAGCCCCTGAACCCTGGTATAGTCAGTTTTGTCATATAATGGGGTAAGTTTTAGCACCATCTTTATTTCAAGAAAATCTTGTGTTTCATCCGTTTCTTCTGATAGATCAATAACATCAGTGTTTCTACACTTAAGGTTTCCTTCAAAGCCCACCTATATAATATGTAATCATATCTGTTGTCAGCAATTTAAGGATTTAACAACCAGCTACTATATTATAATCATTATATATATAATTATAATATATATATTATCTTATAACAATTCTTTTGTTTGCAGAAAACCTTAAATATTACAAGTCTACAACATGCTTTTATGTTATGAAATTCCGTCTGCACGACTGTCCTGCTGAAATAGCCCCCTTATTACGCCTGTTGAAATAAACAACTCCAACCAATATCACCTTCTCAACATAGTGGGGCAGATAGCTGAAACAATCTTTCACTTAGTGATGCAAGCATGAAATTTGGCACAATTGTGCTTCAGGACCTACTCTTTCCAAAAAGTACGCTCTCCAGGTTGAAAAACAATATGGCGGCCATTTTCCAAGATGGCCACCATGGCAAACATAAAATAGCCATTTTTGCCATAGAATGCCAAGATACTTGGTGATACAAGAATCAGATTTGGCGTAATTATGCTTCAGGACCTACCCTCTCAAAACAGAATGCTGTCCTGGTTGAAAAACTATATGGTGGCCATTTTTCAAGATGGCCGCCGCAACAAACGTGAAATAACCCTTTTGGCCATGGAATGCCAAGAGACTTTGTGATACAAGCACCAAATTTGGCAAAAATGTGCTTCAGTACCTACTCTTTCCAAAAAGTACACTATCCAGGTTGAAAAATATGGTAGCCATTTTCCAAGATGGCCACCATGGCAAGCATAAAATAACCTAATTCACCATAGAACGTCAAGACTCGGTGATATAAGGGCTAAATTTGGCCCAAAGTGGCCTCAGAACCTAGTCAGAAAAGTATGCTATCTAGGCAAAAACAAAATGGTGGACATTTCCAAAATAGCCACAAGTCAAACTAATTTGAAACTAATTTTTTACTAGATTCTAGGCGGATTGCCATATTTTCCACAGTATATTCCTTGAAATTAATGACTGATGACTTCTAGTATACAACATTTTTTGATTTGAGTTTTGATTTGTAGACTGTATTCCTAATTGAAACACCCAAAACTATTGAGAAAATCTTTTTTGGCAGGATTTAGATGACAATGCTCTCTCAATTTGATGTTTCTAATCCGTGAAGTTTCACAAAAAATTTAAAGTTTGGTACGACAATTACAAATTGGCATCAGGAAGCTGAATTGAGTGGAATAGATTTCTTTTTTAGTCTTCACATTTGTAGGCTGAAGTGATAACAATTGCATCTGCCTCTGCCACCAGTTTAGCATCCACATATTCTGACTAACAAGTCCCTTCTTGCCATCAACATTGTTGGTGGACCCAAGTGCTATTCTTGTCATACACGTCGGTGACAAACTTCTCAGGATGCTGACATTGGCATCTTCTGTGACTCCTACATGGGTACAAACTAACCTTCTTGACTTCTGTTTAGAACTCCCATGCCAGTCATGCTGTTTTCCCCCTTTACCATGCTGACATGACATCATAGTCAGTGTAAGCATGAAAGAACAGCATGCCCATCAATATTTTTGGACAACTTTAGCACAGTATCATCAATTGGCAACCACCTCACATGAAGGTGAACTCATATTGACCAAATCCAACTCAATGCCTATCCAAGCTTGCACCCTAAAGAGTCATGAAAGCACTGATGGATATTACAAGTCTACAACAATCTCAAATGCTTAATCAACACATATTTCCCTCTGTTTGGTTGCATAATAAGCATCTGTGATGATTCTTTACTCTTGAGTCAGTCTCTTCATGGTTGCAGGGGCTTAAGTTTTTAAGACAAATTTGCTTTTTGGAGAGAGCCTGTTCTCCTTTTGTTACAATTATGATATTGTCAGGACATAGGGTCCCAATATTGTCTGCCATAAATCCGAGAAATTCAGTCATGTTGTGACTGTCTCACAAAAACCTTTTCCAATTAGGTGAAAGCTTGGTTTAGCAGTCACTCATCGTCAATATCCTCTCCTTCTTCTTGAACTTGTTTCATATCTTGTTGAGAAAATTACGTTTTTCCTCTCATATCTTGATGAGAAGATTAATTTTGTATTTTGAGAACAACATCTTAGACAGTATATTCTTCAACTGCTGTGGATGTCTTTATAGAGACAATGAATGCACAACAGAGGACCCATCAATGATAATGGCATCACATTGTGGATGTGTTTTGCCTACGTGATTCCTCAATGCCATCTCTTTCATCCAGTCTAGATATTTTTAACCTGGTAGGCAACAGACTGATTTCTTGGAGAAGTGGTACAATTGTGGCTGTCACAGAATAGCCATCAGAACATCACAAGACGTCACAGACTTTAGCTTAACTGTCTGGCAGACGTAGACACACACTTTCTCGAGTAAGTCTTGATTTCTGAAATCCATGGATTATTTGTAGATTTATTGTTTTATCACCTATCCATACTAAATATCAAAATCAAATTAAATATTAGAAACAACAAGGTTTAGCCATGGCTGCCATGTACATGTAGTGCTCTATACCTTGCCTATTCATTCATCCAGTGCAATTTAAGTCCTGTGAAATCTGTAGTTTCTGTACAGCATACAGTTTACTGAAGCGCTGTTTCCATTTGAACTGGGCTTATTAGAAAGCATTTGAGACACTTAGGTACTAAAAACTGCATTGAATAGGCTAATATAATGGTATACCACTACCACTGTACCACAATTAGTAGACCACAACTGCACTGAACCCCATTCTGAGTCTCACAGTGGTGATGTCTTCAGTGAGTCCTGGTTGTGCTTTGCCACCACACTCTAAAACTCATTTTTAGTCAATCAGTAGCCATCATTATAAAATTGCAGACTATTTGTTTATTAGCTTGATACTTTTAATGTAACTTGGGATAGAATCATCCAAATATTATTATTCCCTGTCATCCTATGCTGAAAATGACATATAGTAAAACAAAAGTAGGTTCTAAAGCACCCTAGTGCCAAATGTAGTGCATGTATCCCAGATTCGTTTGGCATTTAATTGCAAAAATGGTTGATGTGGCAGCCATCTTGAATTATTGCCACCATACTACCAGTCACCATATTGTTTTTCAACCTGGATAGCATATTTTTCTGCAAAAGTGGGTGAAAAGGTACACTTTTGCTGAATTTGGTGCTTGCATCAAGAATTCTCTTGGCATTCCATGGCTAAAAGGATTTTTGTCGCTGATGTGGCGGACATCTTGAAAAATGGCTGCCATATATTTTTTCAAACTGGGTGGCATATTTTCAGAAAAAGCAGGTTCTGGAGCACGTTTGTGCCAAATTTGGCGCTTGCATCACAAATTCTCTTGACCCAATTGCAAAGAAAGTTTTTTTCAAGGTTATTGTGGCGGCCATCTTGAAAAATGGCGTATATATTGTTTTTAAACCTGAACAGTGTATTTTCCTGAAAAATTGGGTTCTGAAGCACATTTGTGTCAAATTTGGTGCTTGTATCACTGACTCACTTGACTCAATTGCAGAAACTGTTTTTTCATGGTTGAAGTGGCGGCCATTTTGGAAAATGGCTGCCATATTGTTTTTCAACATTGATAGTGTATTTCTCTGAAAAAGCGGGCTCTGAAGCACATTTGTGCCAAATTTGGTGCTTGTATCACCAATTTTCTTGGCATGCAATGGCAAAAACAGTTTTTCATAGTTGCAGTGGCGGCCATCTTGAAAAATGGCAGCCATATTGTTTTTCAACCTGGAGAGCGTACTTTTGTGAAAGAATAGGTTCTTAAGCACACTTGTGCCAAATTTGGTGCTTGCATCACCAAGTGAAAGATTCTTATGGTATATTGACTTAATCTGCCCCACTAACACTCCCTTTCTCACCTCTACTTCACAATTGACTAGCAATGGATGTTAATTCCTGCGAACAACTTGCAAGTCAATTTACATTAACACATGTTATTATCATCAGACGTTATTTTAAGCCTAAACTTTTCTAAAGAACAATGAGTAGGGATTTCTATTTATGTGTTTTTACTGTTTGTTTCTTTTTTGCCCAGGAAAATTTCAAGATTTGTACCTGCATGATGGGTTGGTTCAAATTAAAATATAAGGGAAACTGAGGTAACTTGTGCCATTTTTTCATAGCAATCTCACCAAGAGACATCAAATTATAACATCTTATGCACAATTAAGACCAGGTTCAGAACATATTCAGGTGAATGAGGAAGTAGACGGTAAAAACAGGTCAATTGACTTGTAACACTGTATTGGCCCATTGATGGGTTAAGTTGTGCTGAATGAACGGTCAAGCTGTCTCACATGGTTCATTCCAAGAAAACATTTTTTCAGATGCACACAAGTAACAAAGAGAAGTATCTTCTAGCAACAATGCCTCCGTTTACTTGTTTTAAATGTTACCTACCATGCCAAGTCGAAGAAACTGTTTTAATGGCAACAACAAAATAACTAAGCATTATCTGATCTTTCAGCTGCAATTAACATTTATATCAACCATGACATACTCCTTTTATTAAAGACGGCACTGTAAAATTTGAATTTTGAGTAAGCTTAAATGGTTGAAATGGTTGCACAATCCCTTTCAGCTTGTTGTTTTAAGTTATGACAGAGAACAGATTATCATATAACTTAAAACAACAAGCTATGTTAGCTCAAACAAATTGCGCAACCATCTCGCTCAGTCATTTTAGTTGACTCAAAATTTCAAATTGTACAGTGTAAGTGGTTGTTATGGAGTGAAAGAAAAAGGCACTGAAGTGGTTCAATTCATGCCTCTCGTATAGATACCAGTTAGTAGTAGCCTAGTAGGCCTAGTTAATGATGCCATATCAAGTAAGAACATAGGCTGCGTAGCAGCAAACCTTCAGCGAAAAAACAACATTTTAAAAGGACACCATTGCACCATGAAAGTGATGTCAACCACATTGCATGTAATATTTGCAATAGTGGCCTGATCTTGGTCTGAAATTATCTATATGCCCCGCCATATGCCCGCCTGCATGCCAGGGTATGTGGAACGATGGAAAGACCTTACTAGACCAATATAATATGGACCAGTTTCATGCATAAACAAGGAATAAGTTGTGAGGTATGGGTCAGAATGGTTCAAAAAGCATTAAGAGCAACTATGAAGCAGACCAACAAAGGGCACTAAAATATTATATAGGGAATGTATATAAACTTTCATCTATGGACATACAATGATGGCCAAGTTTTGACCTGGAAACAAAAAATAATAATTTTAATATTTTTTGTCAATATTTCAAGATGTATAGAATATCCATGAATCACACCCACAAAAGACACAAATTTATGATATAGGTGATACAGCTCATCTTCATGAAGCAGACACACTTTTAAAACTACAACAAAATCTTGGAAGTGTCATAAAGGAAGGCATGAAACAATTTAAAGAGGGTTAAAGAGCCCTAAAACTTTTGACCAAATAAAACCTTTTTATCATGACCCCAAATGTGTTTTCTTGTCTATTTTACTTCTTAGATAGGAAAATCTACCAACAATGTGTGAAAAGGCTTATTGGTTAATGTGGAAAACAACTTGGTCAATAGTTTCAGGAATCAATTAACTCCATTTAAATTGCTTTATAACTTTCATTTTGGAACATCTCAGATTTTTGTGGAAGTTTTAAAAGTGTGTCTGATCCATGAACAAGAGCTGCATGTGTAACAAATTTCATCCATGTACCTTGAATTGTGACCAAGTTTTGGGCCGAAATGAAAATAAAAATTAATTAATTTTTCTCAATATTTCAAAAAGTATAGTATATCAATCAATCAGTCCATGAAAAGGCACAACTAGACCATATAGGCTACATGTGTGAAAAATTTGATCCATGTACATGTAACAGGGGCTAAATCCTAGCCCGGAAATGAAAAAAAAAAAGTTTTTAAGATTTTTGTCAATATTTCAAAAAGTACAAAATGTCCATCCATGAGACCATCAAAAGGCACAACTAGACCATACAGGCTACATGTGTACCAAATTTCATCCATGTACATTCAATAGGGGCTGAGTACTGGCCTGGAAACTATCTATCCGCCCGCCGCCCGGACGCCCGACCGCCCGCCCGGCGGACGGACAACTTTTGACCAAAGTGATAACAATACCTTCTTCGAACTTCGTTCACTGAAGGTAAAAAAGTTGCACTATGTAAAGTGTATATTGTATACTATATTGACAAACCTATCTAACTTCATGAGCTGGCGGTGGGCGAGTGGGCGTCATGCCACGCTCACTCACGGAAACGAACTAAGCGAAAGAGACTGCTGATTGGTCGAAGTGTATATATACTATACAAGAATCAAAACTTGGTCCAGTGCACTTTCAATTTGTATATCTATCTAAGGGTATCTATCTATATATCTATCTATATAAAAGAATATAATATAAAAGAATAAGTGGTCAACAATTAGAGCAAAACAACTCTGGCAGCTTCATCCATGTTAGCAGAAACACATGAGTTAAAGATCTAAATTTAGAAAATTCCTGAATCTATAGAGAAACTGATGTCACTCTTTCACATGTGTTGGAAGACCCGGTGACAGGCAGAAGATGGTATTTGGGGGATTCCCCCTAAGCAGATAGTGTTGCTGGGGATTTGATAATGTCATCTTTAAAAAAAATACTCTGGACACCAATTGAGCAAAGAATTGGATAGGCCTACAGATTCTTATCCTTTTCTGGAAAATCAAGAATTAGCATGGCACTGCCTTATTACTTTAACAAGAAATAAGAAAAACAATAATACTACTTGTAGTTGAAATGTACATACTAATTTTTTTAGACATAATCAGAACAGACAATTCCTTGGTGTATTTTGTAATAATTACTATACACTGCAGGCCAAATTTTTTGAAACAGTAGGTAGCTCGCCATTGGATTAGTGCTATGCAAATCTGCTTGTGGGTACAAGGATTCTTATCCAATCAGAAGAAAATTTATCATAACAGGAAGTGGGATTGTATAGGTATTCTCTATGTGAATGGCACTAAATTTCCTTTGCTGCTCTAAAAAATACAGATGGGTCAAAACAAGTGGACATAACATTCTATTCAATAACAGTTATGATTGCTTACTCACTTTGACCCCTATTTTTGAGAGCAATGTTTGAAATTTAACACTATTTTCACTGATTTACCTCTCATAATCCTCTTCACACTAATATATGTCGATTTCAACATGATCAAATAAGAATCCGAGCACCCAGCCAGAAGCTCTTAAATGTACCACTAATGCAATATGGCAAGCAGCATACTGTTTCCAAACTTTTGGCCAGCAGTGTGTATATTTAAACCTTTAGTGTGGAAGGATGTGAGCATGTGAGGTCAAAGAAATATTTTTGTCAGACACCTTTTCTTTTCGAGTTCTAACATGTATATTTGTCTGATTGAAATCTTGCTGACAAAATCCATTTTAGAACTTCAAAATCTGTGTCTTCCTAATACTTACAGCATAGACAAATACATTGTTTGTAATTTTCATAGTACAGACATAACATGTCAAAAAGGGAGATTACAAAATAATTCAAAACAAATACACTAAAAAATGATGTTATTATTTGCAAACATTATAATTATGTTATTACATGGCATTTCAAGGATCGGCCCCCATGTCATCCCCGAGAGTCACTTATAAGCCTGAGGGTCAGGTACAGGCACGACCAAACGAAGGGCCTAATCACATGACAAAAGTAACCGAAATATCTTAATGATAATGAGCCATTCGAATTTTTACAATGAATTTATAAATGTTCTCAACAACCGGACGAACAAGTGAAGTTATACAGGTTAATAAAAGAGTCACAGTCACATTTCACTTTTCCTGGTGCTGCTTGCTTTGACTGGAAATCCACCATAATCAGAAAATAAGTGATTATTAAGCCAAGCATCTGCAAAGAAACAAAGATCATTGAAATCAGAACTGATGATAAATTTGGACAGTCTGCACGATATAGTTTTAAAACAAGTTTTATCTAATTTCAGTAATCTCTGTGAAAACTATTCAGTTTTCTTTTCCATTTTGATCTATAAATACCAATACAATACATATTTGTGCTAAATGCTATATCCTACCAAAAATAATGCAACAAAATACATGCAAGTTCTAAAACAGTTTGGTTATAAATATCAATTGGGATTTTCACACAGCACAGATATCTAATCCGCATAAATTTATCCTGAAATGTAAATATTCACTTGGTGCGCAGTGTCTACAAGTTTAGATGATGTGGTCGAATGGTTTACACTTGTGACACATCAGTCGCAGCCAAAGGCTCTATGAACTATTCTTTTAACCGCAACACAGATCCTGACACATGACTTCCTCCACCGCCAATCTCTCAAGTTCTTTGTTCCCCAGGCCAAGAAAAGCTGCACCTTTAAAAAAGTCTTTGGCTGTTTTTGACAGAGAAATCCTGACAATGTATTGTTCATTGCAATCACAAGTGTTATTGCATTACCAGTTACTATACCACAACATGAAAAACAGGGTTTGATTGAAATGGTTCTGATGGATTTTGTTCACAGGAATGGGTACCAGCTCCAAAGTATACACTTACTGACAATAGTGTTTGTCTGTCCAAAACAAACATTTGCATTGCTGACAGACCAATAGCTCGTCCTGACATCTGAGACAGGAACATGTAAATCTGGAATAAAACATAAGCCAGTAAATAAAACAATAACGAACAATACTGTCCCTATATTTATTGAAGGCAGCAAAACGTGCCTAAAACGAATCTGTTTTATTTACAATTTTAAAATGATTAATATGATTATTGCCACAATATGGATGACATAATCTGCTGGGTTTATCTGACTGATACATGTGTATAAATGCATCTGTAGGAAACAATATGAAATTATATAGCAGACAAATTATCATTTTTCAAGCAAGCAACTCTATTGTAGGAGGCAGGATGATAAAGCTTGTCAACACTCTGTAGTTTGCACAGTTTCACCAATCTCATTCAAACTTTGCACACAGTTTCAACATATTTTTATCTTGCCTGGAAAAACTTTTGGTACACTTCCATGACATTAAATTTTTATTTACGAAACTAAAATATTACTTTTTGGCGGGTATTTCAAATGTCATGCTGCAGCGATAGACAGCAGCAGCCCAGTGCCAGCCAGTTTTCAGAAATTCAACAGAATTTGGAAAGGAAGGAAGGAAGGAAGGAATGAAGGAAGGAATGAAGGGAGGAATGAACTTCAATGAAGTGGGGAAGTAAGGGAGGAAGAAAGGGAGGGTGGAAGAAAGGGAGGGTGGATAGATAGACAGATTGATGGACAGATAGATAGATAGAGAGATAGATAGATCCTTACGGAAAATAGATCAGCAAATAGGAGATCTCTATAGATAGATATTCTATCTACAAGCAACTCTTAAAGTGCTTGCACATTATCTTATTTGACTATCATGACACAGCACATTTCTTCAGCATAAGCATGGAAGGTGGCAGGTGCATAAATGTCAAATTTTTGATCAAAGTTGCAAAAATCGATTGTTATCCAAGCCTTCCTGTTACTAAATATGGCATTAATGTGGGACATTTTTGTATGTGAATCAGTAGTTCCCATTAAAGTGTTAATAATTGATGGAGCCAATTGGTGTTTAATGGAATAACCGTGATACATTTAATGTCCAGATGTACTAGAGTGAATCGTATTAGTGAAACACTGATGGTCAGCTACAATTTATGTAATTGTGCTTTGGTGTACTTGTAAGGTAGATATTAAGAGCAAGAACATTCAGGACGCCCAATCAATATCACATGAATCGGGTAATTACCATCGCAGAGAACCGATAGCTGAAATGAGACTCGTCCGCCATCCTGATGTTGTGTAAAATGTCATATTCTTCGTTGACCTGAAGCAAACGAGAAAACAGAGACCTGAATAACACCAGTTTGTGCAAATAAATCCCTTTCACCTGAAAGTTCCCATGCAGAGGACAATGAGTTGGTTTTCAATGTGAAGAGCCCTTCTGAACTCAACAACATCTGTTAATGGAGATTGGCAAGGGCTGATTTAAAGGGGGGCACTGTTTAATAATGGGGGGCTTGGAGTTTTCCTCAGCGGGAAATTATTTATTTTACCGTAACAGCAGCCATATTTATTTCAAGCTCGCGAATTCCAAGAATATTCATTCCTAAATCAAGCATCGCTTTCTCAAGACAAGGTTCAAGCTTTGAGTCAGAAATTTTTGACATTTGACTGAAAAAATCCTGAAGGCTCATTTTTCATTCTTTGAACAAGGCTTGAAACTTACTTTCTGAAAAAAAATGGCTACTTTCCAATAACGGTATTCGAAATGACGAGATCTCATCCCTTTGTCATGTCTTTGGGCAAAATATGGCCGAAAACAGTCAAAAATGCACATTTTAAGGACTTTTATTATAGGGTGACAAAATTTTTCACCCGAGTGACATGTAAGGGACTATAACTAGGGACTATAACTATTGTTTTCTTCTAATTACATGTAAATTTGAGATATTTCAGCTATAAACATAATAATAATATTACCAAGAACATTTATTGAGTCTCAATAGCGCATTTTCAACTTATGTCTGCTAAATTTTGAAAAGCTGAAAAAATACATGGCGTCACAAAAAAAAAACTCGGTGTAACATTCACTATGGTTCATTTTTAATTTGCCTATTTAAATATATATTCATTAATTATTACACAAATTTATTATAATAAAATTCTATTACACTGCACACATCATTTCTCATGATCAGCTGTTCTGCACAACCTGTGATAAATTGCCATGTTTCAATGTTGTATTGAGTGTTGGATATTGCTGTGGATTGCACATGTATTGTTTTAACATGTATTCCATGATGCATTCACAGTTTCCCTACACATGTGGGGCATCCTGCAATTTTTAGTTAGTTGAAGTTTAACTCAGGACATGTGAAGATGTTCTAAAATTGCTTACTAAATTTTGATGCTCATAAGGTTAGTACAATTTACTGGTTTTTTGTATAAAAAGTTCTTGTAAAATAATGTAAAATTGATGTGTATAAATATATGCTTATTTCTGTATATATAAAATATGGTGTATATGCTTAAAATCACATTAGCTTAAAAACACATGCAATGTGCATTGTGCATATAGTACTCAGACATTTGAGTTTGATGAACATAATAATTTAGTCAATGTTTGATGTATATGCGAGGTGTAGCTCCAACTTAGATAAATCATATGATGTTTCAGGTTGACTATGTATATGAGTATCTTGATAGACCTTGGATGCTACAGTGTACCCAGGAGTATGCACAATCTTGTGAGTGTTTTTCATTTGTAGTGCTCAATTCATATTTTGTGTAGATTCATGTCACTGGTCAGTCATTATGATATTCAATTTATTTATTGGGTTATTTTATGTTGTTTTTCAGTTTCACCTTGAAACCTTGATCTTGAAACCTTGATCTCGAAACCTTGTTCTTCAAGTGTGCAATAAAAGTGCTGAAGTACAAGTAAACTTTTCGTTGTTCCTTCCCTGGGAGGTAGCATTCAAAAGTGAAAAAGATTTCGTCATCAGTGAAAATTGGACCAGCGGAAGTCATCATGTCTGCAGAAGACAAGAAGGTCCGAGGACAAAAGAAAGCCCAGGTGACGAGGGCCCTGAACAGTATTGACAGGTATGCTGTTGAAGATAATGAAGCTAAAGTTAAAGAAAATGTGGAGCGAGTAATGACAGCATTTGATGAATTTGAACAAGCCCACTTAAAATACCATGATGTGCTTGAAGACGATGCACTTGTTGAAGACAGTGATGGATACTTTGACAAAGCACAGAAGGAATATGTAGCAAAGATGAAATATGCAAAAGACTGGTTAAAAGACAGAAATGGTGGTGATGTTAATAGTGTGAAAGATGAAAAGCCATCTGACTCTATTCAGGCTCAACAGCACTTCATGGCAATGATGAATATGCCAAAAGTTGATATCGAGAAGTTTGATGGCAATCCACTCACGTATCATTCTTTCATTGCCCTGTTCGATGAAGCTGTAGACAGTGTACCAACATCAAATAGAGCAAAATTGACCCGCCTTATCGAATGTACCAAGGGAGACGCTAAGAATGCCATTCGTTCTTGCATCCTTCAGAAAAGTGATGGCGCGTATCAGGATGCTAAGGATATTCTGGCCTGCAGGTTTGGCAGTGACCATCTGGTAACCGAGCGAATGGTTCAAAATCTACGAAGCGGTGGTCGTGTTACATCCCCAGAAGTTTTGCGACAGCTAGCCGATGAGCTGCGGACTTGTGAGAAAACGCTCTCACAGATGGGAACTCTGGCTGAAGTCGAGAGCCAAAAATGCATCACAGACATTGTTCTTCGTCTGGAATTAAAGCTGCAGGATCGGTGGGTGACACGGGCCACAAAAATGAAACGTACCACGAAGATGTATCCCAAATTTAAGGAGTTCGTTGAATTTGCGATCGTGGCCGCTGAAGATTCCAATGATCCCGTGTATGGTCATATCGGTAGCAGAGCTAAGCATGTGCCAAAGCAATCGACAAAGACGACAACTTCTTTTTCTGCCGGCGCAGTGGGGCCTTCAATCTCGAACACAAGGGGCCTTCAATCTCGAACACAACAAAGAGAGCTCCAGGCAGATGTGTTTTATGTTCAGGTGATCATAGACTGTTATATTGCCAAGAGTTTAAACGCATGAGTGTTGTAGCCAGATTGAAAATTGTCGCTGATAAGAGTTTGTGCAATGTGTGTTTGTTGGATAATCACAGAACTGTTGACTGTAAGAAGCAGTACAAATGTACAATTTCTGACTGTGGTGAGAGACATTCCAAATTTTTGCATCTCAATCAGTCGAGTGGTAATGCAAGCAATGTAAATCTACTTGCGAACACAGGTGCAGAATCTTCAGATGAAATGGGTTTGGATGTATGTGACAGTGTTGTTAATGATCAGAAGGGAAATGTAAGTGAAAATTTTGAGGCAAATGTGTCAACTGCAGTGAATGTCCATTTACCTGTCGTCTCTGTTAGGATTAATGATACTGTCATTGTGAATGCTTTGTTGGATACTGGCTCTTCTAGCAGTTTTTGTTCAGCTGATTTAGCAAATCAGTTGAATCTCGATTGTGATAGTACTAAATATAGGCTTAGCACTTTGCATGGTTCCAATGAGCAGGTCACATCTATTGTTTCTTTTAGAGCTGCGTCTCTTGATGGCCACAGGTCGTTGAATATGTCTAATGTCTTTGTGGTAGAAAACATTCCTGTTCAGACTTACTCAGTAGATGTTGCAGCGTATCCACATTTAGAAGGTATGACTTTCACTCCTGGTCATGAGAAGGTTCAGTTGCTTATTGGTCAGGATTACTCCGAAGCTTTGATACCATTAGACGTTCGTCGAGGAGGTTTTGCAGATCCTTTCGCAGTGAGGACTTTGTTCGGGTGGTCCGTAAATGGTCCCCTTAGATGTGTCGACAATGTTGGTTCTGGAGCGGTTTCTCATTTTGTGAACGTTTCTCTGGAAGAAAGGGTCAATAATATGTGGAACATTGAGAATGAGTGTATTGTTGATGAAAATTCCTGGTCAAAAAATGACCATGCGGTTATTGGTTTGTGGGAGAGCTCAGTGACCAAGGTGGATGGTCACTATCAGCTTCCAATCCCTTGGAAGCCTGGAGCCTGCCTTCCGAACAATTTGTCCATGGCAAAGTCCCGGTTGAAGTCTTTGTGTCGAAATTTAGAGAGGAAAGGTCTTTACAGCAAGTATGATGATGAGATTAAGAAGTTATTGGTCGAAGGTTATGCGGAGCCTGTCCCTGATTCTGAATCAGCAAAAAATGAGGTGTGGTACTTGCCCCATCAGGTTGTTGTCTCTGATAGTAAGCCAGGCAAAATCAGAATAGTGTTCGATTGTGCGGCTAAATTCCTCGGAGAGTCCTTAAATGATAAATGTTATCAGGGTCCTGATCTTTGTAATAAGCTCTTGCATGTTCTTCTCAGGTTCAGACAGCACGAGATTGCCATCATGGCAGATGTTAAGGCAATGTATTATCAGGTGGTGATCCCTCCAAAGGACCGTGATGCGTTAAGGTTTCTGTGGTTTGATACATCTGGCCAAGTGTGTCATTTTCGTATGACAAGGCATGTCTTCGGCGGTGTGTGGTGTTCCGCTAGCTCCACTTTTGCTTTGCGTAGGGTATTGTGTGATGGTCCAGATGTTGATCCCCTTGTTGCAGATACAGTTCGTCAGTCTTTCTATGTGGATGATTGTCTAAGGTCAGTCTCAAGTGTGGAAGACGGACACACCGTCATTGCAGGTACAAGGTCGGTCTTACAGGAAGGAGGTTTCAAGCTCACAAAGTTCATTGCCAACAATGTTGAATTGATGTCTGCTGTCCCATTAGAAGATAGAGCTGCTGAAGCAGCTGATGTTGAGTTTGTCAAGGATAGTAAAGTTCTTGGTGTCAAGTGGAATGTTCGTGAAGACAAATTCCATTTCAATGTAAAGGTCAATGACTCTCGTGAAGTGACTAGAAGGTCTATCTTGAGTATAGTCTCATCAATGTACGACCCACTGGGGTTAGTTAGTCCCATTGTCTTAGTTGGTAGGCTGATATTTCAGGAGGCAACCAGGGCGAAGTTGGGATGGGATGACCCAGTACCATCTCATATAGAGAGACGATGGAGAAGTTGGATCCAGGATCTTAGTGATATTGATCAGTTAGGAATTCCCAGGTGTGTTGTTTCAGGTGATGTCTCAGATATGGTCCTGGAGATCCACAACTTCAGTGATGCCAGCATGAATGCGTATGGTTTCTGTAGCTATCTTAGGGCAATCGACAAGCAGGGTACTGTCCAAACTTGTCTACTTATGGCAAAGAGTAGAGTGGCCCCGCTGAAGAGTGTTACAATTCCAAGGCTAGAGTTGTTGGCTGCAGTCATGGCAGCTCAAGCTGATGCTTTGCTTAGGAGGGAACTTGATTTTAATATTGTCAGGTCTTATTTCTGGACTGATAGTGAAATAGTCCTCAAGTACATCCTCAATGAATCCCAGAGATTTCAGGTGTTTGTCAGTAACAGGTTGTCTCAGATCCGGCAGCTTACAAAGCCTGATCAATGGGGTCATGTGTCTGGTAAGTGCAATCCTGCTGATGTTGCTTCTAGGGGTACTAGTGTCAGTTCATTGAATGTAGATCAGTGGTGCAAAGGTCCAAAATTTCTTCGGTCTTATAAAAGTGAATGGGAAGTTGAGAGCTGTGATCCCGTGCTCCCTGTAGGTGATCCAGAGGTCAAAGTCATGTGCAACCTCATTGCAGCGGATGGTGCAGATCATCCTATTGATAGACTGTCTTCTCATTACTCAAGCTGGTATGGTCTCAAGCATGCTGTTGCATGGGTGTTAAGGTTGAAGGGTATTCTGAGGCACAAGATTCGTTCTGATCAGTCTAAGCTCTCTGTACAGGAGATTCAAGATGCAGAGTTAGTTATTGTGAAACGTGCACAGCTGCAGTCTTATGGTAAGGAGGTAGCTTCTCTATCCAGTGGTTCTCCAGTAAGTAGGTCAAGTCCTTTGATTTCATTGGATCCGGTGTTGGATCCCGAGGGCAGATTGATAGTAGGGGGTCGTTTGAAAAGTGCTGATGTTTCTGAGCAGAGCAAACATCCTACTATTATTCCGTTCGATCATCCAGTTTCCCGTTTGATTGTCCAGGAAGAGCACGACAAGGCTCATTTAGGTGTTGAGTGGGTCATAGCCAACGTCAGGAGACGCTACTGGATCACTAGGATCCGTAGACTTGCTAAAGGCATTGCTCACAAGTGTGTCAAATGTAAGCGTTTGTTTGCTGAACCTTTGTTCCAGAAGATGGGTGATCACATTCCTGAAAGATTGGAATCTGGTAAGCCGCCATTTACTTACACAGGGATGGATTGTTTTGGCCCATTTATGGTAAAATTAGGTCGAGCGCAGGTCAAACGATATGGTTGCATTTTTTCCTGTCTCAATACCAGAGCGGTACACATCGAGGTGTTATACTCCATGGACACAGACAGTCTCATAAATGGTTTCCGTAGGTTTGTTGGTAGACGCGGGTTTCCTGCTAAAGTCTGGACTGATCAAGGTACCAACTTTGTGGGTTCTAACACTGAGCTCAAAAATGCCCTGAGTGAGATTGATCCAGATCAGCTGCATAGCTATGGTGTCAAATTGAATGTTGAGTGGCATTTTAATGCCCCATGTGCTTCCCACAAAGGTGGTCTGTGGGAGCGGATGATCAGGATCATTAGAAAGGTGTTTGCTGGGTTGTCTGATATCAATTGTAAGATGTCTGATGAAACTTTGCAGACTTTGATGTGTGAAGTGGAAGCCATCATAAATGGTAGGCCCATCACAAAATCCAGGGAAGATGTCAATGACCTTACTGCTTTAACCCCAAATCACTTGCTTCTGTTGAGGGAGCAGCCAAACTTGTCTCCTGGTCAATTTGCTAATGCTGATCTCTACAAACGCAGGTGGCGCTGTGTACAGCACTTGGCTCAAGAGTTTTGGCGAAGATGGCTCCTAGAGTATCTCCCTGAACTCCAAAGGAGACAAAAGTGGATGTCAGAGGTGAGAAGTGTTCAAATTGGTGACCTGGTGTTGATCAAAAGTGAGGTCACACCAAGAGGTGTTTGGCCAATGGGTCTTGTCACAGAGATCAAGCATAGCTCAGATGGTCTTGTTAGAACAGTAACTGTAAAAACAAGGTCCACTCATTTGGTCAGACCTGTCACTAAGATAGTTTTGCTTGAAGGTGTTGTTTAGTTCGTGTAGTTTTACTTTGATCTCCTATTGTTTGTTTTGGATCCGACATGGATCCAAGGTGGGGAGTGTAACATTCACTATGGTTCATTTTTAATTTGCCTATTTAAATATATATTCATTAATTATTACACAAATTTATTATAATAAAATTCTATTACACTGCACACATCATTTCTCATGATCAGCTGTTCTGCACAACCTGTGATAAATTGCCATGTTTCAATGTTGTATTGAGTGTTGGATATTGCTGTGGATTGCACATGTATTGTTTTAACATGTATTCCATGATGCATTCACAGTTTCCCTACACATGTGGGGCATCCTGCAATTTTTAGTTAGTTGAAGTTTAACTCAGGACATGTGAAGATGTTCTAAAATTGCTTACTAAATTTTGATGCTCATAAGGTTAGTACAATTTACTGGTTTTTTGTATAAAAAGTTCTTGTAAAATAATGTAAAATTGATGTGTATAAATATATGCTTATTTCTGTATATATAAAATATGGTGTATATGCTTAAAATCACATTAGCTTAAAAACACATGCAATGTGCATTGTGCATATAGTACTCAGACATTTGAGTTTGATGAACATAATAATTTAGTCAATGTTTGATGTATATGCGAGGTGTAGCTCCAACTTAGATAAATCATATGATGTTTCAGGTTGACTATGTATGGGTCATTCTCAAATTTCGGGACAATTTGTGTCACTCTAGCTCCCTGACATCAATTTGATTGCGATTAATTTCTGAAGCATCACTCTGCATCTGTTATTCATATTTCTATTTAGGACCACTGCATTTGGAACAAAAAGTCATTCATTAGACCTTTTTTTTGTGCATTATGTACAGGAATTTGTGCAAAATCAATGGTTTTTCCCTGTCACTGGACCTGACATGACAAAATCAAGTGTTTATTTTCCTCCTAATGTACCATTATATTCAAAGTTACTTTGCACAATTCATGAGAATATAACTTTGAATTTATATTTAGTTGACATTCAAAATTTTTTTGGTCTTATTTCATTGATTTAATTGATACGATAAACGTGTCACTAATTTATGTCAATTTTTTTGTCCACTCTGTTACTTGCCACAGCTCGGTTCGTTATTCTTTTTTATGAGCTATTTTCAATGAATATCATCAGACGCATGTGCGCAATAGTACCACTGCCTTGCAGACTTCATAAAACATGTATTCAATAAATTAAGACAAAATATTCATAGAAAATGTTTTTGGTCTCACCAAAATGTCCCCTCCGTTTCCTTCATTTCCAAGCTTACCAAATGATAGTTCTAAAGAGTGATTTCATGTATGTATTGCTGAGTACGACAGCTTTTTATAGTCTGCAATTATTTTATCTTATCTCCAAAATAAAAAGCAGTAATGAGCGAAAAGCAAAAAATTGTTCCCCTCCATTACTGTCCACTCCGTTACCAGATCAAAATAAGAAATCGACATTTGGACCAAAATATCTACTGATATGAGATGAAGTACTTCTGAAAATAATAGTAACACCAATA
Source organism: Platynereis dumerilii (assembly GCA_026936325.1). Taxonomy (NCBI): domain Eukaryota; kingdom Metazoa; phylum Annelida; class Polychaeta; order Phyllodocida; family Nereididae; genus Platynereis; species Platynereis dumerilii. The sequence goes on from JAPTHN010000001.1 coordinate 166,750,247, forward strand.
TTTTATTGTTTCACTTTTGTTGTTGTTCCTGCAGTCAATTTTTTACATCAAAATTCCCCTCCGTTACCACATTGTCCCCTCCGTTACAGGACATTTTTGCTATACCCTCTGTCCCGAAATTTGAGAATGGCCCGTATATGAGTATCTTGATAGACCTTGGATGCTACAGTGTACCCAGGAGTATGCACAATCTTGTGAGTGTTTTTCATTTGTAGTGCTCAATTCATATTTTGTGTAGATTCATGTCACTGGTCAGTCATTATGATATTCAATTTATTTATTGGGTTATTTTATGTTGTTTTTCAGTTTCACCTTGAAACCTTGATCTTGAAACCTTGATCTCGAAACCTTGATCTTCAAGTGTGCAATAAAAGTGCTGAAGTACAAGTAAACTTTTCGTTGTTCCTTCCCTGGGAGGTAGCATTCAAAACTCGGCCTCTTGTCAAAGTCACCAAAATCGAACTTGATATGCCCAGATATATTGGCTGCAACAAGTTTATGTTTAGAAAGTTCAATATGAGACCAGAGGACAGCTTGAGTTTTTTTGGGACCAAATTTTAAAGGATTTTGGCCATCGGTATGGCTCAGTCGGTAATGCAAGGGCAATGGTATTTTATAATGCCCTCAAACCTGTGGATAGACTGTGCAGTTCAACAATGAAACTTGAGTGCAATGCAGGAGCTCCATGACTATTTCAGAACAGTTGAAACTGAAATATTTAATTCTGACTCACCATGCCATTGACATACGCTGAGCTGACACAGTCGATAAATAAGGTTGTACCCGATGTTGCCAACCAGAAGAGGCTTGAATAAAAGAGGCTGGGGTCCTCAGACCTGTCATGATATATCATGTTGTAGAGAATGACACAGATGTTGACCAGATTGAAGACCAAAGAGATGCCAATATGGATGTGCAGGAAAGAGTCCGCCCGCGTCAGTTGTCTAACCAGAGCTTGGTGATGTTGACGCATTCTTTCAAAATCGTTCACAAATGTTTGAAAATCTTCATCATACCCTTCCATGAAATTGCTCTCATTAGCTTCATCATGGTGCGGAAAAACCTCAACGACCCTCAAATTGAGTTTCTTGTTGAAAACTCTGAACTGGATAGTCATGGCATGGCACAAGGACAAATGCAGAACCACCGGGAGTGTCCAGCCTGCTGAGTAGTACACTTGCAAAATGCAAATCATAATTTGCATGGCAATGATCGAACCTTCACTGGATTCATTAGGAACAAAAGGCCACAGCATGGCTTCAAATATTTCAGTTCTTACAATCATATATGCAACAACAGCACAATTGGTAACAATTATGAATATTCCTAAAGTGACATAAACAGTAACCCGCTTTCGGATGGTAGTAGCCCATATTTTGGAATCCAAGCGAATGCCAGTCCACTCCACGAAAAAGGAATACAGACATTTATCATTTTGCAAAGCATAAAAGCACATGAAGTAATTGCCAGTACACAGCATCATCCACGAAAGTACAAGGACTCTTGACATAGTGTAGACATCAAATGAAAGGGGTCCAGTTAACATTCCGAACAACCGAAAAATATTAATAAGCAAGACTAATGTAATAATAATGCAGTAAATTCTTGAGGGTGAACAAGAACTCTTGTTGAAGTAAAGTCCAAATATCTTCAATGCAATCCAAAGTGGCTTTAAAGCTTGCCATTGGAGAGTATCCTCAAAATCTTTCAATGTTTTTAGTTCATCCATTGTTGGATCAGATGTCAATGGAAAGACTTTAACGGCCATATATATATGTTTCTTGGCCTTGTGATTTTACGTTGATTTGCTAACTGTATTTAACCACAGCTGACAGTCACATCATGACAGCCAACCCTAAAATGGACTAAGTTCTCCAACACCATTATTGACCCTGTGCTGGCTTTGTGTGCCAATGTTTGGTAAAATCAGCTGCATGCATGGAGAATCAATTGCTTTTCATTATATGCTTCTTGATGCCAAGCCTGCACCCAACTGTCTTAAAAAACTAACATTTAGCATTCCAAGCAAATGAGTGAATTAATGGCAATAGGGACAAACACTGTCAATTGAAAATGGCTCGCCTTAATTAATTCATCAATATGCGCTGAGTCCAGTTTATATCTGATCGGGAGTGGGTTGTGAGATATAGGAAGTGTTATATGAATAAAGCTAATATGGAAATAGGTTGACCAAAAAGATATCTGCCTGTTGTCTATGAAACCAAATGGTTGCCCCCTAGCACAAGCATTATAAAAAACGTATGGATTGAAGTGTTATCTTAAGGTTGTATTAGGAAGTATTTTCACTCAGTGCTTACTGGTGCATAGAAAATTTTTTTGTCTTGAACAACGAACCATATGATCATTTCATTGCACTTCTTGTTTCCCTGTAGTAACAGCAAACACCTCTTACATTCCAGTATTTATTCAAACCAAACAAAAAACACACAAATCTAATAAACAATCACAAACACCTTCTACACAGTCTGGTGAAAATGAGAACTGCATGCTCCTGCCACCTGGCACAAAAGTTGATTTTGTATGCTACATCATTGCTGTACCAAGAAATAGTTCCAGTTTCATTGCACATTCACAAAATTTCTATTCAACATTGATGTATACCAGAGTCAGACTCGGCATTCAAATTCTCTAAGGAAGTAGACAAGGCCATCAGCACACTCAGAAACAGCCCCGGTGTCTTCCAGACAAAATTGTGTGTGTTCCTCTGATCGAAATGATGTGGACGTTCGCAGGAGCTCGCGGAATAGCACACTAATCACTAGGTGGCAACGCAAGACAGCATATGTTCTGATCTGTGGCAATGCAAGAGCAGTCCACTTGTAGACAGCCTTCTACATGTAAAGCAGAAACTGTCTCATTTGACAAAAATAAGTTTGAAGGCAGGGCCTTCTTGTATGCAGCCTTATGTAATAATTTATACACCCTAGATCAGTTTGCCAGAAAGATTGCAAACAGAGCTCCAATAAGAACCTGAAATCAATTTTTTGTTTAAAATATTTTACCAATAATTATATTTGAGACAAGCTATTGAGCATTTCACTGATATTTGTGCATGCTATATCAAATTGCATTATCAGTATTACATAGAATGGAAAACTTGACGATTATCCATTATGTCATACATTTTACATTGGACAAGCTGATGAAAGTGTCACAATCACATTTCACTTTTCCTGGTCCAGCTTGCTTTGAATGGAAATCCACTATAATGACGAAATAAGTAACTATGAGACCAAGCATCTGTAAAGAAAAAAAACATGTCATCAGCCAATCTTTTCACTAACTAACATATATCCATACTGTGTATCATAATAAATTTTATTTTAAATTTTGATATTGTCAATTTCATCAAATGTTACACATAAAAACTGAACAGCCAAAAAAGTTAACGTAAACAGTCAGACCAAAATATAAGTCCCTCTTTTCATAAAATTGTATATTCCAAAGATTCCTTCTTGGGTTTTTATGACATTTGGATGTATTAAAGACCTGTAAATTGCAAAAATGTGTGAATCTGTAGCTTAGTGGCTTTACTCCTGGCTCAACCAGAAGCATTCACATCTCAATCATACCCAGTAAATAACTGATGATTTCTTTTCTAACATTTTTACTGTATAGGTTACTTGGATGACATCAGAAATAATTTTAGTGGAGTTGGAGCACCTTTTGTTAAATGTATTTTTGGACAAGCCAAAACTTTTTATAAAGAGGGATACATGCAGTCGTGCACTCAGTCAGAAAAAAATAAAGCAATAAAGCCATTAATGCACAGGCGCAATGTCAATATGCGGCAACAAACTGGTCAATCATTCGTATAAATCAGAAAAGAGGTCTTTGAGATATTCAAGCTTACATGAAGGGGGGCTTATTTTTGTTGAACTGTTTGCCTTATAGTATTATATGTTTCAGTGTGCAGTGACAATATTCACTTCATCTACTGTCCCCATACAAATGTTGACAAGGTGGCCTAATGTTTCACATTTGTGACATAATGCATGAAGACAGCAGTTCTATGAACTATTTATGATGCCGCAACTAAACAGCTCAACAAAAATAAGTCCCCCTGTACGAAAACATCAATATCTCAAAGAATTCTTTTCCAATTTCTATTACAGTTGACCCATTTATGGGCTTGCATATCAACATTGTGTCTGTCCATTCGTAACTTGGTCAGTTGACTTTTGTCTGAGCCAGCAGACCCTGAGTGCACATACCCTCTTTTCAAAAAATACAAAGTTTTGGCTTTTCCAAAAAATTGTTTCCAAAATGTAATCAAATACTTCTCAAATTATTTCTTATGTCACCCAAGGAATCTAAACTGTGAAAATATTACAAAAAAGTCCTCCATTATCAACGCAATATGATTGAGAAACAAAAATCTCCAGTCACTTGATGAAGTAAGCTCCAGCTTGTGGCTCCCCTGCATGGTGAAATTTGTCATATCCATTGGAAAAGCCATGGATTTTGAAAACAGGGGTAGGCTCACAAAGGCTACTGGCTCAGCTAGGAATAATGCCACTAAGCTACAAATACACACATTTAGGGTTGATATAAGGCCTATAATTTCAACTTCCATGAAAATCAGAGAAGGTATCTCTGAGATATTCAAGTTTATTTATGGAGGACTTGTTTTTGTTGAAGTGTTTAATATAACCACCACTCAGCTAATACCCTTTTTGAAAAACTTGTAGTCTCAAACAGGTCTACCATTATCAAAAACTCCTGATATTGAAATCTGACATATTGTTATGGTGATATAGATACACCTCTGACACTTCTGATATACCATTTATGCATGCTTTAATAATGCAGTGTAGAACCACTACGATAAAGACAGATTTTGCACATAAGTGAATGTTAACCAACCTCAAATATGCAATGTATATACCCACCGATAATAGTGTTTGTCGGTCCAAAACAAACATTTGCATTGCTGACAAACCAACAGCTTCTCCGGACATTCGCGACAGAAACATGGAGATCTGGAATATAATCTGTGGTGTAAATTACAATGTTTCTTATTAGGTGTTAGTTACACATGCATTTTTTTTTTCTGTTGACATTTGCAAACAAAGGTCTTTACACTTCTACTACAATGTGGCTTTTTCTCATTCTTAAACTCATAATTATTATGAGGTTAAGGAAAGGTATCTACAGTCACATAAACTACTTAATTCATGTTTTTTAAAACACTTTCTTTGGCAAAAAAAGCAGTCCAGACAAAATATAGAGTTTGATGATTGTTATACAAAGTACACATTTTGTGACAAACTATATAATGCACCACAATTTTCACTGTACGAGAGGTAATTTCTCTTTGTCAATAATTGATGGCCCAAAACATATGAATGGTTCAATCATGGAGTGCAATGAAGCACTAATGTAAAAATGCTGCAACAAATACATGTAATGGATCTCAAGAGTGGACAGTGCATCGATATCAGAAGAATCTGATACTTACCACCACTGAGAACGGATTACTGTGATGAGAACCATCTCTTGTCCAAATATTATGTAAAACGTCATACTCATCATTGACCTAGAGCAAATGGGAAGAAGAATAAACTACTTTCACGTGATAAATACATGACAAGTGCCTTGTACTAGAGACACAGGGAGACAAGTGGGGTTTTATGGAAACGTCCTCTACATAACCACAGATGTTTATGGAAAATAATATTTTTCTATATATTAATAAATAGGCACAGTACACACAGATTTAAATAATGGCTAGGCAAATATTTGCATGTTTTGCTTCATTTTATGCAAGAATTTGACATTTTTTGACCCTGATAATTATCTTAGAATTACAGTACAATGAACCAAGAAAATAAGCCAAGGCACAAACTATATGTATATACAAAGTAGTTCACTATCCAAGAAAATACACTAGCTGTCAGGTCTGATATTATTCAGAAGCATATCAATAATATTACTCCACTCACCATGCCATTAACATAAGCTGAGCTGACACAGTCAATGGAAAGATTTATCACCCCGGCCGCAAACCAGAAGAGGTTACCAGGAAGACTAGAAGGCTCAGATCTGCTGTAGTAAATCAAGCCGTAGAGAATGAGGCAAAGGTTTACCAGGTTGAAGACCAAAGAGTTGCCAACATGGATGTGCAGGAAAGAATCAGCTCGCATTAGCTGTCTTACAATTGCTTGGTGGTGTTGCCGCAACCTCTCCAGTTCATTCCCAAACTCCCGGTAATCTTCGTTCGAGACTTCATCCGCCTTTTCCACATCATCTTTGTTGGTGTCATCTCCAAACACATCAAGGACCTTCTCTTTAAGGTTTTCATTGAAAGCTCTAAATTGGATGATGATGACATGACATACAGACACATGCAGCACCACTGGTAGAATCCAACCTGCCGTGTAGTACACTTGCAAGATTAAAACAACAATTCTCATGATGATGATAGACTTTCCACCAGACTCTTGAGGAACTAAAGGCCACAGTGATGAGTCATATATTTGAGTTCCCACAATCAGATATAATACAAGCACACAATTGGAAACAATTAAGAATATTCCAAAAGCGACATAGATGCTCACACGCTTCTTGATGGCAGCAGCCAATGATTTGTCCAAGGGAATGCCAGTCCACTCCACGAAAAATGAATACAGACATTTATCATTCTGAAAAGCATAAAAGCACATGAAGTAATTGCCAGTGCACAGCATCATCCATGAGAGAAAGAGGACCTTTGACATTGTGTACACGTCAAATGAAAGGGGTCCATTTAGAATTCCGAACAACCGAAAGATGTTCATAAGCAGGGTGAGTGTAACTATAACACAGTACAGCCGTGAAGGTGAACAAGAAGTCTTGTTGAAATAAAGTCCAAATATCTTCATCACAATCCATAGTGGCTTCAAAGCCTGCCATTGGAGAGTATCCTCAAATGCGTTCAATGATTTTACTTCCACCATGCTTGGATCAGATGTGAATGGAGATAAATTTTATGTCCATGCTTGTCATCTTGTCTGGTGATTACAAGCTGCTGGGCCTATTGCATTCGATCACAATAAACAGTTACATTATGACTGCCAATCCTAATGTAGGCTAAGTGCTCCAACATGTTTATTGACAAGCTCTCTGGCCTCTTCAATAAGCCCAGCGTCGGCCAAGGTATTGTAACTGTGGCTGATGTCTCAAGTCAAGTAAATGTTTTATCTTTATGCCAAGCCCAGGACAAATTATCTCAAAAGAACTACCTGTAAATGGGTGATTTATTACCAAAAGGGACACAAACTGTCAATCAAATATGACTCAGGAATTTAAGTTTGGTCCTTTCGTCTACAATATATATTATTTATTGCACTCCATGTAAAAATGTACAGGGGTAATACATATACAATATAAATAGTTATACATAATTATAAATATACTTTTTGAAAATCAAAAAGTGGACATAAAGTCCAACATTGTCTCTATCTCAGAGTCTGTAAATTTATCAAGATTCAATGTCCTCTCTCTGCAGGAAACCAGTTCTCTTATGATATTGGCACGATCTTTCTCTGTTGACGAAATCACAAAGTTCATGTCCATATTTCTTAAAAAGGCCATATTTGCACCAATCAGGCCATTGTTTACAAAACTTAAGTTGCTTATGTAATTTATTTTTACATTGTCACTTTTTAGCATCGAAGAACACATCAGCTGGCATCTTTGGTATATTTGGTGCTGGACAGGCTTGCACTTCATCAGTTCAGGGAGGAGAGACGATCTAGTAGTGAAGGGAAGATTCCATAGCCGACGAACTGCTTTCCTCCACGTTACAAAAAAAGCATTTACATCAGGGTCTGTTATTTTCCAAGCCTCACATCCATAGAAGCTACAACACTGGGAATTGAACAACTTGGCACACATGTCTCTTGGTACTGTCTTAAAGTTGGCAATAACACTGTTTGCCTTACCAATGAAATCACTCTGCTTGGCTCTTATTTCATCTGACTCCCTAAGATCCTGACGGACGATGTTACCCAGGTGCTTAACTGAAGACTTCCAGGACAATGTCTTAGAATAGAACTTAACCCATTTTGGAGAAATGTTACTTCTGCATCTTGTAAAATGAATGCAAACAGTTTTTAAGACATTGAAACGTAGAGAGTATTGATACCCAAACTTCTCACACACATGGAGCATTTTCTGTAACATATATCCAGTGGGAGCGAGCAAAGTCACATCATCAGCATAACACAAAGCTCCAAAGTACAGGTGACCAACATGACAGCCAAGTCCTTGACTTTCCAGTAATGACAAAAGTTCATCTATGTACAGCGTAAACAAAATTGGGGATATCACTCCGCCTTGACGAACACCATTGCTTACGGAGAAACACTGAGAATAGCTGTCTCCCCAGGAAGTTCTCACACGCTGTCTGCTGTACATATCCAACAACAGTCTGATAATGGGTGACGGGAGATTTCGTTTCAACAATATTTCAAAAAGCAGATCCAACTTGACCCTGTCAAACGCTTTTGAGGCATCTAATAGTACACAGCTAACTTCACCACTGCGTCGAATATAATGATTAACAACTTCTTTGAGCACTGCAGTACATATTGTGGTAGAATGTCCCTTCTTATAAGAGAATTGGAGATCACTGGTAATGAACAATTTACTGTATTTTGTGAGAATAATCCATTCAATAACTTTGTTGACACTTGAGTATAAAGAAATCCCACGGTAATTGTCACTGTCACAAATATTCTTATTGACATCCTTGGGTAAAAATAGAACAGTAGATAAGAGCAGTTCATTTGCATAATATCCATGTGTCATCATTGCTGAGATAAGTCTCCCGAGTAATTGCTGCCACTTTGCTGTAGAATGAATTATTAGAGAAGACCAGAGGCCCTTATCACCATCGCTCTTCTGTTCCTTTAGATGAGTGAGTGCTTCCTTTACTTCTGCTGAAGTTACTATAACGTCATCCACACTGTATCCTTGTATATCATCTTTTAACTTGCACCTGATTGTGTCCAACGATGATGGGACAGAGGGTGGCCCAAAAAACAAAATTTTTGATTTTCTATTTGCATACCCCCTCATTTTAGGAGAAATAGTGAAAAAAGCACCCTGTAAAAATTTCAAGAAAATCGGTCAAGTCTTAGTGGTCTCTCAAGGCCCCTCCATTGTCAGCAAAAAGGAAAATCTCAACCATTTTCGCCAATACGCGGTTCCTCGTAACTTTGTCAATTTGTACAGTACTGCATTTTAATTGCCATGGTTGGATAGGTCTCAAAAAGAGCTTCAATTTGCATACCAACATTATTGGTCTAAGATAATATCTCAACTCCCATGGTCTCTTCAGTTTACACTTTTCATGAATGAAATTGTTGCTGAACGACCGATCCTGATAAAAGCCAGGATTTTTTTTTTTTTTCGCTGTAAATTGCTGTGATTCTTATTTTCCCAGTTCCAGAATGACCAAATATTTAAAAAATAAGATTTTAACCATGGGAATGCCCGGTTTATGAGTGATGAAATTTAATGTTGAAGTTTGTCGCAAACTCATAAAATAGCAGGGGGGAATTGTAGTATTTCAAATTCATTTCTCCATCCAAATTTATTGCAGGGCAACATGATGGGTACCACTTGAAAGACAATATTCTTATGTTTCACATGATATAAATTATGTTGTCCTATATTTAACTCTTATGAAGTTAAACTATGAAATGCAATAGCCCCTCTCCGATGTTTTCAGCACTTTTGACAAAATCTAATATTGAAACTTTACAGCTCATAAAGCGGGTTTCTCCATGGCAAAAAAAAAGTTTTATGTTTTATCGGGTCATCCTGCCTTTTGAAGAATAAGAACATGCTACTTGACAGTGAAATTTAATGGAAATCTTTTCTTGAACAGGTTTAGTCATTCAGTAAACACTTTCGCACATAAGCACTGTTAGCTGAAGAGTCTATGGGAGTCAAGATATCATCCTAGACCATTAATGTTGGTATGCAAATTGAAGCTAATTTTGAGACCTTTCCAACCATGGCAATTAGAATGTTGTTCATGAAAAATTGACAAAGTTGTGGCAAACCGCGTATTGGCGAAAAATGCCGAAAATGGTTGAAATGTTTCTTTTTCGTGAAAATTGAGGGGCCTTGAGAGACCACTTAGACTTGACTGATTTTCATGAAATTTTAACAAGGTGCTTTTTTCACCATGTCTCCTAAAATGAGGGGGTATGCGGTGTGAATTTCAGAAAAAAATATTTTCCTGTACATTTTTAGGCCACCCTAATGGGACAGAATTGAAAAGTTTCTCAGTCTTTTCATGGAATATATCACATATTACAGCTGGCTCTGACTTTCCATCAATATTGGGTGCAATAACGCGTGACCTTGGTTAGAGTTTATTCAGCTCCTTCCACAGATCCCGACTGTTATTTTCTGCTAGATGCTTGGCCATCTCCTGCTTTCTGAGCTGAGCTTCCTGTCGCCTGATGTCTTGAATTGCACTATGATACTGCTTTCTGCATTTTCTGTAAATATCCAAAACCACTCCGTGATCAGGTTTTCCACACTGTTTCCATAAATTACCCCAGAAGTGGGTGTCATCACGCAGAGGTTTGACCTTGACATTCCAACCAGGAAGGCCCTTCTTTCGCCGTGAGTAGGGAAGTGTTCTTTTACTGGCACTTATACATATATCACTTAAATGATACCATATACAATATGATACTGTCTAATGTTTCTATATTCTTCAATTATAACAAGGGGAGCGGTCAGTCCAGACCCACCCACTACTAAATAGTATTTTTGTATTTATTGCATCTGTGAATTACATGGGTCTTATTACTGTTCAAATTGTGAGATATTTAAAAGGTTATGAGGCACGAGCATACGAAGTCTGGCTATCCCAACTCTGCTGTTCAACATTGAACCAGATGAAGGATAGCACATGACAAAAATTTGTTTGATGTCTCGTTGTTATGGTGTACCATATTATTTTTTTAGATGCGTGAATGTGTATTCATAATAATATTGATGTGTCATTGAGTTATATGCGTCATTGAGTTATATATGTCATTGAGTTATATGTGTACATAGATTCAAAAGTTTGCTGACATACGTTTATCAGTGGATTGACCTGTTAATCATATGAGACCTGCATAATAATTATTTTGGGATATATGTATATAAGGGGGGAGGGGGTGCACCCACCTACGGGTAATGGCAGATATTCTGCTGGGGTGCCCTCCAGCACAACACTGTTAATTATTTATAATTACTAATTATATAACTTATGTATAAATTGTAAGTGCATTATGTTGTGTAAATAAACTTATCCAATACAACATAATACAAATACGAGATGATATGAGTGCAATATGAAAATTTATTCCCAGGCAGCAAATTTACGTTGTTACAAAGTTGTGACCACGTCATACTTCGGTTGTTATAGAAAGCGCAAATCCCAAGTAATACAGTGATATATTGAACAATTTCTCTGACAAAAATTATAGCTCTTTGCTGATTGGTGGTCCACTGGAAAAATAAATTTTCTAATTTCCAATTTGGAAACTGGCTTTGCCACATCATCCACAGTTTTCTGTTGGTCTCCTAATCTTCTTATTTGATGAAGTACCTTAAGTCATTCAATTAGCTGATTAGTTTGTTTATTGTCACCTATGCTGCTAGATATGATAGGCACAGAATCAACTGAATATCCATAACTGACACAAACAAAACATTTTCAAGCCACGGACATCACACAACCAAGTTGAAAGTCAATTTTGAAACTGTTTGGACCGCTAATATGCAAACAGCTCTAACGTAAAATTCGAGATTTTTGTTCAGAAATTTGAAGGCATGTTGCTCAATCAGTTAAAAACCTAGAGATTTGCTATCAAGCGACATGTTTTTAATGTAGCCCAAATGTTATAATGCATTGTTTCAGCCATCTCAGTGCATTTGCCTCCATTTCAAATGTTGCCAAAAAAATCAGAAAATTGCAGTTTATTCACATTTTTGTCACCCAAATTTCTCAGTCATCATAACAAGCGGAGATTTACATGCAATATCATAGTTGAAGGATATTTGCTACAAATTCTATACATGTGGACAGTTTCGGGCTAACCATGCAAATATTCTTGAATACAGTTGAGGTCAAATGTATTCATACAGTGAGGGCTGCTGTTTTTAAACTTATGTGGCATCGTAAAATCTGCCTATATTGGAATGAAAACACTTCAGATTATTTGTTGTGATTGTTGTTCAACTCATGGCAGTGAAAATCCCAGAATCAAATATGATTTGTAGTTGTTAAGAGGCTCTGAATTCAAAATGTCCAAAATTTGGTGGGTCAAAAGAATGTAGATGACCATCGAGGGCTCTGCAGCAGGGTTGGGTTCAAATACAAATATATTTGTATTTGTATTTGTAAATACTGTATTTGTATTTGTATTTAAATACTTTTTCGGAAATTTGAAAGTATTTGTATTTATATTTAAATACTTTGCAAAGTATTTGTATTTGTATTTAAATACTTTTGGCAGATTTCAAAAGTATTTGTATTTGTATTTGTATTTGCATCAAAGTATTTGGTATTTACAAATACATTTTTCAAATACAAGGTCTACAAATGCATTAAAAATCATGCATCCCTTAATTTCAAAAGTGGATATAGCTAATGTGTCTATCTTTATACAATCTTTTTGTTACTATATTTAGTTTCAATATTATTTTTGAAACAGTGGCATTTTAATGAAACCATCTTGGTTTCACTTGAATTGCTTAGTTTGTGGTCTGTACACAAACATAGATGTATAGAGATTATCACTGTCTCTGTGTTGTTAGGTTTGAAGAAGTTGACAATAACTCAGGAATCCAATGGACTGCACAAGTGAAATACAACTCAGCTTCTGTCCTATCTAAACTTTCAATTTTAAGAAAATATTTGTTGAACAAAAGATACAAATGAAATATACACTGTATGAGAAGTCATGAATTATACTTGTTTGCATATTAAGTTTAAAAAATGAAAGATTTTCTTTAATTAATTTAATACACATTTACCTATAGTAGTAATTGTGTATACATCTCACTTACCTATATACTAAATATATTTTCTTTGACAAAAAATGTTACATTTATCTAATAGTTACAGGTAAATATCCATTTTATATTGTCTAATAGTATGAAAGACATAACTATCACACATTTAGAATTTAACTGCTATTCTAACACTGTCTATTGTCTCAATTGCTATTCAAACACAGGTACAGGCCATGCATTGTCTTTAGTGGGCAATGGTGCATTGCAATTATATAGGGGTACCATTATTGTGTGGACATAAATTATACACAAACAGCAGTTATAGAAAGTTCATATTATTTTGCATTTATAATATCTACATCATTATTTAATTAGAGGTCAATTTGCAAGCAAAAGAAAACTTTAATTTTTTAAAGCACATACCAAAGTTCCAGATATTTTTGTATGTTATTCATTATTATAGCCTCACTATCACGGAACAGCTTCCAAATTATAATGCCTTCTTGTTGAATTTTTAAAAAAAAGTAGATTTTATTTATATTTTTGAATTGAGAGGGCTGTCAACAGTGGATTGATTTTTCCAATATTGACTTATTTTCAGCTAACGAAATATGTTGTTAAATGAACGAAACACCTATTTCCCTATTTTATATCAATTTTTTATTGTTCTGTATTTTTCATGAAATTTCCTAGTCAAGCATTCAACGAATTCCTGGTAATGAAAATAGGTATTTTAATGAAACAAATGTGGCATATAGAACAAAAACACGGGATTTTAATGAATCTAACATGATTATTCTATCCCCAAAAGAACTCTTACAAAATTGGCCCAAAAGAACCTTCTGTCTCGACCAATCACAGAGCAGTATTCACCAGTGCACCTTCAATATCCAATCACTGATAGTGTTGATGTTGTGAAGGATTTTGCCCTCAGTTTTGTTGAAAATATCTGACTGAAATTTAGCTACATACTTAATATTTAGTCCTTTGACCTATGATTTAGAAGTAACTTTTACTTAATAATTTACTTAGTTATTTTTCGAAGTACAAAGAACAAATGTGAATAGACAACATTACTGAACCAATGTGTCTGAATGAGCAACTGTATATTCTGTGTTTTTATTCCAAAGTGATTATAATCATCACCAAGGGAAGTGAAAATCATTGTGAATCAGTGAAAATTTGGTATTCAACCTGGAAATACTGGTTTTATTTTGAAATATTCATAGATTAATCAATTTTTATCACTTGATATGCAGAACATCACATTTAATCAATTAAGAGTTAGATAAATAAATATTTGTGCATATTCAAAATCATAATATGCAACTATTCAGTTTATAATCGGGTAAGTAAATGACCGAAAATGTCTCAATTTGAACAGATTTTAATGAAGGAACTTGACAATAATGTTATGAAAAATTTAATAATTATTATTATTACTTGTTAAAACTATATAACCTACAGACCCATAACAGTTTGTTGTATTCATAAACATTAGCTGGAGTTAGATTGGAAACAATTTAAAAAGACAGGTTTGAAGGTCTAAGACAGAATTATTGAAAGTATTTCCAAATATATTTGCAAATATATTTGTATTTGTATTTAAATACTTTCAAAATTTGAGTATTTGTATTTGTATTTGTATTTGAAAGAATTGAAAGTATTTGTATTTGTATTTAAATACTTTTGAGCTCAACTGTATTTGTATTTGTATTTATATTTAGAAAGATTGAAAGTATTTGTATTTGTATTTAAATACTTTTATCTGTATTTGAACCCAACCCTGCTCTGCAGCCTATCGTTCAACAGAATCATGGCATAAATAGTAAATAGATGGGACCTATCTATAAAACAAGAATGCAGTTTGGTCAAAAAGGTGGATCTCATCCCAACATTAACAAAGAAGGTGTTCTGTGGAGAACAACAGGCATATTGGACAGAGCTGTGGGCAAGCATTGTCAAACACACTTTGCTTAACACAGCCTGATGGCATTCAATGCAATAAAAATGTCACTTTATCTGGTTTAAAGTACAGTCGAGATTCAAATCTTATCCCAAAAACCTTTCTGCTGCTTCATGAAGTTATCAGAGATGAAATTGGATGTTTTGTTTTGGTGCATTGGCTCTTTTTTGCATTGAGACCTCTTGGAGGCCATGTTGGTGCTATGTTCATAGTACTTGTTGACAGCTATGTCGACAGCTATGTCCCCTTTGCAGCTGTGTCCATAATTCTCCACAAAGCCCTTTCATTGTTAATTTGGGTTGTTTGTTACCATACTGACTAAAATTCATTGTCTGACAGACAGCCTCCATCCATTTCCCACTTGTGCAGTGATTCTGTTGACCAATTTTCCACATACTTCCTCATGGTGGTGTATATTGTGGACCTTGGTGTGTGAAATTGTTCAGATAATGCATGCAATTTGTTTCCTGGCCATTTCAGCTGACTTATTCACCTTTTCATGTATTTGCCACATGTTTTTTCCTTTAAATAAGTTTTGAAAAATGGAAATAATACACGGAAGTAGATTACTTGTCACATCCCTTAAGAAAAATTAGGTCAGTAACAGTTTGCATTTCAGAAATTTACAAAACATAATCAGGCATTGAGGCATCCATTTCTGACATCAATTTCCATTGTTTAGTTGGTTTACCCATTGCTTATTTTGCATATATTGGAGAAAAATCCAAGTGTATGATTTCTTTTGACCCACCAAATTTTGGACATTTTGAATTCAGAGCCTCTTAACAACTACAAATCATATTTGATTCTGTTTTTTTCACTGCCATGAGTTGAACAACAATCACAACAAATAATCTGAAGTGTTTTCATTCCAATATAGGCAGATTTTACGACGCCACATAAGTTTGAAAACAGCAGCCCTCGCTGTATGAATACATTTGACCTCAACTGTATATGGTCTGAAAAACTGAAATTATGTAACATTGGTCAACTTCTGACCAAATTTTGCAAGGTATAGTATATCCTATATCAAAAAAGTTGATACACTCAGCTAAAGAACAACATCAAATGCGTTCATAGGAAAAAATTCAAGTTGCTATTTACAGGTACTTTTTTTTTTTTTTACATAAAAATGACTTGTTTCATTTGTACAAATTTGTGTTATTAATACACTTTTGCCATGCCAAAAAGTTATTGTGTGCTTTTTTTAACACTATTGCATGGCATCCTATCAATGACATGTTGATGTCATGTTGGTATCATTTTATTACACTAAAAATATGTTTTGCAGCTTTTTGAAATAAACGTTTTTATATTGTCAAAGATACTGACACATTTCGAAGACATCTTGACTTGTTTATGGCATTATCAAATGCATCTTAGACATTAACCACCATGGTTATACTTTGTGTGGATTAAATTAATTTCATATCTCCCAATTCTTTTGTAGTCATTATGGGTTTTCTTGGAAGTTGCCCATGTATCAGAAGCTGATATTTCTGTACATTGTACAATTGAATCAACATTTTCTTGCAAAGGCAAATATAGGCCTACCATAATTTAGTGGGCAAAATCAGGACGCCAAAGGCAGAAGGTGCACTCTGGCCTTAGACAACAATAAACCAACTGAGTTGAAATATGAATAATATTATTACTCAGTTCAAACATCAGATACTGCATTTTATTTTAGACACATTAAAAATGAGCACAGTAGCAGTTTTATTCATATACATTTTTTAAACTTCTGATAATGCCTGTTTTGAATAAAAACAAATAACTTTTGAAAAGTTATGGAGATATAATACCAAAAGATACCATCTTGGAAATTTATAGCTATGAACATATTTGATGATGTTCTTCAGGCTGGTGCTTTCACTTTTTTTTATATAGGCAACTATACCTTTTAAAAATTGGTCTGAAGTTGACCAATTTTAAACATTTTCAGTATTTCAGACCAGACATCCGGAGACAAAAATGTAAACTGTAATTTTCAGATTTTGTCGACAACCTGTGAAATGGAGACAAATCCACTGAGATGGCTGAAACAATGCATTAAAACATTTTAGCTACATTAAAAATGTGTAAAGATATCACTGTATCATTTGAGAATTGTGCTTTCTGGCTAGAAAACTCGATTGTGGAAAAATTTCAAGGCATGCATTCTGAATCGGTTGAGTGCGAAAGTTTTCTGAAAAATTATGAAATTACACAGGATTACCAACAAAGCTACATTTCACATCATAACGGCCAAACTAAACATATTTTGACAAATTTCAAACCAGATTCTGTCGAGAGCTCCTTAAATATGTCAAAAAGTATTCTTTTCAAAGCATTGCTGTTCACCATCCGATGAAGTTCACTGATTCACTGTGCCCCCTCCCCCCCCCAACTACACTGTTATTCTGTTAATGCAACTGATAATCCCAAAAGCATGGCTGAAGCACTTTTCAGATTTTTTATTGACATTTCAAATACAAGAAATACAGCTTACATTTCATTCAGTTTCCTTTTACATTGCAGGCTTTATACATATGATAAATTTTAAGAATTCATGCTTCTCTTTTTTAGGAAGTGAAGGAGCAGAAAAAAACTCACCTTGATCGATAAACATAATTTGAATAATATGTATAATTGCTTATGTATTAAAATTTTACATAAAAATTACAACATCTAAAAGTAAAGTTGACAAATTTACATATCAATTAATGAGACAAATTTACATATTAATTAATGAGTAAAATCATTTTTAAAACAACACATATCTATCACTTATAGTTATATAATGTCAAAAGCTTTGGATATCAGTAATATAACAACTATAAAGCTTATAGATATGTTGTACAATTAACATTTATCAAGCTGATGACAGTGTCACAATCACATTTCACTTTTCCTGGTCCCGCCTGCTTAGAATTGAAATCCACCAAAATGAAGAAATAAGTAATTATGAGGCCAAGCATCTGAAGAGAAACAAAAGAGATGTCAGATAAACCTGCTACTTACTTCATATACACGTATATATGCTGCACCTATCATTTGCAGTTCAGTGAAATAAAGCAATTTATTGGACAGAGTCAAGAAATACTTCTTTCCACAAGGACACCGAGCGAATTTCATGTTCAACTATTGCATCCAGTGTCCACCTTAAAGTCCAATCTGTCAACCTGTATTATTATCCACTGCTAAGTTGCAGTGGATATAGGCTTCGTCTGAAAGAATTTACAAACTGTGTAAAATTTCCAGACAGTGCTGCTTCATACTGCCTTCACTTTCAATGTTCCCCTTTCAATGTTTCCCAAGGTACATTTCCCCAATGTGTAAGGCCTCAAAATCCATTTTAAGTGACCTCAATTTTCCATAAATGGTTAAAAAGTGTAATTTAGCTGCCTGATTCTCCACTGTCCATGCACACTCCAACTTCATCACTTTGTTCAAATGTTGTCCGTCAACCGGGCAGTCGGGCGGCAGGCGGATAGATCGTTTCCGGGCCAGAACTCAGCCCCTAATTTGTATTTTTATATATTATTGGTCCCCTGGTGTGGGGAAATTTGTGGTGAGCCTTCCACTGAATGCAGCTCAGGGCAGCCACAGAACAGCGCCCATGGGCAGAGGATACAGGAACATTGCCCAAGGTTCCTATGCCATAGCACCCTCCAGTGTCGGTGATCGCCGTATGATGATGATTGATGAGAAGACTGGGAGTCTGGAACATACCCTATTAATTCAGGGATGCCCAGGGTCTTTCAGTTGCCCCAGCACAGAACACTGGATACAATCGACCTCCATTTAATGTCCCGTGGGCTCGGACTAAATTGAGTTCCGGGGTGGGATTCGAACCCACGCCCTAAGAGCCAGTGGTTGCGCACACAAGCACTCTTAACCATTAGGCCACGGCGGAACTATAACATGTACATGGATGAAATTTGGTACATGTATATATGGTCTAGTTGTGCCTTTTGGTGGTCAGATAGTTGGATATCTATACTTTTTGATAAAATGAGAAAAATATAAAAAAATAATTTTTTTGTTTTTGTTTCGGGCCAGCACTCGGCTACTAATGTAAGTACATGGAAGAAATCTGGTAAACATATTGTCTATATGGCCTAGTTGTGCCTTTTGATGGTCTTTTAAATATTTCATACTTTTTGAAATATCAGGTAAATATATTTAAAAAATATTTATTTTCCTTTGAGCGCCAGGACTTCGCCCCTATTGCAAGTACATGGATGAAATTTGGTGCATATATATTGTCTATATGGTCTAGTTGTGCCTTTTGATAGTTTGATTGATGCATATTCAATACTTTTTAAAATATTGGGTAAAAATATTTAAAATTACTATTTCCTGTACAGAGCCAGGATTTAGCTACTATTGCATGTAGGTACAGGTCTACATGGATGAAATTGTGTACACTTAATGCCCATATGCTCTAGTTGAGCCCTATGGAGGCATTATTGATGGATATTCTACAGGCCTACTTTTTGAAAT
The DNA here is from genome assembly GCA_026936325.1 of Platynereis dumerilii. Taxonomy (NCBI): domain Eukaryota; kingdom Metazoa; phylum Annelida; class Polychaeta; order Phyllodocida; family Nereididae; genus Platynereis; species Platynereis dumerilii. The sequence continues at coordinate 166,769,736 of JAPTHN010000001.1, forward strand.
ATTAAGAAAAACATTACTTCTTTTTTCACTTTCCACACCAAAACTCGGCCAATATTGCATGTAGGTCCTACATGGATGAAATTTGGTACATTTGCGCCTTCACGGTGTTGTTATGTCTTTTGATGCTCTGCTTCATATGTATTTAGTCTCTCTCGAAATATTCAGAAAAATATTTATAAATTGATATATGTTGGGTTTCTGGCCCACAGCTCACAACAAGCGCCATAATATAATGTGTCATTTCTTATAAAGAAAGTTCTTCAATATCACAACACAATACTGAGAAAATGAGGTGAATCCACTTTGAAGTAGTCTTGTCTCTCTATCACCTCAGCTTGGCAAGATGGAATATTATTGAGATACGATGCTCTACGCTGAAGGTTTGCTGCTATGCACTAGTATGCAGGCTATGTTTGTATACACGATGAGTAATAGCAAGTGATGATATTGATACTCTTCTGATGGACCATATAATTAGGCCCTATGCAAACTTGTATACAAATAATATACCCACCGATAGTAGTGTTTGTCTGTCCAAAACGAACATTTGCATTGCTGACAAACCAACAGCTTCTCCGGACATGCGTGACAGAAACATGAAGATCTGGAAACACAACACATTCAGATGGTGTAAAATTCAAACACTATTACATCTTAATGTTTGCTGGACCTTTTTGTTTTCTGTAGTTACTCTTCTGTTTGCAATTGCCAGTATGTTTACATTTCTTTTATTCCTTGTATTGGAACTCGTACGCAGGTAAATTACAGTTCTTCATGTTACACATTTACATTATAAATCAATTATTGCAGCATATTACATTGGAGTTTTATGAAGCAAATAAAAAAGAAAGGCAGGCTAAATATTGAGTTACCATTTCTACTTCTGTTCATAAATATCAAATGAATGCGATAATTACCACAACTGAGAAAGGATTGCTGAAATCAGAGCCTTCTCTCATCCAAATATTATGCAAAACATCATACTCTTCATTGACCTAGAGCAAATGATACGACAAGAGAATAACACCAGTTTATACAAATAAATGCCTTTCACATGGCAGCACATGACAACTTCCATGCATGTGAAGACAAGTGGGTTTTCATTAGCATATTCTGAACACAACCACACCTTTTATGGAAAATGATGTTATTGCATACATGTATATATAATATATACAGATTTAAAAAAGACTGGGCTAATATTACCTGTAGGCCTATGTTTTTAATTCAAAAGGACAGAAAACAAAGACATCAAAGAATTTCTTATGGCCCTGATCTTATCTCATTCAATTTAAAGTGGTTCAATGAAACAGGAAATATAAGCCAAGGCACAACCATGATACAGTTCAGATTCCAGGGAAATAATTAAACGTTCAGGACTGGTATTGTTCAAAAATATATATCATCTTAAAGGATATTGATACAGTTCGCAATGATGCCCCCTGGTGTTAATAATTCTGGAAATTTACAGTACACTTAAATTTCTTCCTGCACCTGCATATTCTGCAATAGAAACTGCAGAATTCTGCAGAAAACTGCAGACTTCTGCAGTTCTGAAAAAAATTCTGCAGTTCTGTAGGAAACTGCAGAATTCTGCAGAAAACTGCAGAATTCTGCAGAAAACTGCAGAATTCTGCAGAAAATTGCAGAATTCTGCAGTTCTGAAAAAAATTCTGCAGTTCTGTAGGAAACTGCAGAATTCTGCAGAAAACTGCAGAATTCTGCAGTTCTGCAGCTCCATGCAGTATTTGTGAACCTCTGGTACTATTAATGCATCTCATAAATTGCAATGCATCTGCTAAGTTCAGACCTCTTTGACAAGGGTCTTGCCACTACCCAGGAAAACGTTGGTTGCGGTTTGGGGTTGAGTGGGGGGGGGGGGGTCTGGGGTCTTGATGCTCATCTGCAATGCATTCTGCAGCTTGCAAAATGGTCTGCTTCATCTGCATGGTCCGCATTTTACACTGACCCTGCAAAATGGCATTTTTGCGAGCTGACCGTTCGCCGAAAAATGTGTCGTACGGCAAAAAGAAACAACGACGGACAAAGACTGCCTACTGCAGTCTATAGACCTGGTTGTAGGGTACCTGAAACTTTTTTCTGAATGAAATTTGGTTAAGAATTGACCGAACAGAGAGGCAAAACGTCCATGGAAGTTTATTTTGATAGAGCACTGTCAGTAGTTTATAAAATGACATTTTTGCGAGCTGACAGATCGCCGAAAAATGTATCGTACGGCGAAAAGAAACAACGACGGACAAAGACTGACTACTGCAGTCTGTAGACCTGGTTGTGGGGTACCTGAAACTTTTTTCTGAACGAAATTTGGTTGAGAATTGACCGAACAGAGAGGCAAAACGTCCATGGAAGTTTATTTTGGTAGAGCACTGTCAGCAGTTTATAAAATGACATTTTTGCGAGCTGACAGATCGCCGAAAAATGTATCGTACGGCGAAAAGAAACAACGACGGACAAAGACTGACTACTGCAGTCTGTAGACCTGGTTGTGGGGTACCTGAAACTTTTTTCTGAACGAAATTTGGTTGAGAATTGACCGAACAGAGAGGCAAAACGTCCATGGAAGTTTATTTTGGTTCTATTCACTGTCAGCAGTTTATAAAATGACATTTTTGCGAGCTTACCGATCGCCGAAAAATGTATCGTACGGCGAAAAGATCAACGACGGACAAAGACTGACTACTGCAGTCTATAGACCTGGTTGTAGGGTACCTGAAACTTTTTTCGGAATGAAATTTGGTTGAGAATTGGCCGAGCAGAGAGGCAAAATGTCCATGGAAGTTTATTTTGATAGAGGTCATTCCACAAACTGCTACCTGGTAGAACTGACGAATTCTGCAGTTTCCTACAGAACTGCAGAATCTTTTCAGAACTGCAGAATTCTGCAATTTTCTGCAGAATTCTGCAAAAAACTGCAGAATTCTGCAGTTTTTTGCAGAGCTGCATAAAACCCCCCAGGCTGCATATCTCCTACAGAAATACAGATTTTGCTGCAGAAACTTTTCAGAAACACTGCAATGACTGAGGACTACCAAAACCCCGACCCCCCAAACCACAACCCCCCAAACCAACCCCCCAAACCACGTTTCCTTGGTAGTGGCAAGCCTCATGTCAGAGAGGTCTGAACTTTGAAGATGCATTGCAATAAACTACAGGAAGTAACAGAGGTTCAGAAATCATGCAGGGAGCTGCAGAACTGCAGAATTCTGCAATTTTCTGCAGAATTCTGCAATTTTCTGCAGAATTCTGCAGTTTCCTACAGAACTGCAGAATTTTTTTTCAGAACTGCAGAATTCTGCAATTTTCTACAGAATTCTGCAGTTTTTTGCAGAACTGCAGAATTCTGCAGTTTTCTGCAGAATTCTGCAGTTTTTAGCAGAATTCTGCAGTTTTTTGCAGCTAGCTGCAGAAGTGCATAAAACCTCCCAGGTTGCATATCTCCTACAGAAATACAGATTTTGCTGCAGAAACTTTTCAGAAACACTGCAATGACTGAGGACTACCAAATCCCCGACCCCCCAAACCACAACCCCCAAAACCAACCCCCCAAATCAATGTTTCCTTGGTAGCGGCAAGCCAAATGTCAAAGAAGTCTGAACTGTACAGATGCAATACACTGGAGGAAGTAACAGAGGTTCAGAAATCATGCAGTTAGCTGCAGAACTGCAGAATTCTGCAGCTTCCTGCAGATTTTTTTTGAAACTGCAGAATTCTGCAGTTTTCTGCAGAATTCTGCTGTTTTCTGCAGAATTCTGCAGTTTTTTGCAGAGCTGCATAAAACCTCCCAGGCTGCATATCTCCTGCAGAATTACAGATTTTGCTGCAGAAACTTTTCAGAAACGCTGTAGTGACTGAGGACTACCAAAAACCCCGATCCTTCATACAACAATCCCCCAAACCACGTTTCCTTGGTAGCGGCAAGCCCCATGTCAAAGAGGTCTGAACTTTGAAGATGCATTGCAATAAACTGCAGGAAGTAACAGAGGTTCAGAAATCATGCAGGGAGCTGCAGAACTGCAGAATTCTGCAGCTTCCTGCAGAGTTTTTTTTGAAACCGCAGATTTTTTTTGGAACTGCAGAATTCTGCAGTTTTTTTGCAGAACTGCAGAATTCTGCAGTTTCCTGCAGAATTCTGCAGTTTTCCGCAGAATTCTGCAGTTTTTTGCAGAATTCTGCAGTTTTTTGCAGAACTGCAGAATTCTGCAGTTTTTTGCAGAACTGCAGGAAGAAATTATATACTCCTCGAAATTTAAGATATATATGCCTCACCATTCTCCTGTATTCCCAAAAGTTTTAACAGTCTTCTCCCAAAATTTCATTCATTTATCATGGTTAGTTCTGAACTGTATCATTTCACTTTAAGGTCATTCCACTCACCAAGCCATTGACGTAAGCCGAGCTGACACAGTCAATGGAAAGGTTTATCGCTCCTGTCACAAACCAGAAGAGGTTACCGACAAAAGCAGAAGGGTCCTCAGATCTACTGTAGTAAATCAAGCCGTAGAGAATGAGACAGAGGTTGACCAGGTTGAAGACCAAAGACATACCAATGTGGATATGCAGGAAAGAGTTGGCATGCAATAACTGTCTCACAAGAGCTTGGTGGTGTTGCCGCATTCTCTCCAATTCACTCTCAAACTTCCGACAATCTTCAATCAAGACTTCCTCAGACTTTTCCACACCAGTTGGGTTTGTCTCATCTCCAAAAACACCATGGACCTTGTCTTTGAGTTTCTTGTTGAAATCTCTAAACTGGATGATGATGACATGACATATGGACACATGCAGAATAACTGGCAGAATCCAACCTGCAGAGTAGTACACCATCAAGATGCAAACCACGACTTTCATGATGATTAATGAAACTTCACCTTCACTTGAATTCATAGGATCTAAGGGCCACACCAATGAATCAAACAAATGAGTTTCTACAATCATATATGTTACAACTGCACCATTGAAAACAATAACAAATATTCCCAATGTGACATAAACAAAGACACGTGTTTGGGTGGCAGCCCATAATTTGGAGTCCAAGCGAATACCAGTCCACTCCATGAAAAACGAATACAGACATTTGTCATTCTGCAAAGCATAAAAGCACATGAAGTAATTGCCAGTACACAGCATCATCCAGGTTAGTGAAAGAACTTTCAACATTGTGTATGCATCAAATGAAAGTTGTTCGCTCAGCACTCCTAAACATCGAACCATGTTCAAAAGCAAGATGAGCGTAACTATAACACAGTAGAGTCTAGACGGTGAACAAGAACTCTTGTTGAAATAAAGTCCAAATGTCTTCATCACAATCCACAGCGGCCTTAAAGCCTGCCATTGGGGAGTATCCTCAAATGCTTTTAATGTTTTCACTGCCTCCATTTTTGGACTGGCAGTGAATGGATAGACATCAACATCCATATACGTATCTATTGGCTGGTTTACAGAGCTGCATTAACTTCATCCAAGGATGGTTGATATTACCAAAGTGGCAGGACATAGTGGAACCAATCGTTCAAATGGACCATGAGCCCCAATTACCTTATTGATGAGCCAGCCCTATCTTAGTACTCAATACTGGCCATACTAGCAAATGAAATTCCTGGATCACTTATCTTGATGAATCTGATGTCATTCTAAGCATTACTGAAAAAAAAAGCAACAGTCACAGAATAGATCAATGGATTTAAACAATAGAATAAAGGAAAAACCCCATTCACTCTTAATGGCTTGCCTCATTGCCACAAACATTTCATTGATTTGGGTTATATCGTCTTTTTACCTCCTGCAAAACTTTGATGAATAATCACCATACCAGAAAATTTAGTTTAAAAAAGTAAATTCTTTCATCTTGCTAATATAAATCCAAACAACTTCATGTAAACAGTTTTATAGGCAACAAGCACCAATTACATGGCATCATTTTATTTGGGTACAGATGGAGCAAATATATCAAGCACATTACATTACAATGTATACACATTATAGTTGTGATTCGATGTCAACACAGGAAAAGCCATTAGTTTAAAAGCCCACCACACTGCAACTACAAGTAAATGCATCACTCCAAACAATCAGAAGTCAGTAAATAAACTTCCATTAATGTAATTTTCTGCGCATAGTCACCGCATACATTGTTGAATTAGTCATGAATGAGAAGGCCGCAGACTTTAGGAGTGCATAGTCCAGCGAAGCGACATAAGCACGTGTCACATTTGGGAAGCATATATCTTGTGTGACTTGGATAGTAGATATCTGATGTGAGTAATGTATACATTTTAGGCACCCCTTGGTAAACTTTCCATTAACTTTAATTTTGACAAGACACACAGTCCAAAAACATTCCATGCAATTTATTGAAGAAGACGTCATATATTTATTCTACATTACATGAAACTACAGTTCACAGCAGATGAATTGTCAAATAATGTGAAGTTGGCCAAGCAGTGAGCACAGGATTTAGCCATGTCTTCACCGGAAGTCGTTTGAGGAGACCGGAACTGGAGCAGCAGGAAGAAGTAGGTCAAGAACATTCCTGCCACCTGAAAAGGGATTGCATGGTCAAAAATATATATAGATAATATTGCCACCTAAGACAATGAGTCATACGATAGTGTTTGGAATTTTGAGAGCTGCATCCTTACAATGCTTCCATGCAGAGCATTTGGTTTTTTAAAATTTCATTTTGGTTGATTTTATTGTTTCCTAGCAACTCTTCAACTGAAAATGTAAATTTCTGTAGAAATACAATTTCTGTGTTATTTTCCTAATATTAGTAATAATCCAATGAAAATTAGAGTACACTGTTAAAAATTTTGCGTAGAGGTACAGAAATTTCGGTAAGGCTACAGAAAAATCTATTGGATAACTGCCAGTTCAGTAATGCTTACAGTTCGTGCTCTGTAGGCACACATTTCTGCAATCAGCTCAATTACATAATTATCTATACAAGAACTGGCTTCTAACAGTGTATGTACAGATATCTGTGAAATGCTCATCCATTGTTACTGAGGTGTTGTTGTACCACAATTTGTTAATCTCTGTCATAGTTTTTAAATCTCACCTCTGAATAGAAACACAAAGAGGATAATGAAATAAGTTATGAAGGAACTCATTTGTATTTCTCAATCCAGACACTTGAGAGCAGAGAATGGTAAGATATAAATTCTTTATTTTAGAGAGAGGTGTATGTAAGGTAAATGCAATTTGTTAGATTTACCTTGTGATAATGCAAGTGTGGGTGCAGGCACTTCAATGAAGCTTTGAAATATAATGTGAAAGATGTGTATGTAACCAATCAACAAAGGGGAAACTGGGGTAAGTTGTTCCACCCAATGTTTGAGAGAAATAAAATACAAAACAACTAAAGAAGGCGATAACACTCTGTGCCCATTACTGTGTTACATGACTTAACCTGGAAAATATAATACTGCAATAAGCTTCTTTCAAATCTTAACTTTATTGCTGAAAACTTGATGTCCTGAGGATGGACAATAATGTTTCTCAATTGCACAATATTATTGGCATTTGGGTGATGTCTCTCCAGCTAATTGCTGATGGTAGGTAGTAGGCCTATCTGACATTTTGGGTTGTCAGATTTAATCTAGGATTTTTGGCAACTTATTTTATTTCTCATATATTTTCACTATTGGATATAACTTGCCTTAGGCATCATATGATATAACTGAGACGAAAAAGAATGTTCAATTCGACTTTCCAAAGAAACTTATAATTCTTGACAGTGTTTGCCACATTTTGCTTTGTTTGGGTATACAGCATAAATTTTTGATGAGTTACAAGTAATATATCAGTATAAGTTTGGAGGAAAGACACCTTGTCAATCATTTGGCACATTTTTACCCACCTCAGGACAAGTTGTGCCACAATCACTACATTTTATTTATGCACAACTATGATCATGTCCCTTGTCATCTGTCTTGGAAAATGTTTTAAAAAATTTGGACAACTTGCACTAACCTCCCCAATCCGAGGAAACTAAAATAAAGACATAAGAAACAATGCATGTTTGAGCTATAAATGTTGTAACTTAGTTCCCTGCCTCCTTGTCCAAAAAGAAAACTTGGCATCAAAACTATAATTGTTTTCTGACTTAAATGGTTTTTTCTCTTCTATGAATTATTGAAAATTTGGTATATCCATAAATTTGCTCATGTAAAAATATCGATATTCTTGCATATTAACTTTCTGACTGATATCTTTGAAAAGCAGAAGCAATTATTTAGCAATGAAAGACATTTGCTGGTTAATTTGTTAACTTCTTTGGGTCAATATAAATCTATTGTATTAGAGGACTGTTTAATCACTTAAATACCAAAACTATTATTTTATAAGTATCATTTCAATCACAGTCAAAGCAGGCCTATTTAAATTATTGGGTTGGTTGATGAGAGAACAGAAAGTTAACATGTAACTCATTTGTAAGATAATTGTAGTTGTGTAGAATATGTGTTATACATTACAATAATTTATCTTTTCAGAGATTCATCAGAAATGCCAATGGAAATGGATGATCAAGGCCTCTTCTCCTGTATTTATGTACTTGGAAGAGGATGTAGGAATAAGGCAAAAGGAACAATGTAGTTGCTGGTCAACATAGATCCAGGTGACCCGCCCAGTATGGAAATTGAACCCAGGATCCAGCGATTGGTCACTAAGTGTGATGCTTACTTAGCTCCTTGGACCAGAAATAACAACAACACAAAAGAAACTTACAGATGTTATGATTATTTCGTCCTTAGTCCTAATGTCATCCAATTGATGATTTGTACATCGCATGATTATTGAGAGTGAATATGTGCAGTTTTTAAGAAATTGTATAAATAACCAGAATTCATAGTAGCTTACAAGACATCTCTTGAAATAAAGTCTGATACAATAGATTTGTGTGACATGATCAATGTATGATTCTGCATTTTGAGGTATATTTATAAAGATGTAAACATGTTAATCATGCTGAAAGATGATTTCATAAGAAATTAAAAAATGCTATGGAGCATGTGAATCTCATCAAATAGTGTGCATGTCTGTACGGTTGGAAATTTGGCTTATAGAGTTATACATAATTATGTATACCTTCTATTATCATGATGCATCTGAAGAATGGCAAGGCTGATGTCACTACTGGAAATGAGCTTACAGCAGAGTATATTTTGAAGCCATGTGTTTTGCAAAACTAGTGATTGATGTCAAATTATTCTAGAAAATGATTTTATTTTTTTCTCCATATCAATGATTTTGGCTCTTCCTCAGTTTTAACGTCTGCTAAAAACATTTTGGCATCAGAGAATAAATGAATTTTATGGTGCTTTTGGCAACAACTATACCTACTACTTATGCTGGGTAGACAACACATGTTTTGGGTTCTGCCATGAATTTTTGCTTGATATGTAACAAACTAATCCATCAGAACTTAAAATTGGTTGCATAACAACCAAGGAATTAATTAAACAGCAACAGCAAAGGTAGTTGACTGATTGGTTACAGTCTCTTGCTCCACTGGAAGTCTGTATAAATATTGTTTACAAAAGATACTTTTATTTCCCTTATTTTAATAGAAACTTTATTATAAATGAGCTGATTCAGCAGTTGGGTGACTGAGGGGTTAAGTGAACTGTCAAGAGCAAAATCTCAGCTGGATGTCGTTTGGATGAGATGTTAAATTGGTGGCCCCTCATATCAGTGTCTGTGCTTGGCAAGAAAAAGATCGCTCAGATGGTTAATTCTTTCTTTCTATCTTCCTGTCTATCTAGCTATCTATCTATCCATCTGTGGTTGGTTAATGCATTTTGAGCTTTTTTGGACCACAATGCAATGCCTTTGAATGATGCTCAATTAAAAGGTTCAAATTTTATTTGAAATAATGAAAAATGCTATTTTTAGCTTAAAGTAGGACAAAAGCACTAAAAAGGCCGACACATCAATTTTAACAGTAATGCAAATAAGGTGTCAATAAAAGCACTTTTTTAAAATGTTGGTCTGTGTGTTTTTTTCTCGCCCAGTAAGACGCCAAAAATGGCTCAGTTTCCACCAAGACCCATGGAACAAAGATTTTAATTCAAAAAGGTGCCCCCAGCATCATATAGTGCTACTTCTCTTCTTCATTCGACTTTTTTTTTTATATTGGTGTTTTTATCATATTTTCAGCTAAAAAAACTATTTTCAATATTAAAGATACAAACATTAAAAAACATTTTTTATCAATCTGTTTGTTTATCTATCTATCTATCTATCTATCTATCTATCTATCTATCTATCTATCTATCTATCTATCTATCTAACTTATGATTACAAATAATTTTCTATCTTATGGATTCTAAAGGTCTTGCAAGGTCTATTTGCTGATTTTTTGTCCTTGGCTCAGTACAGTGCTTGTGCTAAAATTAGTAGTAATATATAGAGCTTATAAACCCCATTCTATAAACAGATTTATATTCATTTTCATGAACTGACAAAAAAATATAAAACTAACAATCTCAGTTTCTGTATTTGTGACACCTTTCACAAGTCATTGATATATAACTGGTAATTCTGTGAGCTTACTGAAAAAGTCTCAATCATTACTGTTAAAATGCCTGTATGATTACTGAAATTCCAGTGTGCACACAAATATGTTTTCTGTGAACGTACAGACTGTTCTGGAAAAAAAATTTCCCGAAATGTCTGTAAATTGACAATTATTTTTTAACAGTTTTTAACAGTGTAGCTATTGTTTGAAAATAAAATCATTTTAAGGTAACCACACATCACCATACATGTAACTTACTGTGAGAATGGTTGGCCTGTTGATGACAAAAAGATCGTAGACAGTGAATCCAATCTGAGGACCAGTTAGCCTGGCAGTAAACATCTGGAGCTGGAAATAAAGTTTGTCAGAATAAAGTTCCAAAATCTACAGCGATTATACACAATTTTGACACTCACTTAGACTTGCATGCTCAGCCTTTTTTAACTTCACAATCCAATAATTATATGTACTATACATTATACTCACATCAGTTAGAAATACCTTTGTTGAAGAGGTGATACATATGTCATAGAGGCTTTCCACTGGAGAATGAGCCTGGAAGTAATCACAGGAATTGAAAGTAATTCGATTATCTGGTGTCAAGGATTAAGAGCTCATTATAAATCTAGGCAGAGATATATGTATTCAGACACAGACACCATGCATGGATGGAGTAATAGAGTAATTTGGTAAGATATCAATTGCACTTACAGCACTGTTGAGGAAAGAAGCCAGGACTGATATTCCCAAGAAGTTGAGGAAGGCAGCCAAGGTCCAAAATGCCCCAATGACCATCCTGACAGTAGACAGGTTTCCATCCAGGAGATTGTAGCTCATCAGACATGCCATGAAGATGTTGGTGGTGTAGAGGACAGCCAAAATGCCTGAAAACATCCCATTGCCCTGTTGAACCATGGAGCAAAGGTTCTGGTGACGCTGTCTGATTCTTCGCAAGTTGGTTTCTCCACATGATGAATTTGATTGAATGATGCATTCCAAGTTTTCTCGCGTTGTCACGAATTCCTTGTAGACAATGCCACAAACAATTGCAAAGAGGCAGATGGTGAAATAGACCAAAGCACTTCCCATGAAGCTGATATAACCCAAGAAAACAAGACCAACAGTTGCCCATGGACCTTCTCTTGGAAATGGAGACGGGTCGAAAAACCCTTCCATTTTGAAGTAAAGGGAAGTTCCAAACATGATAGTGATCATAATGGCAGATGCTAGGGTCCATCCATAGATGTGCATCTTTAGCCATTTGCTGTAGACAAGCTTGTCCTTGCCAGTGTATCTGTTGTAATGATCTTCAAGGTCATCCATGAACTTGAACAACTCATCCTTGTAGCTGATCTTCAGGAGAAATGACCCATAAGTAGCACACTGTAAGGTCCACAAACACTGGAAGATTTTGTCGTACAACTCAGCGCTGAAGAAGTTGTCTGTTTCATTGTCTTTGAACTGGACCAAGTTTCTGGTGAAAATAAAATCACAATTCATGAAATCACTTAGATATCTATTTCAGTTGACAAATTACAAGGTCTTACAGAAACGCACTGGAATGTTCATTGTGAGTTATATTGCCTGTTAGTTATGATGTCAGTGATGTACACAAAGTGCATGCTCAATTTGAGTACTCATAATTCTTAAAATTGATTAAGTGGATGTTGAAACAATAATTTCAAGAAGCAGTGAAAAAAATCTAATTTCATTAATTATATCTTTCAATTGAGTTAATATTTACAGATAGATAGATAGATATGGTAAGTGCAGCCCTCTAAGCCCAGTTCTGGGCGCTCAAGAGGGTTGATTGATGAGATGGGAGAAAGAGCGGGAGTCCTCAACATGTTACACATTTACCCCATGTGAGGGATCTTTTACTTGCCCAGCATAGAAACTGATATAAGGGGCCCCCAATTTAACGTCTCATCCGAACTACATCCAGCTGGGATTTTGCTCATGAAGGTAGGCCTAACACTGAAAATTTTTGGTTCCCCACCCGGGGTTCGAACCCATGCAGGCAAAGACCTTCAGCGGAACAGGCAGGAACCTTAACCACTTGGCCACCCAGCAGTCCTCGTCATACTTACGTGAAATCTCAAGTCTTTTCTATGCTGTTGAACTGTGATGTCAGAGATGACTCTATTCTAGGATTGCAATATATGTAAATTAACTACAAGCTGTGATGTCATTTCAAACTAGGTCAGATTCCCCAGCTTATAGCCAATGTTGATCCTCCTGAACTGAGCGTCACAGTTTCAACAGTGTCAGAGTAAGAATTTTATCAGGGATAGCCCCTACATGGGCTGACAGTAAACTACGCATCACAGTTCAAACATTGATATATTGAAGGAAGCATTAAATTTGTGATCCCAATGATTTATCACAGCAATCACCAGTCTAATCCTAACAAATGGCTTTGTGAGCATTCACAGTAGGCAACTGTTATAATCCCCACAGAGTAGTTTGATTAATCTACAAACTTGCTAACTTACAACTTTAAACTTTGATGGAAGTAATAAACAGAAGGCTTTGACAATTTGTTTGTAAACACATGGCTTATGTTATGTATATTTGTTCTGGTAGCCCATTGGAAGTGAGGCTGTGATGGCAAACTTGTATGGGTTTTCCCAGACCCAATTTTCACTCTGACACTGAGTTGAAACTGTGATGCTCAGTTGGGTGGATTCCCATTGGCTAGAAGCTGGGGAATCTGACCCAGTTTAAAATGACATCACAGCTTGAAGTTGATTAAAATATATTGCAATGCTAGAATAGTGTCATCTCTGACATTACAGTTCAACAGCATAGAAAAGAACTTGAGATTCCACGTAAGTATGACGAGGACTGTAATAACCAAACGGCAAAATTTTCAAAAAGGAGCAATATTCGATGTTGTTTTTCTTTCCTCCTACGAATGTGATGCGTTTTTTTTCTTTGTTTTTTTAAATATATCTATGCATACTGTACAGCCATCAAACATCATATTGTATATATTTCATGCATTTCATGTCAAATAAACTTCTTGTGTCTTGATTTTAAATTGCGTATAAACAGACCAATAACTTACTTGATCAGATCCAACCACTGTAGGATGACCGTAGCACAGCAGTAGATGAAACCCAGAGTGGCAAACACTTTTGTGAACCTTCCTGTACAGAACCTGTTGTACTTGCTGTCTGTTCTGACATAGATGATGCCCATCACTCTGAGGATTGTAATGAAGGGATACATAACACAGAAAGGATGGGGTGCTTTCTTGTCTTCTTCCTTACTTGGTTGTGAATCCATGTCGAAGATCTCAAAGTTAACTGAGAGTATGAAGGTTTGTTTCCACTTTGTGCACCTGTGTTGTTGTGATAGCAGTCAACACTGGGCCTGCCAGCAGACAACTCAGATTGCATTAATGTGATGCAGTCCCATGTTGACTCAACACCAGTGAGGCTGCCTGCTGCAAATGCTTTCCTTGATAAGCCGCAGGGCCAAGTGATGGCTAAATTTCCAGATCCATCAGGAATATTTGTCCAAGATACACAATTCCATATTGATAATACCACTCAAAGTCACTCTGATGCCTCGTATCTCATTCATTAATCTTTTTTTTTAATCCACTACGTACAACGCAATTGGTTGGAAAAGCTACTGACTCACAGTAACTCATTCATACAATCTATTAAGCAATTTACATCTTTAAGTCAAGTCTGTAATTAATAGATAGATAAACAGCGAAATCAGCCTCATTTGCATAACATGCTTGGAGGCCTGTTCATTGGTCAGCTTTGTGGGCGTGTCTGACTAATTCACTGAAAGCTTTGCTGAAGTGCAAGATTAGTGAATGGCAACCACATTTTGATGAAAATCACAAGCTGTTGCATATTCATCTGACAGCAAGATCAGTGAATGGCAAGCTTATGTTGATGAAAACCATATACTGTCGTTAATTTATCTTACACAATTTTAAGCAGAAGCAAGATAAGTGAATGTCAACCACATTTTGATGAAAACCACATGCTGTCGAATATCTATCTTACAGCAATTTTACAGAGAAGTAAGAATTAGATCAGAGAATTGGGCACCACATTTTTATGAAACTGTAATGCTGTCTAATAGTCATCTTACTGCAATTTTATAGAGAAGCAAGATCAGTGAATAGCAACCACATGTTGATGAAAACCATATGCAGTCGAACATTCATCCCAGAGCAATTTCATACAGAAGCATGATTGATAAATGGCAACCACATTTTGATGAAAATCACATGTTGTCGAATATTCATCTTACAGCAATTTTACACAGAAGTAAGATCAGTAAATGGCAAGCTTATGTTGATGAAAACCATATACTGTCGTTAATTTATCTTACACAATTTTAAGCAGAAGCAAGATAAGTGAATGTCAACCACATTTTGATGAAAACCACACGCTGTCGAATATTCATCTTACATAAATTTTACACAGAAGAAAGATCAGTGAATGGCAGACCAAATTTTGAAAAAAAACCACATGCTGTTGAATATTTATACTACAGCAATTCTATAGAGAAGTAAGAATTAGATCAGAGAACTGGGCACCGCATTTTTATGAAAACCGTAATGCTGTCTAATATTTAACTTACAGCAAATTTATGCACAAGAAAGATCAGTGAATGGCAACCACATTTTGATGAAAACCACATGCTGTCGAATATTGATCTGATAGCAATTTTATACAGAAGCAAGATTGGTGAATGGCAGAGCAGATTTTCATGAAAACCAAATTCTGTCAAATATTCATCTTACAGCAATTTTATACAGAAGCAAGATCAGTGAATGACAACCACATTTTGATGAAAATCACATGCTGTTGAATATTCATCTTACAGCAATTTTACACAGAAGAAAGATCAATGTATGGCAACCACAATTTGATGAAAACCTAATGCTGTATAATATTCATCTTACAGCAATTTTATGCAAAAGCAAGATTAGTAAATGGCAAACACATTTTGATGAAACCACATGCTGTCTAATATTCATCTTACAGAAATTTTATACATCAGAAAGATTGGTGAATAGCAATCACATTTAGATGAAAACCATATGCTGCTGAATATTCATCTGACAGCAATTTTATACAAAAGCAAGATCAGTGAATGACAAGGTTCTACATTTTGATGAAAATCACATGCTGTCAAATAGTCATCTTACAGCAATTTTATGCAGAAGAAAGATCAGTGAATGGCAACCACATTTTATGAAAACCACATGCTATCTAATATTCATCTTATAGCAATATTTCTTACAGAAGCAAGATCACTGAATAGCAACCACATTTTCATGAAAACCATATCCTGTCAAATAGTCATCACACAGCAATTTCATACAGAAGCAAGATCAGTGAATGGCAACCACATTTTGATGAAAACCATATGCTGTCAACTATTTATCTTACATCAATTTCATACAGAAGCAAGATTGATAAATGGATACCACATTTTGATGAAAATCACATTCTGTCGAATATTCATCTCACAGCAACTTTATAAAGAAGCAAGATCAGTGAATAGCTACCACATTTTGATGAAAATCACATGCTGTCGAATATTCATCTCACAGCAATTTTAAAGAGAAGTAAGAATTAGATCAGGGAATTGGGTGCCACATTTTTATGAAAACCAGAATGCTGTCAAACATTCATCTTACAGCAATTTCATACAGAAGCATGATTGATAAATGGCAACCACATTTTCATGAAAACCATATTCTGTCAAATATACATCTCATTGCAATTTCATACAGAAGCCAGATCAGTGAATGGCAACCACGATTTGATAAAAATCACATGCCGTCGAATATTCATCTTACAGCAATTTTGTACAGAAGCAAGATCAGTGAATTGCAACCACATTTTGATGAAAATCACATACTGTCAATTATTTATCTTACAGCAATTTTATACAGAAGCAAGATCAGTAAACGGCAACCACATTTTGATTCTCATGCTGTCAATTATTTATCTTACAGCAATTTTATACAGAAGCAAGATCAGTGAATGGCAACCACATTTTGATGAAAATCACATGCTGTCAAATATTCATCTTACAGCAATTTTGTACAGAAGCAAGATCAGTGAATGGCAACCACATTTTTATGAAAATCACATGCTATCTAATATTCATCTTACAGCAATTTTACACATAGGAAAGATCAGTGAATGGAACCACATTTTGATGAAAATCACATGCTGTCAATTATTTATCCTACAGCAATTTTATAGAGAAGCAAGATCAGTGAATGGCCACCACATTTTGATGAAAATAACATACTGTCAATTAGTTATCTTACAGCAATTTCATACAGAAGCGAGATTAGTGAATGGCAATCACATTTTCATGAAAATTACATGCCGTCAAATATTCATCTTACAGCAGTTTTGTACAAAAGCAAGATCAGTGAATGTCAACCACATTTTGATGAAATTCACATGCTGTCGAATAGTCATCTTACAGCAATTTTGTACAGAAGCAAGATCAGTGAATGGCAACCACATTTTGATGAAAACCACTTGCTGTCAATTATCTATCTTACAACAATTTTATACATAACTTCTGTCAGAAGCAAGATTATTGAATGGCAACCACATTTTGATGAAAATCACATGGTGTCTAATATTCATCTTACAGCAATTTTACACAGAAGAAAGATCAGTGAATGGAACCACATTTTGATGAAAATCACATGCTGTCAAATATTCATCTTACAGCAATTTTATACAGAAGCAAGATCAGTGAATGGCAACCACATTTTGATGAAAACCAAATGCTGTCGAATATTCATCTTACAGCAATTTTATACAGAAGCAAGATCAGTGAATGGAACCAAATTTTTAAGAAAATCACATGCTGTCAAATATTCATCTTACAGCAATTTTGTACAGAAGCAAGATCAGTGAATGGCAACCACATTTTTATGAAAATCACATGCTGTCAAATATTCATCTTACAGCAATTTTACACAGAAGAAAGATCAGTGAATGGAACCACATTTTGATGAAAATCACATCGTGTCAAATATTCATCTTACAGCAATTTTACACAGAAGCAAGATCAGTGAATGGCAACCACATTTTTATGAAAATCAAATTCTGTCAAATATTCATCTTACAGCAATTTTACACAGAAGAAAGATCAGTGAATGGAACCACATTTTGATGAAAATTACATGCCGTCAAATATTCATCTTACAGCAGTTTTGTACAGAAGCAAGATCAGTGAATGTCAACCACATTTTGATGAAATTCACATGCTGTCGAATAGTCATCTTACAGCAATTTTGTACAGAAGCAAGATCAGTGAATGGCAACCACATTTTGATGAAAACCACTTGCTGTCAATTATCTATCTTACAACAATTTTATACATAACTTCTGTCAGAAGCAAGATTATTGAATGGCAACCGCATTTTGATGAAAATCACACGCTGTCTAATATTCATCTTACAGCAATTTTATGCAGAAGAAAGATCAGTGAATGTCAACCAAATTTTGATGAAAATCACATGCTGTCGAATATTCATCTTGCAGCAATTTTATACAGAAGCAAGATCAGTGAATGGCAACCACATTTTGATGAAAATCAAATGCTGTCGAATATTCATCTTACAGCAATTTTACACAGAAGCAAGATCAGTGAATGGAACCAAATTTTTAAGAAAATCACATGCTGTCAAATATTCATCTTACAGCAATTTTGTACAGAAGCAAGATCAGTGAATGGCAACCACATTTTTATGAAAATCACATGCTGTCAAATATTCATCTTACAGCAATTTTACACAGAAGCAAGATCAGTGAATGGCAACAGCATTTTGATGAAAATCACATGCTGTCAAATATTCATCTTACAGCAATTTTACACAGAAGCAAGATCAGTGAATGGCAACCACATTTTTATGAAAATCACAAGCTGTCAATTATTTATCCTACAGAAATTTTATAGAGTAGCAAGATCAGTGAATGGCAACAACATTTTTATGAAAATCACATTCTGTCTAATATTCATCTCACAGCAATTTTATACAGAAGCAAGATCAGTGAATGGCAACCACATTTTGATGAAAATCACATCGTGTCTAATATTCATCTTACAGCAATTTTACACAGAAGCAAGATCAGTGAATGGCAACCACATTTTGATGAAAATCAAATGCTGTCGAATATTCATCTTACAGCAATTTTACACAGAAGCAAGATCAGTGAATGGAACCAAATTTTTAAGAAAATCACATGCTGTCGAATATTCATCTTACAGCAATTTTGTACAGAAGCAAGATCAGTGAATGGCAACCACATTTTTATGAAAATCACATGCTGTCGAATATTCATCTTACAGCAATTTTACACAGAAGAAAGATCAGTGAATGGAACCACATTTTGATGAAAATCACATGCTGTCAAATATTCATCTTACAGCAATTTTACACAGAAGCAAGATCAGTGAATGGCAACCACATTTTTATGAAAATCACAAGCTGTCAATTATTTATCCTACAGAAATTTTATAGAGTAGCAAGATCAGTGAATGGCAACCACATTTTGATGAAAATCACATCGTGTCAAATATTCATCTTACAGCAATTTTACACAGAAGCAAGATCAGTGAATGGAACCACATTTTGATGAAAATCACATGCTGTCAATTATTTATCCTACAGCAATTTTATAGAGAAGCAAGATCAGTGAATGGCCACCACATTTTTATGAAAATCACATGCTGTCAAATATTCATCTTACAGCAATTTTACACAGAAGCAAGATCAGTGAATGGCAACCACATTTTTATGAAAATCACATGCTGTCAAATATTCATCTTACAGCAATTTTACACAGAAGAAAGATCAGTGAATGGAACCACATTTTGATGAAAATCACATGCTGTCAAATCTCATCTTACAGCAATTTTACACAGAAGCAAGATCAGTGAATGGCAACCACATTTTGATGAAAATCACATGCTGTCAAATATTCATCTTACAGCAATTTTACACAGAAGAAAGATCAGTGAATGGCAACCACATTTTGATGAAAATCACATGCTTTCAATTATCTATCTCACAACAATTTTATACAGAAGCAAAATAAGTGGATCGCAACCACATTTTGATGAAAATCACATGCTGTCAAATATTCATCTTACAGCAATTTTATACAGGAACAAGATCAGTGAATGGCAACCACATTTTGATGAAAATCTCATGCTGTCAATATTTATCTTACAGCAATTTTATACAGAACCAAGATCAGTGAATGGCAACCACATTTTGATGAAAATCAAATGCTGTCTAATATTATATTTTACAGCAATTTTATACAGAAGCAAGATCAGTGAATGACTACCACACTTCGATGAAAATCACATGCTGTTTAATATTCATCTTACAGCAATCTTACACACAAGAAAGATCAGTGAATGGCAACCATATTTTGATGAAAACTATATGCTGTCTAATATTAATCTTACAGGAATTTCATACAGAGGAGAAAAATCAGTGAATGGCAACCACATTTTGATGAAAACTATATGCTGTCTAATATTAATCTTACAGGAATTTCATACAGAGGAGAAAAATCAGTGAATGGCAACCACATTTTGATGAAAAAATATTTGCTGTCTAATATAATCTTACAGGAATTTTATTCAGAAGCAAAATCAGTGAATGGCAACCACATTTTAATGAAAATCACATGCCGTTGAATATTCATCTTACAGCAATTTTATACAGAAGCAAGACCAGTGACTAGCTGACCATATTTTAATGAAAATCAAATGCTGTTGAAAATTGATCTTACAGCATTTTGTTCTATGCATGAGCACGATCAAAGAATGGTAAACCACATTTTGATGAAAATCACAATTTCAAGCTTTTAAATATCTATCTTACAGCATTTTTATACGGAAGTAATTCAGTTAATAGCAACCACGTTTTGATGATAATCACATGATGTGGGATAACCATCTTACAACACTTTATGCTAATGAGCAAGATCAGTGAATGGCATTAATAATGCAGAGAATGAAATACTTCAATATCCAATAAATGTCACATGTTATTGAACAGCTTTTGAATAAATTCCCATACTACATATAATCAAAGGCGAAAAAGTTATTTTTTTCATTCAGCACATAAAACTGCAAAGATTTAATCCAAAAATATAAATGAAAAAATATAAAAAAGAGTCATTACAACTATGAAAAATATGTGGAATGTAAAGAATGTGGAAACTATAAAAATCTGTAAATTTAAACAGATGTGCTTGTATAAATTAAATGGACGGACACAATTTTCAAAAACGTACATACATGAAACAAGACCTGCAAGTTCATACACAATTGCACATCAATGTAAATGTCAAAGCTACTGAACTAGTTACTAGTATGCTGGAGACTTGCACCCTCCGAGAGGAGATGCTGAAGTGATAATGTTGTTAAAACGAGGTCTCTCTTTCAGTTCTTCTTCTTTGGTTTTCCTCTGTTTCGCAGCTATGTTAGGATTTCTGAAATAGTAAATAGTCAATATATGACAAGTTGCTTTAAATAACTGACACTCACATCCAGGCGACAATGAATTTGTGCCATCAAAACTGCAAAAATATTCATGAACACTCAACGATACTCAAAAGCGAGAAATTTTCATGACTAAATCTATTATTACTTACGCAAGAATGAGATCCATTGTACGCTGGGTGTCTTTGCTCTTCTTGTGGTTGGAGCCGTAGTGCATGCACTCAACATTATGGCACTGTAATAAATCACAAAGATACAGCATTATGACATATAGGAGTTTCATAAATTTGAATAAATTTGGTAAAATTAAACTATCACAATTCTTACCTTTTTCAGAGCTCGGAGGGCCTTCTCTGTGTCTCCTTTCGACAAATGAATTGACCCAATTAACTTCCAGGTTTCAGCAACTTCACTTGACACTTCTCCATAAACCTCATTTTTATCTTCTAAAGTTTTCTTTAACAAACTGATGGCCTCCTAGAACAAATGTTATGAAGTAATATTTTGTTTATTAGTAATTTGTAATTTGTTGATCAGTGTGACTCGCAAACATTTAATTTCCATAAATCAGTTTCATCCCATATCCCATGTCTCTCCCTGAAAGAATAAATTACCTCAGGTCTGTCAGTTCTTATCATTATGCGAGCCAGTTCATCCTGGACGCCTATGGGCACCTCATGCAAAGGTCCATGGACAGACAAATACGTCGCTAAGCACTCGTTGAAGTAACTTTCTGCAGATGCTGAAGAAAAATAAATTACAAATAATTTTTCCTTACTGGAGATACCAGTTTCTCTACTTTAAAGCCACAAATTTAATGCGCTACACATATAAGTCATGTTAAATACTGTACATGACGATGAAATCAACCAAATTGTCATCACACATTGTGAAAGTGAATTACTGGTGCAAAACACTGTAACAATAAGGCAGCAATTTCCATCAGTAGGACAACTTACTCTCAGCATCATCATCCCCAACATTTGAATAAGCAACAGCCAGTGTTTTTGCAGTGTCAGCCAACTCAATGCTGCCATCATCATAACTGCAATATATTGAAGATACGTCATTGTAATCAGCATATAAATATTTGTTCCATGACCCCTATGTAAGAACCCCCCTGATTGGCCAACAACCCACCTGCATAATGTGATGTTCACCTGTGTGCGGTGGTTTGTGCCAGGCAGGTCAATAATAAAATGTGTTATTCACTGATCAGTGAATATAACATGTTATTGACCTCCAAAAAAAAAATTTCAAAAAAAAAAAATTTCCGAAAAAAAAAAAAATTTCCAAACAAAAAAAATTTTCCGGAAAAAAAAAAATCCAAAAATAAATTTCCGAAAAAAAAAAAAAAATTGTCAAGGAAAAAAACAATTGTGGACTTCAGTTTCGGTCAATATCAGGTTTTACAGACCTGACCTTGTGATATTCACCTCGGCCTTCGGCCTGATATTGACCTGAACCGAAGTCCATAATTGTAGGCTATAAATTCACTAAAAAAAATTTTGAATTATGTTGTACGTCAAGTACAGTGTGTCTCATGTAGCATACGAACTGAAATAAAGCACTGGTTTGACAGCCTGCATAAAACCAATCCATGGATTTAGAGGGGTGGCACTGGCACCAAGTTGTCAGGAACTAATCCAGGAGTGACGCTGCAGTGCGTTTTTGTGACGTCACGGCCCATTGTGTCACTGTTTGCATCACAAATGTCAACAAACATGTTGAAATGGACTGCTGACGTCAAAAATTTCCAAAGATTGCGCAAAAAGGGCACCAAAACATCGCAAAAATATGACAGACAGATTACAAATTATGTGCCTGTGAGTATGTGTAGATCTACTATGCGAATTTTAGATACTGAGCAATCAGGCCAAACATCAGTTCGCATGTTGGATGAGACAAACTGTAATACCAATTTTTTTACTCACTGTTTTGACGCAATAGAATGGGCTTGAAGAAAGTGTTCAATTGCCTTCTCATGGTCTGCATGTTTGTCACGACTTTGTTCTACCTATTGGATCGGTCAAGGTTACAATGATATCTGCCATCAAATGTAAAAGTAAAAGCAGTTATAGGCTTGTAGTAATCTACGAGGCTAGTTCTATAAACCTTAATCAAGCCGCCCTGCTTCCCTGGCTGGGTTCCAAAGGTTGATGTTTAAAATCAATCAATCAATCACTTAACCAATTGCAATCAATCAATTAATCCTTCAATCTTAAAATTTGATAGAACCAATTATGAGTTATGATACACATTACTAGCTGGCATTGTAAGTTATACATTTCTCTCAAATGAAACAAGGATACAGTCCCAAGTCCCTGGTAAATAGGTATGAGTTCTTCTGCATCTTTTCCATATTTATCTTCTATAACTTCCAAAGCCTTTTCAAAATACTCTGTGGAGAGAGCCTGCTTTTTCTGTCTGGCATGCAATCTGAAAAACAAGTCATGCAATCACATATCCCCGTCATAAAATTTTAATCAAAAGTCTATGAAATATGAGAAAACATTTTAAACGATTCTCTTAGTCTTACTTTGCTAAAGCTGTATAAACTTTAATGTCCCATTCGTCAATCTCATCATCTGACACGGATGAGATTTTAGCTCTCTCATTGGCCAACTTCTCTGCTTTGCTCAGAGCTGTTTCAGCATCAACATACCTAAAACAAAACATATAAGGTTCCATTTATAAGTTTGAAATAATCTTGCTTACAAGTTTAAAATCAAATGTAAGATGAAATCTCATTCTTGGCTTGGTCAAATGAATTTAGTTGCATTTAATTGAAATCTAAAAAAAAACGCATACAATCAAACCAACATACTTTTTCAACTGACAAGCAGCCTTCCCCATAATATAATACAGATTCATCATCATAAGCAAAACATGGGTCTTCTCTGTGGTTGATGAAGAAAATTGCATATTATTGACCACCATTTTCTTGGCTATGTCTGTGTGGTACTCAGCTTGAACATAGTAATCTGAAAAGATCATAAAAAACTATAAAAAAAACAGGTAAGCAAAGAAAATGCACAATAATGATACTGATTTAAAATACCTACTTTTCAAATCAATGTAACCCTCAGCCAAGTTGACATGTGCACGTGCATGTTTCCAATGGCTATCTCCATGGACTATCCTTGCAAGTGCACAACATTTTGTCAGCTCGTGTATGGCTTTTTGTACCTGAAAAATGTGAAATCATTAAATTTTAAAATCCTCCGTAAGCAATTATTCTCAGTTGTCACTCCCCGGCATTTTAAAAATGTCTCATAATTTTGCGAAAAATATATTCAAAATACCTGTTTCTCTCGCATGTATCTTTGTGCCTTTTTCTCAGACTTTTTCAGCAGTTTGTCGGGAGGTGTCATATTAATGGGTTGTTTCCCATTCTTTGCTTTTCTTTTCTTTCTTGCGCTTGACCTGCCAGACTGAGGTGGTGTTTGCTCTTCTGGAGACAAAGTCTCTCTGTCTGATCTGAATAAAGGCATTTTGAAAACTGTTAAATGTTCTTGGAAAACCATAGATTGAGACAAGTAGTGAAGTAACTGAATGCTAAAGCCTAAAAAATGGTACTAAGTATAGGACACCATAATCAACAACGTATTGGTATTGTACTACTGTTGTTTTTCTTGATCAGCAGCATTGTTTTTTCAAGAAACAAGGATGACTAAATAACTAGAATGGTTCTCTGATTTACAGCATTGAATAGAAAGTGAAGCTAAAATGGCATACTCATTATCTCTATGTGTGTCATCATCTTCATCGTGTGAGGGTGACAGAGTATTTCCATCACTGCTTTGTGACCTTGCTGTACTTGCTGCGCTGCTTGGCTGACTTTTCTCGCTTGGTACTTCCACAATGGGCTTCAAATTGCTCCCTCCCTTCTCATCGTCCTCGTCAAAAAAGCTGTCATTCATGGTCAGAAGATCGATAACCTCGAGTCACTTAAAAAAATTGAAAAATCAAAATTTCACCAACCAAGATGAAAGTAGGCCTAAGTGAAAATATTCAAAATGGTTTATTGGTAACCAAATTAAGTCAGAATTTAAGTCAGAATTCTTAATATGCATAGCTAGTACTAGTAGTAGGAAGGTTGTGTCAACTTGTTTGTACACTCATTTACTCATTTAATTAGTGTTGAATAGACATTCAGGTACTGTGATGACCTGTCTGGTCCTGTCATTACACAACGTCAACATGCAGCATATATATCAGACTCGAGTGACAGCTGCCAAACTGCTCAGTCAGTTGTCAAATGAGGTAATTTTACTTGTTGAACTTGTTGTGACACTGCTGTCAAATATTAAAAGACTTTAAATAATACCAATGCTCTCCACGCTTACCTTTAATGTTCTAACAATAAAACAATCGGCATTACACTGTGCTACATCGGTCTGTGGGGCCCGAACCGATGCTTCATTCTTGGAAACCGTGTTTGTTTACAAGCCTGGCAGCCATGTTACATTTCAATGGTGGCCTCCCGAAAAATGTTTAGCTTGGCCTTTGTTTAAAATTTGAAATGACCTTCAATATCAATAATGACGATTTTGCGTACTTTAAATGTATTTTTTTAAAACAAATATATCAGTTTCAGATGATTTATGTGGTCCGAAAATTAATTTTTATAGCTCATAATTTAGCGTTTGCTTCCGCGGGCAATCCGATATAAATATGGTGAGTTGCCATGTGAATTTGCCGGTTGCTTCTGTTATTTTGGCCTTTTAAACGTGTTTGTTTGATGTTTATTGTTGCTTTCTTGGTGTCAGTTTGTTCAGCATAGCACACTGACTCTAAGAAACAATCCGACAGTCTGATCGTTCCCGTAATTGCAATCAACCGGGTTTGTTTAATCAACTCAATTGTTAGCTCAAGCAAGAAGTGAAGAATTTGAAGAAGTCAGAAGAGGCTGCTTCACAGAAGCCCTCAGCTTCACCATTGGCTTCTGGGGGGACAGTCAAAACGGCCAAAATCAAGACGGCCAATTATCCAGGACGGCCAATTTCTCAAACGGCTGCCACAATTGACTGCCAATAACCAAGACGGCCACCATCTAAGACGGCCAAAACGCAATTTTCGGTGCATTTGTAGATCGAACCTGTTTATAGCTACATTGTAGCTTTGTGACAACTTTAATCTTTAATAAATGATACCTCTGTCCAGACATCCAGATCATTTCCGACGCTGCATTGAAATTAATTAAATGCAGCAACGTTACATTAGGCAAGTTCATGACCTTTTAGCCATGTTATTGCAGAGCAACAAAATGTAGCAATTTATTGCAAGATTTCCAAACATAAAATCATATTGCCAAAATGTAGCAATGTTATCTGCCAGACATCAACAAAGCGTCTGGATTTTGTAGTGACCTTTCTTAAGAGTTGATCGATGAGACGTTATAAAATTATTCGGAAAAAATGATTACCTTTTAATTTTGATTAAATTCACCTGATCAAAAAAGAGAAAACTTTAAGAATGAAGTCACTATCTCTGCTTCTATGTGTCGTAGAAGCATGCACTGCAGTTTTTTGCTTAAATCAA
Organism: Platynereis dumerilii; assembly: GCA_026936325.1. NCBI lineage: Eukaryota > Metazoa > Annelida > Polychaeta > Phyllodocida > Nereididae > Platynereis > Platynereis dumerilii. The sequence continues at coordinate 166,796,359 of JAPTHN010000001.1, forward strand.
TTTATGTCAAGTCAGTCAAGAGGAGCAAACACGATCTGTTTCTTGTTGACTCTTTCTGTACTTAAATTAATGAAAGGATTCCCCCCTTTTCAACTGCATTTGATTCATTTATCTATTAAACCGTCTACCTAACCATCTTTATTATATTTTTCCCCTTTTCTATCACTGGCGAATTACTAGTCATAAATTTATTTTAAAATCACTTTATAGTTAAGATTAATGATCTTGTTCATGCTCACCTTGGCTTTTAGAACCAAATGATGTATAGTATTGTGATTTTATTTTATAAAATAAAATCTGTTAAGGGCATAGGCTATATCATGCATACAACCTGTTATTTATAATTTCTGCATAATTTTTTGTTCCTTTGGTTAATTACTGACAGCAGACATGCACTCTGGAGTAGGTATTTATCATTCATTGTTCTAAAAAGGTGTGAAGTTGAATTGCGTTGCATTGACACTGTTGTTTCAACTTATTTGTTTAATTGAACAATGTCAATGAATTGCATGATTACAGAAAACGTGTCAAGTTAATTGTATGTTCAGCAATTAAGGAATTGTGAAAGTGAAGAATAAAATGGATGTCATTAACTTTATAAAATTTTAAATCCATCTTGATTTTCTGCCTTTTTTATTTCCAGAGACTGTATTCATGTTGCAAATAAAACATGAACATTCACATTGCTACAAATAATGGTTTAAGACCATGTTGTTAGTGAGGTAAAAATGAAAAAACCTATTAAATTAGTATAAATTGCTACATTTCTGGACGTCAACAAGTATCCTGTGCGCAAAATAACTTTATTATGAAGTGGCGCTCGAAGACTATCTATCTATCTGTAGATCTTTTTCCTTTTTAAAGAATTAATTATTCTTTCCTTTTCTTGTTCAGTATGATTTTAAAAACATGACATTCGAGTGGAAGTAAGGTTTTTTCTGGCCTATAATAAATTGCTTAGGCCTAGGTCAATGTCTGTTGAGAACCAACAGCAATTAATTACAATCCAGCGATTAATTACAATCCAGCGATTAATTACAATCCAGCGCCTCTTATCATGAACACAAAAGTAATAAATATTGCATCTGGAATTAGATCTTAAGTCAGGTAATAAACTCTATATATAATCATTATAATGACTGCATACATATTATTGGCCGTTTTGGGGGTTGGCCGTCAATTTGGCCGTTGTGGGCATTGGCCGTCCTAAATTTGGCCGTTCTGGTTAGTGGCCGTCATAGAATTGGCCGTTTTGGGTGTTGGCCGTTATGACTGTACTCCGGCTTCAGTTGCTGAGCTGGGCAACTCAGTGGTCAATGTAATGAATATATGTTTTAATTGGGTGAGAGTGGCTAGGGCTTCCCAACTGAATAGTACCAGGTACTGCAGTGACAGCTACTTCAAGTTCAGCCTACTTGGCTATGCATGCCTATATCAGTAAATGTATAGGCTATGTTAAATGTTTGCTATTTATAGCCTATTTTTGACATGATGATGATGATAGCAGCTGTGCAACCTAAATAATAGACAGTGACTGGCTATGAGGTTATATTCTAAGTGTCATTATTGCGGTACATGTAGGCTTAGTCACAAACCTTTGGCTTCAAGTTGATCTGTAATTTTAGGACTAAGGTCTTGGTACTTTGGTTGCAATTGTTTTTAGATAATTAATGATGTTTAATGGTATAATATTTTGTTTATTTATTTTCAGTATTCTTTGATCTCCAAACAAGAACAGGCGCACGAGGACAGCATATGGAGCTGTGCATGGGCCAAGAATGAAAGAGATGGGACTGAAAACATTATTACAGGATCTGTGGATGATACAGTCAAAATTTGGAAATGGTAACCTGTTATTAGTTTAGGAACTTGTCTGTTAATTTGATTTTCACATGAGCAATGATGAAAGAACCAGAAATGTGTCATTTCTTATACTTGCTAACATTATGTCACATCTCCATGCTTGCTTAACTTATTGTCATAATTTACACGCCAGGGCGGAGGACAAACTGGAGCTACGACATACCTTAGAAGGCCATGCACTTGGAGTGGTGTCTGTTGACATGAACATCCAGGGAACCAGTATCCTTATTTAAAATATTTTGATTCCAAGTTTCAACCAAATGATGTTGTTAGTTACTGCTAAAGGATAAATTTCTCAAAATAAGAAGTTATTGCCTAATCAGAGTTTCAAAGGTACACCATTACAAATATATATGGTGGCTTGTAAATTGTTGATTTTAGAACAATGGCAGTTTTAGATTTTGATTCTGTCCTTATATTCACTGTTAAACATAGGCTGCGCGGCAGCATACCCTCGGCTATTCAACAGGGTATTCTGAAGCCAGTTAAATCCATTGACATACTGGCGGCGAGGTTTGGCAGCAGGACAACCAACACCCCCTCAAAACAAATATTGGAAAATAGTTGAAACATGGGCAAAGACTGTGAAAATTTGAGTACATGAGATTATACACCTGAAGTGGTGTATAACTACTATCTTGCATGGGGTGGCTGGTAACTACATGAAATCTGGATAATGAATTTCAGGCAAGTGAGCCTATTGGTGGACTACAGCAGAATAGCGGTACTATAAGTCTATAACTAGAGCTCAATTTGACGGCGATTGGCATGGATTTTGTTGCCATGTTATTGGTTTAATGAGACTGAGACATGTAAGTCACCAAAGTTATATTGCAGACATACTTACTTACTTTTTATGGCTGTCAGAAAGTGTTTTTAGACGAATGAAACATCAATTTCTCTATTTTATGTGATGTTTTATTGTGTTTAATTTTGACAAATTTCCCAGCATTAGCATTCAACAGATTTAAGGTAATGAAAAGAGATTTGCAATGAAATAAAAGGGTCACATCATTGCTATGTCCTCCTCATGTCCTAATTAGCCTACCAAGTGCATAAATACAGGAGGTAAAGTCCTAATCATCCATCCATCCTTGATTCTCTGGATGTATTAGATTACACAATATAGATGATCAAACAATCATTCATCAAACAATCAATCAATTGATCAATCAATCAATCAATCAATCAATAAATCAATCATTGACAAACAATCAATCAATTTTAAATCAATTTCAATCTATCTATCCATCTATCCATCTATCCATCTATCCATCTATCCATCTATCCATCTATCTATCTATCTAACAACTCAATAGTGCAATATGAAAATTTATTTGTTGGGATAAATTCATAGTGGATCTATCAGTCAAAAAATAATTAATTAATCATTCATTACAGATACTTTTTAATAAGACTAATTCACCTACTAGTTAACACAAAAAAGGTCAAAATGCTGTCCAAACTTGGGGGTATAAGTATAACAATAGCTGAAAAGACAAAAAAAAAGGCCTGCATAGAATATGAAAAGTCATATCTCAGTTTCTACTTGGCCTATATTTCTGATTTAAATCGGAAATTTTATTAGATGTTTAAGATAAGGAAAAAACTAAGGTTATCAATGCAGTTTGAACATATTTCTAAGAAGAAGGGAATTTTGCTAGAAAGATCAGGGTACCATGCAACTCTGCTTCTATACCCTCCCCCTTTGTTCTTTGGTTCGGTCATTGGAGAGGATTAGTGACATCATGTTACATAATGTCCATTCAACAAAAGAGCTCTGTACCCCTTCAACAAAGCAGTGACACTTATTGTCTTCAAGGTGCTAAAATATGCTTAGGATGAGTGTTGTCAATAATTAAAATACAGATTTATCCAAGATTAAATTTCTTTGAATATAAAATGAAACACTGAAATTCATGGAAATAAGGTTTTGTTAAATGCCAAGTAAATTTCTAAATAACCTTGTATTTAGTGGAATAATTTCTGCAATCATGATTTGATAATATTTAGTTTTTATGCAATATTATAAATAAAAGCAGGCTGACATTAATCTAATATGTTTCTTTTAATTTACATCACTGAGGTTACATTTGAGGGTAACAAGTGGGGGCTTTGAGATTTCCTGTCAAAAGTTTTGGTTAGGCCCTCTGAGTCAGAACTATGTGCATAAAGCATATTTGTATATACAATTATGTAATATAAATAATTTATTATACATATTTAACCACATAAATTCTGAGGAAGAATGAGATAAAAAATTATACTTAGGGCACATTGTACGGCACGTTGAGTAACCATGATCCAAAATTGACTAAAATGTGCCAAGTAATTTTCTTTAATAACCGTCTGTATAGAGGTCTTATTGCCAGTCTGTCTGATATGTTCACATTTAATTCAAAATCTAAATAAAGTAAGCTGACAGTACTTCATGAGTTAAAATGTGCATAACTGAGGTTAGATTAAAACCATGAAGTCAGAATTGAGAATTAAAGACGTCTTGTCAAAATCTTTAAATACAGCGTAGAAAAAAACAGCAAATGTGTGTTTCTTAATATGCTAAATGCTTGAGAGTCCACTAATATTGACATTTCTTTCTTTCTTTTTTATAAATTTACATCACTATTGTTAGATTTAAGCAATAGAGCCACAAGTGGGGGTTTGAGATTTAAATGGTAAACCCATGAGTCAGAACATTTACTATGTGCATAAAGCATATTTATATATATACATAATTTATTATAGTTAACTTCAAATTATAATTAGGACACAATGTACGCCATTTTGAGTAACCAAGATGCAAATTTGAATGAAATGAGACAATTCAAAGGTCTACAGTTTTTGCCCTGGGTGATTCACCCAGGGTACTTTCTTGAAAAACCAGTCTGAGAGGTTTTCTGAGAAGTGTTGTCCTGGCATGAATAGGGGTGTGGGTACAGCCAATATAGCCAATTCATGTTCTAATGATGTTATAGTAAAATGCGTTTCAGGTTTGGGTTGAGTTGGGTTGAGTTGATTTTTTTTTTTTTTTTAATTGAAAAAAAAAATAAAAAATTTTATTAAATTTTTTTTTTTTACAGTTTGTTGATAGATTGTTTGAGTCTTGACTGTTTTCAAGCTGACTTTGCATTATAATATCGCCCACATGACAATCGTCCATGCGTTTCAAGGAAGGCCAATAATGCATTTAGCATTTGCTTTTTGCAGTGCATCTATTCTCAAAGCAGTCTAACAATGCTAATTGCAATTCTGCAAGTTCTGAAGCCTATTTTCATCCTCAGTTTACCAAATTGCCATTGAGGAACAGCACTTGAAGGCAATCTGACAGGTGTCAAAGCTGCAGTGCAGTGCTACTTCGATGTTATATCCATGGATCTTATGCTTAGGCCTATTATTACTCATTCCCAACAGAACCCAGGGTTTGAATCCTCGGATTCTTGTTTGTCTATTTTTAGCAATTTCTGTCTTTTTGTTTTCAAATATCTGATGATTTTAATAGATATATGCATGAAAACCATGTATTTCATTCATGTTAATTCATTTTGTTCATATTCAGGAACATAGCATGACTTTATTAGAAACAAAATGGTCAGGAAGTTGATATTTTCACATTTTTGTGAATTTTAAAATTGTTTTGTTGGCCTAAAATATTGCATTAACTACATAATGGCCATAAAAGTTCCTTCTTGATAGGTTTAATTATAACACCTTTCGGGTTTTACCACTATAGTTATTGCCATTTTGGTGTGAGAGACAAAAATTCAAGAAAAATGTGAAAAATTACGCATTTTTTCAGTATTTTGGATTTTGTGCAAAATTCGTTAGATTGACCCTCTAATCGATTCAAGCAGTTAAAAGAGCTATATTTTAGATAACTAAATATGAAATTTCAAATGTCTAACTCCAAAATTAAGGGAATTACAGAGGGTTGAAAAAAACATTTTTGGTGCATTTTTTAAAATCAGTTTCAGTAAGAGCATTCAGACCCCCAAAAGGCACAACTAGGGTATTTAATACATGTTATGGTAGATTTCCATGCCCATAGGTATAACCATTTCCGAGTTCTGATCCGGAAAAGAAAATAATAAATTTTTCCGAATTTTCAATATTTTACAAAAACTGTGGTCATTGTATAAATATGAACTATAAAAGGCACATTAACACTATAAGACCCATTTATGTGTCAAATTTCATATATATAGGTGCAATAGTTTTGTCACCGAGGCCAATACACATTGTGTGACGCCGCCCGCCCGCCCGGCCGCCCGCCGGACGGACAAAAATTTGCCATACTAACTACAATACCCGACGGCAATATACATTGCCGAGGGTAAAAACAAATGTTTGTTTCCTTAATTACAATAAAGTGGCTGCATCTAGCAGTTTGGATGCTCACATCAGGTTGTGGGACATTGAAACTGGGAAACAAGTCAAAAGTATTGATGCTGGACCAGGTTAGTGAAGATATTTATTAGTTTTTGTTACTTTACATGTGCAGATGGGCAAAGTCTCCTTAATTTTACTTGAAGTTGAGGGCTGGCCTTTGTTGGTATCTAACATTAAAATGACTTACCATTCCTTGTTTCAGTGGATGCATGGACAATTTCCTTTTCACCAGATTCAAGATTTCTTGCCTCTGGGAGTCATTCTGGAAAAATCAACTTGTTCGGTGTCGAGTCCGGCAAGAAGGAGTCGCAGCTGGACACACGAGGGAAATTCACGCTTAGTATTGCTTATGTGAGTTTCATTTTAAACTGACAACGTCCTTAAATGTAAACTCAATGCCAGCATAGGGGAGGAGATTTCAGTGAAATGAGGAAAAATTGGAATTTGCACGATGACACCAAAATTTTAGTACTGCTCTAAATATTTTTTGGTTACCAATATTGACCTTTTACTTTTTCTTTTCAGAGTCCTGATGGTCGGTACATTGCTTGTGGAGCTATTGACGGAATCATTAACATTTTCGACATGACGACAGGAAAGCTTCTTCATACGTTAGATGGTGAGGATATGAACTGGGTACACTACACAAAGTTCACAACAGTGTGGTTACGCCTGCAAAATCCTATGTTTTCTTGTTATGAATGATTGTAGTACTTTTTCTTCCTCAGGTCACGCTATGCCTCTGAGAGGACTTTGCTTCTCTCCTGACTCCCAACTTCTCGTCACAGCTTCAGATGATAGCCATATTAAAATCTATGATGTGTAAGTAAAACAATTGCTGGAATTTTGGTTTCTATAATTTTGTATTTGACAATGAGCACTGTGTCATGACCTGGATATATAGCCTATATATCTATCGTCTATCTGTCTTTCAGACAACATGCAAATTTAGCAGGGACTTTATCCGGACATGGATCCTGGGTGCTCAATGTTGCTTTCTGTCCTGATAATACACATTTCATCTCCTGGTGAGTGACTATTTATAGGTTTGGATTCTTGTCGCGAATAAGAACTTGTCAAATTTCTGGAGAATCCACAAGGTGGAGCTGTTTGAAACGGTAGTTGGTGCAGTTGCAAGTTTATTGTATCTTTCTAATTCCAGCTCATCTGATAAAACGGTCAAAGTATGGGATGCTGGTACGCGGCAATGTGTCCACACATTTTATGATCACACAGACCAAGTGAGTATTTTACATGGATCCCATCATTAATTGAAAATATGCTCATCTACAGATTAGAAAATTTAGAGGTTGCCAAGATTGGTCTTGGTCATAATGAGCCAGATGTTGTGGATGAGTATCGTTGTCAAATAATAGGATGCATCACTACATCTTGTATTAAAATAGTTTACATTTTGTAATTGCTTGTAACAATTTGTCACAATTATCTTAACATGAATTCCCTCCTCTTTCAGGTATGGAGTGCAAAGTATAACTCAGCTGGAACAAAAATTGTGTCTGTATCTGATGATCGAGCTGTCCATGTTTATGATACTCCCATATGATAAAAGAATAAGCGATTCAATCATCTTGACATTAGTTAAAATAGGAATAATCCAATTATTTAAAGTATCAAATAGTACTTCCATTTTATTGTGAAAATCTATATTTTTCGAGTGAAAGGCATTTGTTTCAGTGCAACTGAGAGTCATTATGGTGTTTGCACCACTTTGTAAATATATGTAAATAACATAAAATGTATAAAATACTGGTAAATCTCCTTGTTTTGAAGCAGTTCATAGCACCTTGTGATGATTCCCACATTTGTGGAGGACTGAGCAACCTGAACAATGTTAAAAATGATGCTGTATTGAGTTGTTGGAACTTTGGTGTCATGCTAAGACACTGACGTTGCCCTTCTGTACTTCTCAAATTTACGAACTTTGTCCAGTTCATGAATTTCGGGTAAAAGTTCAAGGTATTCCCTTTCCTTTTGGTTGAAGTCTGGAAGAAGGTGCTGATATTTCTCTATTAGTGGTGTGTTGTTATTGCTCATTCTTTTGGACTTTTTCTGGAAAAACATAAAAAGATTAGTTATGTGATGTCTCCTAATGTTCACAAAGAAATGAAGTGGAAATCTTCAAAAATACATACCATGGTGGTTTTGTGTTAGTAGGGCATGCATTAATGTTAGTTGACTTAGTTCTACTCCTCTTGCGACGAACCTTATAAGGCTTTGGTATATTTTTATTTATTCGTTCTGCCTCTCGCCTGTCGTCTGCTGTCACCACTGTGTCATCTAGCCCAACAAGGTATCTTAACTGTGATATCACAAAATCTCTGCAACAAAAGATGGGGCACGAAAGTGTTACTGCCATCCATAAAAAAATATAGTTTTAGAACCAGAAGATCTTTGTTTATTTTCAGACATGGTTTGCCACATTGCTCAGGCTGTACCAAGTTTTTGTACAATTTGTTTTTAAGCACTCTTTCATGGCTCTATTACCTATAGTCTTTGTTTTGTACTGCAGTTGAGTTATTGAAGTAGCTCGGTGCTGCTGGGTTGTTCATCATGGATAAATACTGTATCTTGGGGCAGCTGGAGTGGATCATATTTATGAATATACCTGAAAAACAAAATTACTGTACTGTACAATGCAATTAGTCATGCGGAAATGGCTATTTAGAAAAATGCAAAAGAGTGGTTTGGGTGTTATGGCAAAATTATGCCAACATGTTATGCTATTTGAAACTTAATGAACATGCGATTGTCATCGAATGATTGTTAAAGAATGTTCTAGTTTGCATAGAAGATAATGTGGATATGTAATATGAAAATGCCTACTTATCAGAATGGGCATGTGATTATCATTGAATGATTGCATAGGGGTGTTTTAGTTTGGCAAAATAAAACGGGTATATAATTAAATATGAAAATGCCTACTTATTGCAAAGAGCATGTGATTATCATCAAATGATTGCAGAGGAGTGTTTTAGTTTGCAAAATAAAACAAATATATTAAGAAATATTAAAATGCCTACTTGTAGTAAAGGGCATGTGATTTTCATCAAAGAATTGCAAGAGTGTTTTAGTTTGCTTGGCAAAATAAAACGGGTATATTATGAAATCTGAAAATACCTACTTATTACCAAGGGCATGTAATTATCATAAAAAGATTGCCAAAAAGTGTTTCAGTTTGCATGGCAAAATAATGTGGACATAATATGTTATATAAACATAGGCTGCGCAGCAGCATACCCTCGGCTACTCAGCTATTCTCCAGGCAGTGGAGTCATTTTGTATTGGCGGGAATAAAAATCCACATGCAATCAGCTTGTGGGATGGGTCCCCCCCCCCAAAACAAGGAGGGAAACATTTAAAATATGTGCAAGGAGTCGGTAAGTTTGGCACAAGATCAAATGAACGGAAAATCAATGGTAAGCAATTAGCAAGACATTACTCTAGAAGTGGTATAATTTTGTATAATCTGGATAATGAAATTCAGGCAAGTATGCCTATTCGTGGCCTGTGGCAAAATCAGTGGCGTCACTAGAAATGCAAGTTTGGGGGGCTAAAGCCCCAAAGATTAGAAGCGTTGTCGGAGGCGCGAAGGATCGAAGAGCAAGCCGTCCCAAAATCCAAAGATTATCGATGTGTGCAGATCTATGCACATATATATAACAAATAGATAAACTGCAAGAATAATGACACATAGTGCACGTTCTATGTAGTGTCTTTTCACTAGGCTCTCGTTATTCATTCACTATCAGTATCATACAAGGAAAATTTCGTTTTTTTTTGCCAAGATTTTTTGGGGGGGGGGGCTGAAAGCTCCATTTGGGGAGGGCTCAGTCCCCCTAGCCCCCCCTTAGTGACGCCACTGATCAAAATGAGTGCTTTTCGTGAAAGAGCAATTTGAGAAATGAAATTAAAAAAATTCAAGAGGATGATTGGCTTCGGTGACAATATTAAGAATAATATTACCCGGCATGGATTACCCACAGTAATTTGTCCCCTCTTCCACTACCATTTTAGAAAGTTGGTTTTTTATCAAACTTATTTTTGTCTGAATGTAATATACAGTGGAAAATAAAGCGATGCATTGCGCAATAGACCGTTAATGACTATTATAAAGACAGCTAGAAATGGACAATAATTGAGATAAAGACAGCCAGAAAACGATCAGGACATGTAGGGGACTGCTTAGATAGATAGTAGAGCCTGGGTCGGGCTTGGTAATTGACTTTCATGCCGGGCCGGGCTTGGGCCAGGTGGTATGCGGGCCGGGCCGGGCCTGGGCTTTACAATTTTATGTCAGCCGGGCCGGGCTTGGGCCGGGCTTGGGCCGGGCTTGGGCCGGGCTTGGGCCGGGCTTGGGCCGGGCTTGGGCCGGGCTTGGGCCGGGCTTGGGCCGGGCTTGGGCCGGGCTTGGGCCGGGCTTGGGCCGGGCTTGGGCCGGGCTTGGGCCGGGCTTGGGCCTGAAGCTATCGGGTATGGGCCGGGCCCGGGCCTGACACACTCACAGAGGTTTGTTTGTTTGTTTGTTTGTTTGTGTTTTACGCCTCTGCAGCACCTTAGTGGGCTATATTGAGGCAGGCGATCGCCGTATGATGATGAGATGAGAAGACTGTGAGTCTGGAACATACCCTATTAAGTCAGGGATGCCCAGGGTCTTTCAGTTGCCCCAGCATAGAATACTGGATACAACCCGCCTCCATTTAATGTCCCATGGGCTCGGACTAAAGTGAGTTCCCGGGGTGAGATTTGAACCCACGCCCTAAAAGCCAGTGGTCAAGCAGTCTTGACCATTAGGCCACGGGGGAACTCCACACACACAGAGGTACATGCTGCTGAAAGAGCACAGATGGAACCACTAAAAGTGTGGCATACCTCAAAAATAATTTCCTTATATAGAGTAACGCATTATGTTATATATATATGGGTGAAGTCATTTTAAATGAGGCCAAAAGTGTCACATAAGGGTAAATTTTTAAATGCATGTTTTAGGATGTATTCCTCATTCAGCCTGTGCTCCATAGTCTTAATTTTTACGAAATATACTTTTTATGTCCTTAAGTTACACTGACACTGCCCTATATAGAATTTTGCTGACGAGAGTTTATGTCGTCACGTAGGTGAGAAATTTTGGTTGACTCCACTTTATTTAATCCCTATTGTTGATAATAGCAAACATTGATCATATAATCATTGTTCCAGGTATAGATGATCATTTAAAACAATTTTAGCCAACAAATTACCATTTTGCTCTGAAATACACACATTGACGAAACAAAAATATATTTTTGTCAATTTTGCTTCTTCAATGTTCTGTCAAAATAAAGCACATGGGTATATTCGGTAAATTTTTGGATTAATATGTAAAAACACACAGAATGTATAAGAGAATGGTAAAATCCAAGCCATCTAACCTGTTGTGTAAAAGATATAGGCATATTTTTAGCGTTACATCATATTTGACATAGTCCTGTAGGTGAGAATTCTGTCACACGTACATCATAATTGACCAAGTTTAAAAAATTATGTCAAATTGTGTATTAATAAACTTTACCAGTCAATGCAATTATAAACATTTCAATAAAAACAAACAAGTTTCAAATGTTAATTCCCCCTAATATAACACAAAAGAGAGATTTCACCAAGAAGCCGGAAAATAAGTTGCCAGAAGCTACATACATGCACCAAACACTGAATATGAATAACCGACTCAAGCTAGAACTTAAATTCTCTGAAATTCCATAAAATATATAAAAGAATAAGTAAGGTAAATTAGATTTGTTAAACCTTCATTCATAACGACAGTAAAAATACAAATAATCAGAAGAATTTTACATGAAGTGTCAATTATGATGTACGCCTATTAATCTTGGCTGAATGAAACCAAACACAATGTATTGTTCAGATAAACTGCATTAGTAAAGGAAGCTAGCAAAAATACATGATAATTCTTAATTTAATGTAGAGATTACTGTCATATATCCAAGATTTATTATGTACATCATATTTGACATTACAAGTGTCAAATGTGATGTACATCGAAGAATCTATGTTATTGTCAGATAAGAATGAAATGCATATGCGAAATCTCATGTCAAGGACAACAAAAGTCTGGGAATTTAATTAACACAACTTTTCTCGACTTTGGTAATCTTTTCATATCAAAAAGCAGGAAAATTCATCTGTACATCATAATTGACCAATAATTACTTATTGGTCAATAATGATGTACTGTCCATTATGATGTACCAGTTTGATACTTTTTGACATATGACACATTTTGTTGTGTGACAGTCTTGTATCTTCTCCCAAGGCCAACTACAGAAACAAAACTCACTATTCACAGCAAAATGAAAAATTTTGATTGATGTGATGCTTCTCTGCACATCAGAACACCTCTATCAGTGCCGTTACATCATATCTGTCCTGTAGGTGAGAATCCCAGAATTATTGACATTCAAAATTTGCATCCTCCATATCACAGCCTTTCCTGCTCTGTAGGACATCCTTTTAAACATTTTAGATAAATCTTGTGGAATTCTTATTTTGGCAGCTTACAAACCCATAAAAATATTACTGGGTGTGTCAAAATTTTTGGTTTGAAATTTTGCCATCCTGTAGGTGAGAATTTTTTCAGTGACTGCGGGTGTCATGTTTGGACTGCGACCATTTAACTATAGCTGGATATTCCCTTTAAAGCAGACTGGTATGTGATTATTTAACATAGACTTTCTTGATTCAAAGGAAAATAAATCAACCAAACACCACTTAAATAGGAAAAAAACCCATTTTTAGAAAACATTTTTTCTGGATTGACCATGTTTGACATTTATGATGTACGTGACGGGAGGTTTCGATGGCCCAAGAAATATTCCAAGAACATTTCACATACCGAATGGAATGAAAAAACTTAAGTTGGTATATAGGTAGTCATTAAAATTAAAAAAATTGAGCATAACTTACTTCAATTGCTAACCATCAGCTGTCAAAGTTACACTGTTTGAAAATGTGACGTTTGACACCCCCAAAAATGGACCATTTTGAGAGTTCGCGGTCCCTGTTGTCAATGATGAAGCCATAATTTCACGTAAAAGTGGATTTATTATGAAGACAAAATTGTATTCTACATCTCAGGGAATTTTAAAGAACTTATTACTAGCCAAACATTTTTTATGTCATGTTAAAGGTCAAAATCCTGGCTGGCCTCGTTTAAAATGACTTCACCCATATGAAATGTATTAATATCTAGATAGCTAGATATATGACTAGATAGTTGGATAGATAGCTAGATAGCCAGCTAGAGAGGAAGATTTATATCCATCTCATACTAATAGTTGTTGATACATTACATATTTAAAATATTCTATGTTATAAAACTTATTTGCTAAATTCTAGATTTCATTTAATGATAAAACACTAGAATATATTATGATATGATGTTCATAAAGTTTTGCATGTTACCAAACTTATTGTCTGATGTCATTTGATACCCCTGCCTTCTTGCTGAGCTTCAAATCTTGTCTACAATTATAGGGGTGAGAGACAATGGTCAGATTATGCAATTGTGCAGATAACCCAAAGTTGTAAACCCAAACTAGCATTGAACAAATTAACCAAACATAATGCAAAATATGTAATACCAGATGTTTCCTCACCAATGTTTAAAAGTCACAACTGTCATATTGTGCCATAAGACCACATACATGTATTAGATGTCATTCAAATTTCAGAGCAATTTTGATTGGTGTTTGCCGATTGTGAAGGAGGGGTTAGGTTTCCAGCTTCATTAGGCAATACAATGAGCCTTCACAAGTTTTAACTGCACTCATTTTAATTGACTTAAAAATCAAACATTTTTCTTATAACCTGTGGATAAAAATAACAAGGATATTGGCTGCTGAGGTAAAGAAAATCTTAGAAATTTAGATTACACTTTAAAATGCCGCATGGGGACCTTTTGTGATGATTGATGGCTGTTTAAAATGTTTGAATTAACGTCAATACATTTTTTCTCATGAGTCTTCCGTTTAATCTACATTTCTCTTCAATAGGTATCTAGTACGGGTGGGTTACGGGTTTACCCAAACCCGGCCCGTGGGCTTGGGCCGGGCTTGGGCTGCAAGTTGTTTAAATTTCCCGGGTATGGGCCGCGCCCGGGCCCGGGCCTAACAACTCCGGGCTTGGGACGGGCTTTGGCTTAGGAAAAAGATAGATAGATAGATAGATAGACAGAAAGATTGATAAATTGATTGATTTTGTGCAAAAATTGGCTTTCAGTTAAATTTTCTGTCAATGTGCAATGTAACCCAGTTGCCTATGTTCCCTGTTGGAGTTTAGAATACCATGTTGAAATGGTATTTTCGAAAAACATGTTTCGGGACAACGAGAAAAATGTTTCCCCAACTGAGAATTGGAACATGTTTGTCAATGAGTCTGATCAAAGGATAATGCTGATGTCATTGTCTCCAAACATTGTCTCTGTATTATGTGGAAGCAATGTCAAGCATCAACTGTCGGTCCCTTAATATTAGTTAACGTTTAGCTCAAGCATAGGCGTATTTCGTGGGGGGTCAGGGGGGAGCTGCAGCCCCCCCCCCCCTCCCTGGCATCAGGGCAAATGACATATAACAGGGCAAATCCTAACCAGTCAGGACAGATCCACTGCCGTGGTCACATCCGTGACATGTTAAAATTTCAGGGCAATATAGCAACAGCCCCCGGCGAAACGCCGGTCCCGTGCGCCTATGAGTTCTCAAGCATTTTATTTGTTATGGACATGAAATCCTGGAAAGAATTTATTTTAACTTAAAATAGGCAGGCATACCTATGTTTGAGATTTTGTTATGGTTCAGCCATAAAGTTGTGAGTTTCGGGAGAATTGGCAGCTTCATGTGGGACCCAAGTCCATTATGGTCCAGGATTAATATCTCCAGATCTGGGAAAGAAGCCAGGAACTTCAGATCTCTGTAAAATTGAAGTTCCGATTAGTTACGAAGAAAAACTGTGTGCAATGGTTGTTCATTTATATTTATGAATTACTAGCATTATATCCGTTCTACGAACGGGAGGTTTGAGAGGTAAGGCATAAGTTATGGCTTGATAGCATAAGTTGACACCCCTACCCCATAATTGAAGTTTGGCTAGGACCCTGGGGCATTATGCTGTTCATGTGAAAATGTGAGTATATAAGTGTATTAGAAGAAGTGGAACACATGGGAAGCTGACACGTGAAAGGTGGATTTGTGCTTGAATAATAAATGTGAGACAGTAAATGTCCAAATTGTAATTGTAACATTTGATCTTGACACTGTGCGGTTCAGACATAATGCAATATTGGCAAACATTTACACCCATTGGCAAACATTGAGACAGTTTGGCAAACATGTACACCCAGTGGCAAACATGTACACCCAATGGCAAACATTTAAACCCATTGGCAAACATTTACACCCATTGACACCCATTTACAGCCATTGGCAAAGATTTACAGCCATTGACACCCATTTACATCGATTGGCCAACATGTACGTCGATAAGCAAACATTTACACCCATTGGCAAACATTTGCACCCATTGGCAAACATTTACATTCATTAGCAAACACTTACACCCATTGGAAAACTTTTACACCCATTGTTTTTTTATGGTGATTGGCAAACATTTACACCCATTGGCAAACATTTACACCCAGTGGCAAAACATTTGCACCCATTGGCAAACATTTACATCCATTGGCAAACATTTACACTCATCGGCAAACATTTACACCAATTGGCTAACATATACACCTGTGGTTTGCTTACGGTGATTGGCAAACATTTACACCCATTGGCAAACATTTACACCCTTCAGCAAACATATACACCCATTGGCAAACATTTACACCCATCAGCAAACATATACACCCATTGGCAAACATTTACACCCATCGGCAAACATTTACACCCCTTGGCAAACATTTACACCCATGGTTTGTTTACGGTGATTGGCAAACATTTACACCCAATGGCAAACATTTACACCCATTGGCAATTATTTATACCCATTGGCAAACATTTACACCCATCGGTAAAAAAATTACACCCATTGGCAAACATTTACACCCATTGGCAAACACACCCATTGGCAAACATTTACACCCATTGGCAAACATTTACACCCATTGGCAAACATTTACACCCATTGGCAAACATTTACACTCATTGGCAAACATTTACACCCGTTGGCAAACATTTACACCCATTGGCAAACATTTACACCCGTTGGAAAACATTTACAACCATTGGCAAGAAGTTGCACCCATTGGCAAACAGGTACACCCACTGGCAAACATTTACACCCATTGGCAAACATTTACACCCATTGGCAAACATGTACACCCATTGGCAAACATTCACACCCATTTGGTAAACACTAAACAAAATGGAGGAAAGTGGCCCCTCCCTCCCTCCATTGGAGTCCAGAGAAAATAGAACTACTATAACTGGAGGAAAGTGAAATGTTTGGATGGTTGTTTGGTACTTCATTATGAGCTGTTGGTGGTTTGAGCATTTAAATGGAAAATCAGACCCCAGGGGAACCAATTAGGGGAATAGTTTGTGAGAATGATGGGCAAAGCAAGGTTTATAAACTGAAGATGGGAACATAAAAGAGGAACTTGCTTGACTTTTTGGCCCTGTTGCTAACCAACGTCAATTATATATAGATGATGATGATGATTAAATTCATGTGCAGAATCATGGAAACAAAGTTTGACAAAGATGTATTGGCTCAATTTGAGCTAATTTGGCTGTGATGGACATTAGGGTGTTTCAGATGCCTCCAATATTTTACATGTGACTTTTACCATATAAACTGCAATACCAGATCGAGGTCAAGCTGGATAAAAAAAATATTGAGGGCACCTGAAATACCCTAATGGACATGATAATCACTGTGTACAGCTGGAAGTAAATTGGGAGTTTAATTGCAGGTACCCTCCCGAAATTGACTGCATATTTTAAAGAAGCCATCAGCAGCATTATACTTTAAAAAATGAAAGATTTTTAGCCCTCTTTTGTATTAAATTTTTATTTTATGAGGTAAAAATAATCATCGAAACACAAAAAAAGTAGTTTTGGGCACTTTTTCCATTTAAGCTTTGTGACATAGGCTATTAGACATGAGTTGAATGATTGGTTCTGAACTTCCCATGATTACATGACATTAATATTATTATTAATCAAAACAAAACTTGCCTGAATCTGTTGCAGGTCAGGTCCAGCTCTCTGATCTGCTGTGCAACCTCAACTGTCAGGTGTTCTTTAGGAAAGACATCCAGGTCCTGGTAAGCTAGGTTCAAACGGTGACTAGGCTTATCCATTGCATTTCCCATAATGGTAGGAATGTTGTTTTTATGTCCAGAAATATCCCCTTGAACATAGTTTCTGACCTGGCTGGAGTTCACATCTTCATTACAAAATGTACACACGCACAGGTCAATGTTTTGTATGTTCTATTTATTAGTGAGAAGCTCGCATAGTTGTTGCAAATGATACAACCGTGAAACACAATACCCTGATGTGATAAGACAACAATGTCAGTTTATGTTTATACTCTTATCAATATCAAAGGTGATAAGATACAATGCAGCATGTAATATCAATTCAGATGATCCATGGAGCTGCATAGTTGAGCATGGTATGCATACAATTTTGAAAAAAAAAAAAACATCAGAAAAACGTTATCACTTTGTAGATAAAGCCAATTACCTCGATAAGCCCCTCCCCCTCATAAATAAATTTCATCTATTTCCAGGATGTGGGCTACCCTATTGCCAAGGTATACAGCGGGCCATTCTCAAATTTTGGGACAAATTGCCCTGGAAAATGTGGTAACGGAGTGGACTTTTGATCCAAAAAACCTTCTTTTTGAGCAATTTAAAAATAGAAAAAAATTTAAAAAATAATGTAAGTCTTATTTTCAGAAGTACTTAATCTCAGATCAACGGTTTTTTAAAATTAAATATCGATTTTTTGTGGTAATGGAGTGGACAGGAATGGGTAACGGAGTGGACAGGAACGGTTTGATTTTCTCCTAATAGTGCATTTTATTTGGGAGATACAAGATTATGATTGCATTTTATTGAATCCTGCAACCCGCAGCAATATATACATAAAATTTCTTTGATAAAGTGTCACTGGTATGCTCGGAATTGGAGGGAACGGAGTGGACATTTTAGTGGGACCAAGAAATGTTCCAATGAAAATTATGCCTTAATTTGTTGAATGCCTGTTCAATGAAATCTGCAAAGCTGTGGTAATGTGGCGCATGTGCATCTTACGACATTTAGTGGAAATTGCTCATTAAAAACAATAGCGAGCCGAGCTATGGCAAGGAACGGAGTGGACAAAAAAATAAACATAAACTAGTGACACGTCTTTTACATCAATTAATTTAATGAAATGAAACAAGAAAAAAGTTAAATATGATGTATATATTAATTCAAGTCTATATTCTCATGAATCGTTCATAGAAACTTTGAAAACGATGGTAGCCTACTTTAGGGGGAAAATTAACACTTGATTTTGTCATGTCAGGTCCAGTGACAGGGAAAAACCATTGATTTGGCACGGATTACTGGACACAATGCACCAAAAAATTTATGTAATGGAACCGAAGTGCAAATTGTCCCGAAATTTGAGAATGATGCCATCACCACTGTGACAGTGTAACAGGCTTCTGGACATTCTGCTTGCAGAGCTCTCACTCCCCCCAGAGGGATCCCAGACTCCTAGTGTCATTCTATTATGATGGAGGTATAGATATTAACAGAAATAGGTGCAAGTGGGGAAAATATATTTGTATATTATTACTCGAGCTCCATCTGGTGCTGTGTTATGCATTAATACCTCCATTGGGTTGTGAATAGTGGAAGTAATAGGGTGGTAGCACTCTTTAGAGTGCAAAGGCCTGCCGTGAGAAAAAGAGGCACAAGGCGTAATTAAATATAGGCTGCCTAGCAGCAAACCGTCAGCGAAAAAAACACCATTAAAGGACACAATTACACCATGAAAGTGATGTGAACCAAAACGCATGTTAGTATATATGCAATAGTACTCAGTCTTGGCCTAAAGGTGTATGCTAAACCATGGAAAGGCCAAACTGGACTAATTTACACATATTACGAAGCGTTTTCATGCATATACAATGAATAAATGCGAGCTGTGGGTCGGAAACAAAAATAAAAATATTTATCTGTATTTTTGTAAATTTTTCTCAATATTCCCAAAGCATTAAAAATGCCTATCAATCAAACCATCAGAGGGCACTAAAGCATTATACATGTAATTTAAATAAAATTTCATCTATGGAAGTGCAATATTTGGCCAAGTATTGGCCTGTAACAAAAAATAAGAATTTATATATTTTTTGCGAATATTGCAAAAAGTAAAGAATATCCATGAATCACACCCACAAAAGGAACAACTATATCATATAGGTGACATGTGTACCAAATTTCATCTATGTATATGCAATAGTGGCCAAGTTTTGGCCCATAAATGAAAAAAAAAATGTTTCAACATTTTTCTTAATATTTGAAAAGGTATCAGATATCCATCAATCAGACCATTAAAAGGCTCCGTGTCAGCTCAATTCAGTTAAGGCCATCATGCAAGTGAACTGATTAGATGGGGTGAGAAAGTAATTAAGGCAAGTAATTAAGGCCTTAGGTAAACTAATTGGAGAACATCCCAGGCTGTCTCCATAAATTTTGAAAAAGGGAGATTGTCAATGATGCGGTTTGTGATGAAACTCCCTTAAGTTTGTGAGACTCTTTATTAGATAAGTAACTGACGTGACAACTGGACTATACAGGCTAAATGTGTACCAAATTGCATACATGCACATGCCTTAGGGACTGAGTCCTGGTCCGGAAACGAAAAAAATAATTTTTTTATATGTTTTCTCAATATTTCAAAAAGTATGGAATATTCATCAAGCAGACCGTAAAAAGGCACAACTGGACCATAAAAGCTATATGTGTACCAAATTTCATCCATGTACATGAAATAGGGCCTGAGTCCTGGCCCAGAAACTATCTATCCGCCCGGCACCCGACCCCCGCCCGGCGGACGGACAACATTTTACGAAAGTGATAACAATACCTTCTCCGAACTTTGTTCCCTGAAGGTAAAAACTGTATTTGTATATATATATCATACTGCTTAGGCATAACACGTATGCAGCCTAGCCAAATAAGATTGATGTGAGAAATACATATATCTCCCTTAACATGATTGGCTTCACAATTGCTTAATGATGACATCAATAATCAGTTGAATGTTCATGTTGGTGAAGATGATGTACCTGATGTTAAAGTTATTGACTATCTCGGACTCAAAGTTGATCAAAGTCTTATGTGGAATGATTATATTGAAAAGCTATGTAAACAACTTAACTCTAAAATTTCATTATTATCTCGTGTTAAATGTTTTGTTCCCCATGATTCACTTATTAATATTTACTGTAGCAATTCTAATGTTGATAAGGTGCAGCGTATGCAGAATAGAGCTGCCAGGGTCATCTATGGTAATTTTGATTTTGTTAATGTTAGAGGTCTTGATCTAGTCAAACAGTTAAGAATTTTGAATGTCCGTCAGCGTAGAAGTTATTTCACAGCGGTTCTAATGTTTAAAGCGATACATGGGCTAGCCCCTAATTATTTGTGTGATGATGTTATTATGCAGATTGAGGTTTCTCAGCGGGTTACACGCAGATTTGACGAAAATAATGTTTATGTTCCTCGCCATACTTCTCAATTGTATAGTAATGCTTTTGCTGTCAGAGGACCATTGGTATGGAATAGTCTGCCTTCAGATATTAAGTCCTCGGGAAGTCTGTGTGTTTTTAAATCCAAATGTAAGAATTATTTTATGAATGTTACTTTTTAAATTGTATATATTTTATCTTCTGTTGGTTTTTATTATTATTATTATTATTATTATTTTACAGCCTTCGTTATATACTCTCTGTTGTTTTTAAATCTTTGTCTTCCTTTTACACAGGGCAATATTGTAAAACAGTATTTTTGTGCTGAATATTTTACCCTGTATAAATATGTTTTATAAATAAATAAATAAATAAATTTTGGTGCAGAATATCATATAGATAGTGGATGGTGAGGAGACCAATATTGAGTTTTATTGGCTGAAGCAGTAATATTGCTCGAGGCTGCAGGCTAATGAGTTTTATACCATTATTGTGCTCTCCACCGTTGTATGTGAATAACTGAGGCCACATCTCTCATGGGTCATGTGGTGCTTCAGGACCACTCTGCGTCGATTGCTCAATTTAATTTATGGATGCTAGCTAAGAAAAAAGAAGTTTTGGTATTTCGCTGTAAGAAAATGATAAAAGGGACTCTTCTTAAAGCATATCTATACATTTTATCCGTTTCCACTGAAAATATTTAGCTTCACAGCTGTTTATGAACTTGTTTTTCTTTGCAAAATCATGAAAATCAATATAACTGGAAAGCTCAAGTAGTAAAGTGCCTGTAGACTTTCGCTCTGCTTAGCAAGCAGGCTTCTTCAGTATTGATATGATGTTGCTTGTGCTGTTGTTGTTTGACAGTTTGATAGAGGTGCGAAAGCTCATTCATCCCTGTTGATGGCCCCCTGCGTGCGTTGGATCCAGATCGCTTCCCCACTTGTCGTTTCACCAATACATGATTTTTCACACATCGTGCAGGGTATCTTTTAGATTATCCCATGTCTAGGCACATTTTCTCCACGATACTGTGTTTTTCCCTGGGCAATACAGCAGGGAAAAAGTCAGTATCGGGGAGAAAAAGCATTATCCGACCACCAAGGCCAATGCTTGATTCTGATTGGTTGAGACCTGTGGGTATATATCCTGTATCTGTCAGGCTGCTTGGCCTGTACAGATATTTTCTGTATCCTGCAGTGATGACGTCACAATCACTCATAAATAATCTGACGTTGTCATGCAAACAATGGGCAGTGATTGTTTGTCATGACGTCACAATGGCATGGGCTGCTGGTGACGTCACAACAATCTGCTGCTCCTATCTTACAGAATTTGAAGTTATCAGACTAAAATTTAGTAAAGACCACTGATAAAATCATTGTGGCACATAAATAAATCCCAATAGCAGTGTAGTTAATTCACAGCTGTGGACATCATTAGTGTCAGGTCTGCTTCTAAATCACTCATCATACCTGGCACTCATGATGTTCATAGTACCGCTGAACTACATTGTTATGGGGGGTTTATTATAACATGTGGTCGGATAAATTCGTAATTTTTTGTTTGCTTTTGGCAGATACAGGATTTACCTTCCCTCAGATACCTGTATCCGGGCTCAGCTTCGCTTCGCCCAGATACAGCTATCTTCGGGAAGGTAAATCCTGTATCCGCCAAGCAAACAACAAATAACTAATAGTATATGATCACCTGACCAGTATACGACGTAATTTCCCCGGGAGTATACTGATTTCAGATCCATTAACCAATGACAGCGCACAGCTGGCAACATGCCACACCCACTTTCAGCCAGGCCAGACACTTCAGGCGTTCATGCATGAGTGCACAGAAAAAATCAATAATCCACTCCACTGCTCTGCCTCAACATCTTTTCTGAGCTGTCTTGTCTTGTAATTTTGAGAATTCCAAAAAATGACCACTCTTTGGCAATTTGTAGTGGATCTATCAGGGCTAGAGACTAGAGGTTTGAAGCATTAGATTCAGAAGAAAAAAATTCATTCGACTCATGTAGGTTTGACTTTCTACTTGGTTTTGCAAATTTTACAAAGCAATTTTTGGTAAATTAATTTAGTTTTTCCAAAATGACTTAGCTGTACAAATACTGATTTATATAAAATTCCATCGCAATGAGGACCCTTTTTTATTTTGTTTTATTGTTTTAGACAATATTTCACAACACCTGACGAAGTAGTAATGTTAAATTCTGTTTTTTGGTATAGTTTCAGCACTGTGGTTCATTTATTTCAGGAACGTTTTTCTGCATTCCACTGCCGTTTTATTTTATTTCTCTTAATCTAATCAACAAAAATCTGTCAAATTCTGTATAATCTTTTACATATATAGTACAGTTTACAAATCCAAAATTTTAAGGCGATATCGAAAAAACTTTTGCCACAAAAAAAATCATAACTGGAACGAGAATTTTCAGTTAAATTGTAAAATCACAGATTTGAGTGAAAGTGACTCTTTTTAGTTCCACTGCCATTTTATTTTATTTCTCTGGATCTAATCAACGTAGATGTTTCATATTTACAACGAATGTCTGACATATAGCATGCATTACAAATCCCAAATTTCAAGGCGATATCCCAAAAACTCATTCCTTTAAAAAATTATTACTGAAAGAAGAATTTTCAGTGCAAGCATAAAATTACAGGTTTGAGAACTTTTTTTTAAAGTTCCAGAGCCGTTTTATTTTATTGCTCTACATCTAATCAACCCAGATGTATGGCATTCGTTGTTGTACATATAGTATAAATTATAATTCCAAAATAACAAGGCAATATCACAAACACTCTATCCATTGGGAAAATTATTTCTGAAACACGAATTTTCAGTTCAAGCGGAGAATTACACATTGCATGAAATGTCTGTTGCATAGATAAAAGTTTTGAATCATTTTAAAAATGTGCCTAGACATGGGATAAAAAGGTCATACCATGGGTAGGTGCAGTACATCCCCGCATACTCCCCTCGACCCCAGTATATTCCCTCGACCCTACGGGTCTCGGGAATATACTGGGGTCTCGGGGAGTATACCGGGGATGTACTGCACCTACCCATGATATAACCTCATACTACTTCACCACTTTCTTCTTCTTCTATTTGTCTTTAGGACGTACTAAAAGTTGTCTGAGTGTTGTAAATGGTCGAACTGCAGTTGCTAGTCCACATTCCTTCAAGATTCTTGTTAATTTGCGAGTTCACTCGCATTTGTGAGCAAACAGGGTTAAATAAGGGTAGTCAGAAATTTTGGATCGTTTGTGAGAGACAAGGGAGCACTTTTTAAAGTTTCTTTTTCATGAAATTAATGAAGAATTGGCTAACTTGAGGCGCCTTGCTCACATTTGTGTCTTTGGTGTCTTGTTTAATTACAATTTAAGTTTTTAGTTTCAACAAACGCAGTGGCTATTCGCACCTCCGGGAGGTGCGTATAGCGTGAACTGGCTATTCGCACCTCCAGCTGTGCGTTTAGGCAATCTGGCTATACGCACCGCCGGCCGCTAGGTGGCGCCGCGCTATTTGATGCTGCAGTGCCCCTGGTGCTGTGGCTTTGGCATGGCAGGGGAGATTCCATGCATGGCATTGCAATGATTGCATGCCATCATGATCAATGACAGTTGAGGAGGCTGCAGAAGTGCAATTGAACATCTTGCTGCACTGTTGACACACTTACCTGACACACTCTTAGTCTTAATTGCTCTTTAGAGACAGTGACTTCAAAGGTGTCATATTTAATTCAGTGACTTTATAGGTGTCATATTTAATACAGTGACTTCAAGTTCAAAGGTGTCATCCTAAATTACAATCAGGTGACACTTTTTTCAGGGAAGTTAATTCCATATTTATTGACTAAAAAAATAAAGAGCCCTGGGTTAATCTAATTATTTCTCTGAACACAGTTATCTTATTTTTAAGATCCATCTGTCTTACTTTTTAAGATCCATCTATCTTATTTTTTTTTAAGATCAATGATGATCAACTCTAATGATCAATCTATCTATTTCTCTATTTATAGTATCTTTTACAAATTGTTCTACAGGCAAGGAGCTTAGAACTGACAATCCTAATTGTTCTGAAGAGTGACAATGGCTTCAAAGGTGTCATCCTGAATTTCAATTAAGCAAATACACTACTTTCAATGCTGTGTCAATGCAATACACAAATCGGCTAGCCTCATGAGCCCGGGGGGGGGTACTCACTATGAAAGGGTGTATATAGAGGCGCCGCTGGATGGTACTGGTTTTTTGGCCTTCTAGGATTAAAATGGTCTTGGTTTTTTGGGATTTCAGATTAATTTGGTTACCCTTTTTGCACCCCCAACATGTTTGGTACCGTTAGAATCGGCTTGAAAAGACGATTTCAATGGTATAAAAATCATAAAGATTAAATTGGTTGTGGATATTTTTTACAAAAAGATTAAAATGGTTTGTGGTTTTGGTCGGTTTCCGGATTAAAATGGTTCTGGTTTTCAAAATCGCGGTGGCGCATCCCTACCCAAAAGTCCGCGAAGTACCCCCCCCGGGCTCATGAGTCATGTTTCTGTTTGGTGAGCAGTTTTTCTCCCAGCCACCAGGGGCGCTGCTGTATGGCTGCTGGGATGTAGTGCAGGCCAGTATACTGAAAACTGAGCACATGCCTGTAAACAGCTGATCGGCTGTGCGCATAGAATCGTGAGTCTATTCGCACCTCCCGGCTGTGTGTATAGACAGCTCCTATTCGCACCTCCCAGCTGTACAGCCAGGTAAATCAGCCAGCCCGGCTGTGCATATAGATGCACCTTTCTATCTGCCCCTCCCGCCGGCTGGGCGAATAGACTCGTCCGCCTATACGCACCTCCGGGAGGTGCAAATAGCCTCGGTCTTCAACAAAATCACGGCAAAACAGGAAATAGAAATACTGTTGTTATTGTTTTACTGCCCTCTGATTGGCCGAAACAGGTGTGATCGTTTTTTGGACACTTCTAATGGGGCTAAAATTATAATTTTAGGCTCTTTAGAATCCCAAATCCTTGAACCATATGAATTCGTTTTTACCCTCGGCAATGTATACATTGCCGACGGGTATTGTAGTTACTTTGGGAAAATTTGTCCGTCCGGCGGGCGGGCGGGCGGGCGGGCGGGCGTCCGGATAACGGGCGTCCCACTTGTGTATTGGGAGTAATGCCAAAACTATGGAATGTATACTTTTTATTTTTGGGACTTTATTATATCTTTTATCCTAGTTAGACCTTTGCGCCGCCGCTGATTGCCGGCTAAGCCGCCGATATTTCCACTAGCTAGCCGCCACCAATAGCATCAGATAGCCAGTCAGCCGCCGCCGATTCTGTACAGCCGATCGCCGCCAGGCTATCCAGATAGCACTTGTGCAACACTCATCAGGAGCACTGAACTAAGCAGTCCCACATGACAATGCTAATTGCAATTCTGGATTTTCTCAAGCTTTGTTTCATCCTTGGGTTCCCTAATTGCCATTGATGAACAGCACTTTTAATACAGGCAGGTGTCAAAGTTGATTGCACTTTGCAATGCAGCTTTGATGTTCATGTATGCTTACTAATGCTTAGCCTACAGGCTACATGTAATGAGAGAAGTTACTTGGGGTGGACTTCCATTAGAAGTTCCATTATATAATGTCATTAATGTGGAGGTGAATTTTCATTTAAAAAGTTCTACTTAAGAATACTTTTCTTAAAACTCAAAAGTTCTCTTAATTCGTTTAAGTTATTAAATCATTGAATGAAATCTAATCCATGTAGCCTACATATCAGAAATTGCCAATTGTGATATAGTATACATGTATAGGCCTAAGCCAAATCCAGGTTCTGAAAGAAATGTCACGGAGATGAAAAAAATTTGAAACTGTAGTATGGAGGTCTTGGCTATATTAGGCCACAAACATGCCTGTGATTGTAATATAGTAGGATTTACTGTGAATACCTGCAAACAGCTGCATGCACATCACCAATGGAAATGCTGTAGACCCATAACATGCTAAATCTATTGCAATATTTATCCTTGAACATCTCTGGTATGAAAGGTCTTGTCTTTACATCTTAAATTTATGCACTTGGTAGGCTAATTAGGACAGGAGGAGGACACAGTAATGTGGCAAAGGATGATTGAAATTGCTGTCTGACATAAGTCAAGGTGACAGATCGGGAATAAAATCCAAGACCCGTGCGATTGGCCCAACTGAGCTTTACCCTCTCTCCCTTGGAACACTAGGAACTCTCTTGTTCTTGTAAAATGTATAGGCCAATACCACATACCTTTGATGGAAAGTGTAAATGTCGCTTAACGGAATCTTTTACATAGTCATTTAAAAAATCATTTTGTTGAAATTCGACTGCAAGCCACTCCAAGCCGATAGCCAGCTGATTGGTTAAGTAGCCAGCCTCAGCTGATTCCACAGTGGCTTAGCCGGTAGCCAGCTGATATTTTGGTCAGCCAGCCACCTTTTCTCACAGCAGCTGGTGCAAAGGTCTAATCCTAGTTGTACCTATTAGAGGTTTAATCCACATGAGATTAATACTTTTCTCACAATTATTAAAAAATGTGAAAAAATATTTTTTTGTGTATTGGGTGTCAAGCCAAAACTATGGCATGCATATTCATCATTTTTGGGTAAATATTGTATCTTTTATCCCAGTTGAGCCTTTCATAGGTCTAATCCCCATGACATTAATACTTTTCTCACAATCATTGAAAAATGTGAAAAATTGTTTATTTTTTGTTTCTGTGACAGAGCTAAAAAACTGCAGTACTTTAGACACTGAAATTGGCATATTGTATGTATTAAATACCCAAGATGTGTTTTTTGTGGGTCTAAATGCTCTGAGAAAGTTGAACGGACGACAATTTACCAAAAATATGAAAAAATACTATTATTTTAAACTTGTATAATTCAGTCAATTTTGAAGTTAAATCTATGAAATTTTCCACTTAGGTGTCTAACTTATGCCTCTTTAAACATCTCTAATCAGTTGGAATGTTGGTCCTATGAATTTTTATAAAAACCCAAAAATTCGAAAAAATGCCAATTTTCCAATATTTCTGCATGAAAAGCCAAATGGTAATGGGTAAGTTAGTTAACTTTAGGTCTTATTGTAGTTAGACACACTATTGACTAATATTCACAGCCATTGCATGAGTTGTTGCAATTTTTTCCATTGAAATGTATGATTGAAAAAAGGCAAAAAATCATTAAAATGTCTATTTACTCTCCATTTCCTTCTGATGTCATACCAGTCGTTGAAATTTTTTTTGTCAAAATAAACCTGACATGTTTCACATCATTATCATGCTGATTTTGAACAATATGAAAACTTTTATTGGCAGCATAGGTCAATATTAACAAAATTAGATAAATATTAAGGATTTTCAGATAATCATATATCAGTAAATATTGGCCCTGGTCAATCAAATTTGCCACAATTATGTCTAAATTTGACTTTTTCTACCTCTCCTCATGAAATATTATATGACACTAAATCTTTTTAAAACTGCCAATTATTATAACTTTATGGTTAATATCTAAACTCAGTGATGTAAATTTTTAGAAGATGAATAAATGTCAGCCCCTTTTATTTAGTTGTTTGCATGAAAATTAAATGTGATTGAATCAGACAGATTGGCTTTTGTTGAATGGAGCACTGGAGAAGTCTTGATTATGTAATGTTATGTCACAGGGTAATTGTCTTCCCTGCTAATCCTTTGACAAGAAATCTTAAACTCTCAATTGTAAAGTTCTTAATGGTTTAAATCTAACATCAGTTATGTACATTTTAACATATAAAGTACTGTCAGCTTACTTTTATCTTGGTCTTTAATGAAAAACATATAAGACAGACTGGCAATAAGACCGCTATGTATATATAGAGGGTTATCAAAGAAAATTACTTGGCATGCAAATCCAATTTCTGCAAATTTCAGTGTGTAATTTTACATTTCAAGACATTATTGGATAAATCTGTCTTTTAATTCATTTTAAAACTCACTCCAATTGTATTTTTAGCATTTTAAAGAAATATTGTTTAGGGGGTAAAAGTGTCATCATTGGAAGGGGTCCAGTTTTTTTGTGAATGGGCCTGGAGACAGTATGTCTGTGCTTCATTGTACCCCTCCCCTCCAGCCATTCATGTTATGTAACATTGTGTCACTAATCCTGTCCAGTGACCAAAGCTGGGAACAATGTTTACTTACTTGATAAGATCGGTTAAGTTAATATGGCGGCCATAACATCCTCCTTCTCCAGTTTGGTTCCCGCCGTATAATATTGCGTCATTGCTGCAGGTCCAATTAGGGACCTCGGCCACTCAGAACCACTGGACCGGCTCAGCCAGGGTAAATACGGCCAAACCCATTTCGCGGGCCACTCGCCTCCTTCACGTCGTTCATCGCAGATCATAGCACTTCGCACAAGTAAGTCATTGAGCCTTATTAATTCGCTGCACTTGTAGTCCATGGCCTTCACCACCGGTGAGTGAGCCGATCCAGCCTCTCTCTATTTACACTACGATCAATCCTTATCATGGGCAAACCACATAAATGCACAGTTTGTAAACAGCCTGCCAGAGGCCATGAAGGTCCGATGGGTGGTAGGTGTCACACCCTTAAGCAGAAGGAATTTGGTGACCAATTTGCTCGGGCTGAAGCCCTACAAGAGGCACTGGATGAGAGATTAGATTATGAGAATGGATTGCAGCTTGGGCTCGATGACAGATCTGTACTTGAAGGCGCTGTTGGGGGAGAGACTTTCGGTCTTGGTGGCTTTAGGGACGTTGGGAGTAGGCCGTGGGGTCCCACCCACGATGTCACACATACTGAATTTAATCCCAATGAGGCGAACGTCCCTCGTATTGGCCTGCAGGACTTGGTGACGGACAAGGACCACCCAGCCGACATTCCGGAGCATAGGGCGGTTGCCATGGGCACGCCACCTGTCGGCGGGGGTCCCCCATTTAGGTCACATTTTACGCCTCCTCGTGAGTTTCCAAATTACTCTCACGCTGACCCAGATACCGCTCCTGACCCAGATACCGCTCCTTGTTTCAACGATGGTTCCATGTCCAGGGCGACCCTCCATGGGGAAGCCAGTCACGCTTGGCCCTACCTTGGGTCCCAATCCACTGTTTTAGGTAATAAACAGTCAGCTGGCTCCAGTAAAGTCCCTGTAATGTCCGAAGTTGCACGCTCCTCTTGCCTCCCGGCATTATTGACACGAGAACGTTCGGTGAACTTTAACCTAGGCGGCGCCACCGGTAGTCCGCCAGGGGTCGCCACCCGGCGTCCTGCTACCATGGGCAACCTGCCCCGTCACGAAGCGAACCTGGTGAGAGATAGTAGTCGGAGTAGACCGAGTATCCGACTGGCCGACACTAGCCAACAGCAGTCACAAATCCAGTCCCAATTTGAATCTGATAATTATCAATGGCAGCAACCAAGTGCCACAGCAAGTACCAGATTGAGAGAACCTCCGTCCCAGACACAGTATTATACCAGGCACCAAGCTGGTGAGTCACAGACACAGTACCATACCAGGCACCGAGCTGGTGAGACCCAGGCGTATGGCCACCCTGCATATGCCAGTGAACCATTGACCCAAGCGTATGGCAGCCAGGCGTACGCCCCTGAAGGTAATCTGTCCCATGGAACATATGGCACCCGTGCATATGTTGGAGAGGCGGCTGCCCCACCACGCCTCCAGGACTGGGGACCCAGGACTCGGAATCCTTATGGAGAACCGGACCCGAGATGGACCGCACCCAGGGCTACTAGGGCAACACCTTCCTCCCCCCAGATGATCCAGATGTCCAGGGCTCCAACCCAGATGTCCAGGGCTCCACCCCAGATGACCAGGGCTCCACCCCAGATGACCAGGGCTACTCCCGAGATGCCAGCCTCCGACTTCGGATGGATGCCTCAACACCAGGTGGACCACAGTCGCCGATGGGATCCTTCTCCAGTGGACCTCCCCTCCAGGATACCACCTCACATTGATGTCCGCGTGGCACAGTCTGCTCTACAGGGTGAGTTCATCCATTTGGAAAACTTCCTGGATTGTAACTTGAACGAATTCGAGGAGGTTCGGGTAGTAGACAGTACCCACGGCCTTCAGCTGAAATCCTCCAGACCCCGTAAAATGATAACAAGCTTCTTTAAGTGGATGGAGGCCTGGGGCCACTACGAGGTTTTGTTAGTATGCCATTATGGCTTAGAGCTGTATGTAGAGATGTACAATTACAGAGCCTTTCTCTTGTCTCTTCTAGACAAATATAAGGTACCGTTTGTGTTGACGTATGATGAGCGTAACAGGTCAACCCTTGGTAGATGTAATTCCTTTAACTTTACCTATTTCGACCAGCGTCTTTATTCAACCATATTCGACGCTAACGCTCTTAGAGCTGTAACCAAGTGCTCTAAATGCACGTCCACCGATCACAGCGTCAGCGATTGCCCCTTTCGAGGCAATGGGCCCAAGGGGCCCTCCGGTCAGCCCGGTTCAGACAAGCCTAAGGTCAAACAGTCAGTTGACTCCTCCGAGGTCTGTCTGCGTTTCCAAGATGGCTCTTGCAAGTACAGCAGATGCCAAAGGAAACACAAGTGTATCGTCTGCGGTGGCCCCAAGGGAGCCAAATCTTGTACCACCTGTGCCCCTAAGGCTCCAGCCGGCTCATCCGGTGCTTCTTAACTTTACTTATTGGTCTCACATGCTGCCTGCAGTGTATGAGGCCGACCATGCTGATCTTGTTCTTACAATGTTGTCCGAGGGGGTCAGAATTGGGAGGCCTAGTGCCACAGCCACAATCGTATCTCCCAACTGGCCCTCCGCCCTAGAACATAGGGCAAAGGTGTCCGAGGTCATTTCTAATGATCTACGTCTCGGCCGTCTTCACGGCCCTTTCCGCAGCCCACCCTATCAAGCCTGTATTGTATCACCCCTTGGTGCTTTCACCAAGCGGGACTCAGAGAAGGTCCGAGTCATACACGACCTTTCCTTCCCCGCAGTCGGCTCGGTAAATTCCGAGATCGACGCCAATGATTATTCCTTAAATTATGCATCAATTGAGGATGCAGTGGAGATCTGTAACCGTTCACCACCAGCCCCCCTTACATGTCTAAATTAGACTTACAGGACGCATTTAAGTTTGTAAAAATCCATCCCTCAGATTGGCACTTGATGGGATTCTCTTGGCTTGATGGGGCGGGCTGCAATCAATTCTTCTTTTCCAAGGTCCTCAGTTTTGGGCTTCGATCAGCCCCGGCCTTATTTGACGTATTTGCTTCTGCTCTGAAGCTCTTTATGATTAAAAGTGGGGCACCAGATACTATTGTTAGATACGTTGATGACTTCCTAATAGTCACCCCTGATGCTCGTTCATGTCAAGATGGCCTGTCCATCATGCTCGAGACATGCGAGCAGGCAGGGTTTCCGGTCCAACCCTCAAAAGTTACCAGTCCCGCTATGGAAGTAAAATTCCTAGGTATTACTATAAATACGTTGGACCGGACCCTGTCAATCGACAGGGCCCGGCTAGATGAGGTCCTGTCCCTGGTGTCCCACTTCCTGCAGGTACGCTCCGTCTCCAAGAGACAATTATTGAGCCTCATTGGCAAATTGGCATTTGCCGCACGCGTGGTGAGCGTGGGCAGAGCCTTCTTAGGGCGCCTAATAGAGGCTGCCAAGGTCACAAAATACTTACATTATAGTGTCAGGCTCACTCATGATGCCAAAGAAGACCTCCGTTGGTGGCGTGATTGTGTTGAAAGCCACAACGGGATCTCCATGCTCCCCCTTCCCTGGGACGACTCTACTGCCCTGGAGCTATTCACTGACGCATCTAATAGCGCTATAGGCGGGTACTTTCACCCGGAGTGGTTTTCTGTTCCTCTCGTAGGGTCATTAGCACGGACCCTAGATTACTCTATAAATTGGAGAGAACTGTTGGCCGCACATGCGGCCTTAGCCACCTGGGCACCACGCCTTGCAGGCGCCAACGTGGTGTTCCACATCGATAATCAATCAGTGGTTGCAGCCATTAAAAAGCGCTACTCGCCTGTCCCCTCAATGATGGCTTTATTACGCCAATGGTGCTTGCTTGTGGTACGCCACAACATTAATGTTAGACCCGTCTATATTCCCACTGATTTAAATATAGACGCCGACGACCTCAGCCGACTTGCCGTCGACCAATTCCTGAGGCGTCGCCCCGATGCTGCTGCCACCCAAACGTGGCCTACTCTAGCCCATTTTTAAAAGAATTAAAAATTCTTCTATTACAGATCTGGATCGATCAGTAAGAGCCCTCGTCCGCAGCGGCATCACCGCCAATTCGAGAGGTGCATATACTGTGGCGGTTAGGAAGTATAAAACCTTCTGTTCATTATACTCCCTCCAGCCCCTCCCGATCAACGAATCCAACTCCATCAGATTTGTTGTCTACTTAAATAACCTGGGCCTCGCTGTGTCAACCATACGAGTATACCTCTCGGGCCTTCGTTCTTGGTCTATTGACCTGGGCCTTCAAGTGCCCACTATTTATTCCCCGGCCTTGTCCCAGGCCCTTCGGTCTCTCGACCGCACCCATGCCCCTGTTCAGGCCCCGCCTATATTGTTCAATCACTTGTTGGCCATTATGGCCAGGGCGCCCTTCAATAAGGACAATCTTATGTCCTTAGCAGCTATGTCATTAGCCTTCTTCGCTTGCCTTAGGCCGAGTGAATATTTATGTACCAAAGGCGTCAGGGCCCCCCCATCCAGGGCAGACATCACCATGAACCACAACTTCACGGCCATGGACTACAAGGTGCACCGCTCGAAGACCAACCCGAAAGGATTCTTGGTACACATAGGCTGCTCAAATTCTCCATTATGTGCAGTATGTTTAATTAAATGTATTCTCTTTCATTATCCTGCTCCTGCATCATCACCACTCTTTCTTTCTCCGTTTAACACACCTCTTGACTATACCTACCTATCAGCCAAGCTCTCTGGCTTTCTCAGACTTATTGGAGTGGACCCAACCCACTACACGTTACATTCTTTGAGGGCGGGATCAGCCACGACAGCTGCTGCCGCTGGGTGTACTGAGGCAGAGATTCAGAAACTCGGGCGTTGGTCGTCTCTGTGCTATCGTAGGTATATTCGCCCCACCAGACCAGTACAGGCATCAATGGCTCCCAAACTCGCACTGTCACTTTCTTCTAATCATCTCATTACATAACCATCTTTCTTCTATTGTATATATCTTTAGCACTTTACACTAATTCCTGATCTTGGGTCTATTCTCTCATGGGCTCCTTCAAGATCACTCATCTGTTCTATGTTATATGTTTAATGTCTTGTCCTGTCTCGTCTCCAGTCTCCATGTTTGTGATGTCAGAGTGAATGTGATGTATGATTCTGTGTATCTTGTCTGAGTGCCTGATTAAAAATAGGCAGTGTGTCCCAAACCGTAATATGTGTTTGAGTTGTCTATTTACTTAATGTTTACTTACTTGATAAGATCGGTTAAGTTAATATGGCGGCCATAACATCCTCCTTCTCCAGTTTGGTTCCCGCCGTATAATATTGCGTCATTGCTGCAGGTCCAATTAGGGACCTCGGCCACTCAGAACCACTGGACCGGCTCAGCCAGGGTAAATACGGCCAAACCCATTTCGCGGGCCACTCGCCTCCTTCACGTCGTTCCCCGCCATCCCACCCCGGTTCAAATTGTTTATCTCTACTAAATCCCGGAATTGCTCAATATTCCCGGAACAGCTCTCTCAAAATTCTAGTCAAATTTTATATAATTTTATATAATTTCCAAATTGAATTTATAACCATTAATTTCTCAAAATTTCTTTTATTATTCAAAAAACAAATTTTAAATGTTGGCTCTGGGCTCTTCCGTCCGCCATGGGCTTGTTCTTCATTATTCTGTGGGCTTCATGCTTCAACCTGTGGGCTTCATGCTTCAACCTGGGCTCCATTCTTCAACCTGGGCTCCATTCTTCAACCTGGGCTTCATGCTTCTACCTGGGCATCGCCAGGACCACATTCATCGTCGGGCTCCTTCAAGATCACTCATCTGTTCTATGTTATATGTTTAATGTCTTGTCCTGTCTCGTCTCCAGTCTCCATGTTTGTGATGTCAGAGTGAATGTGATGTATGATTCTGTGTATCTTGTCTGAGTGCCTGATTAAAAATAGGCAGTGTGTCCCAAACCGTAATATGTGTTTGAGTTGTCTATTTACTTAAAGGAGCACAAAAGCAGTGCACAGCACCCTCAACTTTTTAACAAATTTTCTTTTTTCTTAGAAATATGTCCAAACTGCATTGACACCAACTTAGTAGTCTTATATTGAACAAATAAAGAAATTTCCAATTTTAATAAAATATTTAGGCCAACTAGAAGCTGAGATATGACTTTTTGTAGCCCATACAGGCTGTACACAGAGTTGGGACATCTTTCCCTTGTTTTGTTTTTCTTTACAGCTATTGTTATTCTCCAAAGTTTGACCAGCATTTAACCTTTGTATTAACTAGCAACTTGCTTAGTCTTAAAAGATATATATATACTGGCATAAACCTTGTTTTAGTGTTACTATTTACAATGGTTTTGGTTGGAGACATCTTATCTATAATTTATGTTTTTAGACCCATATTCCATATTTGTAATTTATGATAAGAATAGCTAAGACTAGATAGACTAGATAGATAGATAGATAGATAGATAGATAGATAGATAGATAGATAGATAGATAGATAGATGGATAGATAGATAGATAGATAGATAGATAGATAGATAGATAGGTAGATTGATAGATAGATAGATAGATAGAAAGATAGAAAGATAGAAGGATAGAGATAGATAGATAGATAGATCGATAGATCGATAGATAGATAGATAGATAGATAGATAGATAGATAGATAGATAGACACATGTAGATAGATAGATATATATATAGATAGATAGATAGATTGATAGATGCATACATAGATGGATAGATTATTAGAGTAATTTTAATCCTGTACAATTTCTAAAGCTTTACAATGATTCAAGATTCCTATACATGGATATTTCACAAAATCCAATCATCAACTGGAATTATTCTATTTTCTCAATTTAATCTCTTTTTACAAAAAGCACAAAATCAGCCATAGGCCTACTTGCCTGAATCACATGATCCAGATTTCATTTTGACTAGAAGATATATCATTTCAAGTTTAATCTCTTGGTAACCATTGACTTTCAGTGATGTTTCATTGGACCCCCCCCCCCCCCTCATCACAGTGGCACACTTCTGAGGTGTGTGAAGTATGCCACCCTCCATTCTTTTGTCAGGTTACATAATGGCATTGCATAAGGTGATTAAAAGATTGGGGTACAGCAGACAATAGCCAATTGATATGGGTGTTTAGCAGCTGAGGAGGGGGACTAAGGAAGCCCCTTTAACCCCTTTAAGGGGAATGTCTGCAAGGATAATGTAATTTAACTGAAATTGTTACAACATCCAACAATTTACATGGCTACATTCTAAAATGGATCCAGGATCAAGATGATGTAGAACTGAAGTCAATGACACTGTTTGATTAGATATAAGATTTACAGACAGAAATTTATTGAACTGATAGATATCTAATTTTTGTTCAAACAATAGCTACCCTTATTGCAATTCAGTTTTATGCAGTTTAAATGAAATAGTAATTTTATCTTTTCTGCAGGAATTATGACACATCTTAATAGAAAAACTGATAGTTGGATTGATCAAACTACCAAAAATCTATCTATCTATCTATCTATCTATCTATCTATCTATCTATCTATCTATCTATCTATCTATCTATCTATCTATCTATCAATCTATCTATCTATCCATCTATCTATCTATCTATCTATCTATCTAAACAGTCCCCTACATGTCCTGATCGTTTTCTGACTTTCTTTATCTCAGTTGTTGTCCATTTCTAGCTGTCTTTTTAATGGTCATTACCTGTCTATTGTGCACTGCATTGCTTTATTTTCCTGTCTGTCACCACTGTATATTACATTCAGACAAAAATAAGTTTGATAAAAAACCAACTTTCTAAAATGGTAGTGGAAGAGGGGACAAATTACTGTGGGTAATCCATGCCGGATAATATTGTTCTTAATATTGTCACCGAAACCAGTCATCTTCTTGACTTCATTTTTTTAAAATTTTATTTCTCAAATTGCTCGTTCACAAAAAGGCACAGATTTTGCCACAGGCCACCAATAGGCATAGTGGAATACTTGCCTGAATTTCATTATCCAGATTATACCAAATTATACCACTTCAACAGTACAATGTAACGTCTTGCTAATTGCTAACCATTGATTTTCAGTTCATTTGATCTTGTGCCACACTTTTTGACTCCTTGCCCAAATTTTAACTGTTTCCCCTCTTTTTCTGGGGGGACCCATCCTGCAAGCTGATTGCATGTGGATTTTGAATTCCCGCCAATACAAAATGGCAGACAGGAAACATTTATATTATTTTGCTCACAGCTCTTGGCCATTCAATGAAAGTTTTTCAACGGGAATTTCATGTTCATGAGGATATTAGAGTACCCAGTGGGGTCCTGCCTCAATGTATCCCACTGTCTGGAGAATAGCCGCTGAGTAGCCGAGGGTATGCTGCCGCGCAGCCTATGTTTTATGGACATATCTTTATTCATTGCCGAGAATTCGTTGAAAAAAAATTAAAAAATATGCACAGTGTTGATGCAGGTGTGAATCTTTATAGGCTCATTTCAGCCGCTTAGAATCATCAGATTTTCACCAAATTTTCACACAACGCAGTTTAGAACCTCCCTGAAGAAACAAAACCATCATTTCCTGTCCGACTATTCATTAAAACCCCTTATTTTCGCTCGTACGATAGCGTCTTTTTACCGCAAATCACTTCCTTCTTTTATCAAAATTTCAGATTTTTCACTCTCAACTTCTCTTCAACTTTTAAACCACTTTTAATCATCGTAGAAATCTCTAAGTAGGATCATTGTCTTCGCAATTTAATTCTCTACAAGCTGGTGTTTTTTATTTTTCAAAACAATCCATAATAACTTCTATAAAACGTCCGTTTCACAACGTTGTTTCACCGCTACACTTAGTGTAGTATAGGCCTACATTCCAACAACCAATCAGATCTCTCAATTTCTAATTCCCCTTTACTCATCAACCTATTCCTCTCACGACCTCATCTATCCCCTCATAACATCCCTCTGTCCCTCCTCTCTTCCCCAGTTCTTCCCTTTCTTCCTAGAATTACTACTTCAATTTTTCACTTCCTTCTCATACTGTCAGCCCATTGGCTGTCAATATAAACAGTGTATCCCATTTTCATAATGTAGCTCTTTGTAAACATTGTATCTCATTTTCACCATCCAGCATCACATCTTCATTTGTAAACATTGTATGCCATTTTCACCATCTAGGACCCAAACGTAAACATTGTATATGGTTTTCACCATCTAGAACCAAACTCTATTTTGTAAACAGTGTATAGCATTTTCACCATCTACATCACAACTCCCTTTTTCGTATAAATCCCTCACTTCCACTTCTCTCTCATCACCCCTTTCCCCTCACTTACCCCTCCCTTCCTATACATAACCCCACCCATCTCTACTTTACCCCCTCCTACCCCCACTTACCCCCACCTTCACTTTCACCCAAAACTTCACTTTTTCACTTTTCTCCCTATACTTAAATTACTTCATTCACCCTCAGTTTCCCCCACTTACCCCCATTTACCCCCACCACCTTTACTCTCTCAACCTCTCTCTCTTTCTCCCCTTACATCCCATACTTAAATTTCTCATTTACCCTCATTTTACCCTCACTTACCCCCACTTACCCCCACCACTTTTTCCACCCAAATCCAACTCTTTCTCCCTCAACACCTCAAACACTTACCCTCACTTAGCCCCACTTACCCCCATTTACCCCCACCACTTTTTCCACCCAAAACTCCTTTTTTCTTCTCTACTCACTTCCTCTACTTAAACTACCTCAATTACCCCCACTTACCCCCGCTTACCCCCATTTACCCCCAACACCTTTTTCACTCTAAACTTCTTTTTTCTTACCTACACACTTCCCTTACCTAAATTACCTCAATTACCCCCACTTATCCCCATTTACCCCCACCACCTTTTTCACTCTAAACTTCTCTCTTCTTACCTACTCACTTCCTTTACCTAAATTACCTCAATTACCCCACTTAACCCCACTTACCCCCAATTACCCCATTTACCCCCACCACCTTTTTCACTCTTAACTTCTCTCTTCTTACCTACTCACTTCCTTTACCTAAATTACCTCACTTACCTCCATTTACCCCCACTTACCCCCATCACCTTCCCCACATAACATATATCTTTCATTATTTCTCACCTCATCATCACTAGTTCTCAATATGAGCACCGACCCCAAAAAGTCTAATGTTTCCACACGATCGCGTAGCCGCTCCGAAACTCGAAAAGAATCAGGGTTTGCAGATTACTCTTTTTATGACGCTGTCAATGGTCCTTTTTAGGTTTTCGCGTTCCTTCTTCGTAGTGGTTACTGCTTCCCATGCATATGTGGCAATTGGTATTATGCAGGCCTTTACCACCTGCCACACCATTCTCATCTTAATACCTTTAAGGTCTGGGCTTCTTGCTATAGCCATAATTGTGTTGTAAGCCGCTTGTACTTTCTTCTTTACTTCATTAAGTTGTTTATTCCATTTTTCCACTTTTTGCAACCATCAGTATCTGCCCCCCCTGGTCATACCACTGCTAAGTTTATCGTCTGTTATATTTCTCCGATCATGTATGGAAATCTAGGCCCCAAATTCGACACCATTTTCCCAAGAATCAACACATCAAAGCAAAACAACATAAGCATGGTGAACTCGCATGTGTTCCGCTTGCGACACAAGTTCTAGTTTTTTCTGTTATTTCTCGTAAATAAGGTAGTATGACCTGACCTTTGAATCGCTCTTGGTCCTTCTTGCTTTTCTTCTTGTTTTGATCCTCCTTTTTCTTCTCTCCCATAATCCACGTTGGATAGCCACAGTTTTTCAGGGCTTCCTCCAGATGTTGTTTCTCCTTCTTCATGTCTTCCCTTTCCGTTGAAATGATCTCGCATCTGTTCATTAGGGTGTTAACGACTCCCTTTTTCTGATGAAGGGGATGGTGTGAAGAGTAGTTCAAATATTGGTCCGTGTGTGTTTTCTTACTGAATGCGACTGTCTTTACTGACCCATCTTCTCTCCTTATTAGATTTGTGTCCAGGAACGGAATGTTCCTGTCCTCTGTTTCTTCTTCCCTCGTAAACTTAATGCTGTTGCTGGTGTCCACGCAATTCACATGTTCTTGTAATTTGGCTGCAGTACCGATCTTCACCATTGTTATGATGTCATTGACATATCTGTGCCACCATCTCGGTTTATAGGCCTAGGGCAGATTTCACGAAAAGTGCTCTTAAAAGGTACTTTAAACTTTCCAACCCTTTTGTTATCTCTCTGTTGCTTCCTTGAGCAAGTAAACCTATTACTAAGTACATCTGTGAGGTAATGAATAAATATCAATAAAATATTCCTCAAATATGTAGCTTTTTCCTCTTAAAAAAATTTTTTTTTATGCGTCATGAGGACAATTTTGGACGACCAAACTTACTGGTGATCAGGGTGAGTGAGTGAGTTGGTTTTTTACGTCTCATCAGCACCTGAGTGGGCTATTTAGAGACATACTTGGTTTGTGTCAAGGTTCTTGATATGTTAGGTCTGTGAGATGTGACAGGTGCTTTGTTGTTGCTTGTCATTTTTCTCAGGTCTATGCAAGGAAATCGTTGGTCTGTTGAGCTGGCTTGATTTGTTGTTTTGGATGGTTTCTTGTACTCAGCAGCTGTTTCTTTCTTCTTCGGTTGTTGTAGTGACATTTTTGTCCGTGGAGCTGTTTCTTTCTTCTTTGGTTGTTGTAGTGACATTTTTGTCCGTGGAGCGTAAGGAGAGGATGGTTGACTTTGTTGAATCTTTTTACTTCGCTGTGTGCATAAGTCAGATTCAGGATGTTTCACAGTTTCTCCCGTCTTTGGTCGGTCTGGTGAAGGCGTTGTCCGAAAGAGATCCAGGAAAAGGTCCCCATTAAGTTGAATCCTTTTCCGTGGTGACAAATGTAAAACTGGTCTTGAATAATCTGCGTCTTGGTCAGTTTTGTCCATGTCCTGTTGGACTATGCGCTTGGCTTCAGGAAAGGAACATCCTGTGTCAATCTGATATTGTACAATTTCTTTTTCTCTCTTGAAGACTTCACAGTTGTGGCTAAACGCAGGGTGGTCACCTCTGCAATTGACACAATGCGAGGGCCTGAAGCATGGTTTGTCTCTTGTGTGAGTGTGATCTCGATCACCACAATTGGCACAAATTGTGAACCGTCTACATGTTGTGCTGATATGTCCATACAATTGGCAATTGAAACAGCGTTTTGGTCGGGGAAAGAGTGGGCAAACTCTGCACTTTTCAAAAGCTACAGGTACTTTCTTGGGTACATTGTTGTTTTTGAATGTCAGTTTTATGGATTCATAACCATTTCGTAGGGACAAACGTTTGAATTGGGTAATGCCATGTTTTTGGAACCACTTCTTCAGTTGAGAGTCTGTGCATGTCTTGCTCTCTTTCGAGAAGATAATGCCTTTGCCTGGTTTTTGGAAAGGTTCAATGGAGACTTGTGTATTCGCTATTTCTTTGACAAGTACCAGTTTCTCTCTTTGGGTGTCATTCCGTGGGTGAATGAGAAATGTTCCATTGAATTGACGTTGTATTTTATCTGCTACTGTGTTGTCACAAATGTCTGCAACAATTTCGTACACAGCGATTGCTGATAGGTCCACCAGCGATTTCTCAAGTCCATTTATCACAAGGCAATTTTCATCTTTTGACATGTGTGAGGGGCGGTCAGGGTCAATCAAGTCATCTGATGATGTACTTGTCCGTGGGAATCTTGGTAGTCCAGTCGCAAATTTTTCGATCTCAGCCTGGTTTCCCGCTGAGGGACGCGCACCTTGGTAACCCGGTTGACGTACGATCCGGTTTGGAATCATGGTAAATGACATATTCATTGATATTCCCCTGTAAGGTAGGGGACACACCGTGCATGCGCACTGTCTCATGTTGGCCACTAAGGATAGAGGTCTTCACCTTAGTGTTACCACCCACCGCCACGAGAAGGCCCGAGACCTGCGGGGGCTACTGGTGATCAGACATGCTTATTTTGGCGCTCTGTGGAATCTGCTAAAACCAATTCAGGAAAATGTAATGATATGTGATTGATAAAAAACATCTTGAAAATTATTTTGGAACCATTTTTAATTGTCTTGGTCATTATAAAACTTGAAAAAAATGAAAAATAAAAAAAGACTGCTTATGTAACGTGATTCCGTCTCAGGACACTGAGGTTACATTAGCAACTTTTACATGGAAATTTTTCTGTGTTCTCGCTGCTTATGCCAATTTCAAACATGAAATTATAATATTTTATTGAAAAAAGTGTCTTATTTGCCTATTTTCATCACCAAAAACATAAACGACTAGGTGTGGTACCTGTTTCTTTATTACTAATGTAACTGCAATTTTGCATCCGTCCATTTCATAGTGTTACATTAGCATAATGTGTACATAAAAAATACGTTAAAAAACACATAATTAGATCTCAAAGTTTTTCTGAACTAAAAGCCAGGTCTCCCAAGAGCAGGCCAGGGATGGTACCCTGCTGGTGACTTCATTAAAATTACAGTAGGATCAGCATAAAAAATTCCGTCCTCCATCATTCATCGTTGTTACATTAGCACAAGGCCATATTTTTAGCTACTCTGACCTACCAATCCAACAGAAAAGATTGTTTACCCATGATTTTATTTAATGGATTGACACAATAAAAGATTTAGATTTTAGCTTTTTTTTTGTCCTGCCAGCTATCCTCAGAAGAAGCACCCTGAGAAAATCTGAGAATCTACGAATCGATTATGTCTGGCCTTATCAGTATTGTGCTAATGTAACTTGTGGACAAGTTGTGGTAAGTCATTTTGCAGCTTTTTCGTGAAATCTGCCCTAGTCTGATGGTGCTGTTTCTATTATCCTCTGCTCCATGTCTTCCATGAACAGGTTCACCAAAATAGGGGATACAGGGCTTCCCATTGCTACTTCTGTTGGTAATACCCTCCTCCTAATCTGAAGTAGGTTTTTTCCAATACGAATTTAAGTAAATCCATGATCTCATCGGGATTCAGCTTCGTTCTTCAGTGTTTTGTCCTTCTCCAGTCCTTTCTTCACGATGGCTATAGTTGCATCAATCGGTGTCTTGGTGAAGAGGGAAATGACATCGTATGACACAAACATTTCGTCTGGCTGCTGCATGTGTCTGCTCCTTCGTCTCTTTCGCAAGTTCCTTTGAATTTTCTATGTGATGTTCTGTCTTACCCATGAGGGGCTGTAGTAAATCTGCTAAGTCCCTTGATAACTTGTAGGCGATAGTTTGTGTGTTATCCACAATCGGTCAGAGTGGAGTGTCTGGCTTGTGTATCATTGCTGAACCATACATCCTATAGGAACCTTCTCTAAGGTGGGGTAGAGGAATCAGTATTTATCTTTTGTTATCTTGTCAGTTGTCTCCAATTTGCTAAGTAATTTTTATAAGAAGCTGCTTGTATTTCCTGGTTGGATCTTTCTTGAATGTGGTGTAGGTGTCTGTATATC
Source organism: Platynereis dumerilii (assembly GCA_026936325.1). Lineage (NCBI taxonomy): Eukaryota > Metazoa > Annelida > Polychaeta > Phyllodocida > Nereididae > Platynereis > Platynereis dumerilii. The sequence continues at coordinate 166,840,142 of JAPTHN010000001.1, forward strand.
ATTATTTTGGTTTTTATGATCAAGCTGTTTAAAGGGCTATGTTTTAGACTACTAATGGCTAAATTTCAAATGTCTAACCCCAAAATAGATGGAATTACAGAGGGTTGAAAATTTTTTTTTTTAAACATTTTTGGTGAATTTTTCGTGATTAATTTTAGAGGAGCATTTAGACCCCCGAAAGGCACAATTAGTGTATTAATACATGTTATGGTAGATTTTCATGCCCATAGGTATAACCGTTAACGAGTTCTGCTCCGGAAAACGAAAAAAATGAATTTTTCCGAATTTTCAATATTTTACAAAAACTGTGGTAATTGTATTAATATGAACTCCAGAAGGCACATTAACACTATAAGACCCATTCATCTGTCAAATTTCGTATATAGGTGTAATCGTTTCGGCGCAGAGGCCAATAGACATTGTGTGACACCACAAACCCGGCCAACCGCCGGATGGACAAAGATTTGCCTTAGTAACTACAATACCTGACGGCAAAATACATTGCCAATACAAGGGTAAAAATACACATACACCAAGATGGAATACTCTTTGTCTGAATGTAGATAAGCCCACCAAAATATCTGAAATTTCCAAAATTTCAAATACTTGGAATAAGAAAGAAATATTTTGCAAGTCTTCATTACACATGTGGATGTAAGTTATGATACAATTTCATCAAAATCTGAAGACATGATGTGGGAGCCTTTGGTCCATTTGGCGTGGAATGACCAAACGCCTCGATGTTGCTTGTAGACAAGTGTGCCAAAAATTGCATTGGCACAACTGCTATAAATTATGTTCATTGTTTTGTATACATGTAGACAAGTGTGCTGAAAATTGTACATTAAAACAACTAAATACAAGTTATACACTCTGTTGCCCTACAGCAGAGGAAGGGGGGGGGGGGTAAGTGGTCTTCCCAAAAAACTGGAACTCACAGGTTGCTTAACAAATGTGGCCTCTGCTGACATAGCATATGAAATGTTTCACGAAGAAGGCAAACCACTATTGCGTATTAAGTTTCTGAATTAATTTAAAATGTCATTACCAGAACTTGTTCTTTTGTGTGCATGGACACTGAATGACTGCCAACTGGAATTTCACTTGTAAACGGGCCCTATTAGCAAAGATATTTATGACTTAAATAATGCCATTTGCCTTTTGTGATAACACTTTTAGCTGGTGCAAGCTTTCTTGATTAAAATCTTCACTGTGCTATCCTGGTTGGCTCCGACTGGGTTTTAGCATCTTGATGGTTCATGATCTTCCCTGAAAGCGAAAATAAATGAAAAATATTCCAACAACAGTTTGTAATGTTTGGATTGTCTTTAATGATTAAGTGTAATATACAACGGAAATATTTTCAATTCAGGCAATATTATCCAAAGTTCCCTCTACATTGGTTTCATAACTAGATATGTGTTAAATAACGCTAAAACTTAGCAATAAATGATAAACCTTCATCACAGCCTCATCGCAGTTCTATGGTAAATGATAGCGTGCACGCCTTGTCAGAGTCTAGAAAGGTAAAAGGTCACAGTAGAAGGGAAAAGTGAAAATATTCATGTCCAGTGCTACATAAAGACTAGAAGCTAAAGGTAACTACCTCACAGACAAATCAACTGACAGTTGCATGACAACCAAGATAATTAGGTGGAATTAATATTGAACTATCTATACTCAATTAATGACAATGCACATGTGCATGTACTAGGAATCCTGCAGACCAGCTTAAACCTTTCATATCCATGCACTAATGTAGTGCATGTTCTTAGTGTTACTATATATATGTAGTTGCAAGTTTACTTGTGTCAACAACATTCTAAAGTATACAGTGCCATCAAATTAGTACCTGTTCTGGTCTTGACATTGGATTTCCAGAACATGCGATTATGCAACTATAATGTTAATATACCCTTCCAGTCCAAAATGAAATCATATTCACTACCGTCCAATGCATGCTAATGAGAGTATACCAGCTCCCAGCACTCAAAGCAAACTGTATAACCAGCACAGACTTGCAAATTATATCACATGACAACAACACCAGCATTGGTCATCTTGAAGTTCTTAAACTCTCCACTGCACGTCACCACCAGTAGTATAATAATTATATGACGTTGCATTCAAAAAGATTAAATCTTAAATTGCTAATTCAAGATGTTGACACAGGCTTAGCAAGTTAGCGTAACTGTAAATTATAAGAAAGGAATATTTCGCTACATTACATAAGTATTAGCATGTTCAGCAATTGAATGGAAAGATTGGTCAGCTCCAGCACAAATAATTTAAGCCCTTGAAACATCTAAGTTGATCAAAGTTGTCAGTAAGTGTAACTTTAACAATTTGCTAAAATTAAGCCAAATTGTGAGTAGGTTTTGTCAAGTGAAATTGTTTTGAAATGCCTATGTAGACATGAATAATGCTCAGGAATATAATAATATTATAAATTGAAATATTCATACAAAGATCTTGAAACACTATACATGGTGCATTCGTAATATGGTTTATGAGAAGTTTTAAAAGGGTTAGGAGATAATTCCATGCAAGTTTTTCTTTGGAACCATTTCTCTTGTTTTACCTATCGAATAGTATTTTAAAAGTGAAAGGGGCTACAAATATGGAACTCTCTTTGCATTAATGTGTAAATAAGTGCTGGTTGAATGTCAATAACTTGAGTCGTGAATCACAAAGTGATATTCAAAAGGCTACTTGTTTTCCATAATCTCTGTCAGATAGAATTTAACTAGGTTACAAAGCTCCTATAGAACATGTTATTGACAAAGTTATAAATGTTGAACACAGACTAGAACCGATCTATGTAATATAACCTATATATAATACAGAGTACAAAAATGGCATGTGAGCCTCTAAATATTAACATAGGCACCCAATGCAGAAATATTACTGATTATACATGAAGTACCAGTGTGTCCATACAGCTTACACATTCTTTTGATTTTTAACATTTATCACTTGCAATACTTTGGTATAATGATAGATCCAAATCAATAATTCAATATTAACAATCCACATATTGACAAATATAACCAGTGATGTGAAACTTGATTATTATAATTGAACAGCAAAGTCATGTATACCTGCATAGCAACTATTAAAACATAACACAATTTTAGACTGTTTAAACTTGATAATGTCAAAGACTTGTAGCAAGTTAACAATGTGTTAATGAATACTATATATACTTATGTTATATATACATTGTGCAAGCACTGAGGACGCCATGGTCTGATGATCACATTCAAATCACCTCCAACAATCTCTCAACTTGGATGCTTCTCAGGTATTATCATTCTCATTGTGTAAAAAAATCAGGGTATGGAGTCATCCTAGAGGAAACTATGAACCCCAAAAAGCTATGCAATAAAGTGGTGAACGTCCACAACCAGGCCGCAACCAGCCAACGACATCCTTCCGGTGCAACGCGTAAGTTTAACGAAGTAAGTCGCGCACTTCCGCAGTGAGTATAAGCCATTTCCGGAAGAGAAGAATCGATATATATATGGAGAAACGCTTAATCAAGTCATTTGCATAATTTGATTTAAATCCTGGCCAGTGCCTGTATATATTATATACTCAACAGTTCGGCAGGCCCATATGTGAGCTCTTCAAATTGATCAGCAAATTAAATTGTGTATGAGGTTGAAACGTTGCCTCTTTAGTGCTCCGAGTTGAAACACCTGCAAGCAACAATGTTTCTGTGTGTTTTACATGACGACACACTTGCCCTTTAACTTCTCCTTGCGTTTCTGGGACTTCGATTTCTTGGGGTCAAGAGCAAGAGTCATGTTGCGTCGTTTCTCCATCTGGAGCAGTTCCTGGAAGAGCTCTTTCACATTGCAATTGGTCTTGGCCGAGGTCTCCATGAAGGCACAGCCCCACTGCTTGGCCAGGCCAGCCCCTTTTTCTGTGGCCACTTCCCTGGCTGCCGTCTCATCATTCTTATTGCCTACCAGCATCAGGGGGATCCCATCTATGTCGTCCCCTCCCTTGATGTCTTTGATCTCCTGGAAGATGGGCTTGAGTTCTTCCAGGGATTGCCTGGATGTGATGGAATAGACCAGGATGAAGGCATGCCCTTTAGATATGGACAGTCTCTGCATGGCAGGGAACTGGTGGCTCCCTGTAGTGTCTGTGATTTGCAGTGTGCACACTTGCTTGTTGCAGGAGATCACCTGCCTGTAAGTGTCCTCTATGGTGGGGATGTAACTTTCTCTGAACGTGCCCCTGACGAATCTGAGGACCAGAGAGGACTTTCCAACTCCCCCCGCTCCAAAGACGACCACCCTGTAGTCATTGCTCTGTTCAGGCATCTTGTGGGTGTGTGTGAGTTACGATCTGCAAACGCAAAACACAATCATAATTAGCAAAATAATTAGTTATAAGAAACATCATTATGAAACATAAAGGCTGCCACTGACATGCCAGAACATGAAAGAGGCTGAGACAATGCAAAGGAAGGCATCCTATAGAATTGTATCAGTATAATTGTATCCTTTAGAATAGAATATAATTACTTGTCTAATGTACACAGCCTTGCTAAGTTGATCTGTCAGCAGAATCATTGTGCATATTAGCTCATATTCTAATTAGAGGCTACATGTACATAATTTTTACATACATGATACTAAATTTGCAATCCAAGTCCTTCCTAACTCCTCAGTGTTGCAGCATCAGTTGACAATGTAAGAGAACTTTATATCCTGTTGATTTTGCCTGTCAGTTTGGCGTTAGAGAGAACAACACCATAATGAACTGAAACCTGTGAAAAACGAAGCTCCGACAACTGTGAAAGAGCAACACTTCTATACTGAACAGCTTAAGACACAATTAATTGATAGCACTTGGTATGGATTTGTCTGCATGTGCTTGCCAAATGTATGGCTGTTCGTTGACAAGTGGTGCCAACTCCGGGCCACACATATTGTAATTTCATTGCTATTGCTATTTGGTGATAAGTGGGGTGATTTTATAATGTAAATTAGATATGAGAGGCTTGATTGAATTGAATTGAATTGAATTTATTTGAGAATTTACACATGTATGTACAGATATCATGACAAGTTAACAGTTATATAGAGCTAATTTGTTACATACATGAGGAACAGAACATTAATACAAACAGAACATTCTACCTCGTGGGGACAGTCACTAGCATTTTCATGCTGTAATCGACCTACCCACTATTATTCATTAGTCATACATATGTTTATGAAGAAAAGCATTTTATTCAAAAGTTAACCCACATTAAATTAAATCCCCGTCCCTTCCCATTCCCAATCCCAAGGAAGAAAATATGAGCTAATGATAATGATAATGAGTATAATGACTGATGATGGTTATGTGTTCTGACAGACATAACAGTTGGCTGTTGTGCAAACTAGTGAGTACTGAGACACCAGGTACTGTTTCAATTTTCTTGAAAATGTGTAAATCGACACCGATAAATATTCTTTTTGTGTCCTTGGTAACCTGTTCCAGGCCTGTGCTATTTTATAATTGAAGGACTGCTTTCCGATTTCAGAGAAAATATTCCTAACATATAGTAAATCTTGGTGTCTTGTATTATGGAGATGTATATTCCCTACTACCTGCAACTGAGATTGGAGGTAAGTGGGAAGACCGGAATGAAAGAATTTATAACACAATTTGCAACAATTTAAGAGAAACAAGTCATCATTTGTTAGTAGGTTGAGTTTTCTAAAAATCGGGCTTGTGTGGCTGTTGTATTTACTTTTCGTGACCTGTCTGATGGCTTTTTTCTGAAGTATCTTCAGTCGTTTTATTTCGGGACATTTCGCATTTCCCCAAGCAGTAATACCATATTCAATGTGAGGTTGGAGCAATGACTGGAAAATTACTTTAAGGACATGGGATGGTAAACTGTGTTTAAGTTTGCATAGGATACCGTTAATCTTCGCAACTTGGTTTGCTTTTAAGCTCAGATGAACATTCCACCCTAATTTTTCATCCATATAAACTCCTAGAAATTTAGTTGAATTTACTTTCTTTATGTTAACATTGTTTATCATTATGTTGGGATCATTTTCTATTGTTTGTCGTGGTCGAGTGAAAACTACATAGTTGGTTTTGTCAATATTAAGTGATAATCTATTTGCGGAAAACCAATCTGAAACTTTGTCTAATGAGTTATTTATTTGTGAAGATAGGAGGCTGAGAGAGGTAGATGAATACAGAAGGTTAGTATCATCTGCAAAAATGATCGTTTCTGAGTTATCGGTGTTTGAAGGTAGGTCATTTATATATGTTAGAAAAAGAAGGGGTCCAAGGATGGAGCCTTGGGGAACCCCGAAAGAAATTGACTTTTTATTTGACGTTACATCGCAAAATTTTACAGATTGTTGCCTATTGTCTAAGTAGCTTTTAAACCATTGTAGGGGCAGTCCTCTTACTCCATAGTGTTCAAGTTTTTGGATAAGTATTGAAAGGTCGAGAGAATCAAAAGCCTTTGATAGATCTAGGAAAATTCCAATACACCATAATTTACTTTCCAATGATCTTATTATTCTATCTTGCATTTCAAGTATTGCTGTTTCAGTGGATAAGTTCTGTCGAAAACCAAATTGCGAAGGTGACAGCATTCTATGTTTGGATAGAAACTTGTAAAGTCTGTTATAAGCTAGTTTTTCAAGAATTTTTGAGAATGAGGGCAGTATTGATATTGGTCGATAATTCTTGAATATGGTCTTATCTCCTGATTTGAAAATTGGAGTGACTTTAGACACTTTCATATCGTCAGGAAAGATACCTTGCTGTATAGAAGCTTGAATTAGAAGCTGTGCAGCTTGGCTATCTAAAACGTATGTTAGGCGTAAGAAAACAAACACCATCTCTGGCTGTTTATGGTGAAAGTGGTAGATTTCCATTGCATGTTAGACAGAAAGTTAGGATGATCAATTATTGGATGAGATTAGAAGATGCACCAGATGGCAGCCTGTTAAGGAGATGTTTACAAATTCAGAAAGATGCTAATGAAACTAATTGGTTCAGTAAAGTAAAAAGCATTTTAAGCACCTGTAATATTGAATATGAAACCAGTAACAATACAAACTTAACAATCGACAGTATTTGTAGAAAGGTGAAATCAAAACTTTACGAATTAGAACAGGAACAATTATTCATTTCAATAAATGATAGTACTCAACAACCAAAACTTAGGACCTACAAACTTTTTAAGACTGATTGTAGATTAGAGCCATATCTCAGGCTGCGACAAAACCGTAAGATGTTAACAAAGATTGCCAGATTCCGGACTAGTTCTCATAGTTTACGAATTGAAACAGGTCGACATCAAAAACCAGTGACTCCTGCAGAAAATAGAATATGTGAAAAATGTCCATTAAATATGGTGGAGGATGAAATCCATTGCCTTATAGTATGCCCTGCTAATGAATCTTTCCGGGAAAATTTGTTCTCGACAGCTGCTAGATTTATCAACAATTTTCGGTCTTTAAATGATACTGACAAATTTACATCAATAATGAAAAGTAAGGAACCTGACCTACTAAATATACTAGGGAAATTTTTACTTCAGGCTGACGTTTAAAGCAACATATCTCCTACATCCACACGGTCATAGAACACTATTGTGATTATTATGAAAACAATAATAATAAGCTTACAATTTACACTTTAATTAAAGGAATTAATTTTAACATTTAATGAACTTATTATTATTATTTTTATAAAATCTTTTTATTTTCTTATTATAGTATTCTGGTATTGTTAAAGCAACACTATATGTAATTTGATGCCTGTCTTGTAAATAATGTCTGGAATATGAAATATCATGCATGGTCAATTAATCTATATTTGTTATCTTGTATGTCTGTTGCTCAGGTTTTAATCAATTGGAATTTTACTTTATTACTATTTGGGTGGCTGGAACCTAGTTTGCATTTCTTTAAATCATGTGTTTGGTACTCTTTTATCTGAAAGTTTTATTACTCATTCTTGAATTTTAGCTATTTGTTGCATATATATATAATTAATGTTTTGTATATAGTTAATATTGCATATAATTAATATTGTTTGATTGTATATATTTTATATTTCCATTACAAATGACATATGTATCAACTGTGATATTTGTAGATGTCAATAAAAGAATATATATATATGTATAGATAAATTCGCAATGTAAGTTAGGTGAGGGACAATAACATGTTCAGAACATGATTTGATAAATTTGGGGCTAATGTCATCATGGCCACTGCTGGTTTTTGGTTGCATTCTTTTTATTATATTTGATATCTCTGTGCAAGTGACAGGTTCAAAATAAAAGCTTTGTGTTATATTTAGAGGGGGGAGTAAGTTTGAAGCATGTGTTTGTGTTTGGGGTACTTTATTAGCTAAGTCGGGGCCAACATTGACATAATATCTGTTGAATTGATTTGCAATGCAAGTTGGGTTTGATAATTTTTTATTATTCACATCAAATATTTTAGGGAAATCTGATTTGTTTGTCTTGGTTTTTAGTAAATTGTTAATATTTTTCCATGTCTCTTTGATATCAAGTTTGCATTCATTGAACTTGTTATTCCAGTATATATTTTTGCTTGTTTTATAGTTTTGTCATATATTTTCTTTGTCATTACATTGTCCCCTTTTTTCTGAGAATGCACTCTAAGATTGTTTAAAAACAGACAAATCAACTAGCTGCTGTCCGTCCAAACTTATTTCGTGAAATCAGACAGAAGTTGCTCTTAATTTTGACTTTTTCTATGCATGTTTATCTGATCTGATCAACGTGTAAAATCTGATCAAAGTAGACTATTTACCTCTGTGTTTTTCCTTTTCACATAATTTTTCCACAGATAAAAATGTATTTGTGCGGAAACCTGTTTGTTAACCTGTCACAGCAAGCTCAAAAGTGTGCTGAGGTTCCTCCACCTCTTTTGACAATTTTGACCAACACAATTAATAGTAAGTGGAATCAGCATGTCATGACTGTTGCCACGTGCTTGGATATATAAGAGAATGTCGTCCCTGGATTTGTCTATTTATGGACTTCATTGTAGTCATGACCACCTTTATGTTATAAAATCCATGCCATATTTTTTAGGAACTGAAGTAGCTAGTACAGAATGTCAGATGGGAGTGTCAGCCTTGAATTGGTATATTGGCAGAGTATGGCATATCATATCCAGATGAAATGTTCTATTTCTTAGAATGTGACCTGTAGACAAGATACATTTGACATATCAAGGCAAGAAGCACGGATATAAAGTCGAATAGTGTCTTTAGATGTAGCATATTAAGCTGTGGAATTATTGAATGGCAAATTATGTAGTTAAAACGGACTTTTTGCACAATATGGCATGCCCACAGATGCTAGTTTATGATGGAAAGAAAGAAATAAGAAAATATATCCCCAAAGATAGATAGATAGATAGATAGATAAGATATCACATAAGTATGTGGGATAAGGTGTGGGATGATTTTCCTGCCCTTGCATGGTGACATTGATACACGAGGTAACTAGCATCATCATGCGACAGAATTGTCAGAAAGCATCATATTTCAATGTTAATGGTAGAGGTCTTCAACTTATGCCAGTTATGGTGCCTGGTGTAAGAAGGCAGGAAGAGTAGTGGAAGACCCTGGATAGCAATTTGAGTAACGAGTTGACATTGTGTCAATTGACTCAAGGTTGCTTCTATTATTCTCATTATCGCCTATAGTAAGCAATGAGGTAAGTAGTGGCCATTCACAATAGGTTTTACTTCACACATCATGACTTATGATGTATTACATTGGATTTCCAGGTAATCTGATAATTGAACGTTGCATATTGTGGTAATTGGATAATGATATGATATTACTCAATAGACAACCTACGTCATCACATTGGTTGTGAAAGTAAACAAACACGAATTGACCATGACATTGATTGTACACCATCATGCAGCCCTGAATTATTGCTTCTTCACTCCATCATTTGCTACTACCGTATTTCCTTCAGGATGGTACTCATTTTCCCAGCCTCCCCCACAATGGCCCACATTCATGTGATACAGCCGCCAGCAACAAGACCATTTCAACTACACTGCTGACATTATTGGTGCTTAGCAAATCCACAATGGCCGCCTTAACTGTTCCATGCAATATCTGTGCCTTGTCTGTGATCACCACTATTGCCTGTATTGTTGTGTGGATGCTAATCCCGCAATAGGATTGGCTGTCCTGTTGCTGTTTCATGATAATTCGCCAAATTGCTGAGATGGTTCCTTTAATGAGCACATACCTTGTATAGTAACAGGAAGGTGGCCGCCTACGGATTGATGTAGTTGGTATGAAGAGCTGTTGACTGTTGGTGAGATGGACTTGATGACATGGTATTGCTTCTGGAGATCTGTGGACTAGGTTGATGCCTTCTTAATCCTGGGGTGAGGGTTGCCTTGCTGATGATGTCCTTCTTGATCCCAGGCAAGGTAATAAGGACGACCATGTACTGCTCATAAGAAGTGGCTGCTGGTTGCTGTGCTTATTGGGCTCTTGGAGAATGCAGGAAGCTGCTGCTGGTGTGGGATGTTGCTGCTGCTGTTGCTGCTGCTGCTGCTGCTTCTGCTGTTGCAGACCTTCGCCATTGTCAGCCTCAGACGTGTGCATAATGAGCCACTGCTTCTGCTACATCCATTGATCGGCTGTGGCACCACAAAGTGACGTCATCTGCGCACGAGCATCTCATTTGCAACTTCCTATGACGCCATCCACTATCTCTCCCACACAGTATTCACTCACCACTCACTACATTCTAGTGAGGTCATTATCTACCATTCAAGGGTCCTCACTGACAAGGGCTGTGAACTTGTGATCCCACCGCCTTAATTGCATGACGCAAGGGAGAGTTTGTCAAGAATTGTCTCTAGGTGACCATGTCATTTGTTATTGGGCCTAAATGTAGGCTTATAATTGCCAGTGGTGGATCCAGGGCTACATGGGGCCCGGGCCTCCCCCAGACCAGTGAGATGAGCAATGGCATTTTGAAAATATATGGCGACGCGAGCCCGCGAATGCCAAAACATGCCCCCCGGTTTACCCTGTACCAGAATATTCCACTGATTTCTGTACATATGTCTCACAGAGGATCTTTGAAATTAGGCCTAGGCTTACTAGTTAGGCATCAACTCCAATTCTCCATAAGGTTAAACTTAAACAAAGTTAAAGATCAGACTAATTTCACCTTAAAATAACCTTAATTGATCCTTCAAGCTCCAAAAGATGTTCGGGATATTTTTCTAAGAAATTTTACAGGAATACAGAATGGTTATGGCTACAAATAAAGTTATTTCAGTGTAGCCAGACTATGAAGTTGAAAAAACCTTGCATGGTTTTTAATTCATAATTAATAGAGACGCCTATGTCTAAAAGGCGCGGTCTATACTGAACAATTTCTTCAAAATTAATGAAGATCGATTTGAAACGCCACCTGCTCATTTTGCATGGTTGTCATTTGGATGAACCTGAAGAATTTGAAGAACTTGAAAATCTGCATGAATGAATTGCTCAATACAAATAGTGGATGGCGAGGAGTCCAATATGCAGTTTAACTGCATGAATGAAGAAAAGCTATATCGGTTGAGGCTAAGTTAATTATATCTTTCTGAGTCCAGTTATACCTTATACATATTGGAAAACTGTTCATCTTTTATTTTTTATATATATGTGAAATATAATATTCCCCCATAAATAAAGCCACTTGACGAAGACAAGTCTGTGATATATATTGCACAATCACACTTGTGAGATATTGTTCAATGAAATGTATCCGGTGCTATAGATATTGCATGTCCACACTTGCAAGATATTATCTTTAGTCAAGTGCTAATTGTAGCATGTCCATACTTGCAACTTATTATATAGGCAAGTCATTGCTAGATATTGTATACCCACACTTTGTTAGATACTATACTCAGGCAAGTCAGTGCTAGATATGGTATGTCCACACTTGCTAGATATTGCCTTTAGTCAAGCGCTAATTGTAGCATGTCCATACTTGCAACTTATTACACTTAGGCAAGTCATTGCTAGATATTGTATACCCACACTTTGTTAGATACTATACTCAGGCAAGTCAGTGCTAGATATGGTATGTCCACACTTGCTAGATATTACCTTTAGTCAATTGCTGATTGTAGCATGTCCACACTTGCAACATATTACACTTAGGCAAGTCAGTGCTAGATATTGTATGCCCACATGCACTTTGTTAGACATTATACTCAGGCAAGTCAGTGCAAGATATGGCATGTCCACACTTGCTAGATATTACCTTTAGTCAAATGCTGATTGCAGCATGTCCACACTTGCAACAAATTACACTTAGGCAAGTCAGTGCTAGATATTGCATGTCCATTGTCCATTCTCTCTCTTGGCAAGTGCTAGATACACATATTTAATGTTCACAGCTACATAGGGAAGACCGTGCATGTTGGACCTCGGGGCACATTGTACCAGCCCTGATATTTTTTACCAAAACATGCAGAGCTATACACTTCCAAGATGAGACATTTTGTGGTATGCCATTTAGCCATAAAGTTCCATGAGCAATTTGAGCATTGAAGGAAAAGAGTGAGCTTTGTTTCATGTTACCTGATTTTTGGCACAAAAAAATGGCTTTTTCCAAGTCTCAATTGCTATTTCACCCCTATTAAAGTATGGATGTTCAATTCAGACAAGTCCATCAATTAAAACCATGAATACTCAAGGAAAGTTCAAAATAAGATTCCTGAGTTTATATTCCACCTTGTCATTGAGGCATGCACATTTTCATGAGAAGTTGAGATGGGCCAGTTGGACCGGCATGGCTGGAGCATGTTGGACCATTACAAACAGGAGCAAACAGTATAATCATCTCAGTTAACTTAACTCATCTTTTCATGAATTCCATGATAATAGGGAATGGCTCAGGAACATGTTCTTTTTTCACATTAGGTGACCTTGAAAAGACAATTTTCAATATATTTACATGAAACAAAATTATTTCTAATCCAGATATGTTTGCTCATCTGGTATTTTCATTAATCTTGAGAAATTGATGCCGGTTAGATTATTTTCTGCTATATATCCCCAGGAAATCATGTTTTTTTAGTTAGTTCAATTATTTTGGCTCAAAAAATTAAGAAAAATGGTATTTTCTAAGGCCTAAATACAAATGGATATGTTGGGGCTTGATGTTTGATGTTGACATCACCAAGTGCTAATATACTTGAAAATTACAAATTTTAAAGAATTTTTGCCATGGTAGGATTTTGTTGCCATATAGGCCCATCTCAATTGAGCGTAACGGAATCACATCAGAAAGCGTAAAGGAATCACACAATTTTCTTCAGTACCTTGTCCAAAAGAGGGCAGCACAATTTCCATCTGAGCAATCTCAGAGATAATTGATATTAAAATATTTTTAGAGTATATCCCTGGGATGGAGACGGCTAGTCTATCTTTTCCATACTTGGAGCGCTTTTCTTAAATCAGATAAGGAAATTAAAAAGTGACAAAATTTGTAGTTTTTGTCCGTGATTCCGTTACGCTGTGTTCAGCTTGCTGTAAAAAACTGCTCGGGCTGATCACAGACATTCGATATATCAGAAATGTTAGTTTATATTCATTTAAGTCAAAATGGATCACTAAGTCATAATTTCTGCAATCTCATATTTTGTAATGCATCATTAAATTTAATTTTTGTGATTTTTCTGTGATTCCGTTACCATGGAATTCATGTTTTTCTAGCCCTCCTAGCTGAAACAGACTTGATTGAATTATCGGAATCAGTTTTCAGATAAAATTGTCGTTGTGCTTAAATGGATGCTTATAGATATATATGCATCAGCATATGGTCTCCAGATGGCTTGTACTCAGGCGGTTATTATCCAATAATGATGTATTCTTCAATGACACACAAGTGTGGGTTGTGCAATTTGTGAGAATAAAATATGAAGTTTACTTACTTTCTTCTACTTTGCTGGACTTTTAATCTGTGGTGCAATGTGCCCCACTTGGCGTAAATGTGCCGCGACTGTGGAGCATGTTGGACCGTTAAAAAACATATTTTTATTTTTAAGTTCTCCAGAACTATTTATACAATGAAGACCGACCTGGTGTATATAAGGAAATTGTAAATAGGTTAAGGAGTTGGTCTATAGACATCTAAGTTTATAAATGTTTCTTCTATTGAAATTTTCAATTGATAGCCCAACAATAAAAAAGTCCTTGCACAGCCACACTTTCTGTACCGTATTAAATGTGGGGACATATTATGGCCGTTTTTCTGTCATAGCATGGTCAAAAATCAATCTAGAAATACAAATTTGGTGTCATATTGTGTCTGGGCACAAGGTCTAAGTACCCCTAGCTTGAAATGATATCTTAAATTCCCAATACTCAAGGCCCAGAAAACCACTGTCCCAATTCCCCCATACTTTGGTGTGAATCGGGACAGTCCATTATTTCCACTATAAATACTCCCTACCTACTTTGAGTGATTGCTGCTTGTAAATAAATATTAGAAAATATGTTCAACATGCCAGAAAAAATGTTTGAGGAAAATCTAAAATCAATTTTATTGATAATATGCAGATTTGATAAAATGTTATACCTGACAGATAACTGTCAAAAACTGCAGTTTTCTTCTAATTTTTCTAGCAATTGATAATTCTGGACTAACTTCATTGCAAATGATGCCATGTTCAATATATTATTCAGCAAAAAGCCACGTCTTTACATTCAAATGAAAATTAGTATGGTTATTTTGGTTAATCTGGAAAATTTGCCATTGACCTGGATCTGCACCCAGGACCAAAAGTACACAATCCCATATCCAGTCTTTAATTGTGGTTCCCCTATAACCATATTAGACTGATTTTAAAATTTGCTGCCAGCTCGGTTACTCTGATATTACTTTATATAGTACCAGCAACATTTTGACCAACTTGTAAAATGCCATTACTGCAGTCCAAAGTTTAAGGTCCTGCAGCTCCTAACTGCCTGCAGTTAGCAGTGCAAAATTCTGTCACAATATGCAAAAATATGTGTACTTTAACTATGTCAAAAATTAATTTTCTCAGACAAGTAGAATTTGTGTTTCTTTAGCAACTACAATGTTTCGCTGTTCTGTCCTGATTCACCCATGCAGTGTCCCAATTCACCCCATATTACGGTACTTCGCTTATGCGAGTCAGTGCCAGATTTTGTATACATGTCCACATTTGTAAGATCTTAGTCAGCTAGTGATAGATATTGCACATCCACACTTGCAAGATATTACACTGAGACAATTTAATGCTATATATTGCAGAAGCTTAAAATTGCTAGATCTTGCAATACATACAATGTATTTCTGATTCAGTTGAATGGCTAGTGTTTGTCATGGAAGCACTTTCTGTCCGCCTTCAAGATATTTCTTTAATTCTGACTTGCAGCTGTAAAAATACATTTTCTTTGGCAGGTGGCTATATATTCTGCATGTGGTTGTCCAAAATAGCTTGTAAAAGATAACTTCTCAAAAATAAATCAGACTTCTTGTAGCAGACGTCCTTCAGTTTCAGTAATCTTGAACAAGAATAGCCTACAGGCATTTCTTTCTAAAATTGTCCATTGATTTTATTTTGGTCCGACAAACTTAAAATAGATTCCAGTGCTGAATTGATTCCAGTTGGAGGCCAAGTATTGATACAATAATCAAAGCAGTACCTGTGTCAACTAATAGCAGATTCACCAGCAAGAAATTTCAATAGGCAAAAAATAGCCTCTGAATAATGGTTGCTATTAGTTGCAGTCATTCTTATTTGGGTTGAATTGAATTGAATTTATTGGGTGCAACCAAAAAAGTTGAAATATGATACAGTACATACAAATCGTACATTATGACAGATAAAATGTAAAATTTATAGTTTAAAATAATAATAATTTTAAAATACATTAAAACATTTATAAATTGAAGATAGAAGGTACAAAATTAAACATAGGCTGCACGGCAGCATACCCTCGGCTATTCAGCAGGCTATTCTGAAGGCGGTGCAATCAATTGACACACTGGCGATAGATTATGACCCTTCTACAGCTTCAGTTGGTAAAGTAACTGGACTCCATCGCCATTGTGTATGTATAAAATGAATAAAGGAGTTCTTTATATGGCGAATTGAATATTTATTTCCGAATATTTCGACCATCAAGTCTTCATCAGTGGTACAAGTATGAAAAATATCAATATTATGTACTTGTTGATATTTTTCATACTTGTACTGGTGATGAAGACTTGACGGTCGAAATATTCGGAAATAAATATTCAATTCACCATGTAAAGAACTCCTTTATTCATTTTATACCTACTACAGCTTTACCAACCCAGTCATATTTAGATTGCCCAGTCTCCCTTTGTATGGCCCAAGTTTCCGACTTGATGGGGAGAGTTGGGCCAAAATGTTTACAATTTTCATATGGCTTTAGCTCATATGTTCATGAACATATATATCAATGCCCTCCTACAGATATATTCTTAACTATTTCTAGATGCAATCAATGTATCAAGCATGTTTGTATAATCATAATGGTCAGCTGGAGGTGCAAGAACATAAAAAGTGGCCAAACTCTCTCAAGCTTCCTCACTCTTTCTGGCTGACGGAAGTGTTTTTAGATGCATGAAACGTCCATTTCTTTATTTTATATGATGTTTTATTGTATTTAATTTTTGACAAATTCCCGGCCTTAGCAACAGATTGAAGGTACTGAAAAGAAATTTTGCAATGAAATAAAAGGGTCACCTCATTGCTATGTCCTCCTCCTGTCCTAATTAGCCTACCAAGTGCATAAATACAGGAGGTAAAGTCCCAATCATCCGTCGATCCATGATTCTGTGGATGTATTAGATTACATAATTATAGATGATCAAACAATCAATCAATCAATCAATCAATCAATCACTCAAATCTATCTATATCTATGTATCTATCTATCTATGTATCTATGTTAGGGCCCTGCACGAGACGGGAACGGGACGGAACTTGGCAAAATTTTGCGGGAGTGGATCAAAATTTGAAAAATTTGATCATTGTAATGCCTAGAACGGAACGGGAGCAGATTTGGAAAGAACGGGCGGGAGTGAGACAAAAATTTTGTCCCGTGCAGGGCCCTAATCTATGTATATATCTATCTATCTATCTATCTATCTATCTATCTAACAACTAATCAATAGTGCAACATGAAAGTCTGTCTGTCTGTCTATCTTTCTATCTACCCTACCTTTATCATCTTATCATAAATTATAAATAGAATAAAGGCCTGTCTAAAAACAGAATTATCTATATCTTTTCTATCTATCCAATCCATCTATTTTAAATATTAAACTAAAAACAGTGTGTGGCCTACAGATACTTTTTAATAAGACTAATACATTTACTACTTAACACAAAAAGGTTAAATACTGTCCAAACTTGGCTGTATAAGTATAACAATTGCTGAAAAGGCAAAAAAGAGCCTGCATGGGATATAAAAAGACATATCTCAACTTCTACTTGGCCTATATTTCTGATTTAAATTGGAAATTTCATCATATAATGTTTAAGATAAAAAAACTAAGGCTATCAATGCAGTTTGAACATATTTCTAAGAAATATAGGGGTGCTATTTAAATGCTTCTGTACTCTCCCCTTTGTTCTTGGGTTTGGTCATTGGAGAGGATTAGTGACATCACGTTACATAATGTCCGTTCAACAAAAGCTGCACCCTGTTCCCCAACAAAGCAGTGACACTTATTGTCTTCAAGGAGCTAAAATATGCTTGGGATGAGTTTTGCCATTAATTAAAATTCAGATTTATCCAACACTAAATATCTTTGGATATAAAATGAAATGTTGAAATTCATAGAATTAAGGTTTTGTTGCATGCCAAGTAAATTTATAAATAACCTTGTAAATAGTGGAATAATTTCTGAAATCATTATTTGATCACATTTAGTTTTTATGCAATATTATAAATAAAAGCAGGCTGACATTAATTTAATTTCTTCCTTTAATTTACATCACTGAGGTTAGATTTGAGCAAAAAGGGGTTTTGAGATTTCTTGTCAAAAGTTAAGAATGGTAAGGCCCCCTGTGTAAGAACTACATTGTATGTGCATAAAGCATGTTTGTATATAATATATAATTTATCATATTTAACCACATCAATTATGAGGAAGAATGTGATGAAAAAATTATACTTGGGGCACATTGTATGGCACTTTGAGTAACCAAGATCCAAAATTGACTGAAATGTGACAATTCCAAGGTCCACAGTTGTTTGCCTATTTTTAGCAATTTCTGTCTTTTCATGTTCAAAAATCTAATGATATAACAGATATATGCATGAAAAGTGTGTGTTTCTTTCATGTTTATTCATTTTGTTAATATTCAAGAGCATTGCATGACTTTATTAGAAACGAAAAGGTTAGGAAGTTGATATTTTCACATTTTGTGAATTTTAAACTTCTTCTGTTGGCCTAAAAATTTCATAAACTACATGCACATAAAAAAAATAAAAAAAATAATACTTTGGGCACATTGTATGGCACTTTGAGTAACCAAGATCCAAAATTGACTGAAATGCGACAATTCAAAGGTCTATAGTTTTTGCCTATTTTTAGCAATTTCTGTCTTTTTATGTTCAAATATATGATGATGTAACAAATATATGCATGAAAATCTTGTATTTCATTTATGTTTATTTATTTTGTTCATATTCTAGAGCATGGCATGACTTTATTAGAGACGAAATGGCCAGGAAATTGATATTTTTACATTTTTGTGAATTTTAAACTTTTTTTTTTTGGCCTAAAATATTGTGTCAACTACATAATGGCCATGAAAGTTCCTTCTTGATAGGTTTAACTATAATACCTTTTGGTTTTTACCAATATAGTTACTACTGTTTTGGTGTGAGAGACCAAAATTCAAGAAAAATGTAAAAAATTACACATTTTTCCAGTATTTGGGTTTTTATGCAAAATTCGTTAGATGGACCCTCTAAACGATTCAAGCAGTTAAGAGGGCTATATTTTAGACAACTAAATTCTAAATTTCAAATATCTAACTCCAAAATTGAGGGAATTGCAGAAGGTTTTTTTGCGTTTTTGGTTCATTTTTTGAAATCTATTTTAGATACAGCATTCAGACCCCCAAAAGGCACAACTAGGGTATTTAATACATGTTATGGTAGATTTTTATGCCCATAGGTATAACCGTTTCCGAGTTCTGGTCCGGAAACGAAAAAAATTTATTTTTCCGAATTTTCAATATTTTACAAAAACTGTTTTCATTACATAAATATGAACTCCTGAAGGCACATTAACACTATAAGACCCATTCATGTGTCAAATTTCATATGTATAGGTGTAATAGTTATGGCACAGAGGCCAATACACATTGTGTGACGCCGCCCGCCCGGCCGCCCGCCGGACGGACAAAAATTTGCCATACTAACTACAATACCCGACGGCAATATACATTGCCGAGGGTAAAAACGTCTGGTGCAATAAGGAATATATAAACGAATTAGAAAAGCGATCAGTATGGCACACAACATAATTAAAATCTCTACAATTGCAATGTCATGAGTAGGGAGTATAGTTCATGCAACTTGTGACTAGAAATCTCATGTCAATATATAATCTTCTGCACTGATCTCCACGTCTTCTCCACAAGGTCATCATATTTGATATGACCAGACACTCTTGGTAATCCTTTATGCCATAAATAATATGAAGGATGTAACACAGGGAATTTTGCACCAATATTTTTGTTGTTTATATAACTATATAATTTAAAGGGAATTCACCATTTTATATTGAGATGTCAATGTCTTAAACATGCAGACAGCCCTTGAAGTGGCAATAAGTCTGGTGTCAATGAATAATGTGAAGGGCTAGCATGACACCCAGTCTTTGATATCTAAAAATTTCATGCAACTGCAGCAAACAACAGCTGCAGGGTTGACTAGTGAATTTTTGATTTTCTGGGCAATCGGGGAATAGAAGCTGTTTCATGGATTCTGGCACTCAGGGTAGCCAATTTGAAAGATTAGGCTAAAAAAAAAACCCCAAAAATTGGTGACTGGTTCAAGGAATATATTTGATATAACAGGCCATTCAACTCACTTCAATTTGCATCCAATGGCCACAATATTTCGCATTTATTCCCTGCACCACAACTATTCACAGCAGCTCTCACCATGGTTTTTTGGCGTATTTCAAGTTTGCTGGTGAGAAGCAGCAGATTATGATGGCAAGATGTTAAAAGACCTTTCTAGGAAAATACAGATGATATAAAGTAAATTAGACAACATTTATTTAAGCGAAACTGACTTCTGAGGATGATGATAAAGTGTTTTAGCATTTCCATCCCCTGAATTGACAACCAGAGAGGTTTTACCAGCAGACTTGTAGGGAAGCCATGAAACATATTCTATTCGCATTTCAAGCTTTTTCACACATTCTGGCTTGAAACTGCTCCCATTGGGTCAGAAGATGTCGTAAATGCATGAAATTTTCGCTGGATGTTTGGGAGATATTGGTGATTAACCAAGATCATTTTTGTGGATGTCATGCCTAACAGAAACATGTGCAGATTGACTTCAATTGAATATTAGGTTGTTTTTGTTGACTTCCCTTTATATTATATATTTGTATCTTACACAAAGATAATAGGTGCAAAAACCCCTATGGGATGTAATGCATGTGATCAACTGGTCAGGAGGATTCAGCACATCCAAGTTGGAGTCTAAATATTTTTCTTTTCAATCACGATTAATTAACGTATTTTAGGATTCAAGCAATTTAGTCACGCGCATGCATACCAATAATACCCCAAAAGACAATACAAGCGTATGCAATTCGAATTTGGAGATTGCAGAAGCAGGGTCATTTTGCAAATAACACACAGATATGGTGCAAATGCAATAGTTGACCTTGTACATCTCACTTATTTTGATAATGTTGTGGCATGCAAATAATTTTTTCCCTAATAGTATTTGCATATTTTGAAGAAATGCATAACTAGTGGGAGCCTATTCCAAAATCACATGACAAATTCTAATTAACATACGCCAACAGGAGTGATCACAAAATGTTACACATTGTTTGTTACTATTTGTGCTTTTAGCAGTTAGACACAAGCTAGAAGTAGATACGATTCTACAAATTATAGAACCAACAACACCCAACAATAACTGTGAATTGTGAGAAAATGTTTTTCATAATCAACTGTCAAATTGGATTGAATCCATGACAAATATATCAAAACACACATTCTTTGGGCATTTCTTTGATTTTTCATATGCCAGTATATAGGTGCACTGAAGCCATTTGCTAGCCCTGATACCTTTTGTCTCTCAGTGACTAGTATGGCCACCCATGAATTTAGTGGACACATTCTAAAAGTCGTGATCCGTATGATTCATTGTTGAAGACGCACTGCCATTGCAGGATTACATCCAACCCTCTGTCCAAACAGGGTCTGTTGCTGTTGACCTGGGCACTGTATAGAATTCCTTGCAACCCAAACAGAACACATCTGGCTGGACTTATTGGACTGGATTAGCTGCTAAAATGTTTTACTTGATATTATTTTGCTTTGTTTACTTTTTATTTTGGATTTCTATTGCTTTTAAATTGTAAACAACCAGAACTACAGTCAGATCAACAATTATTATTCAGACACATCCTGTTTTCTTTTTATTTTGAACCAATTAAGAAGTAAGTGGTGAAACATGCAATCGAAATCATCCTTGGTATTATAACCTGTCCAAAACAAATTCATTGCAAATTGACACATAATCTGATGAAAAGAGCTACTTTTGTTGATTTCAGGAACCAAAAATTATTCAGATGCTTTCACAAAGTTACGTAATTGTGGAAGGTGTACTATTTACTAATATTTATGTCAAATACTGCTAAGGCTTGTAGCTCGGGAATGCGTACATTCACCTTCGGTGTGCTTCTAGAGCTTATATGTTTTTCGATATTTATCTTTATTTCTTGGAAATTGCATCAGTTGAGAGCTTGTTTAATAACAGTCAACTTGATAGTTTGTTAAGGGTCCTATTGTTCTTGGGATCCAACTTGGCAATTTAGAGTAAAAAACAGGGGAAATTTTACATTTTATAGGGACACATCACTAAAAGGGGGTCAAAGAAGTGACTGAAAAATATTCTCAAGCGCTACCAGCTACTTGGAATTACTCACAATAAAACAGAAATACATGCTAGTCTATACTAGGTGCCAAAACACCTCTATGTTTATCCTTTCATTGAATACTTTTTTTTTTAAGTTTTGAAAATCAACTGTGATATGTATATGTTGCCAAATAAAAATGGGTTGTTTGTTGGACTGTTTAAATGTTGTTTTGAAATAGCCATATGGTGTATAGCAGAACTATATCATCAGTACACATATCTGCTTTGGAGATCACCCCATCGATCACCATAGCCTTTCTTGACTACAGCCAAATGTTACAGAGTACGCTAATTTCGCATATGGCAGTGAACAACACTCATAAACCTGTTTCGTTAAGGTTTTTTCCTCATCAAATGATGACATATTATAAGACTAAAATGTTTGTGCAGTATGATCAACCTGCAGCGTCCACACTTCCAACGGTGGATCATAGTGACTTGTTACAGAGTATGTTACATTTCTGCTCCACACAAAACTTGCAACAGCAGAGACATACCAATGATTCAAGGGAGCTGTTTATGGTATGTTTGTAGTTGTACTACCTGGTCATATTTTGGGCCTATGTATTACACTGGTTCTTTGAATGTGTTTGATAAAAGGTCCAGTTATGATATTTGGAAAAATACGTCTCGTTTTTGCGTACGTCCCGGCCTCTAAAAAATCAAATGGTCAGAACCAGTCCCGAATCATGTCATAACGTAGAGTATACTGTTGTTTGATAGCCACAATAGGGTATTGCCTTGAACAATTCAAGCATTAGCTAAAGTTACTACAAAAGCTCTCTCAATGTCTCAGCCATGGTATATGACACATTTTGGCGTACAACGCCGTACGTCCCATTTTTGGGCCTCACATATTCAAAGAGATATCGAAAGATGCTTTGGGGAGTTATTAGTTTTGCTGACGTAGACATAGCCACAAGACCAAGCACTGGTAAAAAATAAAAGCATTTTTGTATTGCAGGCATGAGGTAAAGCCTATGTCTTGAATGGGAAAATTTGTAGAATATACAGTCCTGGACAAAAGTCTAGTCGCATCCAAATGTTGTTGACAAAACTGTTAATAACTTGGCTTGTGATTGACTGATTTTGGCAAGAAATAGCTTAAATGAAAGCCAAAGGCTTCAGCAACTTGCTTATATTGTCAAAATAAAGTTTCATCTTTGTCTGACTATTCCAGAAACTAATAATAGGAGTCTGTCACAACAGTGCTTGGACAAAAGTCTTGTCGCATTCACAGCTTAATGTTGAAAATTTGTTTTAATGAATGCTGAAACTGCCAAAAGAATGCAAAAATGTTGGGGAATGTAGTCATGGTGTAACTGAATGGAAAAATATCACTTCGCATGAACTTCTGATCTTTGAGGACAATATCCATGGGGTTTGCGTAAAATATCAACATTTCATGAGTAAAAATCGTCAAGGATGGCAGATAATGCAGGAAAATATCATCAAAAGTTCCTAATATCCTTAGAAATGATCTTCCCTACCTCCTGTCCCATTTTGGTGGAAATTTGATGAGGGTACATCATTTCAGGTGATGGAGCAGATGCAATGGGAGCTTCATAAACGGTTGAAAAATCAACATAGGGGCCAAGTAGGCACTGATATATTCCAATGATCATTATTTGGGGCCTGCATTTGATGATGATTGTGATAAGGAACATTTATATGCACTTTGTTGAGGATGAATTAGGTTTTTGTACTTTTTGCACACAGGTGTACCTCTAGGTGACACAGGCTGAGCTGCACAGTGATTAATTTTTCAATTTTTTGTATCCAAAACAACATTATAACTGCGCAAAAGTTGCACCAATAATGCAAATGTTCTGTTATAGCTTACCTGAATACAATTTATCCAGACTTGACTGAAATTGACCATGATAATGAAAAACAAAAATACTGTCTCGGAGCAAGAAATTGATCAAGATGGCAAGAGGACAATATAATAAATAGTAGCTTTAGGCAAGAACAAATTTTAGTCCTAAATTGTTGTAAACCACTACTATGGTGAGTCTTTGAAGCCAAATGGCATATTTTGTAAAAGTGCAGCCCTCACTTTAATTTTTCTTGTCAACGTGGCATGTACCATTATACTTGCTCTCCCACTGGGAATGCTATAATCTCAATTTCCATGATCCCACGTCCTCCAAATTAAGTTGGAAGGCAGGGAAGACAATTCCAAAGAATATTTATGAACTTTAGAAAGCATTGGTCTGTATTATCTATCACTTTTGATGATTATTATTGATACTGTGTTGATATTTCACATGAGTCCTTGTGGAACCCCATGGATATTGTTCTACAAGATCATTAAGTTGAACAAAGTAAGTTTTTTTTATTCTCCTACATCATGACTAAATGCTCTGACAATTTTTCATCATTCTAGCAATTCCACAATTATTTCTGACAATTTTTCAGCATAAATTCTTGCATGCGACAGGACTTTTGTCCAGGCACATTTTGGACACACTGTCAATATTAATTTCTATGATATTCAGATTGAGATAAAACTTTATTTTCACTATATAAGCATGTCGTAGAAGGACTCGGCTTTCATTTGAGCCATTACTCATTAAAATCTGTTCAGTACAAGTCAAATTATTGACAACTGTATCTGTGACATGTGGTAGCGACAGAACTTATGTCCAGGACTGTACCATGTTTTGTAGTACTTCACAATGGGAGTAGATACGTATCTCAAATAATAGGAGGTATTAAGCTCTGAAACTTCCCTGGTTAGTACCTAGGATGGTCCTCTTTGAAATGGTGTTTTATATTGAATAATACAAGACACTTTATTTTCCGACCTGTGGTGGCCAGAATCTGTACATATTCCCATGCTACAAGCCCTAACGAACTACCATGGGATCATTGTGAATACATTGGATGACAGGTGTGATCATCAGTCAAGACAATTCAGATGAATATGTGAGATAAACATGTGATTCAGTTTATCACATTTTCTTGACTAGTGTGGCAGAAATCTGTCTGATATCAATCGGAAATATTTTAGAATGTCATGAAATGACAATTGTTAACTGTTCTATCAAAATAAAACCGAAAGACTGCTTACCTGAAAAATTGTATGCACTTAAATATTTCCTTTTTTTTTTACCTCAACTGCTCTCGAATGCTTGCCCATTGTGCCACTGCAATCCATCAGATCACTTAAAATAAAGTTGCCTTGCCCTCCTAAAGTTGTTTATTTTATTGCATATACAGGAAAGCCAGTTAACACCAGTTACACTGGTCTACAAATTTTTGGAGTCTTTAAGCCAAGAGCTCTGAGTTCAGGAGGTGTTTATTACCAGCTGCTCTTAATTATCTGCCTTGCAGTTTCCAAACAACTGGTACTACTGACTGAAAAGCTTTGCATGCCTTCTTTTCTCTTCAACATGATGTTGATTGCTCAGGGCCAACTGAATCCTGGTTATTGTCATGATCATTAGCCGGGTCCAAAGTGTACATGATTCTAAAGGGACAGGAATTCATCTCCATGTAGTACAGGGCACAGAGCTGATGTAATAAGTACTTGGATAATAATCCACTGTCCATTTCTTTGCTGTTACTATTCCATATTGCAACTTTTGCTATTGTGATGTGTTGGTTCTCGCCAAACCATTGGAATTTCAAAGGGCATAGGTTTTCTTTTATTGTTGAGCCACTGCTGCAGTTTAGTAACACTTTTCTTACAACAATAGTGTGAGGCCAAAATTTGGTCCTGACCTCCAGCTTTGCAACCAAATTAATTGTGGTATGCCTTTCTCACCACTGTAGTTAAATGTTGCACTTTCGTGAGGCAAACGTCATTTCACCAAATGTAATATTAGAAGTTATCTGGGCTGCTCACACAAATTCCAGGCATATTTTTTCTTGTCTTAAATAGAAAAAGTGGTGCAGCGGAGTTGAGATGTCTGACAAAATTTAATGTGATCTTAGAAGCCATTACATGCAGCTTGTGATGCGAAAGTAGATGTATGCTCCCGTTCATGGAATTTCTCAACTTGCATACATTTTGTACACCTCCAAGAGTAAAATTCTAAAAAATGAAAGCTAATTCTGTGTCAAAACTCATCAAAGATGCATGTATTGGAATGTGCAGATAGGCTTTAAGATAGAAAAGGTTGCCTGTGGATGCACTGTGCTTTTCGATATACTGACGTTTTTGCCTTATTTTGCAGAAATTTCATAATTTTGCACTATAGGGGAGAGTTGGGCCAGTTGAACCGGCAGGCCAGTTGAACCACCCTTGATTTTTCATCAGGTGGAGTAGGCATGGAAATACACATACAACCCTGTGTTAGGCCTTATTAGGCTAATCTTTTCCATGTAGATCTTTTGGATCTGGGACACATGGCAATGAAACTATCACACTTTTTTTCGTTTTTAGCATGAAAAACTGAGTTTGTCACATTGAGACTAGAGCTTTCATAGCATTTAAAATACCTGGTCTGCAGGGATGTTATATCATCACAAGATAATGGGTTATGTGTAGATGGAAACCCCTACCTGAAAATGGTTTCCTACACAAAGGGTGCAGCCAGGCTATATATATATATATATATATATATAATTTTATTGACATAAAAAAGCATCAAACAGATACATATGTCATAATATATATATATAGATACATGGAGGTCCAGACGGGGCCAGTTGAACCGGGGAGTTTATGGCAATTTATTAATTTTTTTTTTTTAATCAAATTTTTAACAAAATACACTTACAATGAGAGGTACTATTCAGTAAAACAGTTTTTTTGTAATAGGCCTTTTACAATGGATTTAAATAAATAAATAAATTTATTATTAATGTTTAACCGTCGACTGGTTCAACTGGCCCCAGGCTATTCTTTGAACAGAAAGAAATGTGTGAGACATGTCAAATTTAGCCAAAACATGCTATGGTCCTAGCTGAATTTGTTAGCAAAAATAAAGGACTGCAGCCCCACACTTCACTCATCATCCTTCCAATGGTTCAACTGGCCCCAATGGATGGTTCAACTGGCCTCACGGGTGGGGCCAGTTGAACCAATTTTTTTTTTTTTTTGGAGGCTCATGTGTCAGCCGTGGTAAGATATAGACCAAAACCTAAAGTTGGGATGTTTAGACAACTTTTCAAACTAACTTTTCCATCTTTGTTCTCCTTGAAAGCTGTAAAGGTAAGCACACAGGAGAGCAATTTTAAAAATGGTTCAACTGGCCCCACTCTCCCCTACTGTATCTTGGAAACTATAGCCAATCTGCCCTTCTGACTTACCATTTCTTTATTAGTGACCTAAAACAAGAAAAGTTTCACTACTTTTGTTCCGGAAGCATTTTGCTTGTAGACCAGTGTTATTTACAAATTAAATGCCATATTAAAACTATAGTGTGCTTTCAAGGAGCAATCTCCATTGGAAAAGCATGGAGGCCAAAGAACCACATTTTTGCCCGCTTCCCAAATGAAGTTAAAAGTGCCCCATCCAGTTGCCGTTTTCACCATGCATGGAATATAGCTTGAGATAGACCGGTAACGAATCTTGCATTCTGAAAATCTGTTAGATTTTGGTGCCACATGGAGATGTTTTTGTTTTGGTAAAATTGTGCAAATAAATACAAAAGTGCACTGAACTTATTATGTGGCCTCCAATGTTTACTCAAAGTTTTAAAAATACAATTCTAAGATAAACTTAAGCAATTTGAATCATTGTGATGTATGTTTGATATATATTATAAAACAGTGCATGAAAATGTGATAAACTGGACAGAATGTTTATCTCACATATTCATCCTAATTTTCTTGACTGATGATCACACCTGTCATCCTATGTATCCACAATGATCATGTGGTAGTTTGTTAGCAGTATTTGAGATAAATAATATTTAAAAAATTCACTTTCCACAACTTCGTGAAAGTGTCTGAATAATTGTTGGTTCTGGAAATCAACAAAAGTAGTTCTTTTCATGAGATTTTGTGTCAATTTGCAATGAATTTGCTTTGGACAGGTTACATTTAATACCAAGGATGATTTCGATTGCATGTTTCACCACTTACTTTTTAATTTCTTCAAAATAAAAAGAAAATGTTCACATTGTTCAGCAAGTGTCTGAATAATTGTTGGTCTGACTGCAGGAGGTAGCAGTGACATTTTGATTCTGCACAACCAGATACAACTTCCAGTCATAGTGGATGGAAACCGAAACCGAGGTATATATTTTTCACTATTTGGCATGTACACGAATTTATAAACCTGAGAAAAAAAAACGAAACAACATATACACGAATTTAGCATTTATGTAAGTGTGAAATAATGCAATTCACGAATTTGTGTAGGTGTAATTACGAACATTCCAACCTTAAACTTGGCTAAAACTAACTCTAAACCTAATTTTGACCCTAAAAGTGAAACATGTAACACCTCCACGAATGTTGGTAATGGCAGGTGCACAAATGAATAATAAAGCACATACACGAGTGCTGGTTGTTACACATACACAAACACATATATGCTCGTTTTTTTATACATGTCAAATAATGAAAAATATATACATGAATTTTTGACCTCAACTGTATGTCTGTATGTAAAAAAAATGATTTAACATCATTTATATTCTTATACATAAATTTGCATTCAAGTAGGCCAATAAAACTTTTGACAAAAAGAAGTTAAAAGTCCAATTTGAAATTAAAAAAAAAATTCTACAAAATCTCAATATCTCCCAAGATCTCTTTTCCCCCTTTCTTAAAAAGTTCACCAGTTAGTCGGCCTGCATATTGACATTGTGCCAGCATGCATGTCGCCCGATTGCTTTATTTTGTCTTAGGCAGAAGACCATGAGTGCATGTACCTCTCTTTCAACAAATTTGAAGTTTTGACACTTGCTGAACAATGTGAACATTTTCTTTTTATTTTGAAGAAGTTTTACCCCTCTTTTAACAAATTTTATATTTACCGAAATGCGCTCGAACTCCACTCAAAGGATTTCTTATATCACCGACAGTCTGGTGAAACTGAGAACTGCATGCTGCTGCCACCTGGCACAAAAGTTGATTTCCTATGCTACAGCATTACTATTCCAAGATATAGTTCCAATTTCATGGCACATTCACAAAATTTCTATCCAACATTGATGTATACCAGAGTAAGACTTGGCAATCACATTCTCTAAGGAAGTAGACAAGGCCATCAGCACACTCAGAAACAGCCCCGGTGTCTTCCAGACAAAATTGTGTGTGTTCCTCTGGTCGAAAGTAGGTGGACGCTCGAAGGAGCTCGCTGAATAGCACACTAGTCACTAGGTGGCAACACAAGACAGCATATGTTCTGATCTGTGGCAATGCAAGAGCAGTCCACTTGTAGACAGTATCACCGAGGAACCTAAACCGTAAAAATGTTATAAAAGTCCTCGGTTGTCTGCTGAATAAGATTGTTATTGACCAATTGACAAATATTCACAAACATATTGCAACAGAAATCAATGCAAGTTTGGTTGGCTGATGCCTTAAAGGCATATGTGACATACCTGTCTATTTTCAAAAAAAAATTTAAAATTTGGACTGAGATACAAATTTCTTCCCGTCACTTGATGAATAGTC
This sequence comes from Platynereis dumerilii, assembly GCA_026936325.1. NCBI lineage: Eukaryota > Metazoa > Annelida > Polychaeta > Phyllodocida > Nereididae > Platynereis > Platynereis dumerilii. The sequence continues at coordinate 166,869,968 of JAPTHN010000001.1, forward strand.
CAGCTTATGGCTCCCCTGCCTGGTGAAATTGGTCATATCCATTGGAAAGGATACAGATTTTTGAAAACGGGGTTCTGAACACTGGAAGACTGCTGGCACATCCATTAGGACTAATAATGCTACTATTGTACTAAGCGACAAATTCACACATTTAGGGTCGATATATATACAAGCCTACAATTCAGCCATCTCTCATGAAAATCAGAGAAGGAGTCTTTGAGCTATATTTAAGTTTGTATAAAGGGGGACTTATTTTTGTTGAACTGTTCATTTCATCACACATTTATACTTAATATGCTGCCCTCAGAAAATGGGATGTGAGCAAGTGAACCCCCGCTGTTCGATATGTTATCTTTTCTTTTGAAGCAATAATCTTCAACATATCTAACACTTCTTGTTTATAGGAACCATCAAGTTTAGTCTCACTCAGTACTGACACATCAAGTTTACACCTTTTCTGGAGTTCTTTCGTCACATTGATCTTTGACCCAAGGCTATTGACATATAGACGTGACTATATAATGATTAATTTGTTTGCACTCTTGAATCGCATTATTTTCACTTCATGTTGAAAATTCGATCGGAATCATCATTTATGTCAAGGATATCATTTATATTGCTAGCATCAGTAACGTCATCATACCTCAGTTACATTGAATTATTATATGTTTTGTGCACTGTGTACTCATCAGAAGCCTGATGGTATTCAATCTTCAAACCAATTATGCATGTAAAAGTGTTGTCAGAAAAGTGTCCAAAAAGAATGCTCTGTCACTTATTCACAAGGCTATATAAAGCAGCCTTTTTTGCTTTTTGACACCAAAAATACCCTTTTGTATTTATTCATCTACTTTGTGGAAATAGATTTATACCATTCGACACCTCTGTCAGCCAATCACATGCCAGTATTGCAGGGAAATAAATCCCATATTCTTTGTTGTCCAGTTATCCTCTCATGTTTGACTGTTTGAGTGTTTGTCTCATGGTATAAGCCGGTTATTCACCATGGGATCAGGAATATGACTCGCCCGCCGGCAATAATAAGGTCATAAGTGCCACCGTTTATAATGGCACTTATGACCTTATTATTGCCGGCGGGCGACATTGTGTTTATCACACCTCGGGCTAAAGCCCTCGGGTGATAAATCACATATTCCCTCTCCCGTGGTGAATAACCTATACTAACCCGGACAACAGAACAGTTTACAATTTTGTAAAGGCTGTGTAACAATCAACAGAATGCCTTGTCTTTGCCACAAGTGGCCCGAAGTGGTGCCACCTTTACTGTGTTGTTTATGGGCTACAATGTATACATCCTCCATGATAAAAATATAGTTCCATATTAATTAGTCTAACAAGGTCAGACTTGACACTTGCAGAGTTCTTGGAAATAGACTAGGCCATCAGAAATGCTGGGCTTGTCCTGGTTTCTTCCAGACAAAGTTGTGAAAGTTCCTCACACTCAGTTTCTGTTGACCGCTCAGTGGAGCTCGTGAATTTTGCCCCCAAGGTGGCAGCAAATAGCAGTCAACTTGTGGACAAAATTGCCCTAATGAAAGTATGAAATAACTTTCCACTGTCATCCGAATTATGGCAACAATACCAGATTATTACTTTTTTCTCATAGCCACTAAATGACCTACCGTAGAACAGGGTAAAGTTGGCAAGCCGGGGGAAAGTTGGCCTCCTATTATAGCCCACTTAATGCTAGAAAAGCCTACTTTTTTCACTGACATATGATTCTTTGGCATATTTGCAACCTGAGTTAGTGAGGATAGTTGGCATTTCTGCCATTAAGTTGGTTAAAATAGGTGGCTAAGTTTCCCAAGGCTTGCCAACTTGACCCCGTTTTTTTCGATAAGGAGACATAATCTAATTGAAATTTAAGCGGTTGAAAAACAATCACGCATGTCCGTCCTCTGCACATCAGATTCTCCAAATAAAACAACATAATTCCATTTTTGTTTTCATCCTCTAACTGTACTTTATTGGGCAGTTATTGCCACGAGATACTTGTTGCAACTTGCCACCTACTTACCATCTATAATCGGGAACTTACCCCGGTCTTCCCTATATATACAAGGGGCGTTCAGAAAGTTCGAGGCTTTTTGTCATATGGACACTTATTTTCAATCTAGAACTATGAATTTTTCTCAAGATGAAATTCAGCATATTTGGAATGGATTTCCAAAATTTTGGACAATTTGGACATTTTTAAGTCATTCTGTGGTTGCAATGGAAACTGAAAGTTCAGCTTCTTCGGGCAGGTAACACTGAAACCAAGAATGCCAAGAAATTGTGACTGTGAGAGATTTCTCTCTGTCACTTGTATTAGTGAGATTGACAATATTTGACACAAGAAATATGGTATTAGCTTCTAAATATGCTTTCAAGCACACCAAATATGTGTATTCTTACACTGAACCCATGTAGGAAAGCAATCCTGCATGCCAGATTTGGCGAGGGAAATTCAAGAGGCAAAGGTGTGTTTCCCTGACTACATAAGGACTGGTGAAAGCATGGATTCACTAGTATGAACAAGAGACCAAAATGGGCAGCATTATCCATCCTAGCTATTCCTGTGACATGTTGCTTTACATAAGTCCTGGTTTTTCCGTACTTTAGTCCATGGGGGCTATAGTTTCAGGTGCTGGAGGAGAAAAGGCTTTGTATGACCGAAATTCTTTCACAGAACTAAGTTTGGAGGACTTCAAAGAACATTTACTTCAATGGGTCAGGTGTATGAATCAATTCTTTTGGTGAGCTTGGGAGTATTTTTTAAAGCTAATATTAATTTTCTTGTGTCAAATTCTGTCAATCTCACTAATACCCCTTTCACACATGGCCGGATTCACCGTGGTATTGCCATAGTTGGCCTGGCATTGACTGCCGGGGGTTTACCTTCGGAAATCAACGGCAAAACCCCGGCAAACCAACGGAAAACCTTTGCTTGTCTGCAAAATTTTCATGGAGGGAGACATGCCGTATACGCGTAGTTATGAACGGAATCACAGCGGACTGCCGGCGGGTTGACTTTGCTGATGTTTGCAAGCAAGGAAAACCGACGGTTAGAAGGATTAAACTTAGACTACACTGTTAATTCAAGGCAGTACGACGTACATACTAAGGTATTATGGCGGTTTTCTGTTTGCCTTGGCTGCCTGGAGCCAAATCAAACATGTTTGATTTTGCCACGGACATTGATCTGATCCCCCGTAATTGACGGTATGATGTAAAAAGCGGACGACTCGTCGGCGGACAGGGGCGGATTATCGGCGGTCAGTAGCGTATTTCCTTATTCAGCCTGCCAGCAGTGGTTTCACGGCAAAACCGTGAATGTGTGAAAGGGGCTTAATGCAAGTGATAGAGAGAGGTCTCTCACAGCCAAAATTCAGTCGTTTTAGTGGTTTCAGTATTATCTGCCCCAAGAAGCTGAACTTTCAGTTTCCATGGCAACCACTGAATGACTTAAAAATGTCCAAATTGTCCAAAGTTTTGGAAATCAATTCCAAATATGCTGAATTTTATCCTGTTAAAATTCATAATTCTGAATTGAAAATAAGTGACCATATTAAAAAAAGCCTCGAACTTTCTGAACGCTCCTCGTATATATATATTAGCTTATATCAGAGCTCATTGCAGATTGGCGGTCCAGTGGAAGTCTTGATTTTTTCATTTTCAACTTCCAAACTGGGTTTGCCACGTCATTCACAGTTACCTGTTTGTCTTCTAATCCTCTTATCAGGTGCAAATCTTGCAAACAAAGTTAAATAGTTTGTTTATTGACACCTATATGCTGATTGGTATATCACATGCTAACCTAAACAATAAACAGTAACCGATGCAAACAAATCATTAAAACACTTTTAAGCCAGTGACATCACCTGGCCTAGTTGAAAGTTAATTTTGAAAATGATGTGGGCTACTGATCCGCAAAGATCTATAAGCTGATTCTTCGGCAGTCCTACATGCAATTCTTTGGATGACTTTGTTACGTGTATGGACCTACTCAGCTGATGGATACAACATTCAAGGACAGGAGGACTACCAGTAGTAGGGGAGAGTCGGGCACCATGAGCCGGGGGGCACCGTGAGCCATTACCCCTACACAGCAAACGGTGTGATAGAATCACTCGCTTGGAGGACCATAATTATATTCCTTTATTAGCATAGAATTATGTAAAGTAGCAACCGTAATCTTTCTGTTTAATCTATGGCCAAGAATTATGAAAAATACTTTGACCAGTGAAAAGCAAAATATTGAGAGTTGCAACTATTTCTGGTATCTTCATAAAACGTAGTCTGCTTAGAAAAGGTAAGTCATGTGCTTGGATGATGTCATGACATTGATACTAGGATAAACTGGAAATGGTAATATTTACACCGAAAGATGAAATTTACAAATGGGGCACCATGAGCCATTTGATATTGGAGAATCTTGAGCAAGTTTCAATGAAGGTTTGATGTGCTTCATTCATATAATTAAAACTTAGTTGTTAGCAGTTGTAATTTGTTAACTATCATTCAGGACATTAGCAACTGATAAGGACACAGGGGGAATTTAAAGTAAATTATCTGGTTAATGAGGTCTCTTAACAATTGAATGAGAGAGATAATATGTCAACAGCCCAGATGATATATTTATCTTATAATCTTGAGTTGACAGGCATTGTCAAATTTATTTCCGTCGAATTTAATTTGGTTGTAATATATTTTAATTTATTAAAGTGACTCAAACATGGTAGTTATATAAATCAGATAATATCCAGTAAAGGAGACACTTAACAACATAACATGCACAAGGCCTTTTTTAAAATATGCGAGTAAATCGTAATTGAGGCATTTTAATTTATTGCACATTAGAGGTAGGGGGCTCCTTGGAGGAGGGGCACCTTGCAGGAGGGGCACATTGGAGGCAACTCGGGGGTACCTTGGAGCAGGGGGGCACCTTGGGAGCACCCGGGGGCACTTTGGGAGGAGTTACCTGGAGGGCTCACCCAGAGGGGGCACCTCGGGGCTCCTTGTGGGCACCTTGGAGCAGGAAAGCACCTCGGGGGGGGGGGGCACCTCCCGAGGTGACCCCCCTCCGTTTACAAGGGCCTACCAATTGCCTATTCACTGATTGCCTAACATTGTTCTTTTGGATGATTCCTACAGTGGTCACATGTAGCCCGGGATTTCCTGTTTGGGGATTACCCATATGATGCCATTCATTACTCTAGCATTCAGTTGGAACGGATTTATAGACAACATACAATAGACAATTTTTTATTTCTTTTCGGTTTTACAAACATATAAACTTTAGCCTTAGGCTAGTGTCACCGAAATCTTAAAAACAATTTAAAAAGTTTAGACAAATTAATTAAAATTAAAAATATAATTAAACGAGGGATTTCCCTTAGTGGAGACTTAATTACTGGACTGACATGTACCAAAAGTTGAATGCCTCATGTGTAAGCCCATTACATGACGCCTTGTAAATTGTGTTAGGATTAAAGAAGGTAGGCAGCAGATAATTAGCCCACAAGGTATTGGAGAATTTCAGTGACAGTACCGGCTCCCTTAGAGTCTGAGAGGGCCACTAATTAAACTGATGCTGAACAGTGACTCTTGTACAGGCCAATGACACTCATTGAAGTTTTCCTTTACCAATAGTCTTAAAAGTCAAACAAAATAGGAAAATACAATATATACGAAGAGGTGTTGTCCTTATGTGATGGTAAATACTCCAGCATTTTGATAAATATAACAAAGTTTATGATGGCTCATTGTGCCCCAGGCCATGGCTCATGGTGCCCCAGGGTTGGGTACAAAAAAAGGGGGAAAAAAAAAGAGCCGCTTGATGTCTTTTGTTGAAGACGATATTTCGACTATCTAAAAATTAAGAGTATACTATAACAACACTGAATATTGTACCAGGAGGTCTAACTATGATTACATAAAGTACCCAACTATTTGCCGTCGAAACTTAAGGCTCATGGACCTATGGAAATGTCCAAAACGGCTCATGGTGCCCCACTCTCCCCTATACGTCATAATCGTTATCTCCTCTTTTGATTTAATTTAACAATGAGCCTGTATTTTCTTATCAGCCATCAAAGGCACTCAGATACGTTCAAGCTGATCAGAAATTTTACAAGGTTCTGCCCTGTCATTGATATTGATAATTTTTGCTACTTGTTACTGCTAAACAGTCTTGAGATTGGTGACCATGTTTGGTAACTATCATTATCAATTTGCTGTCTGAGGGAATTTACAGAGTTATCTGACCTTTCTTCGCCATACAACACATTTAGCCTCTTTGATTAGAGGCACTGGAATGGCTCATTTGAACAGAACAGGATATATAGGAAGAACGTGCATGAAAGTTTATATTACAATGTACATAAATTCATATCTACAGTCAATATACCTCCTGAGGTGAAATTGTAATGTTCTCGACATTCACTGATTTGGATATTTCATCACATAATCGATTGCTTACTACTTTTATTTGCATGAAAATATGTACATTGATATATGTGGTGGCAGTCATCCGCGCACTTCAGTTGTTGACCATGCTTGGCTAGTCAAACGCCACACTGGCACAGAAAAGTATAAGGTTCGACTCTTTTGATCAGCTGGTCGTGCAAATTTATGCCAAGCATGGATTTACACACTTTTTATTTAGTAACAGTCGTTTTCCTTGTTTTTGTGACTCTCATAGATACCACAAGTGCTGGTAAGTACTTCTATTCTTTGTACGACATATATATATCTGCTTATCTTTTCATTGCAACACCATTCCCAAGTCAATATTCCATTTCACAGCCCTTCTTGCTTGCTGTAAATATATTTTTAACTATATGATATAGTAAAAGTGTGAATGACACCACCAGAGCGTGACTCTTTTTCCGGGTTATAACCTTGTAATTACGAGGCTAGTATATAAACTGTTGAAAAAAAACTTAAGAATATATGTGGCGATTTTATAAAATGTGACAACTTTTTTTATTGAAATTTCATAAAAATTACATAATAACTTTTTTTTCTTGGAATTACACCTTGTTCACATCATTGTTTTACACCAACCCCATCACTGCATTTCGTTATATGCCCTTATAACATCATAATGTTGCACAGACTTTGTGATCATCAGAGCGTTTTAATGTTTCATCTCATTAATCTGTCGTGTTGCATTTAGCGAAATACAGTAGTAAGTAAGTAAGTAAGTAAGTAAATTTTATTTACGTCTCACCATGTATACATTGGTAAAAACATGTATAAAATCTATTTTTAAAAAACATGCCACTCTAGAAGAGTTATGAGAGACAGGATAACTGTTTAAAAACAACATATAAGAGCATAGTATAACTATAAGAAAGATTCATTATCACAGTATGAGATCATTATCACAGTACGAGGTAATTTTAAAAACATACTGATTGTTTAAATATAGTAAAAACTAATTTTAAAATCATGAGTATTGGTTAAAACTTCTGATGCAGATAACTGAATTGCAAAATTTAGCTGTGGCAAGACACAAATCAGGATCACTCAAAATATAACACAGTTTATCAAAATCGGTTAAATCAGCAAAATCAGAGTTTCTAGCAGCAACATTTGTTAGAAAGTCACTCCGAGGGCCTGCATAGAGTGGACATCTGATTAACACATGTTCCTCACTCTCAATTTCATTAAGATCACACATGGGACAGAGTCTTGCATCTTCTGAGAATCCTTCATATCTGCCAGTTTCCAAACCAAACGGATTGGAGCCACACCACATCTGAAACGGGCCAAGGCACTCCTTTCAGTTGGTGACATACGTACTAAAAGGTATTTTTCAGGTTTCAACTCAGACTTAAAACACCTGTAAGTCCGCAGCTTGTTTCTACCCTGCCCATTCCTGCCGGTCACTCGTTGCAGCTCACGGGTCCACACATCATGGTAGTAATTTCTCAGCAAACAGTCAATGTCAGTGAGAGCCAGCTGTTGAATAGATGGAAGAGAATTCATACAGTTCACCTGAAGGGACTCGAAGAAACTGATGATGCTTTTCAAAGGTGTTCTTCTTCCCGCCACAGCATCCAAGTTTTTATGTCATTAAAGTTAATAACTATCTGTTTCACACTTAGGGGCCGACCAGATGATCTTTGGCTATGGCTTTTTGGAAAAAAGCTTGTTTCCCTCTTGAGACTGAAAAAAAAAGTTTGTTCAGCACACGAAAATAAAACAAAAAAGTTTTGTTTGTGATTGGCTGACAGAGGTGTCAAATGGTTTAATATTATTGATTGATTGATGATTAGTTATTTTGCTCCATGTATTCATCATTAGCAGGAAAGTGTGTTCACAACATATTAAATTGACTATTTATGATGCAAAATTTTCATGAATGTGCAAACCATGTTTGTGATTTATGATCAAGCATGGTCCAAGCTGGCCTATTCATCTTTAAAACAGAATATTTTCATTAGAGATGGCAAACTTGAATTGGCCATTCATTATGCAACATTTGTGTAGCTATATGTTATTTATCTTCAAACAATGCCCAAGCTGGCATCTTCATCTTTAAAAATACGATTTTAATTTTTAAAAAAACAACTTTTTTTTCCAGGTGATATCTTACTATATAATTTCAGTTTGACATCCACATATTATACTAGTTCCCATCTAGAGCAAACAACAAACTTTGTCATGAAGCCAGTATGCTGTTTTGTGGCACAAGTAATACACATAAAAAATTAGAAATCAATTAGTTAAGTTTGCTGGGAGGTTAGGCAGTTTTAGTAAATTTTAGTGCTTTTTTTACAAGAATCACCAAATCTTTTGATAGCGAAATATTTAACGCTTATAATTTTGCATCAAGGTGTCTAATACATAAATACAGCATACTGGCTATGTTATATTGTAATTAAATTTGTTTCCAATACAACATTTAAGATTTTATGATTAACTTGGTCGCTTCGCATAGAGCAAACGGTACAGTGTTATGCTAATAAGCATGATATATACAGAGGGTCATATACAACGTCTTTTTGTTGATTGTGGTATGCAAATGAGATAATGCTGTTTTCTAATTTGTCAGTTTCAGTTTATCCCTGCCATCTAATGTAATTAGTATATCCATGTATAGCTAATTTATTGGAGAGCTCTGATTGGGTGTACTGATATTTGTCCCTCTCAATGCCCACACAATTCCCTCTCTGATTTGGTATTTATTAGGGAAAAGCTCAGTATCAGGGAAAAATGTTTGCTAGACATGGGATAAAGGGAATTATCAGGGGCACCCCATGATCTGTTAAACCAAATATTCGTTATAAAGCAGGTGCCCGGCTGGCTGGCAGACTGTCAGTTGGGATTAGAGTTTCCAATGAGAGCGACAATTCTCGAGAAGTCTCAAGATTTTAATGACTCAGCATTTTCTCGTCTCGCTGAGCGATTCTCAAGAATTGAAATGTTGATCATTGTTTGACATGGTGTTCATGTGTTTATGTTTATAACGGCTACAAAGCATTGGATTGTTGTTATGTTTTGCTTGATATTATTGTTATTGTGTACTTGCTCCATTGTTCAATTTAAATATCTGATGATGATTATCCCCATTGTATACCTGATAAATGCTGAAGTTGAACTTGTACAAATTTTTAAAAATTGTATAATATCTGGATGTTTAGCTGTGATTTATAGGAAACAAAACACAAAGATTAACATTAAAACTATAAAAGATATCATAAAAGCCAAAAAATTTGATCCATTGCATGATTAAATCTCTCTTGTTTTATCATCGTGCCAATGGCAGGACAGTGTCCTAGATTTCTCGAGAAATTCTTGATTCTCGTGCACTAGACCATGACCATTCTCGAGAGGTTTCGTTCGAGACTCATTGGAAACACTAGTTGGGATTTTCCCAGGTGGCAAAGTTGACAGCTGGGAGTCAATTTTTGCCGTTCAATGATTAAATTTCCAGTCAGGTAAGGGTTGTGAGTATTCAAGGAAGAGATACTTGGTTAAGCTGTGACAAAAAACTTTGATTGGTCACTCAAATGCAAGTATTGAATCTGTCTGCCAAAAACTTGGTAGACTTGTTCATGACAAATGAGAAGAACATTAAATGAAGTCTCATACTAATCGCTTCAGTGCATTCAATGATACTACGCCCCACCTCCTGGTCATAGAAATGGTAATTTGAGAAAGTGTTGCCATTTCTAAGAAGCAGAATGAAAAAACACAGCTTCTCATGCAGGGAAATGTATAGAATCAAACTCAAGATTTAGGAGAAAAGTAAAAAAAATGCAAAAGTCACTGTTCCGAGTGAATTTGTGCGGAAAACATAGGCTATTTGTGAGTGATTATTTATGCTTTGGGCATACACAGCCCTGACCTATTAGTACAATCATAATGCTAGTTGTTAAGATTGACAAGAAATTTTTCCATTACAGGTCCTCAGCCCATGGTCTAATGCGTGGAAAAGTTGACAGATGTTTTATATAGCAAAATTTTGTATAAAATCAATTGAAAATGCAAGTTCTACCCACCTTTGCAAAATAACTCCACCATCCTGAAGTCATACAGCTATATATGCTGTATCCACGTGGCTTGTCACCAAAATCTAATCAGCTTTTTGTTTTGGTGAATTGGAAAAAAATTGCATAGGTTTGTCTGACAAGGTACAGCAATTTTTGCCATTGCGTCTTAGACAAACAAACACAATATTAGATGTGTTTGCGGATTAGCGGCCCAAACAGTTTCAAAATTAACTTTCAACTTGGCCGTGTGATGTCACTGGCTTAAAAATGTTTTGTTTGTGTCAGTTATGGTTAATCAGTTGATTCAGTTCTTATTATATCTAGCAGCATAGGTGACAATAAATAAACTATTTAAATGACTTGTGGTACTACTTGCGGTACAAATAGGAAGATTAGGAGACCAACAGAAAACTGTCGATGATGTGGCAAAGCCAGTTTGCAAATTGAAAATAAGAAAATTACTTTTTCCAGTGGACCACCAATCTGCAAAGATCTATAAGTCCTGTTGGGGGGCTAAATGTGTCAATAATGTATCTGCCAATAGAAACAATGTCTTGACTGGGAAACAATCTTGGGTGATTGCCGTGGCCTGAATGCCAAGTCGCTCACCCGACAGAGAGAGAGCTTCTAACCAAAGAGATAACAGGCCCACCTTCTTCAAATCGTGTTTGCTGAAGGTAGAAATAATTTAAAATGACGTGCCAGCACACAGTGGTACCTGCGTTGTAGGACCCCCTGTTGTAAGACTGACTTGCCTTATGTGACTGCCTTCCTCCCGCACGAAGTAGTATTTTTAGTGCATTTTGCACCCTGAAGAGAGACTGCACCCCCACGAGAGACCACTTCATGACCGCAGAAGGGACGGTCTTATAACACAGGGACCACTGTATATGTATACATAATAATATCATATATGGCTGTCTATGGATTCCCAGCATTTGAAAAAAAAGTTTCTTTGGTTTTTCAGAGGCAGAAGAGGAGAGTGCTCGGGGAGTGAAGCAAAGAGGACGTCCTCATCAAAGACGAAACAACACTTTTAATCGCAATAAAAGACCACCACGCTTTTGGAATCCTGCTGAGAAATTAAAATACCAGAAACAAAAAGCAGAAAAGCTGGCCTCATTGCAGAATTCTAAACTGCCATTATGGACCATTGACTCATCGAGGCAGCCCTCTCCCAAGTTAAAGAGCCGTATCGAGTTTGATAGTGCACATCATTTGTTTTACATTGCGAGTCCCAACAGTTTTCGCATCCGGATGGCCCCAGCCCGGAAGAAGGGATCCCCCTGGCCGATGCCCCAATATTACGAGGTTAAAACTGCTCATTTCAATATTGACCCCTCATCGTTTAAAGTTTATGTGAAACATAATTACAATGACATACTGGAATTTAATCTCAAGCGACTATGGTCTCAAGTCTTCTCGATTGAATATCACGAAGACGAACATCGTGTGAAAGATGATCGGGAGTACATAAAAACTATGGAGAGTTCAAAACAGAATCAGACTGACGATTTGAAAGCCTTGATTTTTCTGGAAATCAACATCAATGCATCTTCATATCACTATCCAACTGCAACCATGAAAGAATCATGTAATACACTTTTCAAACAATTTGTCCTCTTACGTATACGATATATATATATCCTGACAAACCTTCTAAATTGTTTGAAGATAACGATCATAACAAAATATTGTATTGATACCACATTAGTTCAGTATCATAATTGATTACCATTCAGCAACCTCATGATGTCTCATTTGTAACCTAAATTAATGAGTCAAATGAAAAAAATCGACATTGTTTGATGATGTCTGAGTGAAATGTCATTAATTTATTTACTCTTGAGTCTCTTGACTTCAGATAACTTCAGGACCAGGCAAGATGGAGTGCTGCAGCTGGACTGTGAGCACGTGTGGGGAGCCATCCGGGGTTTGGAAACTATTTCTCAACTCATCCTAGAAAATGATAATGTAGTGAGTTGACTTTGCAATACACCATAATGCCCATCCTCCCATTGCAGGGCTCATAATTGCCTATTATCCCATTAACCATACTTGATTGAATTCAGGTACTTTTAGTGCCACATAATAAACAATCCCCCCAACTTAACACCAGAGTTTTTGCATTGGTATCATTGGCTAATCTTGGCCATGACATTATTGCAAGGCTATGATGAAGTTGTCCACATAAAATGCTTTTGGCCAGTTTCACCTATAACAGCATAGCTTGCACCAAAGTTTCATAAGTTGCAATGGGGTCTCTAGCTATGACATCATATATAAAGGTCCACACTATGAAAGATATAAGATGTAGTAAGACAATTGGAAGAGTATGTCATATTGTAAAAATGGATATATATGTTTATTTTTTAATGACGATTTATTCTTTTTTTTAGTTTTTTCTCAGAGATGTGATCATTAAGGATTATCCAAGATTTTCCTACCGAGGCCTCATGATTGACACTTCTCGTCATTTCATTCACATGAAGACTCTCTTAGAAAATTTGGTAAGTACCGCATGTACACTTTACATGAATTCCATGTAAAGTGGAAAATTTGACGAATATGACCTTTCTTTATAGAAAGTGACCTAGCAAACACAAATTTCAATATATTTAAGTACATGAAATAAAATTGCTTTTAATCTTGATATGTTTGGGCAATTGTAACCTTCATTCATCTTTAAGACTTTAATGCTGGTTAGATTGTTATCTCTAGATATTGAAGAAAATTGTGGTTTTTTGGGTTGTAATTGCTGAAAAAAAATGCAAAAAATTGAGAAAAATTGTCTTTTTTTGAGGTCTACTTATAAATGAAACGCTATATCTGCACTAGGGATGTTGAATCAATGTTATTACTTTCAAAATTACAATTTTTCAACAATTTTTCAGTTTTTCATGCCCTGCTGCCAATGTAATTGCAATGCCTGGTGGGAGTCAAGTGATTCCGTCAAGTGATTCCGTCATAGTACTTATGCTGCCACCTAGGATATATCCTTGCTTTGATAACCAATATTTCTATGAATTTCATGAGTCTTGAAAAATCCTTGAAAAAAAAACCTTCAAGTGTCTTTCTTGAGTAATTTGCTTGCAATGAGCATTACAAAATGTATTACAGGGCAATAGTAACAAGCATAAAAGTATCTCAATGGTGTAGAACATCCTAGACCCTGGCCAAACATTCTCTCTCCATATCCAAACATTATAATTCCCTGATATATGCTACATGTGGCTTTGACAATGGAAATAAATACTAGAAACAATGTGAATTCCGTGACGGAATCACATGGAATTCATGTTAAATAGCAGTGTGAAATTTTTCCATTGGATGGGTTGCCATGTACATTGAGATATCGAATCTCATCAGATAACTATGATGAATTTCTTGAAGGAACAGGCCCGGGGAACAGGACTTTCATAATCCTTCTTTTTCACGAACTCTATTAATTTGTACTGCTCTGTTTGAATTTGATGATTATTTGTTTTGTGTTGTTGGCCATATGTTTCATTTGTGACTTTTTCTTAGGAAGCGATGGCCCAAAACAAACTGAATGTTTTCCACTGGCATATGACTGATGATCAATCTTTTCCTTTTGAAAGCTACGCCTTTCCAAACATCACAAAATATGTAAGTAAATAAAACTATTTACCGTAAACTTGGTTTCAAAGTGATTACATGTATAACATCGCAAATTACTGGTAGGATATGGAGAGGGATGGTATTTTTTCTTGTGGTGGTACGCAGTTTTGGCAACATGTGAACATTTAAAAAAACATTATAAAAAACATGTTCATTAAGTTCCTCCGTGCCCTTTCTGTGTAAAAAAGTGAGAATCTGTACGCTAAAATGTCCAAAGTACATTTGTACAAAGATTTAACTTATGTTTTGTCTTTCTTGGTGGGAGACTAAAAATCTGCATTTAACAAAGGGGGGAGGGGTACTAAAAATTAAATATCTGCATGAAACCTAACTTATTGAGGAGGGAGGTAAACATTTTCTTTGACATGTCCATCAAAACGCCCACCCCTCTCAAATTAGTCACAAACTGTGAACTATCCCTGTCACAAAATATTAATTGTAAGTTGGAGCGCCTGAGAAAATATTTTATACCCAAGAAGCCCGATTTGCCTCGTGGCCAGAATTACTTCTATTAGGCCTATAACATGCCCACTATTCGCCTTATCGTAACATTTTTTGATAGTGGCATGTTTTCCAATATCATTATCATATATCTTGCAAAAAAGGGAAATATAAAACCAGCCAATCAATTTATTGATCTTGAAAAATAATAATCTGCAACTCAAAATGGTCACGCATTAGCTCTTGTATAGAAGCATGCACAATAGGTCTATAGATTTTATGAAATGAATATTATATTATTCTAATGTTAAGGGGAGGCAATGGTGGGAAATTGCCCAAAAATATGAAAGCTTCACATATTCAGTTTATGCTATATCTTTGACCTACACCAACTCAGGCAACCAGTCCCAACTTCAATTGTATTAATATATGTCACTATCATCACTTAAAACCATGTCAAATACAAAATCATCAACATATTTTAGCAAGTAAATAGTGGCTTTGTGTCATTTCAAAGATGTCCACTCAAAATAGCATTTGCCATGGCAACATAAAATTTATCTTGGTGAAGCATAACAATAACTAAATCTTGGAAAAATTTTGTATCTGTATCTTCATTAGATTTGGAGAAATAGCCACTGATAGTTACTACAGTGGTCAATTGCCTGAAATGACGTTTACGTCACGTTTTTGCCATTTTCCGCAATGTGCGAAAACAGACTTTTACCCTCCACGGGATGTGAAAAATCTAGACAACCGTTCATCGTAGGAACTTGTGGGATCCATCAACGGAATCCTCACAAAATTGTCTTGAGAATTATAGAAGGGATTTAAAAAATGTTTTTGATTACAAAATAATTTCAGATTGAAGTCGTAGAAACCAGCAATTTTTGTTCACTTTACCCCAATTTCTGGCAGTATTAAAAGGAATTTTTAAAAATCGCTCTATACTTTTCTTCATTTGGCTTTTCTTCATTTGTCAACATTTTCGAAATTTTTCTACCATGTCTGTAACTTCAGAAATTTCACATTCCGTGAGCAGTAAAAAACAGCCTTTTTGCCTTTTAAACTGGTTACCATGGCAACCATTCATCACAAAAATGCAAAATGACCTGAAATCATCTAATATAGCAAAACCCTATCTTTTGATACCAAACATGGGACATTATTCCTAAAATTACAGAAAAGTGCCCTTCTCACCCATACCTCCCCTTAAACTATATTAATTAGACATTTTGCTATTAGGAAGTGAACAATATGGCTGTTTTTGTGGCTCTTTGGCAAATATATTGTATCCATTAATATATGTGGAAGGAAAACACAGGGTGTTGACAATCCAGTCAATGGACTGGCTGAGCAAATTAAATGGTCATTATCTCTAACAATGTATATTTGCCATACTAAGAGGTGATCACGACTGATAATGCACAATGTCATAAGCAAGTTTGCTCTATACAGTCAGAGTAAAAATTATTTGCTCACTTAGTCATACATTATTTTATCCTATTTCACAAAATAATATCAATATGATTGTATATACACTCCTGGGCAAAAAAAATGGACCACCCTAGAATTCGACTTCATTTCGTTAAAATTTGATTTTCACAGGACATACACATCAAAAAAGCTTCATTTCCTGTCAGTTAATCAACAGAAGCATTGTTTTAGTATTAAATTGCTTTTCCTCTTGACTTTTTAAGCAGAACAGTTTTTTGGCTGCACTTCTTGCCATCTTTGTGCACTGCAAAACGTGCACATTTTTCCATTGCTGTTTCAATGATTTTCAAAGCACATTTGTGTAACCAAATTTGTGTCATCTTAGATCAACATCAATATGACACCAAAAAGTTCACAAATTGATTGATATCTATATTGTGTCCCAGCCAGAACATAGTCGATATATTGTTGCACAGCAAATACTAATGGTCACCTTCGCTGCGGGGGCATTAACTTGTTATCCTGGAACAGCATATTTTCTAAATTTTATGCAAGAAAAAGCTTCTAAATGACCTGCAGAAGGCCCGAATACATTTTTTTTGCATACTTAGAAGCTTAGTTGATTTTTGATACCTCAGAAGAGTTCTTGAAAAGCCTCGCCACACCATTATTCCTCCACCACCATTCTTGACAAAGTCCAGATTTCAACTAATTTCAGAACTTGGGGGCTCATACTGATGTTAATCTAAGAGGGTAAAAACCTAGTAACACTGAGGAGCTTTGGAAGGCAGTGAAACAGAATGGGAAAATATGCACGTTGTGCAGTGCACAAAGTCGTCAAGAAGTGCAGCCAAAAAACTGTTCTGCTTAAAAAGTCAATAGGAAAAGCAATTTAATACTAAAACAATGCTTCTGTTGATTAACTGACAGAAAATGAAGCTTTTTCGATGTGTATATCCTGTAAAAATCAAAGCCTAACAAAATGAAGTCGAATTCTAGGGTGGTCCATTTTTTTTGCCCATGAGTGTACATATATGAATCATATTGGCTATATATATTATATAGATAGTGGATGGTGAGGAGACCAATATTGAGTTTTATTGGCCGAAGCAGTAATATTGGGCGAGGCCGTAGGCCGAGACCAATATTACCTGCTAAGGCCAATAAAACTCAATATTGGTCGACTCAACATCCACTATTTGTTATATTCTGCACCAAAATTTTCAGACTTATACATATTTGTAAAATGTCGGTTTTTCTAAAGATTTTTTTAATTTTTATATGAGATATACTTAACTTTCCCCATTATTTACAATGAACATATTCATAAATTGATAGATTGGCATTTCAAGAAGATTCCAAGTCCTCCTACCCAGGCCTTCCCATAAGTAATAGGCAATTAAGTGCATTGTTGCTGCTAAGAGCATATAATAGGGGCACACCAATATCACTCCCCACTAGCCAATAACACTTTTAAGACACCAATATCATTATTTATTGGCGTGTCATGTGACTGATCTCCTCCAACATGATTGGCCTTAAAATTTTGATGCAGAATATAAAAATATATACAAAAATTAAGGTTTGCTAATAATAATTGGGAGGAATAATAAGTCTTGTTTGGGTATTTTAAAGGCCATTGACAACTTGAAAGGTAATTAGTAATATTTTTGATACAAGTTGTAAAATTCATGCGAAATCAAATTATTGCGTTATACAATATTCAATAGGTCAATAACCATATTGTTTAAATACAACATAGGAGGGCATTTCAAAAGTTCTGACCAATTTTTCAGTCAGGCTTAGTCTTTTAAGTGCCTCAATGACATTTTTACATAGAAAATCCAGGTATTTCACTACCGGCATCTAAACTGAACCAAATTAAAAACGCAAAACTATTTCCAGGGTTGTATTTTTTTGCATGGCTTTAGATGGGCTGTTGAATGTATGCATATGTGTTATCATGTGTCAAAGGACTTTTTGCCATAAAATCACACAAGCTTGACAATTTTTTGCATGTTGGTCACCAAGTTTATCACATAGGGGTATTGCCAGTGGACCAGGGCATTAGCCACCTCATAGAGCAAATGCAATGATTTCATGTTAAAGCTTGAACAAAATGATGCAAAAGGTCACAAAATTCACTTTAGCTGGTGCCATCTCACTTGTTAAAAATTCAGTTTTTTGAGTAGTCAGGTCAGATTTTGTCACACACAATGATATTCCAATGTAAAAATGCATCTATTGAAACAAGTCCTCAAACAGCCTAAACGATTGCTACAGAATGAAAAAGGCTTAGGATCTGCCAGAAAGACATCACACAACCTGTTTAAAAGCTGCAGAGGTAAAAATCAGTTTTTTGTGTGCCATCCTTGTGCTATTGTCCCAACCACACATCTGTCCCCATAAGAAAAGCACGAGGAGGGCAAAAGTGGTACTGCTGTTTGTGCTACGTCTGCTATACAGGTTGTGTGAGGTTTTTTGATAACCCTAAGCCATTTTCACTCTTTTGCATTTGTACAGGCCACATGAGGACCTGTTTTCATGGTTTCATTGTCTCATTGGAATATCATTGTGTGTGACAAACTCTGACATGACTTCACAAAAAACAAAATTTTAACAATTTAAATGGCATCGACTGAAGTTTGTCGTGTTGCCTTTGGCATCATTTTCTTCAAGCTTTTTAAAAACGTGAAATCATTACATTTGCCCTATTATATGGGGTGCATAATACCCCTGTCCACTGTCCATACCCCAATGTGATAAACCTGGCCACAGATGTGAAAACGAAAGTCAGAATGGTGTGATTTTATGGAACTGACTCCTTTGGCACCTGATTATTCATATGCATAAACTCAGCAACCCAACTGAATCATATACAGAAAAATACAGCCCTGTAAATAGTTTTGCGTTTTTAATTTGGTTCAGTTTATTGAAAATTAACATGGAAACGAAACCTTAGTGTATATCCGCCAAATGTTTTTTTTTAGGTTTGGTTTGTCATAATTATAAGAATAGCAACAACTTTATTCCAGGGAGCCTTCCACCCCGAGACACATGTCTACAGGAAGCAGGATGTGGCGGAAATCGTAGAGGCAGCTAGGCTCAGGGGAATAAGGGTTATTCCAGAATTTGATAGTCCAGGTATTCAAATTATTTGCCAGTAAAAGAGTGAAACACCTGTTAGCCACCATCTCCTTATATCACTGCTTCGTTCATTGAAAATTACCTGTCTTACAACCATTTTGATTCTTCGGGACAACCATTCTTTTCGGGGACGAATGTCAAGTGCTTGAGGAATCTGACTGAAATGTTCCTTGTAAGGGCAGAGCCCTATCCATGCCAAGTTATTCTCTATGAGTCATAAGCAATTTATGAGGTCATAGCCTATACTTGCTATGCTATCGAAACGAGTGACCAGCTGAGTATCAATGAGGTCACAAGTTCCTCAATGAAAAGTTGATAGCTTGTTTCAATGCTATGGATAGGGCCAGTTGTGAGGTCATGATGTCCAAGTGCTAGCAGCCAAATATAAGTACTCATCATTCGCTGTCTGTAACTTTGCCATTAAAATTTCAACTTTTACTTGTTTTTCCTTTTCCTTTTTTGATACCCTACATATTATTAAGGTCATTCTTGCAATACTGGACCAATGTATACAGTCACTATGCAGTTTCTAGAAATCTGAGTAGATAAATAAAATATGTAGGTCTAAACGACTTTGTTTTTTTTACCATATACCAACGTTAAATATAATTTTACTTTACTTATTTTACTTTACTTATTTTACTTTACTTACTTCACTTTACTTTACATACAGTCAGATACATTTTAATAAATATACAGATACATTTTAATAAATATACATTGTACATTTATATAGTCCAAATTATCATAACAGTTACCAGATAACCGTTTACAAGTATACATGCTTTCAGGGCACACCTTTGCTTGGGGTTATGGCCAACCCGATCTTCTAACACCCTGTCACTTCAATGGTGCACCGGCTTTCTTCGGCCCTATGAATCCTTTATGGGAAAAAACTTACGAAGTCTTGCACACAATGTATGAAGAAATAGTGGACAGCTTTCCTGATAACCTCATTCACATCGGTGGCGATGAGGTCTTCAAAGAATGTTGGTAAGTGTTAACAGTTATTATACCATTCGACACCTCTGTCAGCCAATCACATAACAGTATTACAGGGGAATAATTCCCATATTCTTTGTTGCGCAGTTATCCTCTCATGTTTGACTGTTTGAGTGTTTGTCTCATGGTATAAGCCAGTTATTCACCATGGGATCAGGAATATGTGTTTATCACACCTCGGCCTAAAGGCCTCGGGTGATAAATCACATATTCCCTCTCCCGTGGTGAATAACCTTAACTTATACCATTTGATGCCCCTGTCAGGCAATCCACATGCCGGTATTTCAGGGCGATTATTCCAATATTCTTTGTTGTCCATCTCATGTTTTACTGTTAGAGTGTTTGTCTCATGGTTGAAGCCAGTATTTCACCATGGGATCAGGAATATGTGTTTATGGGAAATATGTGTTTATCACACCTCGGGTTAAACCCCTCGGGTGATAAATCACATAGAACACGTGATTACCTTCGAGTATTTGAAGACATAAATGATGTCACTTCTACTTCTTGAGGACAAAATTATTAGCCCCCCTCTGGATACCTCCTTTACTTCCATTTTTCTCCAAAACGGGGTGTCACAGAACAACCATTTTTTCACCTAAGCTGTATTCCTGTGATATTTCTATTACAAGAGGTCAATTTTTCCAAAAGATTCAAAATTAATCGAGATAGGTAAAATTAAACAAAATTTACTTGGGACAAAATTATTAGCCTCCTGAGGGTCACCACCCCAGGGCTGCGTGCCCGCTTTTACATGCTTTACAGCACTCCCAAGATATTAGACAGAGCTTCAACTCATGTCAGACACAGTATTTTCAAAGTGTCCTTTCTTCCTTGAAGTTCATTGTGGGCCCCAAAATTGTTAGTCCCCTGGTAAACACCATTGCCGTACACAAATATTCACTTTGAATATAGTATAAGAAGTCTGCTGTCTAGATTAATTCAAAAGTTTGAACTGACATATTTAGTTACCCTCCAGTGGAAAAAAAGACAAATGTTTGGATCATTATGGATTTAAAGGACATAACAATGACCCAAACTGCTCCTCTGATTGAATTCCGCTGGTTTGCTAGCAAAATATTTAATGAGATAATATTTTTTCTGGAATATTTTCACATCTGACAAGATTTTGGGATCCTTGAGCACCAATAAAACCTGGTAAATCTGTTCTTACATGTATATTTGTGACAAACTGGATATGGGTTTTGCTGAGCTACATCAGTTGTCCATTCTCCTGAATATGACAGGGCCGGGCCCTTGTTAATGGTCATGTGGTCACATTTTGTCTTAGGTCATGCTGAAATGGTCTCAGACAATGTTACAGGACCTTCAAGTATTAACAGAATGTTCTGCATTGGGTGAGGAGCCCATGGCTCTACCACTGAGTGGAGCCCTGTGATTTTCAATAGAATGGACAACTTGTGTGGCTCAGCAAAACCCTGTATCCAATTTGTCACAAAGCTGTGTGAGAACCGTTTTATCACGTTTTATTGGTGCTCAATGATCCCAAATCTTCTCAGATGTGAAAATATTCTAGAAAAAAAAAATCTCATTATATATTTTCCAAGCAAACCAGCTGAATTAATCAGAGGAGCAGTTGGGGTCATTATTATGTCCTTTACAGCCTTTCACTTTGATAAAGAAAAAACGAGGACCAGTTCACTATGAAAAATGCACTTCGTGACTCATGATAGCTGATGATGTGTCATCTTCTATACTTTCAACATGGGAAACATAGTCATACAGGCAGTTTGATAAGTCATGATCAAGAGAGGCCATTTTGATATAATTAATATTTTGGAGTGAAAATCAGATGCATAATCCTTTCGTTTGGCTGTCACCAACAAGAGGGATAAATCTCCTTAAATCAAATTAACATTGAAAGTATTGGGCATGATCATGACAAATCATCTGCATGATGACACACGAAGTGCCATTTTCACAGTGCAACAGTACACTTTTTTTCGGTATCAAAGTGAAAGGCTGTAAATCTATAATGATCCAAACATTTGTTGTTGTTTTTTTTCCTATTAATACCCAAGCCAGAAAATATTTTCTGACAAAGAGGAGGGGATTTATTGTCTTCATCAATACTTAACTAGGCAAGAACTTATTCATTTCAAAAGGGTTACAAGCCCTTCCCCCGGAGAAAAATGTTGCCCCTAATAGATATCAATGTATGGGCATCGATTTGAGCTGACAGTGGCATGAGGATAAATTGAAGATGCATTCCACAAGATCTTTGGTTCTTCTCATTGGATTGTCATTGAAAATTATAAGGCCAATTACAACATGTGATGCCACAGTGTCTCTTTTTCGATTATCACAAACTGGCATTCCCTTTCAGGTTGTCCAATCCAGAGATGAAGGCAAATCTGACAAAACAACACCTCACCCTGGACAAGATGATGGTCAATTTCACATCTAGGTCAGTGCATTTCTCATAAATAAGTTCAAGGAAATCACATATATTCCTAAAGTAGACCATAGTATAGGAGTATCACAACCTCATGGCAAATTAAGAGCAAGTCGTGCGGAGGAAAAAAGTGTGGAAAATGTATATACAATTTTCTAAGAATTTTATTTTGCAGATTACAAAGAAGTATAGACACAATTGTCAAAACAAGAAGCGAAAAAAGAGATCCAAAAGTTTATGGGAAGGAGCCACTAGAAATGTTGGCCTGGCAGGAGGCCTTTGATGAAAGAAGAAATGTGAGTTAGGACCATTCTCAACTTATGTCATCAGATTTATGGAGAAAAAAAACCAATTTCAATTGCCTGTAGTTCTTGCACATTTATTGACACTTAGGGGAGAGTCCCCTCGATCGGAACACCTAACTTCAGGCATTCACTGTGGATGGGGTATTAGTGCTATGAAGCTCAAAACTGGTTAGAAAGATGTAGATTGACTTGAAATATATTGTGCTAATGTGTTGTGGACATTGCTGGATCTGTATGGACACTAGACCATTTCCAAAAAAAAATTCAAATTCTCAAATCTCTGGCTTAGTATCCTCGATTGGACCACGGAGTTGCCTCGACTGGACCACTCCAAAAAGTATTGTTTTTAATCATCCAAGACATTTGCATCATTAAGCAGTCTAGAAATAATCGTTTCTGTTACTTCAAATAACTGCAGACAACGGAAACAGTAAATTTTGAAGTTTTTGACTATTCGATGTAGTTCCAAAAAGTGAGAACAGAGGGCGTGTTAGCATGGGAGTTAAATTATCATATTTAATTTAGAGATTCTTGCTTCATAAATAGCCCCAATTGTCATATTTACATGCTGCATTATGAATATACATTCATCCATGAGGTGGTCCAATTGAGGACTAACCACTGGTCCAACCGAGGGAATAACTGTCATTTGCAAAATTGAAGCCAGTGCTCTGATTTTTGTAGATTGACTAAGTTTTCATTTTCATTTTGGAAGACAATTAGTTGAAGGTCACTGAAACAGATCCTGGAAGATTTCCAAGCAGTATGCGAGTTCTGATTGTGCAAGAACTGTATCACGATATTAGACCAGACAGTACCATTTTATGCTTATTATCTTAACTTCAAATATCAATTATTTTTCAAGCCAAACATTCATGACCATTTCCAAATGGTTGAAAAGGAATCACTTTAGACAGGATTGCAGTTCATCCTGGGGGGGTACTTACTATGTTCAAGTGTACACCTATGCTCGGCTCAGTAGGCCCCTTTTTCAACTGAAAAATTCCTAGAGTTGGGTCTAAAAATCTGACATAATTCCTAGAGTTGGCCCCAAAATTTAAAGAGGAACTTTTAACAAATCGCAACGATATTTTTTATTGAAATTACGGGTTAATAGTACTTAATACATGGGAAAAAACAGGCAAATACCATTGCGGCGACAAAAAAAATTCCTATAGAGTCGGGGTATCTTCGCGACGACCGACTGCTTAGCACCGGGTCTGGTCGCCGAACTTCCAGCCTAGCATACGTATCAGAAAAATATTTGAGTACCCCCCCCAGGCAGTTCATAAGCTTAACAGTTTAGTCACAATCAGAGCGGTCCGATCGAGGCACCGGTCTGATTGAGGGGACTCTCCCCTACTGGTATTGCCCAAAATATACAGTGATTTCCAAAATAAACTACTTCTGAAGTTTCACTTACCCCATTTCAGGATATACAACAATCTTTCGCTTAGGAGAAAGTCAGCTAAGGTATATTGGACCGTTGCCTAAATAATGCATTTGTCAGTTTCTGGGAGTACAAATACTAGTAGTAGATTAACCAATTATGACATCTTCAATACCACAATCAATTAATCAGCCATCGTTGTGCTCTGGCTCATAGAAAAGCTACATGTTGCAAAAATTGCCCCACTCATGTAAATTTATTTGATTTATTTTTAATAGCTCACCAAAAACACCATCATTCAGATCTGGAAAAACGATGAACGGTTCGCCCGGGCTGTGACAATGGCTGGTTACAAAGCCATATTTTCGTCCTGCTGGTACCTGGATTCTACAGTATATGGAATTGACTGGGATAGAATGTACAACTGCTTGACTTCTAGTAAGTAAAGAAAAATTGGTCAAGAGTTGTCTTATTCAAGTTAATCTCAAGTTTTCATTCAAAATGAGCAAGTTAAATGTACTTCAATCAATAGATGAATAGTGCTGATGGTTCATGTAAAGTCATATAGGCCTATCTTTAAACTTGGCCTGCACACTGGAAAGTAACAACATACAATTTTAAATGGAAATAGTTGCATGTTTCATTGAATACCATGTATAGAGCAACGCGGGGCATGGATCCCCACAGCGCTCCTAATTGAAAAAATTCAACAAGAAAACCGAAAGTGCATGCTCATAGACATAGGCATAGGAGGTCAATTAATTTAGGGGGGCTGCCCGAAAAATATTGCCCAAATTGCCCCAAAAAATAAAAACTCCCAAAATTTTCTGCCCGAAACTGCATGAAAAATCTACTTCCCAAAATTTGCAGCCCCCCAGCCCCCCTGCCTCCTACGCCTATGCTCATAGAGCAGGGTCAGGAGAACATTTCAAGACAAAAACAAACAAAAAAATACCGAGGGGAAAATTTTGAGTTATGTTGATTTGAAATGTTTGGTTTATCACACTCATATTTTCAAGCTGACATTAGAAAGCTGTTCAAGCCCTTTTGCGTTTCTAGAGAGACACATGTTTATGGTATGACATTATTCTTTAATTGACATGACCCTTGTTGCTTTTTAGATATGTTTTGTCCAAAAATAGTCTGCAGGGTGTGATAAATACATGTGACTGCATGTTTGTATAAGTAAGTTTGCAGTCTTCCAATATTGCCCCCGTTATTCTCTTTGCATGGTTTATTGTATTTAGGCCAGATTTCAACAATATTAAACTATATAATATGATAATTGAATATTTCATGCATGTTCATATTACATAATTGTGTATATCTGTTATCAAATTATGTCTGTTAGATTTTATTCACCAATATCTTCAAAGAGAAAAGAACATTATCTTTGTATAACAATCAGCTGATATAATCTATTAGATATCTTGTATAGTGATTATTTAGCACATCATTGCTCAATTGTCTACCTATCCTGTTGTCTGCACATGAGTTACTCTCTTGCAATGTCACATTGCGTTTCAGTATCAGTTGTCTAGCTAGTTAGAATCTCATGTTCACATTCTGTTGGCCTGAATGAGATTTTTCGTCATGAAGTTATTACAAAACAATACATATAGCCCATATTATTAATAAACTCATTCCGTGGGTGGCAAAAACCTACAATTGGGATTTATTTATTGACATTTATGCAATTTTTATACGATATATTTAAGCAATTTATGCAAATCACATTCATTTCCTGTATGAATAATCCACAAATTGAATTCAAATGAAATTCAAATTTTCAAAAAATCATTACAAAATGGCTCAAATAAAAGTGCAAATCAATCTAATCTAAGCAGATGAAACATTTACAACAAATCCTAACATAAACTTCACTAACTTTGTTGTTGCAACTCTGAGTATGCCACCTACCCTAACACACGACGTAGATAGACAGATTAATAAGGATTTTCAAGGCAACTTAATGTATTATTAAACTGATGTTAATTTAATTCTTAGCATGAAAAGTTCATGTTCACATATTTTAAAAGGATAACAGGAATTTGAGGATTCAAGCCCTGGGTTAAGCAATCTTTGCAGTTATTATTGTTCACATTTTTGAAGTCCGGATGAGTTCATTGCTCAATGACCTGCTGATAAAACCCATTTTATATGAAATTAAAAAATTTATAGCCTTTAAACATTAAATACCCTAAAAAAATCTATTCATGCACCAAATTAATTTCAAACTTCAAAGTGACATACTAGTGCTCATAGTGGGAAAATCAAGAATGACAGCCATTTTGTGGCAACCATTTTGGCAGCTATCTTGGACTCACCAAATAGTATTGCACAATTCACATCCTCCAAATTTCAATGCTCTAAATGTAAAACTGAACTCATGGTGGGAAAATCAAGAATAGCAGCCATTTTGTTAGGGCAATTTTAGCAGCCATCTTCGATTTTTCAAAATCATTTCTGGATGGTCATAAATGCAGCAATAGCTTCCATTGGTAACATCTCGCCACCAGATTACTTGTGATTTTGCGCGTTTGTAGTCATTTTTGGAAACCGCCACCATTTTGTAACATTCATAAGTCAATAGACAATTGTATTCTGGGCTCCGGAACATTCCTACATCCATTTAAACACTAAAGATTTGCATCACCAAGTCTTACATAGAATGTTTAGCATGGATTGCCACACATATCCACTTGATTGACGACTTTTGTCTCAAGTTATGGCCTGGTGAAATCAAAACTAGAAGGCAAATTGCAATTTGCATATCTGGACGCTGATAATTGACCTGAACATTGTAACATAATATTGGTCTGGTAGTCTGGTTGGCTGAATTATAATAGCAGTAGTCAGAAGTTATCAGGGCATAGTGGCCAATGGGCCTTAAGAGAGAGAAATAAATGAATTGCTACATAGCGATGCATGAAGTTTTTTGATTGTGTGTGATGGAGTTGTGTGTTTAACAACTTGAAATAGTTGTGTTAAGCTGACAGAGGAGATACACACCCACAGCTCATCATTGCTTTGGACATCTTAAGCTAAGGTAGATACAGCTCATCTTCATGAAGCAGACCCACTTTTATGATTTCAATAAAACCTGAGATGTTCGAGAAAGAAAGCAATAGCATAATTTAAACGAAGTCAAAGAGCCCTGAGGCTATTGCCCTACTTCATTGCACATTGGCCTAGAAAAATGGACCAAGGGCAGAGTAAATGTATTTACCCCTTTTCACACCTCTTTCAAATTACCCAACAATCTTGCTGTATGTGTATGTGTATATGCATATGCAGCTTACATTTACCATGACAGTTACCCTTGTAACTGTCATGCATTTACTAAAAGTACACTGTATAAAGTTTATAAACTTCAAATTAAAAGTAAAACTTTTATTTGATTATGTATACTACACTTTACTTTATTAAAACATATATGCATCATGGGAGAATTCTTTTTATTTTGTTTCTATATATTGTCAAACTAGATGGGAGCATATTTCCATATGCAAGACTAGCAGGGGGTCGATCAGCAGTTTGTTCAGCTCATCACTGACTGACATTACTGGCTGACATCATCGGCTGACATCACCGGCTGACATCACTGGCTGACATCATTGGCTGACTTCATCAGCTGACATCATCCTATAACCGGCTGACATCAGTGGCTGACATCAGTGGCTGACATCAGTGGCTGACATCAGTGGCTGACATCAGTGGCTGACATCAGTGGCTGACATCAGTGGCTGACATCACCAGCTGACGTCAGTGGCTGACATCAATGGCTGACCACCGGCTGACACCACCGGCTGACATCAGTGGCTGACATCAGTGGCTGACCACCGGCTGACATCACTGGCTGACATCAGTGGCTGACATCACTGGCTGACATCACCAGCTGACATCAGTGGCTGACATCAATGGCTGACCACCGGCTGACATCACCGGCTGACATCACCGGCTGACATCAGTGGCTGACATCACCGGCTGACATCAGTGGCTTACCACCGGCTGACATCAGTGGCTTACATCACCGGCTGACATCAGTGGCTGACATCACTGGTTGACATCGGTGGCTGACATCACCGGCTGACATCACTGGCTGACATCAGTGGCTGACATCAGTGGCTACCATCAGTGGCTGACATCAGTGGCTGACATCACCAGCTGACATCAGTGGCTGACATCACCAGCTGACATCAGTGGCTGACATCAATGGCTGACCACCGGCTGACATCAGTGGCTGATATCACCGGCTGACATCACCAGCTGACATCAGTGGCTGACACCAGTGGCTGACATCAGTGGCTGACATCACTGGCTGACATCACTGGCTGACATCACCGGCTGACATCACCAACTGACATCACCAGCTGACATCAGTGGCTGACATCAGTGGCTGACATCACTGGTTGACATCAGTAGCTGACATCACTGGTTGACATCAGTGGCTGACATCAGTGGCTGACATCAGTGGCTGCCATCACCGGTTGACTTCAGTGGCTGACATCACCGGCTGACATCACCGGCTGACATCAGTGGCTGCCATCAGTGGCTGACAGCAATGGCTGACATCAGTGGCTGACATCACTGGTTGACATCAGTGGCTGACATCAGTGGCTGACATCACCGGTTGACATCAGTGGCTGACATCACCGGCTGACATCAGTGGCTGACATCAGTGGCTGACATCAGTGGCTGACATCACCGGCTGACATCAGTGGCTGACATCAGTGGCTGACATCACTTGTTGACATCACCGGCTGACATCAGTGGCTGACATCACCGTCTGACATCAGTGGCTGACATCACTGGTTGATATCCCGGCTGACATCGCTGACTAACATTGATTGACATCATTGACCATATCATAACTATCAATAGGGGAGCTCCAAAACACAGGAGAGAACTCCCAATAAGAAGAAGAAGAAAGTGTAGCTACCTTGTGTAAATAGACAGTACTACTACTGTGGTTGCCATGGAGATGGTAGACTCGGAACTGGACGACACCTAGTATCCCTAAAGACTAGCCCAGCTAGTCTAACAAATGGACCAGTGTAGTATGCTTCCTCAAAAAGCCATTCTTTAGGTCAGAAGGAGGTGTGAATGAGGCCATGGTTGTAAAACAGTTCATCCTGTCTGAGCATAAGTCGGTCACAAGTTGGTCAATAGCTTTAGGGCTCTTTAACCCCCTTTTAAATTGTTTATGCATGCCAGTTTCAATCTAATGATCTAGTTGTTGAACACCTGCAAATCTATATAGCTCTCTCAACCAATAGCATTAGTGCGTATTTTGCATGCTAGGTGGCTACCGCGTGTTGATGACGGGTGTGCGCTGAAGCATATCAGATTCTGGTAGACTGGTCCCCCGTCCCTGGTGTGCCATAGGGACAGTATATCAGTTATAATTCTAGTACATTGTCCTATTTAGAATCCAGTCAATTTTCCATGATTGCAACACAGATTTCCAGCTATTCTCGGTGTTAAGGACCAATTCAACGGGTGATATCTGTAGATCTATCCACTATCTGTTTGCTATATCAGTCTGAGTCACTTGGATCACGTGTGTGCAACATAAAGTAAGTTTGATGGGTTTACTGTGTACATCACTATGTCTTATGTTCAGCCAACAGGAAACTGAAAAACACAAGGAAGTAGGCCGTTGTGAGACAGTATCTGGACGCCAGAGGCGTCCAGATAAAAATGTAACAGGCGTCGGTCAGATGGACTTCGTCTGGCAAAATATCCAGATTAAACACGGGTATTAGGGTGATGCAAAAAAGTGAAGTTTTGAAATGTTAATGGGGCGCCCCCTGAAGTTGTTCCAATATATGTAGAAAAAATTCAGAGAAAATTTGAGCTTAATCAGACAAAAATTAGAGGGTGCTACTGCATCATGAAAATTAACATTAATATTCAATTCAAAAATATCAAATAATTTGGCATGTAGCAAGTTCAACTATATGTCGCGCAGCAAACCAAAGCGGCATGGTCATAATTTTTGGGCCTGGTTGTCGGAACACAAGGCAAATTTGGATTATTTTTTACTTCTCCATGCTGCTACCACCAGACTAACAAAGATAAAATAGTCAAAAATTGCCAATTTTAGTGTCACAGAAATGAAAGTTACTTTAATAGATGGAGCATGAAAACAGCTTTAATTAGAATACCAACACTCCTATACTCTGTCCATCTGACCCTGTTGAATTAGTTTATTGTCATTTACAATTATTTGCAAAAATTCCCAATTTTCAAAGCACTGCTGCAAAACTGTAGAACATAGCAACATAGTAATTTTAGTATTCAAATTGAAGCTCATTTCCTGTTTAATAACATGGGGTAACTTAAATGTGGGTACCTATATTCCTTGATGTGTCATTCATACCGCGTCTAACCTTAATGCTGTAAAAATTGGGCAAAGTTTGTTGCTTTAGGAGTGCCCTGTGGCCTGAAATGACCGCACATTGGCAAAATATGAATGGATTTGTGATGTGAATAGTGGAAAGCTTAAATAATAAAAAAATTACCATCACGCTAGTGGTACGTAGGACAACTTCCTTCACTCACCATCCATAAAATTGTGACTTGGCCATTGCAATACAACGTTATTTTTCAAATTGCGGTAGCACCCCCCTCTTAACTTCGAGGTCCGATTTGACCTACTTTTTATGGTCGATTATTTGCATGCTTTTGCTGTCAGGAAGGGATCACTTCACTCTACTTATAACTAGTGAAACAAATGTCTAACAATTTTAATAAAGGAGATATGGCCATTTTTGTAAAAAAGCCCCCCATTATAATCCTATGGCAATTTTTTTTGCAAGCGCATTCAGTTTGAAAGTTATTTCTTGGGGTTCTTCTATCATTTTTAAGCCATTCTATTCACTTTTTCTGAATTTCAGAATTTTACACTTGGATTTTATAACAAACATAGCTCTACTTGTCATGTTGTCAGATGTGCTGTTCCAGACGAGGATAACATTAAACATAAAACTCAAAATAACTCGATTATTGATTGATTTAGGACAGTCGAGCATCGACATTGAAGATTCCCAACGATTTACAGTCTTACTAAAAGTTTTATAGGTATACAGTCTACAGGGAAGATGAAAATATATTCTGTGAAACACGATTTTGGGGGAGTTACCATGAGGGGGGCTAATAATTTGTCCTCGAATGTAGATCAACGTGAATCTTATTGAAGATGTAAGTCAATGACCTACACAGTTCAACAGCCTTAGAAGGATATATCATGAAGCCAAAGTTCTCCACCCCCAGGCATGTCATGACAATTTCTTACCAAATATCATGATTTTATTTGAATATCATGTACATAGGACTCGTTTTAGTAACATTTGCATTAATTAGACCGTTACACTGTGTTGAATGGCTGACCAGTTTGAACTTGCACCAATAACTCTTAAGCTATAAAATCTAATGGTCACAAAGTTCATGTTGTGTTGATGTTAATCATTTTGTTGTAAAAAATATAATAACTTTGACAAAATTGGTATTCCTTTTTTAGAGAAAAGTAAGAAAGTGAATATACTAAGTATCTGAGGACTAAGGGTGTCAGCATTTAAGACCACAAAACTAGCCCCCAGGGTTGTCCAAATTTATATGGGAAAAATTAGATCTCCTAAAACCCCCAATTTGAAAGTAGAAATTGATGAACTGAATAAGTAAAACAAATACATGCACAATTTCAACCAAATTGGTTGAGATTTAGAGGTTGCAAAAAGCCTTTGAAGTTTATAATGTAATACCCCATCCGCGCAACTGAAAAATTTATCAATTTCCCTGCAGGATCTTTCTCTGAAGTGAATATTTTTTTGCGTTCTTTTTAGTGATAAACTTGGCATGGCAAAGTAATATCTGGAGGCTATTTTTGATTGATCATTCATAGTAAATGAAATATGTTCCAGTTTTTAGGAAAAAAACGTTTGAAAATTGACCAATGTAATATCTATGCTGACCTGTTACGAAACTTAGCAAGTCAAAAAGAATATAAGGACTGGACTGGACATCCTGGACATACAAAAAACAATGCTATTGCAAGATTTGCATATACCGAGGATTTTCAGGTCTGCTGATGGGCAATCACATGTTAGAATTCAATGGCTTTTTGCAACCTCCAAGAGCATGATTCAAATCAGACAAATAGAATAAAGTGTTTTTGGACCGCCCTACCACGCAGCCCCCATCTTCATTCATATTTTAAATTTGCCTTTTTTTTTCAGCCAAATCAGACAAAACAGACTATAATGGGAATCTGATAGGAGGAGAAATTTGCATGTGGACTGAGTATGTGGACGACCAACTCATAATGCCAAGAATGTGGTATGCATCTCTGTTTCAAATAGACAAATAATCATGTACACTCTAAAAAATTCAGACAAAATTGGTTTTTTAGATTCAAAATGGTTTTTTGAAAAACCGAATTTCAATGCAAAAAAACCAACAAATTTGGTTTTTCAAAAAACCATTTTGAATCTAAAAAACCAATTTTGTCCTGACATTTTTTAGAGTGTAGGCTATTAGGGGGAACGGGGGCACAGTGAATTGCAGTACACAGTGAATCAATAGACTTCATGGGACACTGAATAGCTATATTAAAAGAAAATGTTTGTTTTATGTATATTAAGAGCACTCAATTTAATCTGGTGTGACATTTGTCAACAAATACATTGTGTTGACATTAGGAGTAAAAACATGATTTTAACCATAAATCAATGAAATTGTCCGAACGTTCAAATTGTGAAAAGGTAAAAATAAACGTTGAATTATTTACTGCAGTTGAAATATATGTGAGATGAACATCAAATGGAAATAATTCACAGGTGATGCAGGAACACATGGTTCAAATTGGAGAAATACATGGTGATTTAGGTGAGGAGTAGCCATGCGGGGAACAGTTGATCGGGTTAAGTGAATCACAAAGTTTTTTTGTAGCAATGACCAAAATTACTAGGATCTCACTTGCAGATTGATTACAACTGTGAAAATTGATGCCATATGTAATAATTAAATCATATTATTAATTCATGGACCCCTCACTTACTCCAGCCAAACTACAGATTTTTCAGTTATGAAACTTGCCTTTCCTGCACTAGTCTCACGGTCCTTAGCTTGGTTTCATGTTAGTAATTAGTTTCAGAAATTGAAGTGATGTTTTGCATATGCCTCCCTCCCCAACCATGTGTTCACAGGTGTTATTCTAGTGGCTTAAAATTGGCACCGAGAAGGTGTTTTGTTCAGGAAATAATCTAAGATATTTAAAATATTTAATATTCTTTAAGGTCTGTTATTGAAATGCTTAGCAGTTAGAAAGGCCTTACTGGACCCACTGTAAAAGTTGCTGAAGTTGTGAAAATGGTGTCATTTTAATGGCAATTATAAAATTCAACATTTCCAAAATTATGCGAGTTT
The DNA here is from genome assembly GCA_026936325.1 of Platynereis dumerilii. Taxonomy (NCBI): domain Eukaryota; kingdom Metazoa; phylum Annelida; class Polychaeta; order Phyllodocida; family Nereididae; genus Platynereis; species Platynereis dumerilii. Next base: position 166,903,685 of record JAPTHN010000001.1, read on the forward strand.
TAACAGACATCACCTCATCAACTCATTTGCCATTAGGTTTTACTATACACACACAGGATGCCATGAAAATAGTTCAGATAAAAGTAACAACATTTTATTTTATTTGAAGGCCAAGAGCCAGTGCCGCAGCCGAAAGATTGTGGAGCAAATCAAGTCAGGAAGATTTGCAGGAAGCAGGGGGACGAATCGAGGAACACAACTGCAGAATGAAAAGGTAAATACACTCTTAACAAAAAGGTTTTATATGGAACCTTTAAGGGTTCTATAAGCTGGTATAGATAAGGAGCCCTGGAAGGTTCATTATTCAACTTTTAAAAAGGTTCCAACAGCTAAAAAAAACACTTAGATAACCCAGCTGCACTGAACTCCCACAATGGAACCCCTTTCTCTCAAGTTAGGAGCATAGAGTTCCATCATAGGGCCTTCCCACCAGTATTGAACCTTTTCAATTCAGTTAAATCCTTAACAAATTTTTTTGGCTGTGGGTTCTTTATATGTAACATCAAGAACCTTTTGCATTAAGATTGTAGCTGATCTCCTTGTTAAAAAATTGTTGTAATTCTTCGATGTTATATTTCAATAGGAAACTTGTTGTCAACGAGTAAATAAAGGATGCCAAAATAATAATGGGCCTTGCCATCTGGATGACAGGAGACTCAGTAACAGAGAATTGAGGGCTATAATGTATTTCTATAATTCAACTTTTTTACTAGTCCATGCCCTGGGGGTCATTTGTGTGACAGAGAGAGGGAGAGCGTTTGACTTCATATTCTGTTACTTTATGGTCTGGCCTTTAAAAAAAATCAGGGTAGACATCTGGCGGCATGGCAGGTTAGGAGAAATCCAAGATGGCGGCCAACATGGCCGCCGTGACAAGAAAAATGAGTTAAATTGCTCACAGTAACACTACAGAGACGTGTAATACATCAAAATAGGGGTTTTCTGGGATGCTGAATCCAAATATGTACAAATAAAACCTCTTACTACTTTTTCTCTATAGATATTCAAGATGGCTGCCATATCTAGCCAAAATGGCTGCCGTGAATGGAAAAACGCCTATTTTACGGAACAACAAACACCGCACAGGCATGTGTTACATCAAAATAGTGGTTTTCAAGGTTGCTGAGTTCAATAATGCACAAATAAAACCTCTAGCTCCCTTCTATTTTGAGAAATCCAAGATGGCCACTGATATGGCTGCTACAAAGTCCTGCAAATACATCTTTGTTGCTCCCAACAAACACTAAACAGGTGTGTAATACATTAAAATAGGGGTTTTCAAGGTTGTTGAGTTTAATAATGCACAGATAAAACCTCTTGCCCCCTTCTATTTTAAGAAATCTAAGATGGCCACTGATATGGCGGCCTCAAAGTCCTGGAAAAAACCTAATTTGCCCCAAACAACACCTAATAAGGGTTACAAGGATACAGCAAAATAAGGTTTTTCTACATTCCAGAGTTCAAATAAGCATGAATGATAATTCTTGCATTTTTTATTTTTAATTATTCGAGATGGCTAATGATATGACTGCTATAAAGGTCTGGAAAAATGTATAGGTTGCTCACAGTACACAACGTTTGGGGTGCATCGTTGTGGCAGATTTTCGTGATGCTGTATTCGTGAAAATTCTTCATATTTTCCATTGTTAGATTGCTGCAATTAAGAACCAGTGTAGACACCTGTTCCAAGGTGTTTCAGTAAAGTTGTGAAAAAAAAACTCATAGGGCAACATCATTTCCAGTGACAGGCAAAGTAACACCTGTTACAGTTTATCTTTGTGGGGGAACTGTAGCTAAGCACACACCCATGAAGAGAGAAAGAAGAAGAGAAATCTTTTTTTTTTGTCACAGTTACACATTCTGAATTCATAGTACAAAAAAACTATGTGAATGACCAAGGAAAAAATGCCATGGAGTCCATCACTGAGACTTTTATGTATCATTGTGTAATTTTGAAGTTGGAATAGTGCCTCACGTCAACTATGAGAATTGTTGCGATCGAGGTATCTTGGTCATTCACCAGACTCCATGAGTCCCTCCATAAGCCGTGGACACGGAGTGTCAGAGGGACTCCTTGAATTGGATTGTTTGCATTCACAAAAAATGTTAACTGATTGGTTACACAATGTTTTTATAAACACTGGTCTTTGCCAAATGCCTCTAACTGACTGGTTAGGTAACTTTTCATAAACATTAATTTTTGTTTATATCTTTTGTGACTAATTATCAAAGCTAGTTGTGTCACTTTGTTCTGTTCCTCCTATTGTTGCTGCATACCTTGCAGAGGAGCTAATAACTTAAAAGTATAAACATTCATTTTGTTATCCAATGTTATTGTTATTAATCTAAGATTCCCACAGTATGAAAGAATACAATTTTGTTCTGCCAAATCGTGCTCATTTGCATGTCAATTGCATGCTGCTTTTGGCTGTTTACTTGGCCAGTTCCAGCAGACTGGTCATTCACATAGTTTTTTTGTACTATTAATTCAGAATGTGAAACTGTGACAAAAATAAAAATGATTTCTCTTGTTCTTTCTCTCTTAATAGGTGTGTGCTTAGCTATATTTCCCCCACAAAGATAAACTGTAAGGCCTAAAAGATGCAGGTGTTACTTTGCCTGTCACTGGAAATGATGTTGCCCTATCCATGGCGAGTCTTGAGTTTTTTTTTCACAACTTTACTGAAACACCTTTTAACAGGTGTCTACACTGGTTCTATTTAATTGCAGCAATCTAACAATGGAAAATATGAAGAATTTTCAATGATACAACATCCCTAAAATCTGCCATAATGATGCATTACACCCCAAACGGTGCGTATTGCGAGCTACCTATACATTTTTCCAGACCTTTGTAGCTGCGATACAATTAGCCATCTTGAATAATAAAAAATAAAAAAAATGAAAAAATAATCATTCATGCTTATTTAAACTCTGGAACGCAGAAAAACCTTATATTCCTGTACCCTTGTAACCCTTATTAGGTGTTGCTTGGGGAAAATTAGGTTTTTTCCAGGACTCTGAGGCTGCCATATCAGTGGCCATCTTAGATTTCTTAAAATAGAAGGGGGCAAGAGGTTTTATCTGTGCATTATTAAACTCAACAACCTTGAAAACCCCTATTTTAATGTATTACACACCTGTTTAGTGTTTGTTGGGAGCAACAAAGATGTATTTGCAGGACTTTGTAGCAGCCATATCAGTGGCCATCTTAGATTTCTCAAAATAGAAGGGAGCTAGAGGTTTTATTTGTGCATTATTGAACTCAGCAACCTTGAAAACCACTATTTTGATGTAACACATGCCTGTGCGGTGTTTGTTGTTCCGTAAAATAGGCGTTTTTCCATTCACGGCAGCCATTTTGGCTAGATTTGGCAGCCATCTTGAATATCTATAGAGAAAAAGTAGTAAGAGGTTTTATTTGTACATATTTGGATTCAGCATCCCAGAAAACCCCTATTTTGATGTATTACACGTCTCTGTAGTGTTACTGTGAGCAATTTAACTCATTTTTCTTGTCACGGCGGCCATGTTGGCCGCCATCTTGGATTTCTCCTAACCTGCCATGCCGCCAGATGTCTACCCTGATTTTTTTTAAAGGCCAGACCATATAGTAACAGAATATGAAGTCAAACGCTCTCCCTCTCTCGGTCACACAAATGACCCCCAGGGCAAGGACTATATATCTTCCAAATTCATATTCCTCTTTTTTAATTCATGTTAACCACACAGATCTAGGCCTACGCCGACACATTGCTTGGTGCATATTGCTTGATGCAAAGCTGTTTCTATTCTCAGCTCAGATCTAACACAGATTTAACACCAGCTGTGCACATCACCACAAATATATTTATTAGGCCTCTGTGATCGATCTTTTCTGACAGTAGAGAATATAAGAATACATTTCAAGGGTTTAATAGCAGCTTAATTGACATTCAGCACTCATTATTTAGTATACCAAATCAGAGCTCCTCATATTTCATCCTTTGGTTGTTCACTGAGGTGAACATGGAAAAATTAATCACTATTGAACCAGGTAACTAGGTCAACACAGTTCACGTTTTTCTATTCACTCAATATTGTGAAAGACATTATGACCACCCTTTCTATGCAAGGACTTTTATTACAGTATCCATTAATTTCTAAATCAACTTTAATTTTAACTGATCAATAACCATTCTTAAAATCAAAACTATGTGAAACTGACCCTTAAAAGGATTAGCACATTCAATGCGGAACACCATGCATGATCATGAGTTTTATAGTTCTGACCAATTTTTTCTGATGGACCTTTCTATTTGAGGCAGCAAAACGCCATTTTCTAATTTCAGATGTTATACTATCTATTTTGAAATATAGTACATATTTGTAGTGTTCAAATAGATTGATATTTGAATTACTTTTCTGGTACCAATAGAAATAATTCACAGGTGATGCAGGAACACATGGTTCAAATTGGAGAAATGTGGTGATTTAGGTGAGGAGTAGCCATGCAGGGAAATGTGGATTGGGGCACAGTGAATCACTGTTTTCTGTAGCAATGACCAAAATGACTAGCATCTCACTTGCAGATGTACTGAGAATAGCCTAAATAAATGATTACAACTGTGACAATTGATGCCATATGTATTAAATGGCTTAAAATTGGCACTGAGAAGGTGTTTTGTACAGGAAATATTCTAAGCAATTTCATATTTAAACATTTTTGTTTAAATGTCAAAAAGTCTACTTAAAATTTGTGTACAATATTTTGATATTTTTATTTGCCGCAGGGCACAGTGAATCAATGTTTTAGCATACCTTTTCCAGTAGGGTAGGTTGATTTTGCAAAAATCTTTGAATTTCAATTTTGGACGAATTGGGATAGTGACATTTTCATGTCAAAAGGCCAATTCCAAAATTTCAGGTCTCTAACTCTAATACTTTTTGAGGAAATCCATTTGAAATTTCAAGATTTTAGACATTTTTCGCTTGTTGCGCCGATTCGCGATATTGGATAACTCAGTCAATTTAAAAGATAAGACAATGAAACTGGTATGGTTGGACAGGGCTCAATTAGACCTTCATTTTGAATATCAGCATCAATGGTCTAGGCCAAATTTGAAGGTTCAGTAAATTCAGAATGTGGCAACTTTTTATTTTTTGCTTGCCTTACGAATCGAAGTATGACATTATAGGTGTACATGTAACTCTATTGGCTGTTGAGATATCTGGTATTAATAGCAATCTCAGGAAAAGCAACCAGAACTATAATATAGTTATCATTGTCAATTCAATAATTGCCTCAGGTATCCAGAATAGAACCCCAGATCTGAAGAACTTATAAAAATATAAAAATAGGCAACAGGTTATCTGATTTGTCAGTGAGTCATTTCAGGATCAGGTTCAGTATTATTATGTACTGAAAAAGTAGAAATGGAATCCAGGCCTCCAGGGCAGCCTTCAAACCAAGAAAGAAGTTCAAATAGAACAACTACCTGATTGGAAATTGCTTTCGTATTTCTGTACTGGCGTTTGGAAGTTGTAACATAAAACTTCCCTGCTTTGCAACAATTAAGGTACTATAAAAAATATTTTACATGCGTTTTATAATGGAACTTAGTGGTGTTATGGGGAGGTCTGGATAGCTTATTAGACAGCTCTTAATGTCATCACTGGTGCCTTACAGAATACATCATGACTTTTGTATTGAAAACATTACATTTCAAAAAGAATATCAATGCTCAGAGATAGAGAAAATTATTCAGCTTTTCATGTTTAGTGCATTGAGTACTATGTATATCTCTCAATTAACCGTTATGCTGATGCTGGCTGTGAACTTGTTTGCACATTGAACTTCTATTTCCGATCTTTGATTTATCATAGAATTAAGCTGTATATGTATTTATATAGTTGGAAAATGATATTACAACTCTGCCCGTTTCATAGGTTTACCTAATGAATTTTGTTTTTGAATTTTGTTTATTTCATTACCACCATTGTAACAACATTTTACATGAAACTGTTACTTCCCCCATACTTCCAATATGGCTCATTGTGAGACCTCTAATGCTTTGTCAAAGTGTTATCCAGTAAACTGACATAGTATTGAATACAACCAGGACTAGTAAAAGACTTTTTTCAATAGTTACCTGTTCATTGATGGTTTGCATCATCAGATATGAATTTCTTTCTCCTAATAGTGGAATTTTATGAAAAGTGCAGATGAAAAATTATCCGAAACCCATCATGTTGGTATTCAAATTGTAGGTCTTTTTGTGACCTTCTCAAATATGCAAGTTTTATTTCTGTATGATGAGAAATGACAAAGTTATACGTAACCGCGAGTTTGCGAAACAGTCTAAAAATGTTTAAAATGTCAAAAATTCAATGTCATTTCCTCAAAAAACTTTTCAAGCTAGAGACCTGAAATTTTGGATATAGCCTTCTGATGTGAAAATGTCACTATCCCAATTTGTCCAATGGTGAAGTTCCGAAATCAACCTACCCTATTTTCCAGCCTATATTTTGGAAATCTCAAATGGTACCATTATTTTCTTGGCAGGCATAGAGTAGCGCGGGGCATGCAGCCCCCCTTAACTTTGAGGTGCGATTTGACCTACTTTTTGTGGTCGATTATTTGAATGCTTATGTGGTCAGGAAGGGATCACTTGACTCTACTTATAACTAGTGAAACGAATGTCTACCAATTTTAATAAAGGAGTTACGGCCCTTTTTGTAAAAAAATTAAAATGGCCTTCTTACCCCACCCATCAGGCAAGAAGCCCCCCTATTATAATCCTATGGAAATTTTTTTTGCGAGCGCATTCAGCTTGAAAGTTATTTCTTGGGGTTCTTCTATCATTTTTAAGGCATTCTATTCACTTTTTCTGAATTTCAGAATTTTTCTGTTCATGGGGCCCCCTTCATTGAGGCCTCTTTTTTTGTTTCTTCATTGAGGCACCTTTTTTTGTTTCTGTTCATACATTTATTCTTTAGTATTTTTTGCCCCTTTTCAACTTTGGCCAAAATTTTTCTATTTTAATTAGCTATTCTATCAAGATTTATGGTAAAGTACACATTACTAAATGGTTCCTAAAGCAGCATCGAGGCCTCAATGAAGGGGGCCCCATGCCCCATACCATGTGGGGCCTCTCGTCCCAAACACACATATTTTAATTTGACCTCTATATTTTGAGCTAAAATGCAAAAAACATGATCCAAATCATATTTATGTGATGGTCATAAAGTGAAGCACTTTCAAAGAATTAATCAAAGTTACAAAAACCATGCACCTTTTTTTGTTTCTTTAATTACGACTATGGTTTGGTGCTGAATGCCTTGAAAATTTGTGACGTCACCTAAATAGCCTCTAGCTTAAATCCTATCAATAAGAAAGCGCACCAAAAATGTAAGTTTAGATATAACCCTGGGGGGGCTTCTCACCTAACCCGGGCTTCTTGCCCCGACCCACTCTATTAACAGATGCATTCACCTTTCTCTTGAGCCATTCATAAAGCAAAAATCTTTGTAATTTTTGAGATCTGGCGAAAATAAACTTATCCGATTCACTGTGCCCCCGATTCCCCTACATAATTATGACTGTTCAAATGGTGAAGGAAGAGTTCTGTTCCATTTTCAGTCGAGGGATAAATTCAGGAGTTCTCAGTGGTCCTGGCTACTGCGATCTTGCCAAGTCATCCTCTACCCCGAATTTCAAGATTCCCGCACCTGTGGTAATCTCACATTCAGGCAGAACATCCATTGAATCCTGGCAGGTAAGTGACTGAAATGTTTTAAAAATAATGGACTGACTAATCAAAAGGCTACTTGAAAACCCAATTGTTTCAAAAGACCCGACGGTTGTTTACAAGTATTTTTTTATAAAACCATATGAAATATGATAATGCTCATTTAAGAAAGGATTTTTAGTGTCAGTGACAAAGTGAACATTTGGCTTATATAAATCAAATCCTGCGCAATAGACGTATCTTTTCATAGCTAACAATAAGGGTAAGGTGACACCTGAAAGTTGTACAGTTTCTCCCTAGAGTACACCTCTCAAAGATTTGCCATCATATTCCATGTTTTTTTGATGTGTATATAATTTGTAACAGTTGTGGACCAATCTGATATTGAACTTGTGGTGATATCTTACATTTTACTAATTTCTTTGACATAATACTCAAATCCATTCGTAAAACGAAGGAAATTAGCATAAAAATGGCCATAAAAACATGATATCTAATTAATTATCAATATATACATGGTCTCTGTGTTCACCTGTAGTCTCTGTAAATGGGGCATTTACATACCTCAGCAATTGATTTGTTACAAAGAACCCGGGGATAAATTTTTCTGCTAATCTATGAATATGTGATAAATTCGAAAATAAGGGGGTAGGGTAGCTTTTATCACTTTAAAGTCTAACAGCAGAAAAAGTATCCATCACAGGGCCATGAATGTGACACCACTGGCAAGCTGAGATTAAGGGCAGTTTTTTTTTTCCAGTTTAAACCATGTTGATATCTGCGTTAGAACTGAAGTTCTGGAGAGACTTGTAATTATGCGTGGCTGAAAATGAAGTGAATTTTCCTTGAAAAATGACTATAAAATCCTTATAAATCACAAAATAAAGAAACAATGTAATATTTTTCAGTTTAGTAACATGCAACCAATTATTCTGCACATATCTGAACCAATTTCAGTTTGATCCAGTCACTAAGGCACTCAAAACTCATGTTTGGAATTTTCAATAAATTTTGTCCGTAACCGGACATATGGCCGCATTACCGGGTTATGCACCACAGTAGATGAGTAGACCCACCCTGGCCATATGCAGGCTGGGGTACCCTAACATCATCAAATGTCAAACTAAATCTACTCAGGGGTGTTTTACTAGATGTCACATTACTGGGTTTGGCTTCTGGACTACACACAGACATTTGCAACATGAATCTCATAATAAAACACTTTTTTTTTTAAATTTCAGAATCACATTGAACGTCAACTGGGAGCATTGAGGCATCAGTCTGAATCATCCAGTTTTCTACAGATCATAATCATTGCACTGGTGTGCTTGCTTCTCAAGTATATATTCGGAATTAGATTTGCCCAAATGCCTATAATTAACAAAGTATCAAATACCACAGTGACAGCCAGAATTCTCAGACTTAAAAAACGACACATCTTATTGGTCACCGGGTTTTTAGTGTTTTTAACTTTAGTCATTAATATATTGAGACTGTCAAAATCACCCACAATAACTAGTAAATATTCGCAACGGTGATATCACATATTTGAACATATGTATAAGCGATATTTTCAAGGTCTATTCAGGCCATGATTGAAGCATTGAAGAAGAAATCGCACACACTAGAACCGCTGACTGGACCTTCACAGCACAAGATTCAAGATTCAAGATTCTGTTTATTTCCATACACATTACATGAAAAATAAATAAATGAGGGATGGATATTAGATGAGGATGTTTACATTTGCAAGGTGATGGAGGAGACTACCAGATTGGCCCTGATGGACCGCTATTCAGTAGCCACCTGAATGGTTATGATAGAAGTGAAGACTCTTGTGGAAAACTGTTGAACACATAGGCACAATAATAATGAGTAAAAATCTTTAAATTTCAGGAAAAGACAAGCTATAATTTAATTGAAGCAATAACTGTGGATGCCTATGAATTGATTTAGTTGCACCAAGCCAAATTCACAGATTTCCACATATATAGCAGTGTTCAATGTTGCATGTATTACTATATATTACAACAAGAGTTGACAACTCAGCCCCTGATGTGGACAAGCAAAAGACAAAGTTAGGAGTTGTCAGATATGTGAGAAAATGATGCTGATGGAGAATAATTTTGGTGTTTAAAAAATTCGTTTATGCAGGAGTAATTGAATTGTGGTGCATGATAATGATTACATGCACTGACACCACATGCTTGCAATTGTGAAGTATTACATTTGGTTATCGTTAATAGCGGGCGTTAGTGGAACTCTCCTTTTTCCAGCTCTCCTGTGTTGACGAGCAGAATAAAACTATTTCCGGAAACATCAGCCTGGGAATTTACAATGGAGCCAGGGTTTCTAAGGTCTGTAACTAAGTCTAATCAGCCTGACAGTACTGGAATATGGTGGCAATCCATGCTAAACATTCCATTTAAGACTCGGCAATGCAAATCCGTAATGTTTTCAATGGATTAAAAGTGCCCTGGGGCCTGGAATGCCAGCTTTACTGACTCAGCAATGGTACAAAATGCCAGCTTGTTCCCGGAAATAGTTTTATTCTGCTCGTCAACACAGGAGAGCTGGAAAAAGGAGAGTTCCACTATCACGGCCTATAAGGAGTAACTTACAGGAAACCATACATTTTGCACATAATACAGCTTAAGGACCAGTGATCGTGCTTTGTCTTATTATTATTAGGCCCGCCGCATGCATGGATGTATGTCCGTCTGTTTAGCTGTTTGTTCGTTTGTCTGACTGTTAAAAAGATTGAGGAAAAAAACCGCTTGGTGCTTTCTAATAAAGATAAAATAATAAAAAATACATGTACTTTATTATTCATGCCAGGCATGAAACTTGTCTTGTACAAGTATAAGTTCTTCTGGACGCAGGAAACGTGTCCTCTATATCCAGATCCTTGTCCCCTTGGTGTACAATCACACATTCATATAATCAACAATTCGTATGGCCCTCTACTGCTGAAATAAACGCTTCCGGACATTTCTTGTGGCTATGGACTAACAATGGGTAGATTTTATGAGATTTTTTACCATTCTTCAAGAGAGCATTTTCTTAACCCTCATTAGCTGGCGGGTCTTCTGACGTGGACTGGTTTGTCAAATCTTAACCAAGGCATATCTAGTTGTCTCTGGTCGGGAACTGATCAGGCCATTTCAGACAGATTTTAACCAATTTTTAGTTTATTTGATTGTACTTTGGGTAATTGTTCTGCTGGAAGACCCACATGCAGTCAAGTTTCAGGCTTAGAGGTGAAAGCTTTACGTTTTCTAAGCGCATCTTAATATTTCTAAGAATTCATTATGCTATTAACAACTGTTTCTTCTCCTGTCCCATTTATAGCAAACAACCCCATACCAGGATGACAACATTATCTTTCATAGTTGGGAGGATGTTACAGTGACCCCATCATGGTATGGACTTGTTTTGCTATAAATGGGACAGGAAAATTAACAATTGTTGATAGCATACTGAATTCTAGGAAATATCAAGAGATGCGCTTAGAAATGTAAAGCTTTCACTTATAAGCCTGAAACTTGGTCGCAAGTGGGTAAACAGCAGAACAACTGCCCGAAGCGTACAAGCAAATTCACTAAAAATTGATTAAAATCCCTCAACTTTAGGGTTCTGGATAGACCTAGACAGTTTCTCAATCAGAACTCTTTAGATATGCCTTGGTCAGATTTAACAAAGCAGTTCAGGTCAGACGACCCGGCAGCTTACACTGAAAAAAAGGTTTGTGTGAAACAGACAAAATGAACGTTAGCTGGTTTTGTGTAAATTCAGACAAAAAGTATGAGTATTTTTGACATTTCATTGATCAAATCACACAAAAATTTGATCAAGATTGACAATGAAATGTCAAAAATACACATATATTTTGTGTGAATTTACACAAAATTTTGGACGGACACCAGCTAACGTTCATTTTGTCTGTTTCACACAAACCTTTTTTTCAGTGTACGATGGTTAAGAAAATGCTCTCTTGGAGAATAGTAAAAAATCCCACAGAAAATCCGCAAATTGTTAGTCCTTAGCCATAAGAAGTGTTTGGAAGCATTTATTTAGGCAAAAGGGGGCCATACAAATTGTGTATTGTATACGTTTCAGAAGGATTCATAAACTTTTGAACTTGCAGTTTTGGAGGCTTTCATCATAAAATGATATTTAAATGTTATCAGTTTTTATGAATATATTCGTTTACATAAAAAAGACGGTGTTCGCTTTATTATTAACCCAATTTAAAAGCTGTTCCTGCATTTGTTGGAGAAATGTGCACAAATAAGGTAAAGAGTGCCAGGGGTTCAGAAAATATATTGAACACAACTGTACCTCCACTAATAGGGAATATTTTGAAATACTTTGAGGCTGTCAAGAAATATACTTGCTCATATTCAAGTGGATATTTACAGGAAATTTGCACGCCTAAATTATTGGATTTAGTCTAAAAAATTGTGTTGCGCTGGGGTCACTGACCTTTCATATCAATGCTGAAGTAATTTTGAACAACGCTTCCAACTTTTATTATTCATTCAAAATACCTGAATTGACACTTGAAATAAGTGAATAAATGCTTGAAACAATCTTGTTGTGTCAATATTCATTATTGCAAGGTTCCACTTGATAGTAAATGGCACTAGGATATAAATGTCCTCACCCAAACACAATCCGGCAATAAAAGAAAAGTACGACCAAGTAATCTGTTGTCAAAGCATCTGTATATTTTATGTTGTCAAAGCATCTGTATATTTTATGTTGTCAAAGCATCTGTATATTTTATGTTGTCAAAGCATCTGTATATTTTATGTTGTCAAAGCATCTGTATATTTTATGTTGTCAAAGCATCTGTATATTTTACGCTAATCTAGAGTAAGAAAAGCATTGCTGTCAGATTTTGATGCACACCGAAATAATTTTTGGTACCTATCAAATTTATTACGTATACCATAGGCATTTCATAGGACTCTTTCTGAAGCATTTTTCATCTCGTCATGCCACTTTAATGTGTGCGAGACAGCTTTTATAAAAGGACGAATTGTGAAAAAGCAACCATCATGGAAATGAAGAATATTTCATAAATTGTCTGGAGAGATATTTTTTTTGGAATATCTTTCACTTATTTTAACTTTAATTGGGGAGTTGGCCCCCTGGCAACTACCCTTAATGATTGCAAAGAAAATATATATTATCGCTTTTAAATAATACTTAAGAACCATACTGGGGTCTGCAGCTCTCCATGCTGATTGTGCGAGATATGCAGATGCAAGAAAACTATTTCTTGATCTGCCATTCCCTGTATCTTCACCAGAGACCAAAGGATACACGAATTCTTATAACTGAATGGCTGAAGAAATGGGAAGGATACAACCAAAACGGATCCGGATAACAGCTTGGATGTGGGAAAATAAATTATTTAACATTTGACGACTGGTACTTACATATACAGTAATGTGGGAATCGTTACAGTTAAGGATAAGGTTTTTCAGCCATCCAGCCCAATCAGACACACATCAGAAACAAGGAAACTTTTGAGGTAGAAAAGCAAGGTGAATGCTAAGAAGCCCATTTTGTTGATAATATCTGATGGTGTCCGAGACAACAGATATTTATTTATGTGTGAAGGTAGCAGATCTTATTCTCTTTCTTTTCATGATCTAGTCATGCTGATTCAGGTCAGTCTATCAGAGTAGCCCCTGCCCTGGACAAGCTGCCTATAATCCTGCTGAACGGGAAAAGTCAGCCTTGAACTTTGTTCTTCAAAATACATGCAGTGACATCTAGGACAGCTGGTTCCTCAACATTTAAATAAGCCTCAGGGCTTTGAGGTTGGCAGCAAAAAAAAGAAAAAAAAAGCAGAATCCAACCCTGCCATTCAAATGCAATTCGAAGAAAGCGTCAAGTCTGTTACAGAAACTATAAAGTCAAAATTTGGGATGGTGATTTGGCAAGGCCAAAAAGTCAAGGTGAAAGAAGCAACCAGATCCAAACTTTGAAAGACCCATAGAAGTATACTCCCTTCAAGAAATTATTGCAGCAACGAGGTAGAGGCTCAGGCAGAAATTCTTCTTCTTCTCTCCTTGTGCCGGTATATCCCGGGTCGCCGGGCAGCTCAACCTCTGGTGTGAGGGGGCTGCGTTTCAGGTAAACTTTGCAATCTGTACTTTAAGTGTTGATAATTAGTTATTTCATGAGGAGACAAAAGCAACAAGCCACAGATGAAGTAGTCTCAACTTTGCATATTGCCTCCAGCTGCTTTCAAGCTGACATGACACATGAGAGATGCATGCAGAAAGTGAAGACATTCCACATTCTTGATGGGACAGGCTGTCCGCAAGATGTAGAAATTTGTAATTTACTGATATACGTACACCAACCAGGGGGCTCTTCTAAAAAAAAGTAATTGTGTTGCAACTGTTTGAAGAGTTGACAAAGCAAATCAGTTAGTTCTACAGCCTGTCTTTCTGGTGTCATTCTTGCAGATGGTGCTCTGAGATGCCTCCTGTTGCGAAGTCCACTCTTCTGCCTGAACTGAAAAGGCATCGAACATGCCTTTCGAGGATACAGAGAAAGAACCCCTGTCTACAAGTGGACTGCTCTTGCATTGCCACAGATCAGAACATATGCCGTCTTGTGTTGCCACCTAGTGACTAGTGTGCTATTCAGCGAGCTCCTGCGAGCGTCCACCAACTTTCAACCAGAGGAACACACACAATTTTGTCTGGAAGACACCGGGGCTGTTTCTGAGTGTGTTGAACGCCTTGTCTACTTCCTTAGAGAATGTGATTGCCGAGTCTGACTCTGGTATACATCGATGTTGAATAGAAATTTTGTGAATGTGCAATGACATTGGAATTATTTCTTGGGACTGCAATGCATAGAAAATCAACTTTTGTGCCAGGTGGCAGCAGCATGCAGTTCTCATTTTCACCAGACTGAAGAACCCCTTTACCACACATCTACTATGAAAGATCCAAGACACAAAAACAGGTATTAACAATTAATAGATTTATTTACTTTACTACCAAAACAAGGAATGTTGAACAAATGGTCAGGCCCATGTACATCTATAGGGTGAATGCCTGAATGGACCTATGTTCAACCTAGATCTAATATCAGCCACTTTCTCAGTCCCTCTATAAACTTGCTCTGCAGTCATTGAAAAATAAATAAAAGCTTCGTAAAATACCATTTTTGATTGCTGGTTTCTTTTGTTATGATCTTATGTGTCAGGCACATTATTAATTAACTGAGGGACTCTTCGGACGGCCATTTTGTCATCGGCTTTGAGAAGATGTCTGCTGCTCAATTTCCAAATGGCAAAAGTAAAAAAATAAAAAGAAAAGAATCCAGGTAAATAAGTTTCAACTTGTTGTTCTAAGTTCAGGGCGGCCCGGTGGCCCCTGGACTACAACAGCTGCGATGCACCATGATTCAATGAATAAAGGAAATATCAAGTGCTTTTTTGAAGAGCTTGAGGAAGTTTATCAAGGAAATAAATTTGGCCAAGATGCTATATGGAATTTGGAGGAGACCGGATTTTGTCTGGAACACACACCCGGGCTCAGTGTAACAAGGTTTAGTGTTTTTTCAATATTTTTTTTTATCTTTGAGTGTGAGTGTGTTAGTGTTTTACATCTCATCAGTCCTTTATTGGGCTATTGAGAGACATCCTCAGTTTGTATAAAAGGTGGTAGATAATTCAGTTGGATGGTTTGTTGATAATTTTGAGAAGGTCGGACATGGACGAACTTCCATAAAATACTCACAAGATCGTTGGGGAATAAGAATGAAACTATCAAAATGGCATCAGATAATCTCCAATTGACCAGGAAAGATCATCGTGAATTTCTTCAGCTAAGTGCCGCATATCTTGATTCTGTCTTCACCAATCCACACTGAAAAAACACTTTGTGTAAAATAGCAGACAAAATCTATGTGTAAAATGGGCTTTGTGTATTCCAGTCAAAATAATGTGTGGCACAGACAAGCAGTGTTGTACAACAGCATAAAGCACACTGTTGATCCAGCAACTTCCAATTTGTCTGATATTTCACACAAAATTTCACACAAAATATTGGATACTTTTGCTTGGTACGAGACTAATCTTCTTTATAAATGTTTTGTTTTGTTGGCCAACATGGCAAACAATTAAACTGGATCAAAACTGACCTCGTTTAGATTTTAAAGTCATCAAGCTTCACTTAAGAAGTGTACTGACTCAGACTGACTACATATTTGTTAGCAAAAGACAAGCATGTTGCAGCCTTGGTTAAAAGTACATTTGTCACTGGGAAGTTCACATTGTGGGGTTTGCTGGAGCTGACTGAAATATGTAAAGGTAAGTTAAAGATTTTCTTTAATTATTTTTGATTGCACGCATGAACCAAATGTGATATATAACTGATTTTAAGTGGAAAATTGACTATTATTACAATGCTCAGATACCATGTTAAGGTGAGTGATACTTCCAAGTTAATAGCATGACATGAGTCAAATATAGGCCAATACAAAGGGCTAATTCATGTCTCAAACATATGGTATTGAAAATTCATGTATGAAATTATGTGGGATAAAGTCCATTTGTTTATTTCTAAGAAAATTGAATTAATTATTAAATTATGTTAAATATTAGCTTGAAGACTGTGTATATATATATACTTATTTGTCAATATTGCTAATTTATATGTTGTTTTGAAAACAATGGAATTACTGGGGCATATCCATGGCTATGGGTGTAGAGTGGTTGGGGCAATTGTCGAACATTGGAATATATTGGGATAGTTATTTTTTAATAGGCAGTCAGTTAGGATTAGGTTTAGTGTACAGATACTGGGCATCGGTCATGCTTGGGACAGTTGATGTTTGAGACAGTTGAGGGTAGGTTTAGGGTTAGTGCATAGATGTTGGACCTTGGTCATGCTTGGGATAGTTGCTGTTTGGGATACTTAAAGCTTAAGGACAGGTAAAGGGTTAGTGCATAGATGTTGGACATTGGTGCTTGAGATAGTTGATAGGTTTAGGGTTAGTGCATATTGTACGGATGTTGAAAAGTGGTCATGTTTGGTTGACATTGAAGATAGGTACAGGGCTAGTGCATAGATATCGGGCTTAAGCCATCTGTATGTGTAGTATGTTTGGAATAGTTGGAAATGGTACATTCATAGGTGTAGGAGCCAGGGCCCGGGGGGAGGGGGGGGGTGTAGCCCGCCAAAAATAAAATTTTAAAATATACATTTTTCAGGTGGTTTCGGGCTGAATATTTTGTGAACTTAGATTTATGGGCAATTTCGACGATTTTTTTTTGGGCAGCCCCCCAAAATTTAATGACCTCCTGTGCCTATGTACCGTACATTGGTTATGATTGGGATGGTAGTAGTGTGTGTGGTACACAGGACATGGTTCATTACATGTACATGTAACTGAGTGCTTGTATTTCCGGGAGATGGGCACTGGGCAGGGTTATAAAACCATTATAATGAATAGAATAACATGTCCTGTGTGTTCATTAAAGAGTCTAGAGTGCATTTTTCAAAATAGTGTGTGTGTTTGTTGTAGAATGTTGTGAGCACCAGTCTTTGCTACTGAGTGTATGTTCTCCTGTAGCTGATCATGTGACACATCAGTCATGCATTACTAAAGCCTTGATTTTGCTCTTTGCTTATGAATTTCTGCTCTTGCAAAGACAGTAGTAGGACAACCTCAGTTTTGTTTCTGTTTGTATTCAATACTTGTAATTGTTTATTTCAGAGTGACAATGATTTCTCAACTAGTTGGCCAGACATTTCGATAATTTTGCCGGGAAATGGGAGAGAATTGCACCAGCACTGCTGTCAAAACTGCAGCAAAAGCTCAACAATAGAATGAAAGAGATGATTCTAAAATTGCAAATGATGGAATTGATTTATAAGCAGGTAAGAAAGGAGCACATCGCAAAGAATTAGGAAGGTGGCTATAACTATTTATTCTTTTACAGAATAGAGTTACAACACAACATTTATAATGTGTGGCCACCTTGGGCAGCACCTTTATCTTTTTATATTACAACTATGCCAATTGTAGATGTTTTATACAAGATGACTTTTACTAATTGGATAACTCCACATAGTGTATTTTGTAAATTAAATATATTTCATGGGTGAACAATTGATAAAGACATACAAGACTGGTGTATGTATATGGCACTTGTTAGACAAAAATTAGAAATAATATTGTGTATATTTTCAAATATGGTCAATAAATACTAATACATTTCGAATTATGCTATATACCTGTTGATTTTCTCAATACACACAAATCTAGTTTACCTAATTGGTATAGTTGCAGAATGTTATTTGGTAAATCATCTTCTTTCCTCATTAAATGGTCAGCATTCCTTTTTTTGCAGATGTTGTGGCTAAAATGGCAACTTACAGAGACCATGGAATATTTTGTGGATTACAAACTAGTAAGTTTGTATTTTGTTATTATATTTCTTGGTGTATAATTATAATAAGACCCAATGGCTACAATGTTTTGTGGTGTTTAAGATGTGCCCGACGACAACTTGCAACAATCTTCTGATGTTGCAAATGTTATTTTTGGCTGATGTTGTTGTGTTGCGACAAGTTTAGCCTCAAATTATATTGGTAACATTGTAGTGGTTACTCAAGAAAAACTGTTTAATTAATAAATTACAAAATTACATGAGTGGGTACAGAGGACTCAAGATCTCTTCATGAGTGTTCATGATGCCTCCAAGCTAAAACAGCCTCGTGCTGACTTTGGACACCTAATGAAACTTTCAAAAATTTAGTGGGGGTGCATATCAAAATAACATCGTACAAACATTTGGTCTTATTCTTGCCCAATTATACAATTCACAGGAGAGTTAAATTTTGCTCAGATGATCTATACTAGTCAATTGAATTTGCCTAGGCATGATTTCCCAAAGGTAAACAATGCAATAACACCACCAACATATCTCTTTATGGAAAAAGAACCTTTGGGTGTACAACAATATATACTGCATGGTTTATATACACTACTTCTTCATGTGATATTGCAAAACAACCTGGGTTGTAATCTATTTGCATGAGAAGGTTTAAATTATGCTCTACTTGCATGGAAATGATTGACAAATAACAAAATAAGGATTAATACATACAAACATGGATGGTGTAATTCACTATTTCTTTTCTTTATCTATTACTATTCAGGTGGGACCAAGCATGGATGAGTATGCGGGATTGAGAAAGATTCCATTAGCAAAGGAGGTGTCACATGGTAGCAACAATTTCCTGCTCTTCGCAGCTGCAGCATTGTCGAAGCGCAGCAGTATAATACATGACCTGCTTGAATTGGAAAACATTATTTATGACTTGCCCATTAAAATTAAGGACATTTTTATTCAGGGATGGGTATGTAGACCAATCATAATTATAAACTTTATTCAATTTGTACATTCATATTGTGAAAGAACTATGCAAATATCTTTATGATTTATGAAAATATACATATTGACTCTTTTCTAAGCATATGATTAATAATACCTCAAGTACTGTACACTGTATTATTATTTGCTATTTTTTAATTAAATATTCATTTAATCAATGGAAATCTTGTTTTGGTTATCTTTGCATTTTAGAGAATCAAATATACCTTGTTTATCTATATATCTAAAGGGTTAAGGATTCATTGACTGCGCATAGATTTACTAAATGTTAATTCAGACAACGATCTGTGCTGAAATGGACAAAATTCTGAACAAAGGCTATGTTGCTATACACAAGAGCATGTGCCGAAATAGACAAAATTCTGAACAAAGGCTATGTTATTATACACAAGGGCATGTGCTGGAACAGACAAAATTCTGAACAAAGGCTATGTTATTTTAGACAAGGGCATGTGCTGAAATAGACAAAATTCTGAACAAAGGCTATGTTATTATGCACAAGGGCATGTGCTGGAACAGACAAAATTCTGAACAAAGGCTATGTTATTTTAGACAAGGGCATGTGCTGAAATAGACAAAATTCTGAACAAAGGCTATGTTATTATGCACAAGGGCATGTGCTGGAACAGACAAAATTCTGAACAAATACATTGTTACTTCAGACAATGATCTGTGCTGAAATAGACAAAACTCTAAACAAAGTCTATGCTAAATCAAGCAATGGCCTGTGTCAAAACAGACATAATTCTAAAGTCTATGCTGCAACAGACGAATATCTATCTTAAAATTAACACATATTTTGACAGTTGTGATGTGTAAAGCAGACAAAATATTGTGTTGGTTTACACAAAATTTTTTAGACAAAATTATTGTCTAAAATATCACACATTTCATTTTGTCTGGAATAGACAAGACTTTGGACGGACACCAGCTAACATGCGATTTTGTGTGAATCCAGACAAAATTCGTCTATTTTTAGACAAAGTGTTTTTTCAGTGCATCTTTGAGGCGGCCGGCGGCATTACACAAAGCCAGTTGGATGTCTAAACTTTTGTACAGCATCAAATTTGTCTGCTAGAAAATCAAATAGCAGAACTTCCACGTGGCACAGTAACAACTGTTCAACAAGTCCTCTGAATTTGAATTCTTCCAAAAAAAAGGAGGACATGATGCCAACCTGCTGAGGCAGTTTACTTCTCAAAAAGTTCCCCCCCCCCCAACCCCATGTGGGGGTTAAAGGGAACAACACAAGGGAGAGTAGACACCAGACGGGGGCCGGTCCTTTGCAGATGCATGCCTAGATCTCAGTCTTTGGACTGGGATGACGACTTTGACATGAGAACTGAGGTGAGTCACAGAAGTCTTAGTCAACGAGACCGCAGAAGATCGGATGAGGAAATGAGTACGAGAAAGTGTTGTCCTCGACGGGCTGCCATATTTTGCGCAAGGCGCTGATGCTAGCGCAGGACGCAGCACTGGACCAGTTAGACCTTTGGGCGCGGGTATCCGCAAACGCCATATTGCAGTGTAGGATACTTTGGCTCCAACCGTCACCTTGGAGTAAGCAGCTGAAAGATATGGTCATGTGATTCCCAGTCGAAGGCGGCCTCATGTGTGGCTCTAACTTTGATGAGGCTCTTGAGAGAGTGGAAACGCCATCCACCTCAAAGCAACAAGGGAGAAACCAGTCCTCCCAACAACCTAGGTTATACCCTCCTAATAAGCGTCGTCATGTGGACCACTCTTCTAGTAGGGGTGCCTCCGGTTCACACAGTGGCCTTGAAGGGAATCGCTCCAACTCATCTGCACTGCAAAAAATTCCCGTTAAATTTTACAGTTAAATTAACTGGCAACTTTGTTCCAGGTCTAAGAACTGTAAAAGTACAAATAAACCTGAACAGGACAATGAACCGTAAAATGCAGATTGGTACATTGAACTGTAATTTTGCAGATTCAACAAAGTGATATTACGGTGTAATGTACATATATAAAACAGTTTATTTAAAGTATATTTTACAGTTATATCATCTGTCAAACATAGAATGTAAAGAATGCAAGGGGCTGTAGAATCTACTGTAAAAATACGGATATTATTTGATTTAACTGTCGCATAGCTGTAGGGATGTATCGAAGCTGGAATCAGCTGAGAGAGTGAGAGAGCCAGTGACTCCAGGCTCGGCCTTGCTCATCTCTTGCTTGACAGCAGGGAAGTATGTCCATCAATCAGTTTGCTCACAAACCATAAAATGGATGGATATTTTCCAAGAGAACCAGGTGTCAAGTTTATTGAAGTATGTTCTATTGATGCAGACTGCGCTCGGGTTATTTTGGTTTTAATAGTGTCATTCTTTAGATCACATCATAAGACTCACACAAATGCCAATGTCACATATAGACATTACACCTTTTGCGTAATGACAGCATCTTTAAGATCATATGAATGAGGATGTTCCCTTACCTTCAGATAAGTTATAAATTAAGTTTGATTAACAGCTGTGTAAAGCATATGTTATAGATGGCACCACATGTTCTGTGGTTGAAGTCCATGCAATCTCTTGTTTATAGTTCCTAATTTGACCAGGTTTATTGATTGTTTGGCCAATTCAAATGTTTTGTCTGCATATTACAAGTTGCCAGTAAATTAACGGTTGAAGTAATTGTTCATTAACGTGAACTGAATGTTGAATGACATGTCGCAGTAAATTTATCTTGTAGCCATTTTGTAACTGACAAAGAACTGTAAATTCCCGGACAAAGTCTGTATTAAAAAAATACTAGTAAAATAGCAATAAATTTACGGTTCTTTTAGCCAGAAAAACACGGTCATTTCTTACAGTGTGGTCTCCATAACTATAACTCCTATAAATCAAGAACTGGTCACTGAACCAAAAGAAGAATTGGAACCCTCTGCAGAAGTCGTGGGAAAAGAACACAAAGTTCCACAAGCAGGATGCAATAGGGGGCAGATTATCAAGCCTCGTACAGGGTTGGGAAAGGCATGTAAAAGATTCATGGATGTTGGAAATTGTGAAGGAGGGGTACTCCCTCGAATTCCTACATTCTCGGGGTGTCCGAGAAACTGGGGTCTCCGGCCCAAAAGGAGATTTATTATTAGGAGAGGTAGAGGAACTTTTAGAAAAAAGTTCCACCGCATTCAGAAAATCAGGGGTATTACTGCACGTTTTTCCTGGGGCCAAAAAAGGACTCAGGAAAGTTAAGAGCTTCGGGTTGGAAACACTGAAGACTGTGTAGACCAGTGGTCATTTCTCAAAAGGGGCCTTAAAATAGGAGTAACCCCAACATAGGGTAGAACAAGATACATCCTAAATGGTTTGATGCAGAATTTTGTTGGCTTTATGAAAATGACGGTTGTAGTCTGGATAAACGCGTTTGAGTTGGTGAAATTGGAATATTTCTGCTACAAAGTCGCGACTCTTCTCGGGAAAAATCAAGAAGTTCATTTTGCTCAATATTGGCTGATGAAATGCAGGAATCTCATCAAAAATGGTTCTAAACCATGCAGCCTGACTCTAATTCATATGCCATGCCTTCTTTATGACAATATTTTGTGGGTTATCTTAAATATAAAGAAAATACGGACAAAAAATGTTGAAAAATTCTTCCATTTTGGTTTTGCCGAATATCGTTCAGCAAGTCCAGCAGACACATAATTCAAAAAAGATGGACATATTACACATAGAAATTTTCCTTATTCATTCCTCTATGCAATGATGTATCATATGAATATATGGGATGTCCCAGGAAGCTACAGAGGAAGCAAATGTTACCCCCCCCCCTAAATTTATGAAATTGCTTCCATTTTCCGAGGTCACATAAAAGTGAACATAGGCTATTATATGGACCGGGCAAAGAGTCTTAGGTGCAAAACTAGGCAAAATTAAGTACAACCTGTATAACAAACTGAAATATTATTATTATTATAGTGATACTTCCACCATTTTTAGGTGCATAATTTAATATAAAGTGCAATAAAGGTTGTCAAGATATATCAGATATCGTGTCAATGATCCAAAAGCTATTATTCAGCAAAAAGAAAGGGTGCTATTATATAAAAGTGTACAACACTATGGACTGACACAATCTAGAAAGGGTAAAGTACTTAAGCTGAGTGCAAAGGTCAGAGAGGTTATGACTGATGAGTAACCACAGCAACCTCCATCCTGCAGCAGCAGTAGCAGCAGCCACTAGAACCATGCTGCCTGAGACACAAGACTGATGGTAAGTTTCTTTTGATACTTTACACATTTCTAAACAAGGGTTAATCACGTTATAGGTGTGTGTATGCTATGTGTAGAAGTCCAAATTAGAAATGGATTGATGAATTACTGTTAAGGGATATTAGGATTTTAATTTGTAGTACATACACATATCAGATTCAGTAAACATTGCATCCACATCTTTTTGACACATGTATGTGTCTTATTTACTATTTCACATGTTGTTCGTGGTGGTCTGTACATTTCACCAATACCTATTTCAGACTGGAACATGGACCATGAAATGTGACAGTCATGGAACTAGGCGAACCACCACCAAAGAAACACTGTGCATCGCAATGTATTCTATGTTTAAAAAAGCTGACTGGTGCAGTCGTCAAAAACCCATCCGAAGAAGGTCTACAAACTTTACTTGAGGCCTGCCAATTGCGTGGAGATGAAGTGGCCCAAAGACTTTTACCAATACAGGACAAAATTCTGTCAAGAGAGTGTCCGGTGTCCTTCCATAAGGCTTGTCGGGCTACCTATACCAGCAAATCTAACCTGAAATATGCTGAAAACAAGTCAGAAGCTGCAACAGCCTCCTCTTCTAACAGTGACCCTCCTCAACAGAGTGAGCCTCATTCAAGACTGACTAGGGGACTCTCATCAGCATCACAGTTTGACATCCGGAGTCAGTGTTTCATCTGTGGCTCATTTTCAAAACGAGGTGAGAAACTTACTCCAGTTGTCACTAAAACTGGGGATTCAACAAGACAGAAGGTGTTGAAAGCAGCATCGGCAAGACAAGATGGTGTCGTCTACCAAAGAATGGTTGCCCATTCTGATCTCTTCGCCTATGATGCAAAGTATCATCGCACATGCTATAGCCATTACATCTCTGAGCGAAATATTAGTGCTGCTCAGAGGAGAGGTTCTACCCCTTTAAAGTCAGAAGATGCGGCATTTGATGAGCTTGTCAAATATATAACTGGTAACATTGTATCCAGTAAGAAAGTAGTTACATCACTCTCAAGTCTGAAGGACTACTACATTAGTTACTGCAAGAAATCAGAAACACAGGCCAGTGTCTACTCTTGGAGACTAAAGAATCGCCTCATCAACCACTTTGGAAACACACTAGTTTTCATAGACCAGAAAGGAAGATCAGACATTGTCTGTTCTGCAGATGTTACAGTAGGAACAGCTCTCAGCAAAGCTGCTGAATTACATGAACACATTGAAAACGAGGAAACTGAGAAGCAATTCCTTCCTGAGTCTAACTACGAAGAAGAAAGGATCGTTCTTCACAAAGCTGCAGGCATACTCAGACAAAGCATAGCAGATATACATGTTTCAAAGGAATACTACATGCCGAGTGTTGACATTTCCAAGGAGAAAAGCGCACAGTTTGTTCCCAGTTTGATGTATGACTTTATATCATGGCTACTAGATGAAGCCGCCTTTAGGGAAGTGTCATCGAGTAGCGCAGAGCCCTCTTTAAAGAACTCTGTTGCCACTGTATCCATCTGTCATGGCATCATAGGCCAAAGTAGGAACATTCTTACACCAGTAACTCTAGGCCTGGGTGTGTACATTCAACATGAATTTGGTAGCAAAAAACTAATCGAGGAGCTTCATGCTATGGGGCATTGTGTATCTTATGATGAAGTTCGCAGATTCCTGACTTCAGCAGCTGTTGATAATCAAACCCAAGATGAGTATGTTCCCAAAGGTCTTCGCACTGTTGGTGACCCCGACTTCGCTATGGTGGATGCAGCTATAGACAACTTCGATCAGAATGAAGAGACACTAGATGGTAAACTAACCACACACGCCCTGGCTGCTGTGGTGTACCAGAGATGTCCTCCAACACAACAAACCCAATCAGGAATTGCAAGGGTAAAAGAGAAATCTCTGAAAGAAATATTCATCAGTGACGACCTGCAAAGGTAAGTTTTTTTCCTGAAATCATGTTGGGCTGTAGATTTCACAAAGGGGGGATGGTCCCGGTCTGTTGAAGTTAACTTTGCAGGGTTGGTGTTTTGTTGTAGGTATGCCAAGCCACCGAAGCGACCTGAACCATTGACCATTCTTGACTGTTCAAGTGCGGAGAGAGACAGGAGCAAGAAGACTAGTGCTGTAAAGAAAGACTTACTTTGGCTGATCACTCGGCAGAATCCGAATTGTGACAATGAGGTTCAGCAAGACTGTCCCTCATGGACGGGCTTCAATTGTGTTTTATCAAATGTCTGTTTACCTTTAGCTACAGTGAGGTATTTGCCATTCCTGAATGCTCCTCCGTCTGACCTAAACACAATATACACTATGTTATTGAGGCTAGTCAAATTAGCAAACACATTAGGTCAGCAGCACATCTTAGTTACAGCTGATATGGCAATATACAGCAAAGCACAACAGATTATCTGGGCTGATCTTCCAGAACTCAGTGGAAGAGTCACAATGCGCGTAGGAGGCATGCATACAACCATGGCCTTTTTGGCCTCTCTCGGCACCTTATATGGTTCAGGGGGCCTTCTGTCTCTCCTAGCAGATTCAAATGTATACTCTGAAGCGACTGCAAATCAAATTTTGCATGGAAAGCAATACAGCCGAGGGTTGCGAGGGATCAAGCTTGTGTATGAAGCGCTCTACAGGCTGTTGTTCCAAGCAATGGAGTCGTGGCTGGCAAGTAAAAACAGAAGCATTTCAACAGGAACAGACAAGATCCATTGTCTTCAAGATGCCGTAACAGCAAGTGATGGTAAAAATGCTCTTGCAATGGCTGAAGAAGTAGAAGATGACAACTTACCCACACTGATTGCCACAGTAGAGGAGTTCCGTAAAGTTGGCCGTTCTCAGTCAGAAACATTTACATACTGGGACAACTTCCTTGTGGGTGGAGATGTGCTGTTGCACATGATACGAGCAGAAAGGGAAGGGAACTTTGACCTTCACCTGCAAGCTTTTTCTGAAGCTGTGCCATGGTTTTATGCTGCAGGTAGGCACCAATACAAGAAGTACATTCCACTGTATGTGGCTGAAATGAAAGAGCTGGAGACCAGCCAGCCCGAGAGCTACAAACATCTTCTTGACGGAGGATTTGTCGTTCGAAGGACCCAGAGCAACAGATTCAATGCTGTTGCAACAGATCAGGCACTAGAGCAGACCGTCAACAGAGATGGCAAAAGCAAAGGTGGTGTTATTGGACTCACAAAGAGAAAGACAGCACTGACACGTTGGCTAACAACCAGGCATATCACAGCTGAATATGTGGAAGCGTTTACTGCCAAGGAAACCAACTTGAAATACAGACCTCATCCAGAACAAGGCAAAGCAAGAAGACAGCGTGACGAAAATGATGTATTACAGATAGTTGAAACTGCAGCTAACATCCAGAATCCATTTGACCTTGACACAGTGCCTACAGAGCTTACCAACATCGTCACTGGCCAAGTGGCTTCACAAGAAGTGAGAGAAAGCCTCAACAGTTTCCTGGACAAAGGGACAGCAAAGAATAGGGAGTTCCTTAGCAGCAGAGTCTCCTCTTCCAAGACCAAGAGCTTCTGGGACACAGAGTCCAGGCTGAAAGTCAAGACCTTCGCAGATATGAGAAGGCCTGTCATAAGTAAAGCCAAAGACAAGCTGATTGTGGACTCGGAGGTTTTCTTCCGCCGATTGTTGGTGGTGTCAAAGAAACGAGAGGTCAATCTTCAAGATGTACTTTCCCACGAGTTGTCAGCAGTGTCACCTTCACTCTTTCATGATGATGGGACCATGAGAAAAACCACAAAGGCTGACCTCACAAAGAAGTTAGAGGCACCAGTAGATTGCATAACTGGACAACTTACTGGAAGAGAGACAACAGCGTACATCCTGGATGGCATGTCATTGATACAAGGAATTAAGGACACATTGTTTATTACATTCCAAGATCTTGCTGGTGTCATTTTGAAGCATGTGATGATTCCATTTGACCGGAATCAGGGCGTAGAATCAGTCACTGTGGTTTTCGACAGATACGACCACAAGCTCAGCCTGAAATCAGCAGAACGACACAGACGTGGCGAAAAGGATCAAGCTGGATACATAATCCAAGGAAATCGCCAAGTCCCCAATTACCGTCAATTCCTGAAGATCTCAGGAAACAAAGCTGCCCTTGCAGTCTTTATCTCTGACCACATTGTCAGTATGGCTCCCTGTTTGTTGTCCGGAAACAAGAGGATCGTCCTTGCCGGAGGTTTTGGTGAAGGCCACATCACCAAAAGTGTAACTGCTGCTGGAGTAGTTGACAATCCAAGCCTATTCAGTTCCCATGAAGAAGCAGATACCAGAATGATACTGCATGCCATTGACCTGTCATCTGCTCATGAACGGCTGGTTATTCGCTGTGATGACACTGATGTTCTGGTGCTGCTATTGTATTACTGCAGCAAGAATATGCTCACAGACTCAGTGTACATGCTTGCAGGTCACAACACGCCAACAGTGAACAGACAGCGCTACATCCCTGTGCATGCCATTGTGACAGCCCATGGTGTGAACTTCTGTGAGAGCCTGCCAGCAGCACATGCACTAACAGGATGTGACAGCACAAGCAGCCTGTTCCAAATTGGCAAGCGTGTTGCTTATGCAAAACTGCAGGAACATGTGGGAAAGGACATTGCCCTCACAACATTTGGAATGAACACCGATGCAGAAGCAGACATCTCTTCTGCACGTTCCTATGTCCTTAGTCTTTATGGGAAGAAGGCAAAGACATGTTCTTCTTTAGACCAGCTTCGATATCTCCTGGCTTCCACAACAGACAAGCCTGCATCACAACTACCACCAACTGAAGATGCCTTCAGACAACATGTCCTCAGAGCAAGGTACCA
Source organism: Platynereis dumerilii (assembly GCA_026936325.1). Lineage (NCBI taxonomy): Eukaryota > Metazoa > Annelida > Polychaeta > Phyllodocida > Nereididae > Platynereis > Platynereis dumerilii. The sequence goes on from JAPTHN010000001.1 coordinate 166,931,949, forward strand.
AACCAGCATCTGGTGCCAAAGCCACATTGCAAAGCCTTTCTTAGGTTCCCCAATTGGCAATGGATGGTGTCTGTCTGGCAGTCAGCTTGAACCTGTTGTGTACACCAAAGACTCAGCTCCAGCAGAAGTCCGTGACATCACACACATGTACTGTGTAAACTGTGACTGTGGACGACCCAACAAATGCACCTGCCAGTTGAACAACCTTCACTGCACGGATGTTTGCTCCTGCAAAGGAGAATGTGCAAATACTGATGAGGCAGTCATTGACTCTGACAGTGATGAAAGTGATGATGAGGAGAACCATGAATGAGAAAGCTTAGCACCGTGGTAGTCATGATCTTGACTGCAAGAACAAACAAAATACAAATGAAGCGTACACACTTTGCTGCTTGTCATGCTTTTCACATTTAGAAATGGGATCCATATAACATTAAATATTATACTTGCCAGAGAATTTGATATTTGCATTGTATGTAGGGTTGCTTTCTATCTATGTTATTCATGTGCTTTTCATACTATTTAGTATTTAGATTTTCATGGTAGTTGATCGGACTTGTTATTTGAAGGAAATCGAGATACACTTGGGAATTCTATATAGATATATATATCTGTATTTTGTGCACTCCCTTCTAGATTAAGCGCAGTATACAGAGTATTTTACATGCTTTTCACATGCAAACATCGGTATTGGGATTATTTCTGAGAGACCTTTTTTGTTGATCTGTGTTGTACTACTTATTACAGTATATATATATATATATATTTGAAATAAATTGTGGAAATAAAACATTGTATTTAATTTCCAATACTGCCTTTTTGTGGTACTTTTTACTTAATTGTACATGGTTTTGCACTTAGGAGTAGATGCAAGGTCCATATAATAGCCTATGTGCACTTTTATGCAACCTCGGAAATGGAAGCAATTTCATAAATTTAGGGGGGGGGGGGTAACATTTGCTTCCTCTGTAGCTTCCTGGGACATCCCATATATTCATATGATACATCATTGCATAGAGGGATGAATAAGGAAAATTTCTATGTGTAATATGTCCATCTTTCTTGAATTATGTGTCTGCTGGACTTGCTAAACGATATTTGGCAAAACCAAAATGGAAGATTTTTTCAACATTTTTTGTCCGTATTTTCTATATATTTAATAATACCCACAAAATATTGTCATAAGGAAGGCATGGCATATGAATTAGAGTCAGGCTGCATGGTTTAGAACCATTTTTGATGAGATTCCTGCATTTCATCAGCCAATATTGAGCAAAATGAACTTCTTGATTTTTCCCGAGAAGAGTCGCGACTTTGTGGCAGAAATATTCCAATTTCACCAACTCAAACGCGTTTTTCCAGACTACAACCGTCATTTTCATAAAGCCAACAAAATTCTACATCAAACCATATAGGTTGTATCTTGTTCTACCCTATGTTGGGGTCATCTCAAAATTTGGCCTGGTGACCACTGGTCTAGTGAAGGGCACCCTGCAGGTGGGTGACTGGCTAGTGAGCCTAGACCTGAAAGATGTGTATTTACATACTATTGATGCCTTGTGGCATTGTTTAACTTGTGACAGCTCTTGTTAGCTGTTGTTTAGTGCCACTGGTTTTCACAGTTTACTTGTCATTGTGAAGACTTCCCATTATTTCCTCAGTCTGGAACAAACCATGGCAGTATACAGATGGCAACAAGGTCATGTCTTGCATCTGTAGTTATACATTAATTAACTTGAATATTGTAATAATGTATTTACATACTATTGATGCCTTGTGGCATTGTTTAACTTGTGACAGCTCTTGTTAGCTGTTGTTTAGTGCCACTGGTTTTCACAGTTTACTTGTCATTGTGAAGACTTCCCATTATTTCCTCAGTCTGGAACAAACCATGGCAGTATACAGATGGCAACAAGGTAATGTCTTGCATCTGTAGTTATACATTAATTAACTTGAATATTGTAATAATGTATTTACATACTATTGATGCCTTGTGGCATTGTTTAACTTGTGACAGCTCTTGTTAGCTGTTGTTTAGTGCCACTGGTTTTCACAGTTTACTTGTCATTGTGAAGACTTCCCATTATTTCCTCAGTCTGGAACAAACCATGGCAGTATACAGATGGCAACAAGGTAATGTCTTGTATCTGTAGTTATACATTAATTAACTTGAATATTGTAATAATGTATCTTTATATAACAGCCAATTATCTCTAATACATATTCTTATTTTCTTTCAGTGTCACGCTTATCATGCTTATGCTTTTGAAATTTGAGGCTTTCGATTATGCTCATGCTTCTATGCTCTTCCTCACTCTGCATGGAATAAAGCTGTGACATTCAACTTCAAACTACCTTGATGTTTACTATCTACTTGTGGGCTACATGCGACTGTAGCTACTTTGACACTTTAGGCAGTAGTATAAAATACTATTATATAGTACATAACAATCATCATATGCTCTTCACAAAAGATCCAGACTCGACACTATCATGGCAACATCCACTAACATCCAGGATTTACCCTCAGAGAAACCAGAGCATGTCTCCACTGAAGTGGTATCTACAGAGAGCCAGCAGGATGATGACCCTGCAAATAAAAGCCACGGAGATAAAAAAGACTCTGATAAACCAACTATTGAAGGTGGTCACCCCGGACAATCACGAAATTCAAAATGGAATCGTTGTGCCTTCAAATACAACACAGGATGAAAACATTGTGTCCGAAAATACGACCGAGGAGGAAGCCTCGAAGGCTAAACCCCCACCTCAGATGTGACAGGATACATGTATTACTACAAATGATGGAGCAAAAACTCTTACAAATGAAATTTCAACCCATGTTGGAAGTGACTCATTATTATTACCAGAACATTTTTGAAAGGATACAATTCATGAACATTTTGGAAAAGGTGCAAGACCAAAAGAACATTTACAACTTGATGCTGGTGAGGCGACAAAAGAGGTAAGTGGTCCTTCTAGTCTAAGAGTTAGTGGGCGAAATAGAAAGTACACAGAAAAAGGATTGGCGTACCAAATTGAGGTATTAGTTAAGAAAATGAGAACAGCTAGCTTTAAGATATCATGAGCAGTCGTGTGACAAATATGAGCAAATGATTGATGCTAAAGACTAAGTTGCTTCAAAATTACTCCAGGTACAAATTGATCTTGAACTTGCAGTTGTTGATGTTTCTTCATCATTTCATGAATTCGGAAAGTTGTCTCTTGAAGAACAAAATGAGTTTCAAGTAAAATTTGATGAATGCACTAGTGTTAACAGGTTTCAGTGTTGGTAAAGGTCAACAATGCTTTACGTGTTATTGAAAGAGTGAATGCAAACACATCAAGAATCTCTGATCACCATAGTGTTAAAACCCATGAAAGCAGATTTAGAAGTAGCAAATCTGGTCATTCAAATTTAATCTGTTCCATATGTTTATATCATTGCTTTGTTTTGTTGCCACATAGGGCATTATCACAAGATGTTAATCTGTAGTTACTGTGCCATACCGGCGCACGGCACATTGGGATTGCTATTTTGTTTACTATGTTCCTAGGTTTTTTATTGTTTGGCTAGCCCGGGGGCAATGTCTTTATGGCAATGTCTTAATGGCCATGTCTTAATGGCCATGCTCTGGGCAGTGGGACTGCTGTGGGATTCTACCAAAAAAGGACTAGAACACAGGCAGGTATGGAACAAAATACACTCAAAGACAAAAGTTACGCATATTCCTTGCACTCAATAATCTCATCTGTGAGCTCAATGCAAGGTTCTACCCAACAAAAGGTTGACTTAAAATTAACTGTAAACACTAAAGATAATGGTCCTGGGGTTCATTGCAAGGTTGCAACTTCCTGTCATCTGGAGCATCACCTGCAACATCAAAAAACATTCTTTCATCACAATGACGGGTATCTTGAGTTCTGGTTGTTTTTCTGGGTCTAGCACCTTTTCGATTATTCCTGGTTAACCCTGGAGATATAGCAATCTAAACTTTGGGGGAGACAGGAGAGAATCCTAACCAGTCTGCCAGAACTGATCACAATGGAAGATCAATATTTGCACATGAAAAGACAATCGGTCAAGCTCAACCTTTGCAGTATGACCAAAACTGCACATCTTGTAACCTTTGATGAAATTCACATGCTATCATGCAGCAGAAATAGCAATTTAAACTGAGACAGGAGAGAATCCTAACCAGTCTGCCAGAACTGATCACCAAGACCAATATTTATACATGAAAAGACAATCAGTCAAGCTCAACCTTTTAGTCCAGGAGCTTATGGGGAAATAAGGGGTGGATTGTGCAGGTTTGTCTAAAAGCATGAAATTTGGCACAAATGTTGCTGAGGGTATGTAGATTCAAATTTTTGAGGGCGCCGGAGCGGGCGCTCGTCTTGGTTGCCATAGCAACAAATTCAAAATGGCCGCCGCTCGATATCTAATTTTGAGTATAACTCAGTAACAAAAGGTCATAGGATTGCAAATAATACCTCTAAATATATGTTTTTGATGCCAGGGATCCTGATTCTGCCATTATTTTTAATGTCAAACACATATTTTGGACTATAGAGCCAAAAGTACCTGTATATTGGGGTTATAGAGCCTACTTTATCGAAACTTTCAACATATTTTCAATTTCCTGATAACAGTTCACTCTAACAAGAACCAAATTATCAATAATATATATATAATATGTAAATTGATGCCAAAGTAACCAAATGAATGTAGCAGACAAGGGTATTGTTAAAGCAGCTGCATCTATGCGCTCCTTTTCTTTTGCGCATGCAGTTCCACCACTATAAGTCTTTCAAATATCACAGCACTACATGATGCTGGCCAATAAGTTGTGTAGTATACCAAAAGAAACCTGTTGCTGTGTTTGTGTGTTGGCCCATATGAAATCTATGATGTACTTATCCACTTCTGTTTGCCATCCCCATACTTTGAAATCCTGAATTTTTTAAAGATACAATGGCGATTGATTCGAACAAAGACTTTTTTCAGTTACAACGGTAATACAACCTCTATTTGTGCTCAGCAATACATGTAGATGCTTCTTGGGTATATATCTGAGGGATACTATCACACTACCAAGATATTTGTTTCATATGTGCAGTGACTTTGCACAGACTGTCTTGTTTGATTAACTTCAGTCACATCTCACAAGTCTTGGAATTGATTTGACTTGGTTTCCCGTGGCCTAATGGTTAAAGCGCTTGACTGCGAATCCACTGGCCTGAGAGGACATGGGTTCGACTCCCGCTCCTGGAACTTCACTCAGCATAAGGCACTAAAACATAGGACACTCAACAGAGGGCAGCTGCAGCTGCAGCTATCAAAAGCTATATATAGCTCTTGACTAGGTCTGTCCCATGAGACCTGGGCAAAAATAAACGGAGGGGGTTGTATCCAATGTTCTATACTGGGGCAACTGAAAGACCCTGCACATCCCTGAATTAATAGGGTATGTGGCAGACTCACTGCCTTACCATCACTCATCCATCATACGGCGGTCACCATGCTTGCATAGGCCAATGCGTGTCCTCTTAGCATTAAATAATAGAACTTGAACTAGAACATGCTACAGCAGCCTGTTCTATTGCGACGGGAGGGAGCAGGCTAAAACATTTCAGTAGAGGTGCTGTATTTCATTTCTGCTGAGCACGGACCTGAAAAGCAACTGCACTAGTGCCCCAGATGCCAATTCCATACTTAATTCGATGTGAATATCTTCAGTCTGCAGCCTCGCTAGATTGCCTGCCTCAACAGCAGACTGCTGTCAGTCAGGGTTTCTTATTATGATCCGACATGTGGCACATGGACTTTGTTGAGAGCCTTCCAACAATAGCACTGCTCAGGGTAGCCACAGTGCAGTACCCATGAGTAGGGGACAAGAGAACATTGCTCAAGGTTCCCTGCCATAGCACCTTCACTTCTGGTGATCGCTGTATGCATGATGAGTGATGAGAAGACTAGGAGTCATGCTATAAAACCGGTGGTGTCCAGGGTCATTGAGTAGCCCCAGAATAGAACACTCCATCTAATATCTCATGGGCTTGGAATAAATTGAGTTCAAGGGTTGGGGTTCGAACCAAAGCTCTTGAAACCTGTGCATGCACTATCAAGCACTCTAAACCATTCGATCACAGGGAACTCATTAAATTGTTTATATGGTATGTCAGAACAATACAGAATTGTGATGGATCATTCTTCAGAAAGACCATGGTACTAGTAACTGGAGGACAATTCTCCTAATCTGGCCAAGGAGACTGTTTTTCCAACAGGCAATACCAAAGGAAAATCATGTCTCACCCAAGTGAAGCATGAAGTACAATACCAAGTGACCCAACATTTAGCTTGGCCGACTTTGGCACAAGTTTTAATTAGCTGGGATGTCACATATGTTTCTGCATGTTCAAAGAGAATTCAAGTACACGAGAGACCGCCTGACTCATGCAGAAGAAGCAGTCCTTTAACACAGGGACTGTTGTAGGCCTACCACTGTTTCACCGTCCGAAGTTCACACACTGGTAGAGTGGTAGGCCAGCTGTTTTATTACTTGCTACATGTAGATTGTAGAAGATAGCTTAGATAAGGGAAGAGGGTTTTTGTGCCTAAAAGTCATAACTGGAGGGAGTTGGAAAGATCAAACAAGATTTTTTTTTTGACAAGACAATCTTGAAATTGGTGCTGCCTAGTAGAGTGTCACCAAGATCTTGCCTGTTGAATAAAAGAAAAACGTTTGACTTCTACATTCATCAGGAAAATGTGTACCTCTTTCTGTTTATTGTCTGAAATATTGGCTGCGATTCCCACCATGCCTGTGTTTGTTCATCTAAAATGTACAGTGCACCAAAAAAGTTATGGGAAAAAAGCAGTGGCCCCAGTTTTGGCCTCTAAATTTGAAGAAAGGCATTTCCGGCGATAATTATTGATGTTCTATCCTTTCAATACACTTCTCCTGAACAGTTCTGGATAAAAGTTTCGTGGTTTTATGCTATGATATGGATATGCCAGTGAATCCAGGTGGGTGCACCATTTTTTGCCTTCAAAAAAGTTATGGGAATTTTTCATGAAGCAGTCAAATACTGAAATATAAGTATGAATTATTGCTTTGTTTTTGTCATGTTAGTTTCTAGAAGTAGGGAATTGACTCTGGGGCCCATTTTGATGGAGATCCTGGGGTTAAATTTTCAAGAAATATGTATTTTCATTGATATAAAGTATGTTATTTCAAATAATTCTCAAATTAATATGTTGCCATCCAAATGCCAATTTAATCCTGGAAATCTGTTGACACAGCATTTATTTCAAAATGTATTAGTCGGGGCTTCTCTTTTCATTTGGAAAAATTCATCTTTTAAAGCCAGGACAGAAGTTAATTCAAAGTTTATGTCAACAGGGTCATTCCGTGTCAAATCATCAGATTTTCGAGAAATTTTCCACCACCCCATCTGCGAATTGGCTGAAAAAATTATATGTTGTTTGACGTCTCAAAAGATGAACTTCCTGAAAATTTCAGCTCAATCGGTCAATTTTTCATGATTTAGCTGAGGTTTGAAAATTGCTCATTTTACCAGTTTTTCAGGCATCGTTTTTACCACAACTACATTCTTTGCTCAATAAATCACTTAATACTCAACCTAGAGCTTTGAAATTCGGGATCTACACTAACTGGACAATGGAAAAGGATCTTTGATAGACATTTATTTTTTTGCTAAAACGATAATGCAACTATGGTCTTGTTAAATTCCCCCCTCAAAAATCAATGTTCACCACAAAAAAATCCAAATCTCCTATAGGTATTCCGGGTATAGATATAAAATTCCTAGGATATATTTTACATATATGTATGCTCAAATAATAGTTGAAAATTGGAGATGTGTTCAGCCTCGTTTTTTTAATATAAATTTTTGAAAAATATTGTATATTTTTCAGTATGTAAAAATCAAAACAAGCTGGAACTCAAGAAGTACACGTGACACATCCCTGAAAGTTTCCTATTATCTTTCACATCCATAGGACATAATGCAGAAAAAAATTCAGGAATATATTCAACTTACTTTTGGATCCTTGGAATTTTGAATATTATTCTGTCTGTAACAGCAATGCAACTGTTGAGTAGACCTTCTGCAAAAGGTATCATAGACATATTTTTTAAACTTCTCAGGTATATTCTACATATGTATTGTCAAATAATAGTGGAAAATTAGAGATGTGTTCAGCCTCGTTTTTTTTAAATAAATTTTCAAAAAATATTATATATTTGTGTTATGCCAAAAACAAAATTAGCTGGATTGTAAGAGGTATAGGTGGCACATCTCTGAAACTTTCCTATTATCTTTCCCATATATAGGGTATGATACAGAAAATAATTCAGGAGTATGTTCAGCTTACTTTAGGTTCTGCAAAATTTTGCATATTATTCTGTCTGTACTAATATTCAAAATCAGAGGAACCTAAAGTAAGCTGAGAATAGTCCTGAATTATTCTCTGTATCATATTCTACAGATATGAATGATAATAGGATAGTTTCAGGGATGTGCCACCTATACCTCTTGCAATCCAGCTAATTTTGTTTTTGACATAACACAAATATATAATATTTTTTGAAAATTAAAAAAAAAAACAACGAGGCTGAACACATCTCCAATTTTCCACTATTATTTGACAATACATATATAGAATATACCTGAGAAGTTTAAAAGCTGTGTCTATGATACCTTTTGCAGAAGGTCTACTCAACAGTTGCATTGCTGTTACAGACAGAATAATATTCAAAATTCCAAGGACCAAAAGTAAGCTGAATATGTTCCCGAATTTTCTTCTACATTATGCCCTATGGATGTGAAAGATAATAGGAAACTTTCAGGGATGTGTCACGTGTACTTCTTGAGTTCCAGCTTGTTTTGTTTTTTACATACTGAAAAATATACAATATTTTTCAAAAATTTATATTAAAAAAACGAGGCTGAACACATCTCCAATTTTCAACTATTATTTGACCATACATATGTAGAATATATCCTAGGAATTTTATATCTATACCCGGAATACCTATAGGAGATTTGAATTTTTTTGTGGTGAACATTGATTTTTGAGGGGGGAATTTAACAAGACCACAGTTGCATTATCGTTTTAGCAAAGCAATAAATGTCTACCAAAGATCCTTTTCCATAGTCCAGTTAGTGTAGATCCCGAATTTCAAAGCTCTAGGTTGAGTATTAAGTGATTTATTGAGCAAAGAATGTAATTGTGGTCAGAACGATGCTTGAAAAACTGGTAAATTGAGCAATTTTCAAACCTCAGCCAAATCATGAAAAATTGACCGATTAAGCTGACATTTTCAGGAAGTTCATCTTTTGAGACGTCAAACAACATATAATTTTTTCAGCCAATTCGCAGATGGGTTGGTGGAAGCCACTTGTTGATCTGACATGGAATGACCCAACAGATATGTTGGTGCTGATATTCAGCATCAGGAATTTTCAGCAATTTGGTGTTATTTATAGTGAAACTGCATTAAAATGTTACTTTTGTAAGTGAAAAGGTTGTCTAGATAGTTTGAATCACAGAAATCACAGCACCTACCACTTTATACACTGTCTGAATTATTTGCACTTCCGTACTGCAAACGTGGTCAAATGTTTCCATTGCGTTTTCCTTATCTATGGTCATATCATGCACAAATCACAAGTTCACAAGGTTCAAAGATGAATTTCATTAACCATCCATCAAATTGTATCATTTGGAATGATACAGAAAAATTAACTTTAGCTTTTATAGCATCTTGATCGTTTGTCCCATATTCCACTAGTTTGCAACAGACACCTCAATCATTCATTTGTACTACCTTATCCTTTTGGAAACTTTTGAAACATTATATAAAGGCCCTGAGACGTGATGACAACCAATTAAGATGCTATACCAAGCAAAATAAGGTAAATGTAGATCATTTATAGAGCCTATAGTATGCCGTTAGCTATTATCTTGCTTCAAGATGTTCGTCATTCAGGGGACTGCTCATCTTCACTGTACACAGACAAGTCATACATGCTCAATAATCATATGGGTAACATATTTCAGCACTACCAGAGCATTGAGTATGCTACAGGATATATTTTTTTCAGAACATACTTATTTTAAATGGTGTTTCATTTCAAAATGATCAATATGCATTAAAAATGACCCGAAACCATTGTTATTGACATCTTTCAAGTTTAAACAATGTTCAATTTTACCAATATTGTCTAATAACATATTACTGATGTCATCTGTATAAGAGACGTCATCTTTAAGTTGTTATTTCTGAAGAAATCAAATTTTTCCCATAACTTTTTTGATGTGGAAAATTGGAGTTGCAACCAAGAATCACCTGGCATACCCGGTTTGCAGATTAAAACAAAAAAGAAAACTGGTAGATCTCTTCATGAGATGTTTATTGAAAGGGTAGAAGTGAAATAAGTGTCTTCGGAAATTGATTATTGAGAAATTAAGGGCAAAAAGGGACCCATTCCAATTTTTCCCATAACTTTTTTGGTGCACTGTAGGTTTGGAGAGTCCTGCCAGTACATTGATGAACAAACATCTTAAAGCTGTCATAAGGGAAGTTGTCCTAGGTGAGAACTACAGTGAACAGCGTCCAAACAACCTTAGGACTGATTGGTGAAAGAAAGGCATAAAGTGTTTTTTCGATAAATTGATGATTGTCGTTTCTAAAGTATTCCAGTCATGTGAAATGGATCACCAATGTCTTGCCAAGGATAACTAAAATTGCATGTTCCAACTCAATAATGAACATTGAGGCTACTCCTTAATATCTACCGGCAGAAAATCACACAGTAGCCATTGTGTGAAATGTTAAACAGTCGAATGGTGGTAGGCCTAAATGCTGTTGGATTTGCATTTGAACTTGGCCTGACTTAAATTTGAGTTAGTAAATTTTGTACTAAAAGTGGTACATATCAAACTAGTGTCTAACTGAGCCTGGCCAGAGGAATGGCATTGGTGGGGTAAATGTGTAACATGTTGAGGACTCCCGCTCTCTCTCGCATCTTATCAATTAACCCCCGTGAGCCCAGAATGGGGGTTAGAGGGCTGCACTTACCATATCTGTCTAGTATTGTCCTTCTTCCATGCTTATCTACAGTGTGAGAATTTCCTTTTCCTTTGGTATTGGAATAGCAGCATTCTTGGTCACCTTACATGTAGGAGAATTACTGATACCTTGGTCCTTTTGAAAAATAATCCTCCACAAGCGAATATTGTCTTGACATTGCATGCAAACAATTTCAAGATTTTTGGGATGTGGGTTGGCAAAGTCAATGAAACATGAGTCTGTTCACAAGTAGAAAGGAAAATCTCTTGGTAGTATCCCTTGGATACAGACTGTACCAGTCAGTCCCTTCCTCTGGATAACAAACCTCCACCATCCGTCTGTTTTGGGAAAGCAAATAGTCCAATGTATCAGAGGAAGAATACTATGTAATTGTCCATGAACCATTAAATCAGACAGTGATACACCATACAAATGACAAAATTAATGACATGTAAAAAGCATTTAAGATTAAAAATTAAAATAGATGAAAGGGTCATTAATTTGTCACACCTGTTGACAATTAAGCATTAAGATGCAATGAACATAGTCTGCTTGTCTTTTAACCATTCAATTATTACACTAATGAAAATAGTCCCCAATCTCACCCTTTGAAACTGAACACATCAGTTTCCGACAGTCAACTTGGCAACGTCACATTATTTCACTTATTCATTTGGCTTTGTATTTTCCCCTCCCCCTCGTAGGACTGCAATTCATGCTGAAATGTATCAGACTGTTCGCTACGCCTGTACAATATTTTTCTTTTTCTTCTTCTCATTGTACTTCCATCTGCTAGGAGCATTCCAAATGAGAGTTGTGATGTGGTGCTTTTGAGAAGAGGCAGTCTGGTCTCAGACTGCCTCAGATATATACCTAAGAATCATTTATGCTAGAGCACAGATAAAGGAGGTTATAACTGCAAACAAGTCTTTCTTCAAATCAATCGCCATTGTATCTTAAGGAAATCCAAGATTTCAATGGAAGGGGATGGAAGACAGGAGAGGGTAAGTACATAATAAATGTCATACTGGCCATTACTTGAAACAGCAACAGGTTTCTTTTGGTATACCATATAAATTATCGGCATGCAACAATTGCAACATGTAGGGATTTGAAAGATTTCATGGAGAGGACTGCATGCGCAAAAGAGCCTGTAGGTGTGAGTAAGGCAGCTGCTTTGACAATACCAATTTCTGCAACATTTGTTTTGGTTACTTTGGTATCATCGTACAGACGATATGTTGATGTAACTCTATTACATAAAGCTGGTGTTTAGTTTTGTTGTTAAAACTTGATGAATTGCTACAAGGAACAATTTGCAATAGTTTAAGCTTTGTGGTAAATTTAGATAAAATGAGCTCTATAACCCCAATATACAGGCAATTTTGTCTCTAAAGACCAAAGTATGTGTTTGACATGAAAAATAATGGCACAATCAGAATCCCTGGCACCAAAAACATATATTTAGAGCTATTATTTGCAATCCTATGACCTTTTGTTACTGAGTTATACTCAAAATTGGATATCGAGCGGCAGCCATTTTAAATTTGTTGCTATGGCAACCAAGGCGAGCGCCCGCTCCGGCGCCCTCAAAAATTTGAATCTATATACCCTCAGCAACATGTGCCAAATTTCATGCTTGTAGACAAATATGCACAATTATCCCCATAAGCTCCTGGACTATTTGCAGTATGACCAAAACTGCACTTCTTGTAACCTTCGATGAAATTCACATGCTATTATGCAGCAGACATAGCAATTTAAACTTTGAGTGAGACAGGAGAGAATCCTAACCAGTCTGCCAGAACTGACCACAATGGAAGATCAATGTTTGTACATGAAAAGACAATCAGTCAAGCTCAACCTTTCCAGTATGACCAAAACTGCACTTCTTGTAACCTTTGATGAAATTCACATGCTATTATGCAGCAGACATAGCAATTTAAACTTTGAGTGAGACAGGAGAGAATCCTAACCAGTCTGCCAGAACTGATCACAATGGAAGATCAATATTTGCACATGAAAAGACAATCAGTCAAGCTCAACCTTTCCAGTATGACCAAAACTGCACTTCTTGTAACCTTTGATGAAATTCACATGCTATCATGCAGCAGAAATAGCAATTTAAACTGAGACAGGAGAGAATCCTAACCAGTCTGCCAGAACTGATCACCAAGACCAATATTTATACATGAAAAGACAATCAGTCAAGCTCAACCTTTGCAGTAAGACCAAAACTGCACTTCTTGTAACCTTTGATGAAATTCACATGCTATCATGCAGCAGAAATAGCAATTTAAACTGAGACAGGAGAGAATCCTAACCAGTCTGCCAGAACTGATCACCAAGACCAATATTTATACATGAAAAGACAATCAGTCAAGCTCAACCTTTCCAGTATGACCAAAACTGCACTTCTTGTAACATTTGATGAAATTCACATGCTATCATGCAGCAGAAATAGCAATTTAAACTGAGACAGGAGAGAATCCTAACCAGTCTGCCAGAACTGACCACAATGGAAGATCGACATTTGTACATCAAAAGACATTCAGTCAAGCTCAGCCTTTGCAGTATGACCAAAACTGCACTTCTTGTAACCTTCGATGAAATTCACATGCTATTATGCAGCAGACATAGCAATTTAAACTTTGAGTGAGACAGGAGAGAATCCTAACCAGTCCGCCAGAACTGATCACAATGGAAGATCAACATTTGTACATCAAAAGACAGTCAGGCTCAACCTTTCCAGTATGACCAAAACTGCGCGTCACCTTCGATGAAATTCACATGCTATTATGCAGCAGACATAGCAATTTAAACTTTTAAAAAAAATTTTACGACAAAAAATGCAAGACCAATACTCAGGATCAGTGGAAATTAAACTAAGTACTATCCAAAATGCATATTTTAACAATCAATTATTATTATTCAGCTTATTTTAAACATGTCACCATGTTTAAAAAGAGCTAAACTTTTACAATAAAACCAGCTCTAACATTCCAAAATAATACAAAGTCAATTACATTCAGTTGTTGAGAGTAATTTGAGACAAATTCACATAATTGACAAATATTTCAATTGTTAAACTAAATAATTGACAATAATTGGAAGTGCCAACTGAGATTGGGTTTGCTCCCTGAGATCTAATACTTATGTTGTTTTGTCACATGATTTTGAATTATTCTTATACATTTTTTGCCCGTTTTATACTTTAATTGAAAACCTAATGATACATTTTTCAGCTCTGTTTAAGTTGTATTTCATTAACAATCTTCTTCAGCAAGACAATTCCATCAGAAGGATCCTTCATGCCAAGGGGTGGACACTTGCATATATTCCTGGTATCGATAGCCTAAAAAAAAGCACATCAAGTACTAATAAGCAAGATTGTTAATGTTGCATCCTGGAATTTGTGGGTTTGCATTAAGATATCAATTTTTCAAAATGTTCCAATGCTTTATCACGCCATTTTCAAAATTAAATAATAGGGCTATTGAAAATCAATTATAGATGCAACTGAATGATTGCCTTGATCGTCAGCAGAACATTAACTTAAAATCAAAAAGATCTAGAACTCACTTTTGGTACGAGAGACTTCAAGTGCTGAGATCTGTTTTCATGGCTGGGATGTGTTGATAACCATTCTGGCAATTCGGCTTCCCCTTCTCCTTGGGTTTTGTAATTCATTAAATCCCAAAAGTGACTGCTCTCTCTGACATCGTAACAGGCCTGTTGTGAGAAGAGTGTTAAAAATCCAATAAATGTAACATGCAATAAATGTTCCAATACTAGAATCAAGCAGCTCCATAGGAATACTATTTTTGTAAATCAGTCAACATTCTGCAAGATACAATAATTTCACAACTTCTAGAGACCCACCTTGGCCATCAGCTCCAATCCCACAATATCAGCTTCTGTTTCAAGCTTCCGTTCGTAAGGCAAGTTTAGTATGACCTGAATATCAGAAATAAGAGATATTTGCTTTACTAAAGTTTTAATGATGGTAGTACAGGAAAAGTGGCACAAAACTTTCTTTCATCTGTAAAAGGAAATAGTCATCTGATCAATGTACACGATAACACGAACCTTTGTGAACAACAATTTTCTTAAATTATAGGAAGTTGTGAATTATAAAGAAAAATGTCTTTATACAGCTGCCCAGTTTCTACAGATGTGATGGTATTCAAATTTTATTTCATGAATTGGCCCATATATCATTTCATTAATACATATATTTCCATGTATTCATATTTTCAAAGCAGCTATTCATACAAACCTCAATGACTTTTTGGTAAAAGTAGTGAGTGACAGCCGCAATTCCATCAGTTGGCATAAAGAACCAAATTGCTGCTAAGACAAAGATGACAACTACATCTACAAGTTGGGCATAGCTCACTCTTTCAGCCTGAAAAAAAACAAAAACAGAATATGTGAAGAATTTAGGATAATTTTATAACAAGAATCTGAGGATTCAAACCTCAGGTTTAAAAATTTCCCATCTAGCAAAGGTCTTTCAAGGTAGATTTCTGTTAAATAGCAAGCGAACGACAGCCATGTTCTCAAATGAATAGATTAAACTTTGAGAGATGAAGCAACTTTGGAGATGAAGCATCTTGAAAGAGGAAGCCACTCAGGAGAGGAAGCAACTTGGGAGATGAAGCAACTGAGGAGATGAAGCAACTAAGGAGATGAAGCAACTTGAGAAAGGAAGCAACAGAGGAGATCTATGATGCAACTTGAAAGAGAAGCAACAGAGGAGTTGAAGCAACTTGGGAGATGAAGCAACTTGGGAGATGAAGCAACTGAGGAGATGAAGCAACTTATGAGAGAGAAGCAACAGAGGAGATGAAGCAACTTGAAAGAGAAGCAACACAGGAGATAAAGCAACTTGAAAGAGAAGCAACAGAGGAGATGAAGCAACTTGAAAGAGAAGCAACAGAGGAGATGAAGCAACTTGGGAGATGAAATAACTGAGGAGATGAAGCAACTTATGAGAGAGAAGCAACAGAGGAGATGAAGCAACTTGAAAGAGAAGCAACAGAGGAGATGAAGCAACAGAGGAGATGAAGCTATTCTTGGGAGATGAAGCAACTTGGGAGAAGAAGCAGCGGGGGAGGTGAAGCAGCTGGGGATATGAAGTAGCTTAAAAGATGAAGTAACTGTTTATCAGAAAAGCTTGGGTAAATCTAGGATAAATTACTGCATTTTAAGATTAAAATTGCGGCAAGAAAAAATACTTACACCATGGCTGAGCAAAGCATGTGACATTTCATGACCAATCACAACAGCCAGCTGATCGTCATTGGTAACCATGTCAAAAAGACCAGTGAAGACAAAAATTTCTCCTGTCTGCAAAACACATTATGGAGTCATCAAATATTGTGGAAATAAAAATATTACAAATATGACACAGTGTTCATCATGTAGCCCCATTTAAAAAAGACGATTTTTTCTTTGAAAATAATTTTCTTCAATCTTAAAGTTTAGCCATTCTACAAGCAGGGACTGCACTCTTTCCTCCCTTGTTGATTTGCCTGTTTAATTCTAGCTCAGTATGTGAAAGCCTATGAGAGAGGAAAGCTCAAAGCACTATCTTGTTCTCAAATAATCATGATTAAATTGCAACAATAATAATTTAGTAACATATATTTTCATACATACTGGAAGAACAAAAGCATTTTGCTCAGGAGATTTGATCACAATAACATTCCAATGCTGGTTAGCCATAAATTCTAGATCACTGTTGGCATTTGAAATTCTCTTCACAACACGGCCAACACGGCTGTATAGAGGATGTTTTTCTGGAAGAATTGAAGCACTGTAAGTTTCCAGAAGCTGAAAAAAGAATAGAGAACTGGTTCTATGATCACTTGAATTCGGAGAACAGTCAACATGGTCAAAGAAATGCAGTATTGCAGATCTGTTCATATAAATAGTTCCGGAAAGAATTATCAATTTATCTTTATTGTCAATTCATTACCATATCTTTCTCAAAGGCTGATATCTTCTCAAATTGTGAAGGCGTAAATGTGATGTATCTCCTTCGATGTGTAATTGGAGTTTCTTGTAGATGAGCAACATAATATACAACAGATGCAACCCCTAGCAAAGCAGCGATCGCAGCCAAAGGAACTTGGGACCTTCTTCTAAAACGACTTTTCTCTGAATCTGACAAACGGGACCACCAACCTCTCATGGACCTGAAAATAATTCACATGACTTCTAGAATCCAGATTTCTATGTACTGATGATTTTGAAGGCTTCTTGAAATTTCAAAAGGAAACATCATTAAGTGAAATTAACAAGTCATTACCTCCCAGTAAACATGCCAAGAACTTTGACAATTGGTTTAATAACCACCCATATGATTGGAGGTATTGGAATATCATTGCGGGCAGTTGTCCTAAATGTTCTCTGAATTTGGAAGATGTTGGTATTTTCCAAACATAAAGAGGGTTTTGCTAATCGAGGTATTTTCTTGGCACCATTTCGGACAGGATCGTAGCCATATTTCAGCGATGTTGATAAAGCTTTACGTAAACAGGACGATCCAGTTGAAAGTGAACCACATCTCACTAAACAAATTCTTGCAAGCAAACTCATTTTGGCAGTACCAACGAAAGTTTCTAATGTTCAACCAAGTCAATGCTTAATTCAAAATAAAACATCGGACCTAAGCAGCATAACTATCATATGATGACATTTGCTGCCATTGTAACCATGAACAAAACTAGAGTGTCACTTGTATTTTCTGTTGATTCTCTCATACTGGCAAAAGAGGTAACCAAAGCCAAATTCAATCCTTGTTTGATGACAAAAAGGACATAATGCCCAATCAATGGAGTACAAAGGATTTTGATAAGTCTCAACCACACAGGAACAGAGTGGATAGCTGGAGAGTCTTGGGGAACACCTGTCAATGAGTTATCAATATCAGCATTAATCATAAACGTAAATCTTGGCTGAAATCTATCATTTCTCAGAACAGTCCAAATGTCCAACATGTTGACATTGCGGCAAATGTTGACACGGTGCCACGGAATTTCCACCGAAATAAAACCTTGAAAATGTTGATAAAATTCTCTCTCAAATCATCTTAAGTTCTTGACCAGAGTTGACATTAGCTGAGATCGGATGGCCAGTACAAGCCCTGGGGAAACCTCAAACTGCATGAGCGGTGTTTGGGGAATCTGCGAAAATGTGTGTTGTCGTTCTGAAAAGAGGCGACAGGTGTCTCTGCATGATCAACGCATGCGCATGGTTGACAAGTTGAAGTTCTGGGCGAGGCCAAGTCGAAAGGTGTGCTGCCGTAGAAAACTGTTTCAAAATTATGGATAACTTGAACGGAGATGACCACGGCGAAGTCCCTCAAGAAGTACATGACAATGGGGTAGAAAGTACAGAATTTGAGAGTAATGGAGAGCCTGTAGCGGAGCAGGCAGGTGCCCCAGAAACAGCCCAGGGTGCAGGAGATGACGAACAAGATGACAGCGACAGACCGGTGGTTGAGCTGTTTGTCAAGGTATGTTGTTTGCAGGTGTGCACTGACCTAGCATGACCACGCCTTTCCCTGACTATTTGTCATTAATCTCAGTCAGTTCCTAGTCTCCAATTTTCCCGTCTAACCTGCTTATTCCATTCTCAAAGTTGTCTTCATTTCAGGAGCGCCGTATTTATGTCATGCAGCAAAGTTGGCATGTTGACTTCGACCTATATTTTTCAGTTGACACTGAAACCAGCCAACAGGCCAACTGCTGTGTTGGTTGTCATTTTGACATCCGGGAAAACTGGAATGCCCACCAAAATCACGGATGCATTTCTTCTGTCATGAGTGTCCAGAACCATTGTCATTTCAGCACTGAAAGTTGCAGCCTGGCTTTTCATGATTTATGTCTGCAAATTGACTCATGACACTTCTATTTTCAATTTTTCACATGAGTCACACAGAATCAGAGAAAATACCAGAAAACTAGAAGTTGCATTTACCAGTTTACAAACTTTGGCAAATGCAGATCTAGCCTAAAGATCAGAGCACATCCACTTTCATCTGTCAAAAATCAGAATGTCATTATTATGACAGATGCCACAATTAACATAGGCTTACTGTATTTCTCTGTACTTTACCAGCAACAAAATATGACCCAACACATTCAACAGCTTAATAGGCCTAGTGCCGAATATAATAAGTTTGTTGCACTTTACTGGTGTGCAAATAAAATAGGCAACTAGGGCAAGGTAGCAATTTAATGCTTCACCTGGATCCCAAGGAACCTAGCAGGAAGTGATGGGCAGTTAAAGGCTTCTCACTTGTAACTTTTTAGTTGTTCAGGCTAGGGCCTGGCTGGATCTTCATAATTTAGAAAATTCCAGACTTGGATCACAGGCACACTCCTGTATTAGTCAATTGATACTCAGTATAAATATCATTATTTCTAACAGACTGTACAGTCAGTCCAGGAGAGTGCCTGTGCTTGGATCTGTTGGGAGGTGTCAGTCATTGGATGGGTATTATACCGTATTAATTGGGTATAAACTAGGTTTAAAGTAATTAGTGATAAATCCTGGCAAACGTTTTCATTATATGAACATTAATAATGATGACTATATATGTTGTATGTGCTAGTATGGCTTACTAATTCATAGTAGGGCCTACCAACTCAAAAAACAACATGTATTATTTCGATTGCCAGTCAACCAGGCGACAGTCAACCAGGCGACATTAGTACTAGCCAGGCGACAACTAACCAGGCGACACACCACTACTTTCCAGGCGACACAGATATCTATAGAATAACCAGCCAGGTGACAATGGATTGAACCAGGCGACAAATGCAAAAATCGTTGCGGGCCGTGCCTTAACTTTGCGGTCAGTTTTAACCAACTTCTACTGAATTCTCAACAGAAATATGCATATTTCCATGTAGAAGAACTCAATATCTACCAGATAAAATTTATTTGAAGCCGATAGGATAATTGGTTGACTCATAAACTTAAATTCTTCAATCGTCAATTAATTGAAAAAGATCGCAAAAATGTATTGCCTGTCGCCTGGAAAGAAGTGATAGTCACCTGGTTGGTACTGTTGTATGATTTCTAAAATTCCTGTCACCTAGTTGGTAGTGGTATGCTGTCGCCTGGTTGGTGGTCGCCTAGTTGACCACACACCTATTATTTCAATTTCAATTGTCAAAATTTTTCTTTCTTTCTAAGTAGGCCTTATGGCTATTCGTCCATATGACAAGTGGATTGTATTTCAAGTATATACCAAGATTTATTTTCGTATAGTTCCTCAGACCTATACTAGACTATAGCACGAGGTAGAGAGCTGCAAAGCATACTAATGGGTTAACTGATTCCAGTCACTTCTTTCTGCAATGTTCTATGCTTGCATGACTTGGCCTTGACTCAATTGGGCAACTGGCTTGGATCTAATTACCTGCTTTTGTCAAAGATTTTATGCATTCCCTACATGTGCAGACTAACCGGGTCATTTCAGAGTCATTTTGGTTATTTTATGTATTTAGTATTAAGTTTGCCGGAATTAAAAAATTAAAAAAAGTGGAAGATGTTAAGATATTTAACAATGTTTAAGTTAAAGTGAATTACAAACCAAAATCTTTTGCTGTGTACTTTTCCTGCCCTAATTTGCCTACTATTAAAAGCTGCAAAGTGCATGAATCAGTGTGAATACTATGACAGACACTCTACAATTAAAACCTCATAGATATTTCCTTGATTGACATTCCTATCCTTGAGAATATCTCTTCTGGGTCTTTTGCTGTAGTAAAGGCCATTCACTGACTACAATATTTGTGTATTGGAAACAATAGATTTGTGTATTGGCTTGAGGACTTTGTGTATTTGCCAAAATAACTTCAGTTTTGACTGAAGGGGAATTTGTGTGTTGTAGCTCTAGATAATAGTTGTATGTTACGCTGTAAGCCTGTAAAGTTAATAATTGGGAGTTAATGAAAAATGTTTCCCTGATTAATGATAACAAAGTTTCTTCCTGGTGAATCAATGAACACAGAATCGGGATTATATTAATTTGACCATGAGTCCCTACAGTAACTACAGAACATTTACATCCAATGGGCATTGGGCATTTTACCTTTAGAATTGTTTAAAACTGAAACTACAGGAATTTACTCGCATACTATTTAGATATCAACCCTCAAAGTCTGACAAAGGCAATTGTGCTAATGTATAGATTCCAAGGACCAATTTAAACTGTGATGGTTAAATAGCATGTATTGTTGATGTTAACTTACACCATCATACAGCATAGTGAATGTCAGGAGTAGAGAACAAAATAGTTTGATGCAACATTTATGTCATAATAAATTTATGTTTTAAATTTTTACTATTTTTGCAAGTGAATCTGCTTCCAACATGCTAGAATCTGCTAGACAAACCTGGAAAGTCATTATAGCTTGAAGGAATTGTATCTTTAGTTTTCTTTACTCTTGCAGACACTGAAACATGAGATGCATATTAAATGAGGTATTAAATTCAGGCTCCCAGTCATTGGTCTAAGATCAGTTATAGTTTTTGCCATTGATCATGTTACTCATAGTCTTGTATATCAAGTGCAGACACTGCCAGGCGATGAGTCTTAATGATATCAATATTTGATATATTTTTTTATTGACCATGTTGACCATGTTGACTAGGTACTTAGAATATTCAGTTCTACAGTATTCAGACTTCATCCTGTCTGATTAATTAATTATGCAACATATATACAATAAATTTACTCATTACTCCTAAGGTCTTCTGTAGATCAACGATAGCCTCTTATCCCCCTGAAGACCTGACTTCGACTCCCACTCCATCTGTCTCCAAAGCTCAGAGTACTATTAGGTTGAATAAACAGTAAAAGGGTATTTGCGATTTTGAGTGGGAGTTTTCAGGATATGGGCATTGGCATAATAATGCATAAACCAGTTTGAAAGTAACATAGCTAACAGAAATGTATGTCTCTTTCAAGTGGTGTCTACAGCCCTTGTGTGTGTTGATTAGATAACGCCAAGTGGTTGAAGTGCTGTCCCAAGTATTTCATAGATTTTAATTGTTTTGTTATACCTAGCAATTGCCCTTGAATGCATATATGTCTTAATTCTGCTGTTAGCTATGGTTTTAAGAAACTTGAATATATTCTACAAAAATTGGATGGGAAGAAGTCAAATACAGAGTATAATTGGATGAAGGAAAGTTATATTGGATGAGGTGCAATAAATTTACCCAAAATAAAATTGATATCTGTTTTGGAAATCTGCTGTGCTACTGCTGAGCCTGTGTTATTCTACAGTTTGCTTGTCAATGTTATATAGTTTATCCCCCCTCTTTTTAAGTGGTGACCCGTCACAGACTCACTGTGGTCCAACAGAGCTGCTGATTGAATGCTGAAAACTTTGATTTGAGGGTTGTTCTAGTCTAGCCAATTGACCCTTTCATCCATTTCATTGAATCGAAATAAACAAATCTGATAAAGGTCCTAATGTCCCGCTCTCTCTACCATCTCTTCGAGTTCCTCCATGGCCTAATGGTTAAGAGTGCTTGTTTGCACAACCACTGGCTCTGAGGGCGTGGGTTCGAATCCCAACCGGGAACTCAATTTAGTCCGAGCCCATGGGACATTAAATGGAGGCGGGTTGTATCCAGTGTTCTATGCTGGGGCAACTGAAAGATCCTGGGCATCCCTGAATTAATAGAGTATGTCCCAGACTCACAGTCTTCTCATCTCATCATCGTACGGCGATCGCCTGCCTCGATATAGCCCACTAAGGTGCTGCTGAGGCGTAAAACACAAACAAAACAAAACTCTACCATCTCTTCAATCAACTCACAGGAACGACCATGTCTGGCCTTAGAGGGCTGCACTTACCATATTCATCCATGTAGCTGTAAGCTGTTAATCCAAGCATAGACCTCCACCCATGGCCTCTCGTTTTCTTCCAAATGGCGTGAGCTCCTCTCAAGGTCTACTCAATTGCATTTTCTGTTAGGTAATGCTTTAAAAATGTAGTCTTGGCAACAATTTTGATGGAGATTTCTGTTATTTTCAGGCTGCTGTTGATAAAATGAAGAATGGCTCATGCCCCACCTGCCACCGGTATTTCCTCATCTTTTACGTCCTCAGAGAACGTGGTCTTGTCGATTTGGTCGTCACCACATTCCTGCCAGAAAATCCACCAAAAGAAGTAAGTATTGTGTATATTATATTGCTTGAAAAGTATACATATACAGTATTATAGGTACACTATGGTTGCTATTTAATAACTTCGATCGATTAGCAGCAGCCTAAAAAACCCATTATAGCATTTTGCCAAGGCCCCGGCCCCTCTTCTCTTATTTCTGTTAAATCATGAAGATTTTTTCCTGAGGTTGACGAAAGTATCCCAAAAGCTGATAATTATTCTAAACAAATCTAAAATCCTGGGAGTTGGAAATTTTCTGATAACGGTTCAATTTCTTGTATCTTTTCTTCTCTTGATAAGTTTATTAAATTCATTAATCTCACTGTTTGTTCCAGGTCCTTGACTTCAGCAATGGAAAACATTACCCTCTAGTGAAAGTGCACAAAGGCGTGGACAACAGCGGCGGAGAGTTGACTGGTATGGAGTGTGATACAGTTGATGAGATCGAGGCTTTGATCGACAGATTTGACTCTGAAGACATGTTGTCAAGAAAACAGTCCATGAAAGAAGCCATGGCCGAGAAGTCTTTCGAAGATATGTACAAGGTCAGTCAATGTTCTCATAAAGCTATGAAAGCTGATGAAAACCAACCATAGTGTTGTCATAGTTCTAGATCTATTGGAGATTATTAGAAGTAATCACAGGAAGTTAACATGACTGAGTAACATATAAGCATTTAATCATTCTCCATTTCGCATTGTCTTTCATCTTAATTTATCTCTCAGCTCAGTGCATAGTTATATTCATCATTCAACTGAATCCAATAATCTGACCCAGATTATATATAATGCAGTTATCATGTTACGGTTATCTTGAACAACGAAAAATGGCATGCACATTGATATTATCTATCAGTCGTTTTCAATTTGGCACTCTTAATTTCAGAAATTGAACCAGTTTTTGAAGAGCTCCAAAGAGGACCCACACATATTGATCAAGGAGTTAGAGAAGGTAGATGACCATCTAAATGAGACGAGTCACACGTTCATGGTGGGAGACCGCCTCACCAGAGCTGACTGCTACCTTCTGCCCACGCTTCAGCACATAAGAGTTGCTGGCAAGGTAAATATTTTGCTCGGAAATATCCTCCTTTGAATGTATTGATATAGATGTGGTGGTTGGACGTTTTGTCCTCAAGTGACTATGAAATTTGCCATTAAGAATCATTTCATTTGTTGAATCCTCTATTGAGTCAATTCTGATTTATTTCACTATTCTTTGCAGGCCTACAAGAATTTCGAAATCCCCACTCAGTTCAGGTACTTGTGGCGATACCTTGCCAACGCTTACGACACTGAAGCTTTCCGCGAATCTTGTCCTGCTGACCGAGAAATCATCACTCATTACAAGGACAAAGCTTCATGTCCTGCGAAAATCCCTCGCAAAGCGGCTCAACTTATGACAGAGGACCGTACCTTCAGCGTGCCAGACTCCATCAAACCTGGCACAGGATCATTGGACGACGATTGATTTAAAAGATTGATCCCCGAGTGAAATCTTGAATCATTCTGCGATGATCCAGTATATGATGATTTTATACTCAGTTTGTTGTTATTTGATCTGTGAAAGACTTCATCCCGGAGTATTACTGAAATGCTGAAGAGGAGGAGAGAAGAGAAGAATTGTTAAGTTCCCTGTAAAAAAACCAAAAATGTAATTCAAGTCCCCCCGAACGTGGATATTTTGAGGTCAGATACATTGACTGTGTAGCATCACCACCTTGTTAAAGTGTAATCACTGTTGATAATCACCTTGTATAGCTTGCACCTTCTACTATATTTAAGTAGCATCACTCAATACATCATAGATTGAGAAGTAAATGTGTATGGTGAAGGCACACCGCATGAGCTAGCTACATATTGTTGACCCTTTGATAATCAAAATTGTTTGATCTATGCCACTAGCTATTAGTAGCTAAATGGTAAAACTTTAGTTTGAAGGCTATTGCCTTTGGAGCATAAATATATTTTGATAAGTCTATTTTATAAAAAGGTTGACTGATTGAATCTCTTTCCTTAGTGAAACACAGATCGATCTGTTTGTAAACGTGGTAAACACAAATTAGGAATATGTAGGTCTAATCCGATCTGTCAAAACTTCCCGATATACAGGCTGTTGTTGTTTCCGAGATAGTGTTAATATAACGTAGGTCATAATGAAACTATTACGGATTGTTAAGAGACTATTGTTGATTGTTTACGCGCTGACATCTGACGAGCAAGTCTGATGTGTTTATGCAGATGTTGACATGCTTGTTTATCTTGTTGTGTGCCTTCATTGAGTTCTTCGTAAGATGAAATTATCTCTTTTGTCGTACTTTGCCTGTCGTGCCTTGTTAATATGTTACAGTCCTTGAAATTATGAGAGCTCTGCAAATTACGGAACTGTTCCGATCGTTGTTGAAACGGTACATTCATTTTATGTTGCTTGCATGTATCACTTTCCAAGTATAATGTTACATAATATTACATATTAACAAGATTATGTAAAGTGGCCTATCGATGCTGCAGTGATTAACTCATTCCATCCATTTTGCTAAAGCATTTTAAACACTATTTACACTCTTCATGCATTCACAAGTTTGTACTACTGTTATTCCAAGCTTGAAAAACTTTATGAAGTCTTTCTATATATTTGTCTTGAGTTTAGTAATCTTTGCTGTTTGTTTAGGTGTTAGTGTTTTGTTGAGCATATTTGATTTAAGAATCAGTCATTTCCTTAATTATGTAAATTCTACTACAATTTGGATACTGTTAATCACTAGATCTATACGTCTAGCTTGAGCTTGTTAGCTTCGATTTGATTGCTCTGGTTTCTGTGTACCGTATTTCTTTGAAAAATGGCTGACTCAGATCAAGGGTCTATGGTACCATAATAATGACCATATCAGGGGGTCCAAAATGATTTATAATAATAATAAAGTAAAGCCTACCTCAAGTAAGGATTGGGGTAGTTCAAGAATTTTTTTGGAAATAAAGAACTCCTGCTGTTATTCTAGGAAATATGGTAAACATACTGCTTTGATTAGCATTTGTAGCTTTACTTTTCTGCATCATACTCAAGCTGAGGTAGCCCCCTTAATTGTAATACAAAATGTATTAGTCTAGGGACAACAATCATGCTTTATTACCTATATACATGTATATGATATATCATTGTACAGCTTTATTGTAATGAATTTTCATTGAATTTTCTTACTCCATTAGTGAGACCAGACAACCAAGTAGGTTCTTGTGATATAGTTGAAGGTTATGGATGCAAACTGGAGTATTGTTGCATCATCTTGTCAAAAGGTAGATATTTTAAAGGTTAAATGAGCTTACCTATAAGTGAAGTTTTGCTTAAATTCTTTATGATCTTCTGTAGTCCTAAAGAGTTAACACGAGAAGTCGTCTACGCTCGTCAGAGAATATGTCTTTCGCCTCGAGCCACCTCGTGCAATTTATTTGATGTAACGACCTCTCTTGAGAACTCCTTGGACTACAAGGGAGTTGTTTGATAAGAATTGGTAAATTTCTGAAACATTTTTGCGCAAGGGACCAAAATATTGATGGTGCATTTACAATGTTGCGATGAGAGTTTACATGAGATGTGAATTTTGTAATTAACTTCCCGAAGCTTCCTTGAATGGGATAACTTCAGTCAACTGTATTATAAGGTTTCATGTGCATAAAAGAATGGCTAGTATGTAAATCAGTAGAAATTTTATTGGCTTCTCACTAATATACATACTTCACACATGTACATGTATTCATGATTATAAAACAGTGCCACATACTTAGTAGATTCTGTGTAATATTTTGTCACTAAATCCACTCCATTGTAATTCATGGTTACTGTCATTTACACAGTCTAATAAATTTTTAAAACCTTAATTCAAATGTAAATTGTTTTGTATGTTTTTAGTGACAATTTGGTGAAATACAATGAATATAATGTATAGTCATAAGACATTTTGCGGGTATCAAGCTTATGGTTGGCACATAGTTCAGTATATATATTCTGTTATATTCTGTTTCCTGTCTATCCTTGTTGAATTTTGGCATTTGGCTTTGCAATGATGATACAGGATTTATATTATGCTCATATATGTCTTCTGCTCCAAATAGGTTCCATTCGACCGTTTAGTTTCTTTGCACCTTTCATAGTCAAGTGAATGTCAA
This sequence comes from Platynereis dumerilii, assembly GCA_026936325.1. Classification (NCBI taxonomy): domain Eukaryota; kingdom Metazoa; phylum Annelida; class Polychaeta; order Phyllodocida; family Nereididae; genus Platynereis; species Platynereis dumerilii. The sequence goes on from JAPTHN010000001.1 coordinate 166,959,417, forward strand.
TAGTTGCAAGTGGACTGGTATTTTGAGGTCAAAATCTGGTCTTTTATTTCCCTTTCTTTCTAAAGATATATAGTCGTCTGAAAGGAAAAAGAATCAATGTTTGAACACAGTTGAACATTGGTCTAGAATTCATAACATAGAAAGAAATATGCATGACATACTATAGACATGTATTTCCATGTGGTGACTCATTGCTCCAGTAACTCTGACTGTATAGCATGTATAGTTAAGTACCGTAATTGTTCGATTAAGTTGATAGTGTGTTCTATTTTAAAAGTTCTTTAGCATGTGAAGGCTCAGTAAGAATATTTGTGACCTGTATAAATTTGTAATTGTCATGGGCTGGGTATGGATAGTGCAGCCCTCTCAGACATGACCTTGCTACACACAATGAGCTCATGAGAGAGAGTAGTCTTTATCAAATATCTGCCAAGTGCGGGATCTTTACTTCTAAAGTCTTGCTTTACTGATACAAGACTCAAGTGTCTGCCAGTTCAATGTCTCATACTTGTGATTTCCAGCTGGCATGTTTGCTCATTAAGTTCTATCAATAATTTTAAACCCAGAACCTGAGGGTGAGCCTGTGACCATTGCCAGGGTTTACTTCATGCCAGTGTTTTTGACAGTATTCTTGATGAAGCTTCTGTTCCAGATAAGTGTCAAAAGTTGTGAGGATTGAGATTTTGTAATAACTTCGATCAAGTTGGTACTGTAGTTCAGGAGCTTCAGGTGAAGCCTTGTCTCATGCTATTGAAACTTACCCAGTTTTTCCACGGCCTCCGCACACACTTGGGGTGCATGCTACGGTTGACACATTTGTTGTAGGAAGCCATTATCAGTAACCTTGATGTCCTCCCAAGTATTAGCCTGAGTTTGTTCTGTCATGAAACTGATAAAGGAGAACTAACAACCCAATCAGTGGTATTGTATGATCAGAACTCTCACGGGAGTAAAAGAGGAGACTTTATCACAAATAGGTGGCTTATCTAGTAGATATCATTCACTACTTCATGTTTACTCATGCATATAGTGCAGTAGTTAATAGATAAGCTGTCCAGGTTTTGTTTATAAAACACTTGACAATGCCTTGATGACAAGGTTGGGAATTTTTTTCTGTGGTTCGAAGTATATGCACACAGAACTTTGAAAAAAGAGAGAATAGAATATTCTCGAATTTAACCCAAGGAGGAGAAAAAAGATAGACTTTATGACCTTTTCATACTTGTTTAAGGGGTATTTAATTAGAAGGACATATTTTCAATATTCTCAAATACTGAGGACATATTTTTAGTATTCTCAATTCTGAGGCGAGTCCTAATTGGATTATCGAAGAGTAATTACTAGGTTATAACTTTATTCCTAACCTTTGAAGTATGAAGGTTACTTTGTGCTTTGAAAATAATTTTATTTGTAAAAATTTACATTTTTGCAAAGATGACATTTTTATCAGCTGTAACGCATTGGTACTGTCAGTTGTCAAACGTTGCAAACCGAACACCTTTGTGCTGGATTTTTTTAGCAGTCCTGCAGTTGGTATATTTAGTTAAGATATTACTGAAAAAAAGTATATAAATGATTCAGTGGTGGATATAGGGGGGGGCCCGGCCTAGGTTGCATCAAATGCCCTTTTTCTCTCAAAATATAATCAAACATGAATGAAGTTATGCCTTTTGATTAGAAAGATACTTCTGAGTAGTTTGAGTGAAATCGGATAATGGCTAGGGGTGCCACGCAGGCCATCTTTTCACAGGACTTAAATTAGGTAACGCCGATCCGCGGTTTCCCGTAACTTTTTCAAATTTCTATGTAGAAACACATTGTTATATTTGAAATCTGCATAAACACATTGTTATATTTGAAATCTGCTTAAAAAGAGCTTTCAAATGAATGGTAACATCAATGGGTTATCTTATAAATTCATCTTCCTGATCAACTATGTTACATTTTAATATCAATATTTTGTAAAAACATGGCCACGAAGGTTTGTTTTCAATGACAAACATTACTTTTCAGATGAAGTTGTAGACTTCAAAATATATGATACCTACGTAATTAACCTACCATATATATATATGCAATAAATACCCAGAGGAGTGACATTAATAGCCACTATTCAATTAAATTAAACAAGTTATTCAAATACTATTTGCTTATTTCTTGCAGACATAGGCCTGATGATAAAATTTAAATCTAAGAGAATGATGGATTTTAAGTAATCGAAACTATTTCTCAATATTGATAATTTTTTAGGCTTAATGCTTTTGATTTATATATGCACTCCAGTGACATTTTTGACATTGAATCTTGTACCATGTACCATAAGTGAAAGTCCAGGTTCAAATCTTTAATCATTCATAGAGGCATGAGAGATTATGTAACATTCAGCTAGCTTAACAACAGCATCCTTTTCGAAATTTTATAGGTGTTATAAAGGATGCAAGGGAAGAGGTGCTGTCTCACTAAAAATTTTGCTGCATTGGATAATTTGACAGCCAGATATTCTGTCAGAAGAAGAAGGCTAAGGTTTGAAAACATTTGACCAGAAAGCACCATTTAGGCCAAGTAATACAACTGCCCCTCAAAATATATCATGTGCCATACTCTTGTGGGGTTCTCGTACACTTTAAATAACCCATTATATGCAATGCGGGTACTCATTTGAAAGATCTCGCTGAGAGGAATTCAAATATGGTAAAATTATTATGATACAGTAATTATTGTAAAAATTACGCAATACCGCGAATCGGCGATATCTCATTCCGTTGGGTTTATTTCAGCCTCAATGTGGTACCCCTAGGCCTATCTCAAACTTTCTGAAAATTTGCAAGAATTTTCCAATAATCCAAAGGAACATTTTGAACCATGTTTGGTTGTGATACGAAAATATGAGGGGCATCTGATGCACCCTAGCCCGGCCCCCCCCCCAGACCACCACTTTTAATATTAGCATTTTGAAGAAAAATGGCAATAACGCGCGCCCGCGAATGCCGAAACACGTCTGGGCCCCCCCTAGACTATCGTGTCTGGATCCGCCACTGTGATTACTGGTAAATATTCATGGTATTCATCAGAAGGCTAGGTGACACATCCTAGTCATCATGAATATGCATTCTGTGTATGTATTATGCAACATGTACAATTAAAATGTATTCAGAAATTATGTAGTGTATAGGCTAGTGGAAGAGTATAAAATCTGTACAATGATTCAGTAGTAAAATGGTTGTCTCCAGAATTGTCCATGTGGTGGCCTTGGTTTCCATGTGGGGGAGACTGGGGCACGTTGGTCCACTTTATTTTTTGGCCCTCAATCGAAAACTTCTTAAAATATGAATGAACTATTTACAGACTAGCTTCTGAACATTTACGTCTTGTCTGCGTTGCATAGTCGCAGAGAAAAATAAGACTAAAAAAACACCTTTTTTTTTATGGTCCAATATGCCCAGGAGTCGTGGCATGTTGGACTGCTGGTAAAGTCGAAGAAAGTCAGCAAACTGCACATTTCATTCTGAGTGTCAGAAATAAATTTTGTTATGAAAATGTGCATGTCTCAATGACAAGGTTGAACATAAACTCATGATAGTTTTAATTGATGATACATATCTGAGTAAGCTAGAAGGCTAGATCCCCCATACTTTAGGAGGGGTGACATAGCAATCAATATTGGTAAAAAGTCACTTTTCGTGTCAAAAATCAGGAAACCTGAAATAGAGCTCACAATTTTCTCTCAATGCTCATGGAACTTTTTGACTAAAAGGCATACCACAACAGGTATTTTCATTGGGGATGTGGATAATGCTGCATGATTTATAAAATAAAATAGAATATGGGGGATGGTCCAACATACCCTGAGGTCCAACGTGCCCTGGTCTCCCCATCTCATCAGATTACAAATTCATCTATAGATATCAGATATCATAGAGGGAAAAAAATAGTACTTTATTCTGCTCACATAAGAGAAAAGTTAAAGACTATGGCTATTACTGCTTATGAGTCTTCTTATTCTTCTATTAATTATTCGTCTATTTACATCATAACATGTGGAATTATTATGAGGATCTCTCAACAATACCTCATAACTCCTCTTTGTAGTTAGGTCTTTCATAGATATTTATTCAAGGACAAAAACATTGAACGGGGGCCAACATTGTGACTTGAGTTGCAAAAATGGTGCCCTGGGGCTGAAACACCTACACTAAAGCCAACAGAAGATGCCCTCACTGGCCCCTCAGAGAGTAGTCCTTACAAGGAATGATCGCACAAAACTCAGAGAAATGAGGGAGTTGTTGTTACACCTCAAATGCAATTCCTGTTCTGTGATTGGTCAGAATGACGTCACATGACAGGGATCAGTATACAAATGTTGACTGATACGAGGGCAACAGTGCAATCTGTTTGACCCAAGGGAGTGACAGTCACCTTGCTGTTTCACGAGGCCGAAGTAGCAGTCAATAATTGTTTTGATATACCTTCAATGCAATTCTAACAAAAAGGTAGAGAAACATTTGTATACTGATCCCTGTCATGTGACCTAATTCTGACCAATCATTGAGCAGGAATTGCATTGGAGCACGGAGATCCCACACACGTGAAGTTACTAGTAAGATAATATGTGCATTGGAGGTATAACAATATACAAATGTTTACTGATACGAGGGCAACAGTGCAATCTGTTTTACACAAGGGAGTGACAGTCACTTTGCTGTTGCATTGTTGGCCGAAGTAGCAGTCAGTAATTGTTTTGTTATACCTTCAAAGCAATTCTAACAAAAAAGGTAGACCTCGTGAAACAGCAAGGTGACTGTCACACCCTTTGGTCAAACAGGTCGCACTGTTGCCCTTGTATCATTCAACATTTGTATACTGTAGCTAGTTATTTTTGGCAATGTCCTGGAAAAAGGATGGAGTTCCATAAAAAGGAAAGAATAAATTAAGTCAGTAGGTTAGTTTTTGGTTTCAAGATTTCAAGTTAGAAGTTTACGACTGTCTCGCTGGTCTTTTTATTACAGCTTGTAAAGTAGGCCTTTGTGCTGATAGCACATAATTATACATATCTAATGTTTTCTTCAGAAGTTGAGATCTATGTTGAATAAACATTTTCAGTCATATGGTTCATGTGTTCATGAACTGAATGGGACTGTGTAGTGTCTATCGTGTTTTCACGCCATACTTTTTTGTTAAGTCCTTAAAAGAGATTATGTTCTTGCAAGATTTTACCTTTTAAATGATTGTGTGTGAAAGTTTGTTTTATTGCTTGTAGTATATGTAAATTGTGTTTAAAACAATAATTGTATATATAAACAGTTCAACAAAAATATGGCCTCCTTCAAATAGACTTGAAAATCTCAAAAGATTCCTTCTCTGATTTTCATGATAGTTTGCTGAATTATAGGCTTGTATATTGACCCTAAATGTGTTGAATTGTAGCTTTATTCCTGGCAGTGCCAGCGGCCTTCGAGTGACCCTACCCCTGTTTTCAAAAATCTTCAGCTTTTCCAATGGATATGACCAATTTCGCCAAGCAGGGGAGCCACCAGCTGGATAATATTTGTCAAGTGGCTGGAGAAAATCTGTTTCTCAATCATATTTAGTAGACAACTGCATGAGGACTTTTGTAACATTTTTACTGTTTAGGTTCCTTGGTGACAAAAGAAATAATTTGAGTGGAGTCTAAGCACTTGATAGTAAATTCTTTATGGACAAGCCAAAACGTAAATTTTTTTAAAAGAAGGGTACGTGCACAGGGTCTATACTGGCTTAGACAAAAATGGACAATAAACTCCAGAAGACCAAAGTCACAGTCTTCACATTGCTGCAAGAAACATAGACTGGGGACATACCCATGGTTGAGCACTCTTGAAGTAATTGCAAGCAATAGCTGTCAATAACAAGCAATCAAACCAGAATACAAACAGAAAACAGCAAACTGCAAACTACCAGCAACTAAAGTGGTGACTCAAAGGAAAAAAGAGTACATTTGAAGCGCCCAAATTATTTAAATTAAACTTCATTTATACTTCCTATATGCAAATTCATATGCTCCAAACACGCTCCCCTTTAGAAAAGTATAAGAATTTTTGCAGTACAATCGGAGTACATTTGGTAATTTAGATAATTTTAGCGCTTCAAATGTACGAGTTCTTTTTTCCTCTGGGGATCAGGCTTAATCTGAATTGTTTTGAACCACGAGCGGAAGTACCAGTCATTGATAGATATGGTATATCAGGGCTTGTAGATCGATTTAATCCATCCATATACTAGCATATGACAGGTCCAAGAAATGCCTTGGACATTTGTGTTTTGATATATTTTTCACAGATTCTATCAAATTTGACAGTTGACTATGAAAAACATTTTCTCAAAATTCACAGTTATTGTTGGGTGTTGTTAGTTCTATAAGCTGCAGATTCTTACATATTTTTATTTCATGTCTAACTGCTAAAAGCACACATAGCAACAAACAATGTATAACAGTTTGTGATCACTGATATGGTTGTATTCTAATTGGAATTTGTCATGTGACTTTGACATAGGCTCCCACTAGTTTTGCATTTCTTCAAAATATGCAAATACTATAAAAGAAAAATATTTTGCATGGCAGAACATTATCAAAATAAGTGAGATGTACAAGGTCAACTATTGCATTTGCACCATATCTGTATGTTATTTGCAAAATGACCCTGCTTCTGCAATCTGGAAAATTCAAATTGCATACGCTTGTATAATATAGGGTATTATTGGTATACATGCACGTGTTTTGAACACATGCAATGGTGAGCCACAATTTAAAAAAAGTAGGAGGGTGGTTTCTATCTATCTATCTATCTACATGTATCTATCTATCTATCTATCTTATGCTTATAAAGTGCCAATTCCAGTATACTGCTCATTAGCGCTTGGTTAGATTAGCCAATATTACTGTAGTAGGCTATTTAAAAGAAAGAAGTTTTCAATCGCTTCTTGAAGTTATCTAGTGTTTTTGATTTGCATACATATTCTGGCAGGCCATTCCAAAGTGTCAGCGATAAATAGGAGAAGGCTCTATCTTCAAACTTGTTTTGATTTTGTATGGCAGGTACCTCTAGGAGCGGTTTGCCATTGCTGTCTAATAAGACTTTTGAGATATTGAGGTGCTAGATTATTCACAACTTTCCATGTGGATGTCATAAGTTTGAATTGGATCCTTGCAGAGATTGGAAGCAAATGACTAACTTTGTCTTGTCTTTTTAGTCCTTCAATTAGATGTACAGTAGAGTTTTGAGCCACATGGAGTTTATTTATCACTTGTTTGGATGAACCATAGAGCAACCCATTGCCATAGACTAATGCATTGACAGCAGTTTCGGTTGACTCTTTGCTAAGTGACTTACGGAAGTTATAATAAGCATTCTGACATATTTTGTTTACTTGCTTATGCATTGACATGTGTTTATCAAAGAATAAACCTAAATTTCTGGCATGTCTGTCATCTTGATTTCAACATTGTCCACAACAATAGATGACAAGTTAAGTTTCTTGAGTTGAAATGGTGAGCCAATCAGAAGTAACTCTTGTCTTTTCGCCATTGTCTTGTGAAGAAAATTTTGTATTTCGTGATGCACTTTTCCACTTTCTTTGTTGCATTTTCCTCATCAAGAAAATTTGGCTTGAAGGAGAGGAAAAGTTGTTCATTATCAGCATACTTTTGATCATCAATTTGTTCAGCTACTTTGCTTATTAGGGCAATGTAGGAATTGAATAAGATTGGGCCAAGTTTTGATCCTTGAGGGACACAATATTTTAGAATTTAGTGGCAGTTTGTTTGATTCTGTGTCATTTATTTGTACAGACTGAGATCTATTGGTGATGTATGATTTGAACCAATTTAAAGTAAAGCCTTCAATGCCATATGTGTTTCTCAACCCTTTCAGAAGGATGTCATGATCAGTTGTATCAAATGCTGCAGATAAGTCCACTAGTACCAGCATCGTAACTTCACCGCGGCTCATGTTCAAGATGACATCATTGTGAATCTTAGTCAATAAAGTTTCAGTACAGAAATTTTGCTTGTATGCAGACTGTTTTTCATCATCCAATTTTTTTAGTGTGAGGTGATTGGTGATGAATTGTTTGATGACAGCAGCCTCAATGACTTTACTCAGAAAGGATAGTTTTGGAACTGGTCTGTAATTATTAGCTTCGCTGAGAAGCTATTGTGGTCCCTGGCACTTCAGCATGTGCGTTAGTGTGTATGTGAGTTGCCTCCTGCAAAAACTACTGGATAGATTAAGATTTCCTTCGGCATGATATGTTCATTTGTACTACACAAGACCTGATTAAATTTTTTATTAGCGGCATCTTGCAGTAGTCAAAGTTCAATTTAAATGGACAGCGAAGCTATGTGTTCTCCGAGCACCCGTTCTAGCTTTTCTTAATAAGATCAAGGCCATTTTTCTTCAGGAGCGGTTTTACCAGAGCATGTTTCAGTTCACTAGGCATTTCCTCTTGTCTGAGTGATATATTGATTATTTTAGTCATGATAGGGAGAAACTCACCAATGCATTCCAGCAGAAGCCATGTTGGTATCGGGTCTAGGTTACAGTGCTTCACAGGCATATCAGTGATGATTTTTTAAATCTCAGTCTCCGAGAGTGTCTTGAGTTGACCAAGTTTTTGACTGGAATAAGTTTTAACATCATCTTCAGTATACTGGTGTTGTTTGTGTCTAATTTTGATCTTATTTTCTTGATTTTGTCATCAAGGAATTGGTTGAAATCATCTGCTAGATCTGCTTCATTTACATGAAGTGGCACAGGTAAATCTTGTCGTTAAGACTAGAATTGTGTGCCTGAAGTTAAGTATGTCTACATTTTCTTTCTGTCTTTCTTTTGCTGGTCTTGAGATCCTTGATATCACCATTTGTGAAAGGTGTTGGTTTCCGAAGTTTTACTTTATTTTATTTTATTGGTGCATATGTTTGTCCAGGACCTTTTTGGTTGAGTTATACAGGGACACTAGACTGCTCAGATCATCATCAGTCATTTGTTGTTGCGTATCATTCTCAATTGCATTCTGAGCAAGATGCCGACGGATATATATCATTCTTAAATTGAGATACATTAGGCTAATGTCCTTCCTTTTTCGAAATGCTATTTTCTTTCATTTAATAATGGAAAAAGTAGAGATATACATTTGATTTTTAAATAAAACATTAAAAAGAGGCCTAAAAATTAAAAATGATTCAATCTGAATTTGTCGAAAGTGATCAACGTCATGCGCGTCAGTGGGTACATTCGATTTACCTGCTCTAAACTACTCCAAACTACTCTAGGAAGTGACGTTTCTACTCTGAGAGTAAACTACTCCAACTTGGAGTAGTTTACTCCAAAATTGGTCCAAATCGAATGGAAAGGAGTACTTAGAAACGTCATTATTTGGGGGTTCCCTTTCTACAAGGATTCCCTTGCTAATAGCAATTTATGTTGTGATTGGCACCCCCAATCGATTGCTATAATTGTGTCAATTGAATTACAGCAATTCATTTCGAAACAAAGCAATCAGGCACTAAATCAAAGCTTCTAAAGTGTCATTTATTTATGTAAACAATCATACGTCATGGGATATCCCAATTTCTTGGAGTACTTCCTGTCTACTCCAATCTACTCCAAAGTAGCTCAAAGTACTCCCGGAAGTGCAAAACGAATGGTCTGGAGTGAACTACTCCTACTCCTGGAGCACTTTGGAGCAGCGAAACGAATGTACCCAGTCACTGCATCATTGCATGATCTTTGTTCACCAAACTGTCTTGAGAAGCAACCAATCAGATCATGATGATTGACAGCTACATGTAGCACTCAATTTCAAAACAATTCACACACAAACAGAAATAATAAGAGATGAACAACATACAGATTAACAGCTGCAAGTGTAGTGCAGTTGTACGAGCGGTCCATAACTTATGTTGTCACTAAGTTTTATCTGAATGAAAGAGAAAATCCTTGACTCATCTTATTTCAAAGAAATGTTTATGACTACCCAGGGACAACTTACATGTTACTACTTAGAGTACTTATTACAAGATCTTACCCTGGGAATGTCAATCTGATTACATGTTGCTTGCTGGCACACCCATGCAGCTTCTTAAACCTTGGATCTTGGTGTAGTATAAAGTGGAGTGTCATATCTTGTAAAGTATACCATAAGACTTCACTGTCCCTGGAAATTCTGTAATAACTTCTTTTTTTAAGAGAAATTGAGATCTTGATAGTTAAGAAATACATATCATGGGAGTTTTGTTACACTCTTGATCAAAATGCTGGAATAATTAGGATTTTAAAGTGTCAGGACTTCAAAGTTCTAAAATTGGCAATTTAATGTGTGGAATTGCAAAGATTTATTCCTCAGACATTAGATTCATTTTTAGCGGCTGTGAATTATTTGAAAACTTTCTTTTGGTGACCCGGAAACATTAGTAAAATATCATCAAGAATTGCATCATGGCTAAAAAAAACAGAGACACAAAATTTTAGCATATGCAAAAAAATTCCAGCTTAATCTTGGTGTGGGCATTTTTTAACCGACCTAACGTCGGTTATTAGAGGGAGGTGGGTAGTGAAAGGGGACTCATGTAAACCATGTCCATGTGTCCATGTCAACATTTCTTGTCAACATGTGTGTAAAAGTCCATTTGTGACCTTAGTTTTCAACTTAGAGTAATGAAATTTGGTACAGGTATGGTACTATGGGCATGGATCTGGGACATGTTGAGAAATCCAAGATGGCTGCCATTTTGGCAGCATGTAAACGATGTCCATGTGTCCATGTAAACATTTCTTGTCAACATGTGTGTAAAAGTCCATTTGTGACCTTAGTTTTCAACTTAGAGTAATGAAATTTGGTACAGGTGTGGTACCATGCACAGGGGCTTCTGCACCAAGTTCATGTGTCTATTTGTATAATATATATCAATACAAAATTGGCGTAAAATCCCCTGTGGTACCATGGGCACGAATCTGGGACATGTCGAGAAATCCAAGATGGCTGCCATTTTGGCGGCCATTTTGGCAGCCATCTTTCTTCATTCTTGAACTGCCCATTGTGACCTTAATATTTCACTTACAGTTATGAAATTTGGTACAGGTATGAGACTCTGGGCATGGATTGTGAACATGTTGGGAAATCCAAGATGGCGGCCATTTTGTGGCGGCCATTTTGGCAGCCAGCTTTCTTCTTTCTTGAACTGCCCAATGTGACCTTAATATTTCCCTGACAGTTATGAAATTTGGTACAGGTATGGGACTCTGGGTATGGATTGTGAACATGTTGAGAAATCCAAGATGGAGGCCATTTTGTGGTGGCCATTTTGTGGTTGCCTTATTGGCAGCCATCTTTCTTCATTCTTGAACTGCCCATTGTGACCTTAATATTTCACTTACAGTTATGAAATTTGGTACAAGTATGAGACTCAAGGCATGGATTGGGAACATGTTGAGAAATCCAAGATGGCTGCCATTTTGTGGCGGCCATTTTGGCAGCCAGCTTTCTTCATTCTTGAACTGCCCATTGTGACCTTAATATTTCACTTACAGTTACGAAATTTTGTACAGGTATGGAACTCTGGGTATGGATTGGGAACATGTCAAGATTCCAAGATGGCGGCCATTTTGTGATGGCAATTTTGGCAGCCATCTTCTTTTATTTATTGAACTGCTAATAGTGACCTCTATATTTCGCTTAGGGTTATGACATTTGGTACAGGTATGGGCCTGTGGGTATGGATCAGGACCATGTTGAGAAATCCAAGATGACAGCCATTTTGGCAGCCATCTTTCTTCATTTCTTGAACTGCCCATTGTGACCTCATTATTTTGCTTAGAGTTATGAAATTTGGAACAGGTATGGGGCTGTGGGTATCAGTCGGGAACATGTTGAGAAATCCAAGATGGCAGCCATTTTGGCAGCCATCTTTCGTCATTCTAGAACTGACCATTGTGACCTTAATATTTCACTTACAGATATGAAGTATGGTACAGGCATTGGCCTGTGGAGTGTGGGTATGGATGAGGACCATGTCGAGAAATCCGGCCATTTTGGCAGCCATCTTTCTTTTTCTAGAAATCTGTTCAAACTGCATTGATTCTATACTAATAGTCTAGCATCTTCCAATCAACTATTTCTCCTATCTTACAATATCAGTTACTCAGTGGCACCTTCAATTTCATTGCGCTAGGTCGGTTTTGAATCCACGGATTCTTGTACGATATTTGCATTCAGCTGATTTTTCATATTTAGGCAAATATTACAAGAAAAGTATGATAGACACAGAGAAACTTGTTGTGATGGCAGTCTTGTACTGCATTGAAATATATGTGTGCCAAATTTTACCCTCCTACAATATTTAGTTTTGAAGCAGCAAGCGATTTAGGACCAATTTTTGCTCATTTTTGTGTCTCACGGGCAGTTTTGCTAATTTTATGGCAACACACAAAAATAAATGCATGCAGTTGTGATTCATGTTGATGATGCCTCTCTGGATCTATGTCTTGGGTGTAAATTACAACAGGTTTCATGCGAATAAGTTATATACAAAATGAGTTGTCTAATATTTTATCTTTGAGAGACCATTTGTTACTTTATATCCTGTGATGAATATGCATTTAAGGATGTGTCAACTGTTTGTGTCAATCTTGTACCTTGAGACATATCTAAAGGTGAAGCAACAACATTTATTTCAAAAACTATACTTAGTTTTCGGAATTTGAGGCTTGAATATGATGTCAAAAAATGTCCTCTCCAGCACATGGAAAAAAATACTCAGGGTTTTGAAGGAAAAACAAACAATTTGTGTTTTTTTTACACTGAGGTACCTTTTCCTCTTCTAACAACTTAGACAGGAGACAGCCGGGATGTTTGGATTCTGCACAAGCAGACACAAATTTCCGTCATAAAGGATGACACCCCAAACAAGCACTGAATCGTCACCATGATCCCTTGTGGCAGTATTCAGACAGTTTCTGGCCAATTTCCCATCACACTTAAATCTATCCATAAGTTCTGTAAAACATGTATCATGATATATTGACTGAGATGAAATTTACTTGAAAGACTCTCAAAATATTCCAGCATTTTTACCCTTGGCAATGTTTACACGGGTATTGTAGTTACTTTGTGAAAATTTGTCCGTCCCGCGGGCGGGTAGCTGGGCAGGCGTCCGGATAAAGGGCGTCCCACTTGTGTATTGGGAGTAATGCCAAACCGATGGGATGTATACGAGGGGCGTTCAGAAAGTTTGAGGCTTTTTTTCATATGGATACTTATTTTCAATCTAGAACTATGAATTTTTCACAGGATAAAAGTCGGCATATTTGGAATGGATTTCCATGACTGAAATCAAGATCACTGGGGTAAAAACTTCAGTGGATATCAGGCTTGGCTGCTCCATGTCTCTGCATTGTGTAATTGTTACATAATCTTATGTCAGTCACAGTTGGTGGTTAAGTGGCTGGCTAATATGCAGAACACATCAAAAGCAGCAGTCATGAAATTACGGAGATATTTTAATGAAGAAAAATGCTTTCAAAATATAATTTTCCAAAATCTCCTTTTATTAGTTAAAATCTACGGGAGACCAGGGCTGTTTGAAGCGCGGGTTATTTGAATTTTCACCCTCATTCCCTGGGGTTACATTTTTCCCCCCTGTTTGACTTCTGGTAGATTATTCATTTCGTCAAGACACAACATCACTTCCAATATGAGCCATATTTCACATCTTGTAGTTCACTAGGCAGTATAGTTGCTGTTATGCTCCAAAAGTAATTTTTTTTAGTTGAAATAATTTTGACCAGTAGGCTATTTGAAATATGTAATGTAAGTTATACTCCACCAAGACAGTTTTCTATTGTCTTTTGCCATGGTATATAAACAGTTCAACAAAAATAAGTCCCCCTTTACCAAAACTTGAATATCTCAAAAACCTCTTCCGACTTCTTTTAAAGTTATCGTATTTGTAGGCCTGCATATTGACATTATGTCTGTGTAATTGTGGCATGATTGCTTCATTTTTGTCTGAGCCAGCCGACCCTGAGTGCATCTACCCCTCTTTTCAAAAATTTGAAGTTTTGACTTTTCCACAGGTGCTCAAACTCCACTCAAATTATTTCTAATGTCACCCAAGGAACCTAAACTGTGAAAAAATTACAAAAGAAGTACTCAATTGTCCACTTAATATGATTGAGAAACAAATTTTCTCCAGTATCATGATGAAGTATGCCCCAGCTGGTGGCTCCCCCGCTTGGTCAAATTGTTCATATCCATTGGAAGAGCCACAGATTTTTGAAAACAGGGGTATGCTCACTCGAAGGCTGCTGGCTAAGCCAGGAATAATGCAACTAATCTACAAATACGCACATAAAGGGTCGATATACAGGCCTATAATTCAATCCAACTTTCATAAAAATTGGAGAAGGAATCTTTGAGGTATTCAAGTTTATTTAAAGGGACTTATTTTTGTTGAACTGTTTATAACCAACAGATTTGTTAGTTATACCATTGTTGGGGATTAAGTGAGCCTGTTGTATTGCTTTTTCTGCAAACAATGCACCTAAAAATGACAACAAAGCCACTAAATTCAGTTCAAAATGTTTCAGGAATCATATATGGAGTATAAGTCGCTTACACCACTGATTTTCGATGTATAACTAACATTTCAGGTGGTTATTTACCGAGGGCTTTAATTTTGTTTTCTTTCACTTAGGCCAAAGTTAATCTTTAACTTCTCAGATCTATCTTCTAGGTAAGTAACCCATTTTTTTATGTTTGTGAAATAAGAATTATTGGTTTGCTCAATTTTATTGGTTGGCCTAGCTGGAAAATTTGTTTTATCGGTTGATCCGAGCAGTTGAAAATAAGTTACGTGTGACCTAATTGTCAGTTGATAACCAAATAGTTCAACAAAAATAAGTCCCCCTTTAAATAAACTATCTCAAAAATTCCTTCTCAGCTTTTCCTGAAAGTTGGCTGAATCATAGGCCTGTATATCGACCCTATATGTGGCTCAGTGTATTATTCCTGCCTGAGCCGGCAGCCTTCGAGTGAGCCCATACCCCTGTTTTCAAAAATCTGTGGATTTTCCAATGGATATGAACAATTTCACCAAGCGGGGGAGTGCGAAGTTTCAGCAGTTTGTCAGTCTGGTGAAACTGAGAACTGCATGATGCTGCCACCTGGCACAAAAGTTGATTTCCTATGCTACAGCATTGCTGTCCCAAGAAATAGTTCCAATTTCATTGCACATTCACAAAATTTCTATTCAACATCGATGTATACCAGAGTCAGACTCGGCAATCACATTCTCTAAGGAAGTAGACAAGGCCATCAGCTCACTCAGAAACAGCCCCGGTGTCTTCCAGACAAAATTGTGTATGTTCCTATGGTCGAAAGTATGTGGACGCTCGCAGGAGCTCGCTGAATAGCACACTAGTCACTAGGTGGCAACACAAGACAGCATATGTTCTGATCTGTGGCAATGCAAGAGCAGTCCACTTGTAGACAGGCAGTTTGTCCAAGGAAACAATACATGTGATTGATATGATGATGATGACTGTCATGGCCACTTGGTGATGCTAATGTGCCATACTGTAATCCCTCTGGTGTTAAATGAAATAAACACTCTCCTCAGGTAACTTCCATCCAGTCCCCGATCCAGTCATCACTACTTTCACTTGTCTTTATTCGATCAACGGGAATTTGTTAGGAGAACCCAGGGGAGTAGACCCAAAGTCGACTATCTAACTTCTAAAATGACTATTTAGAGGGAGATCCAGCTGCACCACCAACTTGGATTATTGAAGAGTTTGTAGGCCTATGTTGCATAAATTTTGCAATAGTTTCTAAAAGTGATGAATTCTTATTTTAAGGTGTTAAAAATATCACCAATGCAGATAGGTAAAGTTGGCTACTCGACTGGCTACCCGACTGCTGCTGCTTTTCTGTGGCTGGCTACGGCTTGCAGTGGTTTTGGCTGCTACTGCATGGCGGCTCATGGCTGTGGCTGACTGGTCTAACCAATACAGATAGGTAAAGTTGGCTACCGGAGCACGGCTGTCGGGGAGCCAGGCTCTGGTAGCCAACTTTTCCTATATATCTAACCAATACTCCATAAACCGGATGAATTTCTTGGTCAAATAAAGAGAAATTGTACGGAGACCAGTGATGATTGGATGGAAGTTTCCCGAAGAGAATGTTTATTTCCATTTAACACCAGAGGGATTGTAGTATGGCACAACAACATCACCAAGTGGCCATAACAGTTAGTTCCTATTGGGAAAAAATGCAAAGGTTCAACTTGAACTTCTTCCCCAGGTCATGAATGGTCCCCAACAAAAATAAGTCCCCATTTACAAAAAATTGAATATCTGAAAGACCTCTCTCCCGAATTCTATGAAAGTTACCATAAGCCTGCATATTGACATTGTGCATGTGTATTTGTAGTCACTCATCATAAATGCATTGGGTCAATATATTTAGTCATTAAAATATAAAAGAGGTGCACCAAGAAGGTACTGAGATAATGAGATTTGAAATCCAGACTTAGACACGATCCAAATCTTGGCCCATTATATTTCAAAGAGCCCCGAAAATTTACCTGAAAGGTACTGAGGTGTGAAGAGTTCCTCCGTGGCCTAATGGGTAAGAGTGCTTGTTTGCACAACCACTGGCTTTGAGGGCGTGGGTTCAAATCCCACCCCGGAACTCAATTTAGTCCGAGCCCATGGGACATTAAATGGAGGCGGGTTGTATCCAGTGTTCTATGCTGGGGCAACTGAAAGACCCTGGGCATCCCTGAATTAATAGGGTATGTACCAGACTCAAAGTCTTCTCATCTCATCATCATACGGCGATCGCCTGCCTGGATATAGCCCACTAAGGTGCTGCAGAGGCGTAAAACACAATCAAACAATCAAAACAAAACTGAGGTGTGAAAATGCTATTTTTCACACTTTCAAGCAACTGTTTACCAACAAAAAAATTATTAACAAAATCTGAGTCGGTTGAGTATCATCCCTAATGGTGAGCCTGAATCTTAGAAAAACTGGCTCTTAATTGTACATTTGGTTGCCTTAATTTGAAGTTAGAATTCAAGTTATTGCATGCCTGCATTTGAAACTGACACTTATCTTTCCCACTTCAGCAGTAGATTCTGTAGGTTCTCTTTCCACAATCATATTTCAAAGCAAGGTGGACACACTCTTTAGAGTGCATAGACCCACTTCCATTTCTTATGTGTTTTGACATCGAACACTCTGGTTAGCCCAAAAAATGTTTGCTCCGAGTTTAAACCGTATGTCCCATGATGCCCTATGAAGATACTATTCATCACCAGAGGTTTGCTGTGATATCAATTACATTGCTGTGGCTTAAATAGGGACTGAGATATTGGCAATTTTAAAAGGCATTTTTGTGCATCCGTAGCACCAAGACCAGTTGCGCCAGCGTTCCGTAACTTGGTGTGCATATTACACAAGTTCAGGACAATAATTTAATATTAATTTTTCTGACTTTCAGCTTCATATGGGCATTCTTTCTCTGTTTTCAATAACCCAGAAACACGCAGTAAAAACGGACAGACTCAATGGCAGTTATCAGGCATATGAGGCAGTTAACATAGTTTAAAAGAAGACAAATAACAGTGTCTATATATACCATTTATTTCGTCTCAACAAAAGACATACAAATACAGCACAAATCAGCGTAAAAATTAACAAAAGGTGATATAAAAGAGAATGAAGTATTTACAATAGAAATAAAAACAAAAGAGCACTGGTCACACCTAGCTAACAGCAATGAAGTCTATCATTGCCTGACATTCACAAGCAGTAAGTTTTGTACACCAAATATGGTCTCGCATCTCAATCAATTCTTGTATCTGGAAAGCTGTTCTAATGTCTTCTCTTTTACATTCATATCTCCATTTGTAAAACATACTATTACATAGTTCAGTAACTTTAAAAACCTTACATAGATTACTGCTTTGAACAAGTCCATCTTTTTCACAACAAGAAAATAAGATATACTTTAAATTCGTACCTAACGTTGAAGAACTTTTAACAGCTTGATGATTGCTATGATATCATGATCCTAAATAAATTAAATTATCGCAGGAACATTTATCCTAACGAAAAATTAAGTCAGAAATAACCATAGACATTTGGGATGTATTTCCTGACTGATGTCTGACATTTGTCTTTGTAACTCACTTTTTAGTTATGTCATGTGAAAATGTCAGAAAAAATTTATAAGAGACTTTGCAAGCTTCCAAATGCTTCATTGTAGCACACTTGGTAAGCATTTTAAAATTTTCTTCTTCACACAAAACTTGAAGGAACAGCTCAATGCGGTTGGCTTGAACTGGCACATTTCAAGAGTGTGGACATTTCCCCAGATTTTTCTATTCGTTGATAACTTGATAATTCATGGAGATGTGAAGATGCATTGCGCCCAGCATCATCAAGAGATGCCAAGATGGATGGATGTTTGGGGCTTTACGTCCTGTATTTATGCACTGGGTAGGCTAATTAGGACTTGAGGAGGACACGGCAATGAGGCGAAGTCAAGAGATGCCAAGGAAACAATCCAGATTATGCAAGTATCAATATTAAGCATATTATTACAGCGAAACACTTTGACATAGAATTAAAGTGGACTGTGGCATGGTGAAAACGGCACTTCATGTGTCATCATGCTGATGATTTGTCATGATCAAACCCAATACTTTCAATGTTAAGAGGGATTGAAGGAGACTTATCCCACTTGTTGGTGACAGCCAAACGAAAGGATTATGCATCTGATTTTCACTCTAAAATTTGTTATGAGAAGTCAAATGGTTTACTCTTGATCATGACTAATCAAACAGCCTCTATGTTTCCCATGTTGAAAGTAGAGAAGATGACACTTCAACGGCTATCATGAGTCAGGAAGTGCCATTTTCACGTTGCCCAGTCAACTTTAATTCTATATCAAAGTGTTTCACTGTAAAGTGGACTGTGGCACTGTGAAAATGGCACTTTGTGACTCATGATAGCCGATGAAGTGTCATCTTCTCTACTTTCAACATGGGAAACATAGAGGCTGTTTGATTAGTCATGATCAAGAGTAAGCCATTTGACTTCTCGTAACAAATTTTAGAAAATCAGATGCATAATCCTTTCGTTTGGCTGTCACCAACAAGTGGGATAAGTCTCCTTCAATCAAATTAACATTGAAAGTATTGGGTTTGATCATGACAAATCATCAGCATGACGACACACGAAGTGCCATTTTCACAGTGCCACAATCCACTTTAATTCTATATCAAAGTGTTTCGCTGTAAGGGAAATAATGGGTTGACTGCCATAATCGTCACATCCCTGCTGTTGAGTCTGACCAAAGCCCCACCATCCACCAGCTAGAATAAGAAGTACATTTCAAGTTCTAAAAAAATCGAAGCAAGATGATAAAAAAAAGAAGAAAAAACGAAAAAGCAAACAACACAACAGCATAAAAGGGTTTTCTCTTTTTTTTATTGGATAAAAAGAATCTAGGCCTAGTTGAAATGCTGGGTCCCAATGGATGAAAACCCTGATAATAGGTCCCAGGCAGGTTGCACAGTAAGGCAGTGTGGAATCAGGAGCAATGTCAAACCAGAGGCTAATAAATCAATGAGTTGGTGAATTCCTGTCTGTTTGCTGTACATTGTGGTCTATGAGTGATGACCATTTGTGACCAGTGGTCATTCTAAGCCATGATTGTGTGTATGTGAGCTGAGCTGGCCTTTGCATTGCTCCCTCTTGGCAACGGCTATAATAGGCTCCAGGCAGCCATAGCGGGCCACAGCCAGGCCATAGCCAGGCCACAGGTGCATCTTGTATAGGCCCTAATGACGAAAAGTCAGCCGTGCCAAAGCTACAGGCCTCAGGGCATGAGCTGGAGACGAAGGAGTGTGAGGAGAGGGGAGAAGGATCCTGAAGGAAGAAGAAGGATGCTTGAACACCAATGGCTAGGCTCTATGCATGTGGTACTCCATGCACTACCTGGCCTGTTTATAATGTGGCAAGACAATGACATTAAGACAATGGCATTCTTGACACAGCCAAGACAGACCTCTGAAAGTAGATAAATCCGTGTATGTCTATATCACATAAATAAGATATGGCCAATCAAAGTAATTTGTAAATGACACATGCAATTCGCAAAGTTAGACATTGTCAAAATATTCAGCCACAGCTAAAATGGCCATGGCCAAGGCCTACCAACTCGCATATTTTCATAGTTGTGCAAACAGAATATGAAGCAAGTTTCGTCTTCCGAGTACTGGTGGATCGGCCAGTTGGCTAAAAATTGAAGGATTGTTGAATATAATTTAAGGCACTATATTTACCATGGATGGTTCATAAAATGCCAAACTGAACTGCAAATCAGTGCCAACTCAGTAATCTCAGGCACACATAAGTTTGTTAGTTCAAAAAGCATCGGGAAAGCCTCATAATGACACTTGGTTGGTTAGGAGAAATCACCTCTGCCTCAAATCATGGCGTTTCTTTGCGGATGGTAGTGAATTGGAATTTGCAAGATGCACCTCTGTTAAAATTGAGTAAAAACTGGCAGGCATATCTTTCAGCAAGATCAAGAGTAAGCATATAGATAGGCCTTGCTTGGTTAGTGGTGTAGGCCTAGATGTTGTTTCATCACTTTGTCATGGAGTAAGACTCCCAGCAGCCAGCTGACATGAGTGATGGCCAGCATCCAAGTATCATTCGCCTGTTTAACTCCCAGCAGCTTATTGCTCCCATAATCGGAAAAGAGTAAGCCTAGCAAAGCAGGGTGCCAGCCACAGTGAGCCACTAATACAGGGAAGCTTTGTGCGTCACTAGCAACCAGGTTGACACGCAATCTTTGGATACAACTGCAGTGCGCATGTTCAGTGGCCCCAGAGGACAACACCCTGTACCCTGGTTGCTATGCTTGTGGCTAGCAGTTGCTAATGGAAGGGCTACTTTTCTTTCGTGCTCTTTCATACCCTCGCCACGCTCCAGGTCATCCAAGCCATGACATCAGAGGGCCTGGGGTAGTAGTTAGAATCCCTACCCTCAATGCACTCTTGAAAGCTGCGACAAGCAACACTGTTCCGATCTTCGAGGGCTCCAGTCACGAGACTGTTGTTTATCACATCACAAAGAATATACTGTTCGATTTGGTTGCATTTCAAAAGAACAAAATAACTTGTAGCCCAGATCTGGAGAAGTGCATCTGATGTGACAAGGTGTGATACAAGGAGCTTAATTTGTCCCTATCGTATTGTTCGTATACTGTTTATTGGCTGTTTTAATTTAGGGAGCTTGGAACCTGCTTGTTTCATATACTGTATCACTAATTAAATTATTGTTCACAATTTAATGATTGGCGTTTTAAATATTGACAAAAGTATGTTTCCGAATGTTAATATATCTATAGGCAAAGGCTTAACATATTCTTCAAAGTAGGCCTATATACCATTTCACAAATTTCTCCTCGCGTTATAATTGCAAGCTTGTTCTGTAGTAAAATACAGGTTTAGTCGCGTTCTTACTGTTGTGCAGATGCGACAAGGCAGTGACAAGGCTAAGTCGGATGGTAGAAAGCCAATCAGCTTAGGGGTTGCCAAACTTGGATGTCGTGATTCGAGGAAATTAAACCCAAAAAATCTGAGTACCATTAAAAGGGCAAGCAGCCCGTGTAGTCATTGTTGCAGATCCAAATTAGGACTGGTGCCTGCCAGTTAATAATTGGCAACATGTAATTATGACATTATATGGCGAGTTCCAGCATGATTAATTGCAGTGGCGTGACTAGCAGAGAGCCCAGGTTTTTGTGATAGAAAAGGTCCTAGGTCGACCACCATTAATGCTGCGTATTCCTCACCAGAGGTCGTCTTTGTCGTGCTTCCGGTCGGTCACGTGTCACCTAATAACCCCCTCCAGCGGTCAAGTAAAGATAAAATGCTAATTAATCTGTCTATCCTTCTATAACATCCAAGCGTGGGGCAAGGCTGCTGGGTCTTTGTTTGGGAGGCTGGAATTGTCGTGCTAAAATTATGAATGTGCTCATCTAGATGATTATTAAAAGAGTGAGTAGAGGTGGGGTCTGTGTGACAGCACTGTGGCTGTTTTGATCAGAAGAAGCAATTAACCCTCCCTCGTCACAGCTCCACAGTGGATCCATGCTGGTCAGGGCCCTTTGGCCAAGCAGGCGGTCTGCATGGTCATCCTAATTAGGCAAACAACGGAGAAGCTGTAAAAATGACCCCTGGTCATGCTGAGGTCAAGCATGCATCTGGTCAGCAGCCATCAATAGCAGTTTGGCACGACAGAGGCTGTTTTTATCCAGTCAATTGATGTGGCTCCCCTTGCCAGGCCTTGCTCGGCCTTGCTCCCCTGCAACACAATTATGGGATCAGCTGCTCAAGTCAACCTTGCTCACATGTGAGGGATGCGGAATGCAGCTGACCTCTGTGGTTTGATCTGCAGTTTGATCTCAGGTTTGATCTTAGGTTTGATCTCGCCATCTATTATGCGTCTTCAAAGAGGCGTCCAACACCTTCCAATTTCACTACCATCCGCGATGAAACACCATTCGAGCATATATACGTATCTTCTCCTAACCAACTAATTAATCATATAAATTAAACCAAGGTTGTTTGCTAACCCTAATCATTGGGTGGTTAGATGTTCTTTTTTGTGTGGCACATTAGCCTTGCTAAGCTACTAATGTTAGTACTTTTTTTGCCACATCACTATCAAAAACATTTGGAAAAGCAATTTTTTCCCTGAAATTTCAGGGATTTTCAGGCTGAAAATTTTGAGTCTTTCAGACTTTAGTTTTGGGGTCAATTTGGGCAATTATCTTTTGGGCAACCCCCACCTCTCAAATTTATTGACCTCCTACGACTTTCCAAAAAAAAGAGATAGGCCTACAATATGATGTAACATTATCATTGCACCCCGGATATTCAATGTAACACCTCAAATGACACAGAGCACTGTTAATTTACATGTAGTATGCCTTACAGATTCCCATGGAGGGTAGGGGGAGGGGGTTGTGTCCAGACTCAGTCACCATGGAACACTGTTGTCGCATGATAGTCTGTAGCCTTGTGCCTGCAGGGTATGTTTCAGGGAGCAGGGCTTCGGTTTGCAAGAGTCCTCTCTGGGGAAACCCCTTCTCCCAAGTGCATGCTGGGAAGGTGTGATAAACCAGAGAGTTAGCACCCAATGAACCCTTGGAGCCATATCAACAGTCAAGATACTACAACTCATAGTGATTCACTCATAATAGTCAACATGGGTATGAGGCTAACTCCATAACTTTTGGAAAAATGTCATGGTGCACACAGGGATCCAATGGCAATTATGTTTAAGTCATCAGACCTTGAAGTAACTAGTGCTAGTTACTTCAAGATCAGACATAAATAATAAATGCATCATTATGCATGTACATTTATATGTAAACATACCGTCGAACAGATGACTGTATGGCACAGACAGCTAACATAGCTTGTTGTTTTCAGTTATGATAATCTGTCCATGGTCATAACTTACAACAACAAGCTCTGTCATTTGTCAGCTCAAACTTGTTGAGTCAAAGGAATTGTGCAACCATCTCACTCATTCATTTAAGCTGACTCAAAATTCAAATTTCACAGTGCGAAAATGATGGTCTTCTATGTAAGCCTTCCATTTTTTTGTGAAATAATGTGTAATTGCCAAATAATCCAGTTAACAAATAAACCTTTCCAAGGACACAACATTAATTTGCTGCACAGGAGTGATGAAGCTCATAATACATGAATGGCTTGAGTATATCTGCTGGTCGTGGCTGGCGTTTTTGCATAGCTGTGCTGTTCAGTCGTTTTGCTTCTCTCGAAGGATGGACGTTTAGGGCTTTAAGGTCAGCTGACATTTGACAGACACCACAATAACGAAGAGCTACAAAGCGCCACCTGTCATCTGCTAGGGCCAACCGGAAGCATGTGCTATCCTTCCTTCCTGTGGTCAGATCTCACTGGGGCCTCAGGTCACCCCCTCCAAAACCCAGCTCATTATGGAAATGGTTCAGCACCACACTTGGATCTATGGATCTGTGCTTGTCTTCATAAGGCTAAACAAAGCCTTCCACTAATGGGTCCGTAGATATAATGTAACTAAACTAAATAATAGGTAATTCAGATGTTGGATTGTTGGTTACATATCATCATATCAATTATGAGGACTGCATATATATTATTTGCCAACAGTTACTGTTCTATTGTGTCTGACACTATATATGTATTTGTCATATCGTGAATAAGAGCTGTCCTTATATTAGCAAATCAATTTGATCTGATTGTTGTCTCAATGTGGTGCTGGGACTTCCAGACGATCCTGAGACGGTTTGAGAGTCTCAAATTGAGACAGATAAAGATTGGATGGTAGTATTGTTTCTGTTTGGGGTACAGTCAGAGATTGCTGAAACTATTTGAGATTGCTATACGTGGCCTCGTACAGAAGAGGAGGAGTGGCATGAAACAGACCAGGCTCACCAGTTGCATCCTGCAAGATTCCTCCAGGATTCCTCCTTCATCCCAGTTAGCCCTTTCTCCGAAATATGCTTCCCCAACCCCTCTGTCTGTGTCAGCACCAGGCCAGTATCTGTCTAAGCCTTTCTCTATCAAATGACCAGCTCATACATCTGGCCAATAAACATGCCAAGTCCCCAGATCTATGGCATTGTCCACACCCATACAACATATTGGTCCAGCAGCCAGGGTACATTTCAGCAATAAGCATCAGGTGACCACCATTGTTCTTCTAATCCCACTGATTCCCTCCTGACTGATTGGAAAGGTCGCTTTACCAATTGATCACCGGAAAGACCTGGGATTCTCGGCCATCAAGGATTTGTGAATCAATTACTTAAATATATCTCTGGTATACGCAAATCTGGATTACCTAGAACTTGGATTATGAATTTATATTGAGAAACTAATTTATTGTTCTAAGGGCCTGGTGCAAATTTTTGCGTATTTCAGGTGAAGCAAGACTTCTATCTGCCATAAACCACACTCAATTAAGTGTGTATCAGCCTATAGTACCATATTTTGGTTTGAGTAGCCATGTCAATAAATGTTTAAAATTTCAGCAAAATCGGATCACTGGTTCAAAATATATGAACACTTGAACACCCAGAAAATGATATAATTTTTTACCATTTTAGCATGATGTGCAAAATTTTGCTGATGTAAAACACGTAGTTTTGATAACAATATACAACATTTGGTTGCTAAATTGCAGCCATGGAAGTTCTAGAACTGCGTCTAGCAATTGATTTTTGATACTTTGTGTACACATCAAGGAGTGGCAATCACGGTGCCAAGTCGCAAATGATGCCAAAAAGTTGTCCCAACCCTAACGCACAGTTTCTGGTTTTACCCATGCAGTCCCACTCAGACATGCTGAGCGCCAACAATTTGTCATTACGATATCTTTCCTTTAGAGTAACTCAGTTCATTACCCCAAGAAAAGATGCCCCTGCACCTTTGTATTTACAGCTGATGCCAAAAACTGTTGATTGTTCCAACCCTAACATTCTGTCCCGACCCTAACATCTTCTGTCTAGCACTTCTGCTTGCCCCGTGCAGCTTTCTGGCTTAAACCAGTGATGCAGTTGCGCCACTGGCTACTCAAAAATAGCCTTTGATGTGTTTGTTCAGGTTTTAGACTGAAAATATTTATCTCAATAGATACAGGGAATCAGGAGAATTCTGAGCCCTTGATGAAAATGGAGGAGAAGACGTAATTGTAGTCACAGTTTAACGCTGAGTTGGTTAGATTTTAAACACAACATACATAGCTAGCTACACTTTGCGGCAAGATTCAGTATAAACAACACTTTTATTTTTCATCTCTCTGTCACGCTCTTATCTGCACCAGGCCCTAGCAAAGTGAACATATCAATAATCAAAACTTGTTAAATCGTAACAATAGATTCAGATTCAGCAATAAACAACAGATGGAAAGTTGTTGGAGACCTTCTCAAAATTGACAAAACTTGAAAGTCTCCTGCGACACATTTTAAACAGAATTTTTCTGTATATACATTATTGCTCGCAAAATTAATAATAATTAATTTTAATGGCTGCACATTATTTGAAACCTTCCTTTTGGTCCCCCCTGGAAAATTGATAATTTTTGTGGTATTACAAGATAGAAATAAAATTTCGATATACAATGTATATGTATGGTATGCATAGAATGTCAACTTAATGTTGATGTGCACAGCTGGAAAAAACATTGTAATGTCGCATGTGAACGCCACTTGTCTTGACATATATTCAACTGACTTCTTTTTGGGTCAAAATTTGAAAAACTTGAAATTTCAACTGAAAAAATTTTGAAAATTGTTCGCTCCTGAAATGCCTTTTAAAGTTTGCGTTTGGTAGGTCAAACAATCAGCTATCACTGCACTTTCCTGTCCAAGGGTTCCAGTGCTCTGCTCATCTGTACTGAGGTGATAAACATAGTTGTAATGTTTTGGACCGTCATTAAAATCACACTTATAACTAAAAAATCCTGACCACTTAGGGCTAATATCCTTGTCTGTGACAAATGACAACAATAGGTCCTCGGTGTGCCTTCCTGCCATCATGAATTATTGTTAAACACTGGAGACAATAATTTCAGACTTATCAAATTTTGACCCTTTTGCTTCTTTATGAAAAATATGGCCATTCATGAGTGAGAGTCACTTGCACCTGGTTCGGATCAGTTGGCTGAACCTCCCTCTTGTGCACAGAATGGTCCAAGATGTCTCCACAGAGCACTGTAGGTTCAACTCAAGGTCACCACAATTTCTAAATTTTCTTGGTTTTGCTATATTTGTGGTGTCCAGCAGGCTTGAGCATTGTCACGAATTAAAAGTGTCCATTGAAGTGTTCTCTGTCATGAGGTACCATTTCCTCTTTCATTGGCCCATATTGTTTTGGACTATTCTGTGCAAAAGAGGGAGGTTCAGCCAATTGATCTGAACCATGTGCAATTTGTGCATGCTTGTGATTTTTACTGAGGAAGTGCCATATTTGTCTAAAAGATGCAAAAATAAGTTGGCGGAATCCATGTCAAGACAAGTGAAGGCTGAAGTCAAAGCAGGTGGCAATCAACACTGTATTGAGATGTTTCTTGGTACAAGTACACATCAAGATCAAGTTGACTCTTATTGCATGTTTGAAATTTTGTGTTGATGGTACCATTTTTGATGGTATTTCAGTAAAAAAACAAAAAAACAAGAGGAAATGTTCAACTTCAAGATAACCCTTTGCCACAAACATTATTTACAATATTATTTAATTCTAATGTCAGGGAAAAAATACTTTTACTTCCAGACATTTATGGGCAATTTTAAGAATTTTGAAATCCGAATTATTCTGGCATGTTGATCAAAACAATCAATATGTCTTGAATGATGAAATTTGTGAGACATATGTTTTGCACAGACTTTCTGCAGATCACATCTGTTAAAGTAAAGTATCTATTTGTGGTATTTTCCAAAGCCTTTAATTGTGCACATTGTATGCATCTTGAAAGTTACCATTTTCAAAGTGTCCATTATGTTCGTGTATGTCCTCAGATCACCTTTGGTTCAGGCAGTATACAGTAGCAACAGAACAAGTCCGGACATCTGGCGAACTGCAAATGTAAGTGCAATCTTTGAAAATAGGCAACCGCTACACTGTAAAATCGGACTCGCTGATTCAGCTCAATTGATTGAGTGAGATGGTTGCACAAGTTGATTGAACTAACATAGATTAATGTTTTAAGCTGAGATAACTCAAAATACTTAGCTGAGATAGCTCAAAATACTAAGCTATGTTGACTAAGGTATTCAAGCTGAGAAAACTCAAAACAATGAGCTGTGTTGACTTACAGCTCAAAATATTGAGTTTTGTTGACTTATTGATCCAAGCTGACACAACTCAAAATGTTGAGCTGTGTTGACTTATTTTTAGTTGTTTTTCATTTATATTTGTGTGACCTGTCTTATATAGAGTTATTTATGAATATGGGCTGTAATCCCGAAATATTGTTTGATCTCTCAAGGGGATCCACCTGATCCAGTATGCTTCATTTTAGCACACCATGGACAGGCCCAAGATTCATTCAACAAAGACAAGGAGATTTAAAAATTAATTTCTTGTGAATAAATCCCAATGGCCTGTGGCTCATCTGAGTTGGTATACAGTACTAGAAGCCTATATTTGAACACACTCTGACTTGGAAATGTTGGTTGACGTATGAAAGCATGCATCTAATTACTCCAACAAATTAATTAAAGAGAGATAAAAATAAAAAAGTAACCAGCTAAAGTGGTGTGCTACTCATTTTTTCTCTGGGATAGTGTAATATAAATGTTCTTTTTTCTTGTAAGTAAATAATTATTTAAAACTAAATTCAGTCTTATGAGAAGTGCTTGTTATAGATGGCGCTATATGTGGCATGACTGAGATGTCAAGCTATCTGCAACAACTGAAGCTTTCATGTTTTCACAGCTTAATGTTATGATTCGTTTGGACAACTTACAGCATTGAGCTATCATACCTTGACAACTTATAGGATTGAGCTATCATAGCTTGAAAATTATTAACATTCTCCAGTCTGGTGAAACTGAGAACTGCATGCTGCTGCCACCTGGCACAAAAGTTGATTTCCTATGCTACAGTATTGCTGTCCCAAGAAATAGTTCCAATTTCATTGCACATTCACAAAATTTCTATTCAACATTGATGTATACCAGAGTCAGACTCGGCAATCACATTGTCTAAGGAAGTAGACAAGGCCATCAGCACACTCAGAAACAGCCCCGGTGTCTTCCAGACAAAATTGTGTGTCTTCCTCTGGTCGAAAGTAGGTGGACGCTCGCAGGAGCTCGCTGAATAGCACACTAGTCACTAGGTGGCAACACAAGATAGCATATGTTCTGATCTGTGGCAATGCAAGAGAAGTCCACTTGTAGACAGAACATTCTCAGTTAGCTCAAATTATTGCATCAACTCAGTTTTCAAATTTTACAGTGTACAAGGCCAACAACCACAGACCATGCAGTCTCGCTTACTTGCGTATGTTGCGAACTTTTACAACATATTGTTTGCAAAACAAGTCATGGAACATCCAGAAACATAGGCTGCACGGCAGCATACCCTCGGCGCTATTACGCAGACAGTGGAATCAAGTGGCCCCCGGGGGGTGGGGGCTTTGGGGGGCCGGATTGCACAAATGTTTATGGTCGAATTTCCATGAATTTTCTATAAGCTGATTTTTTATTTTTCTTGACCGAAATTGTCCAAAGCCACAGAATTGGTGTAGGCCTATATAAGATATTGTGTGTTTTTCATGACCCCCGAAACTAGGGAGAATGTCGTTATTTTATCTCATTTTACGTTAACTCTGAAGCCCTGCCTGTTTTAGTCATGGTTGGATTAAAGTGTTTGGTGGCTGCTTGTAATTGTTGAGCTTCAAATTACACTGTATATAGGATTTATTATGGTATATATTGGCAGATAGGCAATTAAGGATCAATGGATCATCTAGAAAAAGGTTTTTCCATTGCTTTTGTTTAGAAATACTGTCCTTTTATTGCATAAAGAAGTACTTTTTTTTTAAATTAAAACATGCTGGGTACACTTCAGCAAAGCCTTCAGTGAATAAGTCAGACACACCCCCCAAAGAGACATCATCTTATTTCAAATACCAAATGAGAAACAAGAAAGTCAGTCTCGGCACTTCAAGTTTTCAGCAGCAAAATTGAATTTATGAGTGTAGCTCTTCATACCATTATATATTGGTTTTTTTTTCTTGGTGCCCAATGATTTTGACCAAGTTGGTATATATGGGTGGCATTGCCTTCTCTACCCAGTTCTTCATTTCACCCCAACAGTGGGCGGAACAACTTACCCTGTGGCAAAACTTATCCCGGTCTCCCCTAGATAGATAGATAGATAGATAGATAGATAGATAGATAGATATATAGATAGATAGATAGATAGATAGTTAGTTAGATAGATAGATAGATAGATAGATAGATAGATAGATAGATAGATAGATAGATAGATAGATAGATAGATACTAAGTCGATCTACAAGCAGCTGTTAAAGTGCCTGCACATTTTTTTTTTTTGGAGATATTCTGCATTGCCTTTACTGATTATTTTTCTGTTCATACAATTGCCTTCCTAGTATTTATAGCCCACCAAAGAAGCCTCGTCAAATTTCAAAATACCTCCAAACCTTTGAACAGCTTTTTACCTGAGTGGCTATAATACTATTTGTACAAAAGGGCAGAATGTCATTGAGGGGTGAATTCGTAAATATATTCTAGTTGGGTTATTTTTTCTTTTCTTTCTTCCTTCAGTTGGTTTTTCTTGGTGTCTGTAACTTTGTTAAGAAAGTGCCAGAGCGTGTTTCCTGTGTATGGAAACATAAGTACTTTTTGTAGCCTAACTTATTTCTCTGTTTTACTGGCAAACATATATATTGTATACATATACATATTTCCATCAGCCCGATCATTTGACACGTTCATGGCACACTTGTGAATATTTTGAGGTTTAAAAACATAGAGTGAGTAAAAAATTTAAGTTTTGAACCAAACTCTGAAAAAAATATATACTTAAAACAGACCAAGCAAATGCTGGCTAAACAGTTCAACGAAAATAAGTCCTCCTTTATGAAAACTTGAATGTCTTAATGTCCTCTGTTCCTGTTACTAATATTAAAAAGGTTTGCATATTGACATTGTGCCTGCATATTTGTAGCTCAATTGCTACATTTTTGTCTGAGCCAGCAGACCTGAGTGCAAGACTGCACGTACCCCTCTTTTCAAAAGGTTAAAGCTTTGAATGTTCCGAATTTTTTTTTAACCAAAACTTGCTCAAACTCCACTCAAATTATTTATAATGTCACCCAAGGAACTTAAACTGTGAAAATGTTGCAAAAGAAGTTCTCAATCGTCAACTAAATATGACTGAGAAACAAATTTTCTCCCATCACTTGATGAAGTATGCCTTTCCATCTGTTGTTCTGTTTAAAATGAAAAAAGAATTTTTCATTTTCTCTCGCAATTTTCACGTCACAGCACTCATTAGGTAGGCATCAGTTAGTATTTCCAGTCTTCGACTGATTTTACAAAGTATTTTGTCATTTCTGGAAATGTAGTACTGAATTTTATGGGAAACGGTGTGGCAGTTTATCTCAAAGTTTTTGACAGGTCTACGTACGGATGGACGGATGAGAGGACAGACAAACGCGAATAAAAACATACATATTGTGGCCATAGGGCGAGGCTTAATAATCTGATTAAGTATATCAAAAAGTTCTTATGTACGAAAAGCCTGTGACATCATGTTACCATTTGATACTTGACTAAATTGTAAGTAAAAATGTATATATTTCGATTTCTCATATTTATTACAGCAATGATAAAACGGAAGCTATGAAATATCAACAACTTAAGTCATACAATTAAATTACAAACATTTATTGCAATTTTATTTGCTCTGTAATGACAATGATATCCAATTCCCAGAATTTTTATGAAGTTTAAGTACCAGAAGATGAAGTGCTTGAGTGACCCCACAAAACCTGACAAAAGAAGCGAGTGCAATACTGCATTTGATAAAGATTAAACGATGACATGAAATGAGCAAAATAAAACACTAATACATTAGACAGGTACCCATCTGTGTCTCCTGTCTGTAAAAAGCAAGACTTGAAACAAATTCTGATTTTTTTGTTGTTACATGTAAAGTGACTACTTCCTTGTCTTTGTAAAAGAAGTGTTTATCATTATGAAGGCCATGCACTTCGATTGCCCCATGATTAAAAGGAATTGTTATGCAAGTACCCTTCTCTACACAACATTTTGTTAGACTAAATTTGAAAGTGTAAGATAAAATTCATACTCAGCAATGAACTAAATTGAATTCACATTTGTAGTTTACAGTCCTCGTCATACTTACGTGGAATCTCAAGTTCTTTTCTATGCTGTTGAACTGTGATGTCAGAGATGACTCTATTCTGGCATTGCAATATATGTAAATTAACTACAAGCTGTGATGTCATTTCAAACTGGGTCAGATTCCCCAGCTTCTAGCCAATGTCCTCCTGAACTGAGCGTCACAGTTTCAACATAGTGTCCGAGTAAGAATTTATCAGGGATAGCCCCTACAACCACATCATCACAGCTTGATAGCCAATGGGCTGACGGTAAACTAAGCATCACAGTTCAAACATTGATATATTGAAGGAGGTATTACATTGTGATCCCAATGATTTATCACAGCAATCATCAGTCAAATGCTACCAAATGGCAGCTTAGTGAGCATTCACAGAAGACGATTAATCTACAAACTTGCTGACTTACAACTTTAAACTTTGATGGAAGTTGGTATAAACCAAAGGCTTTGACAATTTGTTTGTAAGCACATGGCTTATGTTATGTATATTTGTTCTGACAGCCCATTGGCTGAGAGGCTGTGATGTCAAACTTGTATGGGTTTTCCCAGATACAATTTTCACTCTGACACTGAGTTGAAACTGTAATCCTCAGTTTGGTGGATTCGCATTGGCTAGAAGCTGGGGAATCTGACCCAGTTTAAAATGACATCATATCTTGAAGCTAACTTAAATATATTGCAATGCTAGAACAGTGTCACCTTGATCTGACATCACAGTTCAACAGCACAGAAAAAAACTCGAGATTCCACGTAAGTATGATGAGGACTGTAATGTTGCTTGCCATTGGTAACACATGAAGTCATTTCAGAGCGAAATAGCAAAAGCCTTTTTATGCAGCAAAGTTAGCGGTGGCAGAACTGTTACAGTGGTCAAGGTAGTTTCATGTTTTTATAGTCATCTCCAGTTGAATGTCGATCCCAGAAGTTTCTGGGAATGCCAAGGCTGCAGATTAATGCAGCAACTTCACTTAAATACATGAACATTGTTAATTGATAGATGGAAAGATTCGTGGATGAATAGGAGCTAATAAGTTGACAGGTGTGACTACAGTGCCGCCTGTAAATAAGTGAAACACATGACATTGTGTCATTGCGTCAATGCTAAACAACCGCAGCCAAACTGCTTGTGGAAGCATGAATTCTCATCCGATGAGAGGAAAACATATTGGGTCATGAAGGCCGATATGTGAGGCATGTAGGATAACAATGGCTGTTAATTTTCTTTGCTCCAGTTGGAGTTAGGTATGGGTCAAAGTCATTGATAAGTAAGTGAAACACAGGCCCAATGTTATCTCATGGGGAAGGGTGGTTCACTTAGGGGAGAGCGGGGCACAGTGAGACAGCAGGCACAGTGAGACAAAGCCCATAGCGTCTAGCTGGTACTGTTGACAGATCAACCCTCTTTTGTATAGTACAAAAAGTAAGTAAGTGAGAGTTTGACCTCTATCCGCAATGTCTACACAGCATATCGAGAGTGGAATTTCAATATTTTGGTTTTTTGCCTGTAAAAGTAAATAATTTTGCTAAACGACTTTTTGTTATAATTCCCAAGAAAATTGTATAATGCAAATCAATTGCCAGGGATTGAAACCTTGATTATTTGTCTTAGATTAGTGAGATGATGAACCACAATACAGGCATCCGGTCCGCAGGATTCAAAAATTTTATAAAGAGAGCTGCATGGGGCACAGTGAGACAGTTGAAGGCGGGGCACAGTGAGACATCACAAAATACACTTGAAACGACCTGAATGTAAGGCTTACAATTCACTATTAAACAAAATGCTTGCTATCAACTACGGATTTTAGTGAGTCATTTCGAAAGAGAAGCATCAGAAAGAATTTTGATTAGTATGTTACAGGTGCGGCAGGTTAAATAAGCCGTGCATGTATCCTGTGCGATGAAGTTTCGAAACATGCTCAAAAAAGGACCTAAAAAATTACCTAGCCAGCTGCTTTTATAAAAGTACTGTAATTTCTGTAGCAACAATTGGTAGAAAAATTCCGCAGGATCTGGGGATCAGCAGTTATGGCAGCAGCTGCCATGTCTCACTGTACCCCGCCTACTGTCTCACTGTGCCCCGCCCACGGGGCACAGTGAGACACTTCACGAGCATGGACGTAACTCAAAATTTCTCCAAACCTGTAAAAGGTAGGAACCTGAAACTACTGGACAATATACCCTACATCATTATCTATAATGTGGACCTTATCTCATTTAACTTATTATGGTCAACATTTTGGAACACTTGAAAATAAAAAAAGTGTCTCACTGTGCCCCGCTCTCCCCTACTTATCAAAGACTTTGACCCATACCTAACTCTGACTACAGCAATGAAAATTGGCTGCCAATATCATGCGTTTCACTTACTTACAGGCGGCACTGTAATTTGTGACAGGAAACAACCTTTCTTCCTATTTAGTCCCGCTGTAGGCAGAGACTAATGTTTTCTACTGTGTATGTCTGTCCATCCATGTGTCTGTCTAACTGTCTATCTGTCAACATGATTGAGGAAAAACCAGGTCATGCTTTCTTATGAAACTCTGAAGGACTTTTCTAATCAACACAACGAAGAACTGATTCGATTTTGTTGAAGATCCATACAACGAATACGCCACAATATATGGATAAAGTATTTTAATATGTATTAGTATCAGCTGTATAGCCTGCCTAAGTGTCACACATGAGTGAGCACTTACCAACACACACCTCTGGTCAGCTCCGCAGTGACAACCATGGGCGGCAATACTAATCATTGAGAGACATGATGTATCAGGGCTAGCAAATGGCTTCAGTGCATCTATATACTAGCATATATATATGACAAATCAAAGAAATGCCCTAGACTTGTGTGTTTTGATATATTTGTCACAGATCCGATCCAATGTGACAGTTGATTATGAAAAACATTTTCTCAAAATTCACAGTTATTGTTGGGTGTTGTTAGTTCTGTAAGTTGGAGAATCTTATCTACTTCTGTCTTTGTCTAACTTCTAAGAGCACAAATATTAACAAACAATGTATAACACTTTGAGATCACTTCTGTTGATGTACTCGTATGTTAATCAGAATTTGTCATGTGATTTTGGAATAGGCTCCCACTAGTTATGTATTTCTTCAATATAAAGGAAAAAATGATACGCATGCCACACATTATCAAAGAAGTGAGATGTACAATGTCAGCTATTGCACTTACACCATATCTGTATGTTATTTGCAAAATGACCCTGCTTCTGCAATCTCCAAATTCGAATTGCATACACTTGTATTGTCTTATAGGGTATTATTGGTATGCATGAGGGTGGTGACAACTGTATATGTATGGCAAAGAGGGAGGCACCACTGCATGCCACATTATTTGTCTCGATTATGCAGCTCCTGACCTTTAAAGTTTCATTGCCACTGGCCCAATCCAACAAACGGCGGGACTATGCACTCTAAAAAGGGCACCTTCTTGTTTTGCATGAATTTGTTTCAATATTCAAAAATGTTTACAGTGGTAGAAATGACCGACTTATTCAAGTCTGTTCCAATCAGGCCAATAATAGCTCTTAATCCTTTTTTTTTTTATAAAAGAGGGGTTACTGTCTCCTCTGTCACGTGATCCAACCATCAGTGCCAGGTCAAGTTGCATTAAAGGAATGGGGCAAGACAAAATGATCACTTTGGGTCAGGTATAGGGCAAGACTAAACGATCAGTGGCCATGTGACCCAGTTACATCCAGCAATTTGCTGCCATGATCTCGTTTCCCGGACACTTAGGCACCGGATATAGCTGCTGACTGGGTCACTTACTGCTCCAAATACCCGGCTCCCTCTGCCTCTCTCCCTGACAGTGTTTTTCTCTGCATTCAGCACCAGTCATGCACATTGCCCAGGCAGTTATAGGGTCACTACATCTGGTACATAAATGATAATTGGTCCGTATGATTGGCTGATCTGGTCTGCTGTCTGTGAAAGCAAATGAGACAACCTTTTAAATAAAATATTTCAGTGGTCAAAGAGAATATAGAGTAGACGTTCTCATACAGCGCACGAGCCTCTATCAGTGCAAGCAATCCAATAATTCCATACAATTATGCAGGTCAAATGATCCTTGTTCATCATTGTAAATGTATGTTCAAAATTCAGAAATTGTAGGTGCACAGGATGTAAATTTAAGGTCATAACCTATATTTTCAACTCCATAACCCATTATGTTCCAGTTTTAGCATCATGGAATTGTAGTAGCAGGGTTGTCTGGATCATTATCAATGAAAGCTCAGTGCTCTCTGGGAGGGGAGGCTGGGTGGCAGGGGGGGGGGGACTCTGCATCAATGGAAGCTTCTGGCTGAACTGCCTTCTGTGGTCTTCAGCTGGCCAATCAGAGAGGAGCAGCTTGCTTAAAGGCAGGTCACAGAGCATGCGCAGTGAGGCAGAGCGCCAGGGAGCCACTGCAGGGACAAGGAGGGAAGCAAGAGAGGCTCACAAAAGGACTGAGGATCGCTACAAAACCATCGTGTCATCTGCTAGGCAGCATCTGGGATGTAAGTCAGACCAAGCTGGATATTCCAAGCTGGCTATCGGACATCTTGGATGCAGGATACGGCTGTAGACAGCCCAGTTTCACCAACAGCTGCCAGCTGGCTGCTGGCCCTGCAGTGCTCTGGAGCTCATGGGTGAGTAGCTTTCATTAACATCATATCTTGACTGCGCACCATAGCATTGTCTCATCAGTGTCCTCACAGCCATTCATCATGCAAGAAGCACCAGCCTCTCTTTCTCTCTGTTTCATTCATCTCATTTCCACTACCACTCTTACTCGTGTATGTACATATCTCAGTTGATCATCGATCCTTTCTCCACACGTTGTGTATTGCATTGATTTTCTGTAGTCCTCAATTCATGCATTGATGTGTGTGGAGTTTTTATGTTCTCAACTGTGTAATATCAACGTGTAATGTTTTAGCTGCCTCCAGGTTATTTTGTCATCCCACACTGTCAGTGTGTTATATTTATTCAGTGCATATAACAGTCATTGACTTTTAATCCGCCTGGTAGTGACTGACATGACCTTTGAATATTTGTTTGATCTGATGGTTTGCTGATATGTGCTGATATGCTAGCAAAGGTCAGTATCACCTAAAAGTGGGCCACGTCAATCACCAAGTAGATCATGTCATATATTTGAATGGAAAAAGTGATATTGCACATGTCCTGGCCAGAATTGTGAAATGTCCTAATTCTGTAATTCAACAATCATGCCTCAGATGCCTGCCTAAAACTGTTGCAGTTGTTTGTTGTGTTCCTTTTGAAATTCAAATTGTGCATTTCCCTCGTTTTTGTCATGTTTAGCTTTTATAAACTGTTCTTGTACTGGTGTGTGGTTTGCTATGAAAAAGAGGTATAAGCCAAGCCATCTGTCCTCCTTGCTGGCCAGATGTCCTTGCCTGTGCTCCTAGGCGCCTCATAGGCCTGTGGGATGGGGCACAATGGCCAAAGGGCCCCAGGCTGCAATTTGATCCCTCACAGGACCAGTGTCCCAACCCCTGCAAAAACATTAGTGGGAGGGACAGCTCGCTGATAGCAAAGAGATAATGACAAAGAGATGGCACTGCCAACATATTGCAGATGCTGACTTTACACAAGCTGATCAGATGTTTATCAATTTCATCATTATTACGGGCAGCCAGCCAATGAAGTTGTGCCACAGGGCAGTATGTCAGAGGTGGATATTTGTATGTTGGTTATCATTTCATCATGTTGGGTTCTATGAATTTCATGAACCTTCGGACTTTACATGAAGTCAAAATCATGCACGAAGTGCAGTCGACTGTGCAATACAGGTGTTACTTAAAATCTCTTTCAACTTTTCAAGGTTTATTAAAGCTATTCAAGTTGTGAGTACATCTATCAAATTGAAACTGAATACAGCTTGATGTCACTCAGGAAGTTATTGGCAAAAAAAGGAAAAAGCCAGAATGACAAGCTTTTTACTTAAACTTAGATAAAGTACTGAGTGCGAAGTACTTGATGGCAAACCTTGAGACTTGATAGACTGTCAGGAGACCTTCGATTTAACCTTGCTGTTGAGCAGCAATTGAACTAGCAAGCTCAGAAGAGCGTTAAGCCAGCCTCTGTCTGCCCCCTCTGTTTGTGTATTTACGGGGGTAGTTTTGTTGAAATATTTAGAGGCGATGTGTTGTTTGGGCTGAGCTGGCAGATGCTGGGAAGGAGCTAAGGGCTTAGCAGGTGCTCTCTGCTACAGGACTTGACCTCTGCTGTTCAGCCTGTTCTCCGCTGCTCTCTACTCACTCTCTGCCTCTCCTTATCCGCCAGGGGGCTGCCTGCTTCCTAGATGGTGCTTGTACTCGCACGTGCTCTAGTCGTGAGTACTCGTCACCCCCTCGTGATGCTGTGATTTCTTGCAGTTTGCTGCTCGTTGTATTGTGCACTAGTTCGGCGTCAACACGCACTGGTCGTGATTCACACCTCCTTCGTTTTATCAATCAGCCAAAATCTCTGATTTACTATTAATCATGGGCAACACGCGATGTGGACGTTTCAGTCTGCAACTTTCTTTGTGTAGCACACAACTCTTTTGTTAATGTGAAGTGAAACAAGAACTTGGCAATCACTGCCAAACTACACCAACATGCCCGGGGCCCCCAATCCATTTAAATGCATACACGTCTTTTTGTGAGCTTACAATGCTCATGCATATTCAGTAATCCATTTCTTGTGGGGACCTTTTTTGCTCTAACTTGAATAGTGGAGAGTTTGGCTCTATTTGCACGCTCGTCTATATTATAACAATATTGTCGTGTTCGTTTCTGGCTGATTTGGGAAATGGGCCACTAACAATTGGTAGTGGCGTTGACATGATAAAGGCCATTAAATGTGACCCAGCTCTGACCCAGGCAATGCCAGGCATGAAGGCCAAGCTTGCTGCTCTTTGATAGCCAGGCCGTTTAATCGCATTGTGGACTGTTGATTGCATGATCCAGGCGGTGAGGAGGCTTCGATGCAATACTGAGGCTTGCTGAAGAATAGGGGACATAGCAGGCTTTGAAGTCTTAAGTGATGTCATGTCATGGACAAGGGACAACAAGGGACAACAAGAGAGACTGGCGAGAGACAGCAAGGGAGGGGAGAGGCAATTAAATGAAAGAGAAAAGAGGCATTGAAGACACCATGTGGCCCACAAGAGGCCATGGTCATTC
Organism: Platynereis dumerilii; assembly: GCA_026936325.1. Taxonomy (NCBI): domain Eukaryota; kingdom Metazoa; phylum Annelida; class Polychaeta; order Phyllodocida; family Nereididae; genus Platynereis; species Platynereis dumerilii. The sequence continues at coordinate 166,998,647 of JAPTHN010000001.1, forward strand.
TCCAATGGAGTAACGAGGCTGGCCATCTGCTCCTGCCAAGCCATTGTCGCAGCCAACAAACGTCTTAAGAAGAATGGATCAATCCAGACCATTTTGATATCGCTGGCCCAAGTTCATTGCCAACCTGCTGACAGGGTGACTGGTGGGCTGGTTGCCACTGTAAGCGTCTGAATCAGTGGCTATCTTTAGTGCCTGTTGCCTTATGGTTGCTTGTTCAGTGATGTTTGTGCCTCTCTAGCCAGCTCCAAACAGAATAAATAGAATTGCAGTGTTTCCGCACATGCATGGTCTGCCATCATCTGGCCTGGTGCTTGTTCTGGCAGCAGTGAGGAGCCCTGTGCTGTGGGCCCTGAGCATGGATCGCTGGCCCTGTGGGTGGGCAGCAGGGAGAACGGTGGGCTGTGCAGCTCAGACGTCAATATGAACCCCATCCGTCCGTCCGACGTCCCCCTTCGACGTGTATGTGTCGACTCAATCAATACTCGACCCCAAGGACCCGCTCAACAGCCTCCTGCCTCCCCATGCCTCCCTCCCTGCCTCTGCCTCCCAGTTCTCTGCCTGCCAGTGTTCACCCTGCCTTCATCTACGTCACTGCAGGGCCATGGTCGGACTGGCAGTGACTGCACCTTTTACGTCAGTGGCCCCGTCACCAGCGAGGACAAGCTGCAATCAAACGGTGTTGTGCTGTGTTGCGGTGACCTGCTGTGACTGACATCTGCACGAGGTCAGATGATCGCCTGCAATTCGTTCTGCAAGCACCAGACTGTGCATCGGGCGGATTCGATTGCAGAACCCTGTGGCCCAGCTGCTCTGAGTGGAGGTTTAGTATGCAATCGGTGCTGGCCGGCCTGTCTGGACAAAGCCTTTGTGGGAACCTGTCCGCTGTGTCTGTGAGTTATTGGCTTACCAGGGACAGCTGCAGCACGCTCGACTCTCTCATCTATTTTCAGTTGCTCCACGAGACAGCAGAACAGGCTCTAGTTATCTGGCCAGTCTCCTTACACTTCGTACACGGAGAAGGCTGTTGCATAGATTGCTTAGGAAGAGGACCGCATCTGGTGCAACGGACCTTCTCGGGGCTCAACAAGCTTGTGCAAGTTTATGAAGCATCTGACATGGTTGACTCCTCGACTGCTGAGCGATAGTGCTTCTGCTACACTGGTTCTGCTGCTGCAACAGTTCAGACCACACCCTGTTGCAGTTCTGCTCCAGCAACTGGTGATGATGATGGGCTCTGCATCACTCCACGTCATCTTGCTGCTGCATCTGCCTTTGATCTCACGAGGAGCAGAATAGACCCAAAGACACTGGAGTACTGGGGAGTACTGATTCTGCTGCATCTATAGTTGTCGTTTTCACTCCAGGCCAGCAGGCTGCCTCAAAGGGATGCTTGTGCCTTTGAAGCAGACTTTAGCTGGTTAGTGCAAACTGGATCCTAAGATGTCAGGCATGGTCACACCCTCTTTGTGTAGCCTCATCCATTCATTGCCACCGGTCTCAAGGTATGTGCTTTTTACAGCTGTTTTGTGTTAGTCATATCTTGCTTTTCTTTGTCACTCTTCATATGGAAAAAGTTTAAAGGATTCCCCTGTGATTACTGCTGATTACGATTCATTTTAGTCACGAAATTCTGTCATTGGGTGACAGCAAGGGTGTAAAAAATGCACCGGATGCTCCCAGTGCCAGTAATTCACAAAACAGAAGCCACAGGAGCAACAGGGACGGGGGGGGGGCAACAGCCATGTGGAGTGGGCTGCTATCGGTTTATGGCACAGGGGCAGGTTTGTGTCACTTCTTTTATGGATTCCCAGTGTTTATTCTTTCACCTTATCAGTTCATAATCGTTGAGTATAATCGTAAAATGTGAACTCTGCGTTAGCAGTGATTGCTTTCTTTGCTGATAAAATGATTGATTGTGACTATGGTCAATGTGGATGTTGGAGGAAAACTAGGGATAGAATCTGACAGAAGAAGACAACTGGTTCTTTGGGATACTTTATGGATACATTTTGGCATTGACAATTTACTGCTCGATTGAGAGAGTACTATGATAGTTCTTTGGGTTGCTACCATCCTGATTCAATACCAGAAGATATCATCCTGAAACCAGCAGAGTGAGAAGACTCTTAAGGTTGTATTGGCAGATCCATATTGAACTGCCCCAAGACGGTTACTGCATCGATGCACTGCCTCGTCATATAGTGGGTGACTGGCTTCTTGAAGCCTTCTTGTAGTATTGAAAAGAGCAGCTAGTTTCCCTTCCGGGGTTTTATGTCCACATGATGCTGGGAGTTAGCGTGGTTGCAAGTGCAAAACCTTGTAGTGATGGAAGATGGTGTAATCCATGCTGCAGTTGCCATGACAACCTTATCAGCTGCAGCCCTGTTGATGGCAGCCATTGAGTCACATCACCCCCTTATCAGCGCCTACAGACCAGATGTGTCCTTGCTTACTCCAGCATCCAGTGGCATCTACAGAGCATCCATTGAGCAGCCAGCAGCTCTTTGCTCAACATCCTTTGCTCCTCAGATGACACTGATAGAACTCCCCCTGCTTCCACTGCCTGTATCTGCCTGTATCCCAAATGATTTTACTGATGTCTGCCTCAGTCCACGTGTCCTCTGGACTTCTCTGGACTCCTCCCCTTGCCCCCTATCCACTAATAGGCTGACAGACTTCTTGTGTCACTGGCCCCTTTTCATCGATGGAAATCGACCTCCAAAAAAGGCTTGCTAATATGGTTCGGAATCTGGCTTCTTCGAATGCACCGTTTCTGTGACTCAACCGGTGGAAAAAAAAAGTAGAGCACGAAGGCTGAATTTAGCACGCATGACTCAGGTGCAGGTGAATTGCATCAGGACATCACAACTTCTATACTTAGATCTGTTTGATACCTAATCCTTGCGAACTGTCGTGCATTTCCATCCGTCGTCTGTGCAAGTCTATATGGTCAGCGAGTCAAGCAGACTGAAGCAGTCATCTTCAGTTGTAGCATATTACCAATTTGCCATTGATTAACTCTGTTTATTTCCATTATTAACTTCCATGTAATCTTTGTAACACCTTGGGCAAAGGATTCCTGCACCTCTTTGTTCTCTTTTTGTGATCCAAAAGTGGCTCAGCTCTGTCTTCTGAACTGGATTTGCTAGAGGAATGGGAATGACGGTGGCCTAATTAAAAAGAGGCATGCGTTATTGAAATTAAGAACCCTTGCTAAATTGATTTGATGCAACAAAAATCACTTAGCAGGACCTGTTGAGTACAACAATTGATGAAACACAAAGTGCCAGTGGTCCGAGCAGCAGTTTCACATGAATATTTAACAGAGATGAATCGGTTGCCTTGGCAACCGGGCTGGAGAATTTGGTGGTGCTTCTGAGCTGCGGGAGTCGATGGAAGGCAGAGGGGAGGGAGAGGGGGATGTTGAGGGTAGCAGCAGCAGCAGCAGCAGCAGCAGCTGGATTGATCCGTAGCAGCAGTCCACCCAATACGCCCTTAGCATCAGAGGTAGCAGCAGCAGCAACAAGACGCCCCCTAGAAGCACTGGCTCGGCTGACAATGGCCCTGCTGTGTAGACCTGTCTTTGTGTTGTGTGTGCCTCTCTCCCTCAGTGTAGTGGCTGCAGCCTGGCTGGCCACATTGCCTGCGCTTGTGCACCCACATGGCTAGCTCACTATTAGCATAACTGGAAGTAAGCAGTTGGAGGGATGCTGGCATGATGCTGGCATGGAGCTGCAGGAGGCGGATGCAGGAGGAGGTGGCTCTTGTACTTTGGATCTTGGTGCTTTTCTGGATGGATGCTGTGGTTAGTGGGGATCCCGGAGGGTGAGTCTTTTATCTTTCGTCTCTTCCAGCAGTGTCACATCATGGCGATTGCTATAGGGGAACATCTAGGTTCTGCAGGGATTTGGTGGCAACGTGGTTGGCTGTTGAGTTCCACGAGTTCCCGTGCAGGTTGCATTTGCAAGATGGAGTGCACCGTTGCGGCAGAGGACTACAGATTAAACGTCCATCCTTGCTTCATGTACACGTGATCCTGGTGGGTAACACATCTAGTGTGTGTGTCTGACTGAAAATCGTCTGACACTCTCTTGACAGCTAGGATATATTTGAGGCTCTGTCGGGTCTGTCTTATGAGGTTGTCTGTCGTACTAAGTGTCATAGTGTCCCCTGCCATAATTGATATGACCGCAGGCTGAGTTCTCTGCAGTTAATGCTCAGGCTGTGTCGTCCATAGACTTGGCTGCCTTGCTGTCTTGCCTGTGTCTTGCCTGATCCCATTCATGGAGCTTCCTGTCCTTTCTGTCAGTTCCTTGCCAGAGTTTCCTCGCTGGGTGTTCAAGGATGATGCCCACGCTCTCCATTGGTAAATCAATGAAGCTCCTTCCTCTCCACTAGTGCTTCTCTCATTGTCTGCTCATCCTCAAACAGCTCCTGTTAACTGGAACCAGCCCATGTCGTAAAGAATAACTCAAGTGCAAAGGAATAGAGGTTCCCTCCACCATCTCCCTGAACAGAGGCTATCTGTTGAATAGTTGTCCAAATATCCACCAGAGAGCGTCCCATGTCTCTTGTGAGCTTCAAGCCCCTCAGTGGAACGTTGCAGGGCTTCTATTTACTCCTCTGAGGCCTCTAGATCTGACCTTGGCAGGGAGCGATAGCCATCGGACCATTGTACAATGCTAGTGCTCGAAGGTCAGCTGTGTGAAAAGTATCTCCTTTAAAATCACTCTTTAAAATTGACCTGTGAACTGAGCAGAATGAGAAAAGGAATTCCTGAGAATGCAGATATGAACATTTAGTGGTGATTGTTATCATGCAGTTTGTTTTTCAACCTCCAATTTATATAGGTCAACTTTTTCATGAAGATTTAAATCAGTATGTTCTGCTAAACCCATGGCTAAATCTGTCCATAACAAGTGGGGAGGATTGCTCAGTGTTTGTTCGCAGTCATTTGAGGGTCAACTATTGTGATCAAGAAGCAATAAAGGGGCTGCCCTTGCTATGACCTTTTGTTCGAGGTGCCATGGACCTTTTACTTCCTGGCCCTTGTGTGGCTCTCTGCAAGGGCCAGAGCTGGAAGGGCATCCCATCTCCATTAGTATTCACCCGATTTAATTAGAAGCCTGCCTAATTGCCCTGGCCCAGCAGACAAACAGCTCTTTCCAATTGAACAAAGCCCCGGTATATTATGTAATAACATGGTCAAAGGGATGCTCATTAATTCGGGCGCTACTGATGCCATTAACTTTAATATATTGACACTAAAGCTTGATGTCATTGATGTCAGTGGATTGTATGGCTAGAAATGCTATTGTACTCGAGTGGTACTTTTAAATGCTGGTATTATTTGCTGGCTATTGTGCTGTACAATAGCATGGCATGCATAATGTGTGCAGCTGCTTTCACAATGAAAACCTCATAAACATGCAAGTGATATTTCACTGGATTGAAGAATAATATCCTCAATACAAGTGAATAGCAGTGAGGAGGGTGGCACCCATTTCTATTTGCCATGGCACAAAAACCCTCCACACCCACTGCATAAGCACACTAGCTGACCCCATGAAAGGGTTACGTCTGAACCCTTGGGCATTTTTTGGGCTCCCTCCTGCTTTGACTAGGATTTGTTAATGGCTGAGTCTATAATTAGGTCTGGAGGTGTTAACAATGAGTATGTGTGGGTTATATATGAGGTCATAAAATGTCAATAAAATGTGACCTACAACTACAGTACAACACGTGCTAGTCAACATCAGGTGTGCAGGTTGTGGATCATACAGCTTATTAATCATGATGCATTGCTTGGTGGGAGGAGTGTGAGGAGTAATTTGCAATCATGTGTAATTTCATGGTGATATTCATGTCATAATTATGTTTTAACATTTACCAGGACTATATTTGGAAGATGTTGCTCAAGAAAGAATTGGATGGATGTGTGGATAATCACTGGATATTATACAGGTGATGCATATGTGGCAAGGTGTTTTCTCTGTCTCTCCATTCTACAATGTATTAGAAGCTGTTAGAGGGTAATTGAAACACTTCAGCACCCATTACGTGCCATGAGTGTTATGGTAGATCCTGAGAACATTGATTTGTGACGTCCAATGTTTCTTTTATATTCAGCCTATATGGCCTTAGCATGGACCTGTATGCCCAGCAGCTGCTCCTAGTGATCTAGTTTCATTTTTTGTGTACTTTCCATGTGTCAGTGACATTCATTCACAGGGATATTTCCTGTACATGTGTGGCCTTATTTAGACGTTGTGACTGCTAGAAACCCTCTGGGAACAGCAAAAAGGAATGTGCCAATTTTGTGAGGGACACCCATTTCTGCAGAAATTTCATCATTCCTCTAAAATGTGTCCCAAGAGAGAGAGGTACAAAGGGACTTCTAAAGGAGTCTTGACTATTGTGGTATAGTCACTGTGTGCAGAGCAGTTGTAGATTCCTGGTTTCTATGTTCTTTTATATTTTTGTGTTGAATTCGTGGAGTACCTTGGGATGTCTTTTGATGTACCTTGAATGCCTTTCATAATTCAGTCTTTAACTCCTATTTAAAGGTACTTTGGGCAGTTTTGTTGACCATCCCATGTGGATTACTGGACCGAGGTGACCTCAGCCTGAAGGGAACAGTGCACTGCAAATTACACTGTCTACTAAACCTTTAGTCGAAACAGGTCATTTTCCCAGGGTGGGACCTATTGTAAGGAAGAGACTTGAGCATTCCAAAGCAAGGATATGGCATGACTCACCAGAAAAGGTTGCTATGTTGAGAAGGGCATTTTGTGGTTGAGGAGTCAAGTCTTAGACACTTGCAACAATACCCTCTGTTATACATCCTGATATGTGAATGTTTGTGTGACTTTGATGTTTTATATCTGTGTCAAGTATTTTAGTTGGTCTTCTCCTCTGTGGTGCTAGGAGGCCACTGAGTACAACATGTATATATGTAGGCTATACTTGTGGGATTATCTTGGCTTGGCTATTGTCAACTTATTGAAATGATGGATAATCCTTTGATAATCCGTCATGTTTGAGATAGTACTTTAGTGGTATATCATACATAGATTAGCAGATTCATGGATGTTATGATGCATGTATATTTCATTCCTGCAAAGCTGCTCACTGTATTTGCAGCGTTTTGCAACATTTTCTTGGTGTGGGTGGGGAATTCTTTGTATCTATTGTATTGCTACTAATGCCCCATCTGTCAGGGTGGGCTATTGCTTCACTCTCTTTCAAGGAGGATGGCAAACTTCAGCAGACCTGTGATTATTCCAGCCATCCTTGGGGTGCTCTCCTGATACGACCATTAGATACCATTACTGGTCAGCCAAGCGGCTAACGGTTGAAATGCCTGAGATATGTCAATTGTCTGTCTCTGTTTTGATGTTTTGTTGGCCAATTGTTGCTTGCTGTTTGTTCCATGGCTTGTTTCATTGCTCGTGGTGTATTTGGGTCTGCAAGACTCCGTATATGAGACTTCAAATAGAATCTAAAGACTGTAAAATAATGTCTTCATGGTTGCTGTTAAAACCCCATGCACATCGCATGGATGTAATAGGCGTTGGCCTGGTGGTAATAATGGCAAGTATTGAAAAGGCCCAGTCTCCCAGCCTGATTTATGTGGCCTGCTTTGTGATTTATTCATCAGCCTTTATACAGGCCTCCTTTCAAAATGTGCGGTTAGCCTTTGCAGTGATTTGTAAGGAAGACAGCCAGGCCAGGCCTACTCTTGTTGTATTTTATGGATTCTTGAGGTAACCTGTCCATTTATAATGGCCCAATTCTTCCTAAGACAAGGGCATTGTTGGTTAATGACTTCGTTATTTAGCCTGAAGGATTCTTGATAATCTGCAGTCTGAGAGAGTAATTAGAGGTCTTAATGTGTATCTGGTAGGTAGCTCATGGTGTTTAGTTAATAATCACGTGTTATAATGCTTCTAATGAAAGTGTAGACCCGGGACTAAGCACTTAATTGGAGCCTCAAAGTGGACATTGTGTCATCTATTAGCTCTGCAATTAAAGCAGTGATTTTAACACCTCCTTCAAAAAGCCCAGTTTAGATAATGGCCAGTGAGCTGGAGCACAATAGCACCTTAACAGGCACCAGGGACTTCAGAGGCTGGTCACTGGAGGGCCTTTGCAGTGGGATGCCTATAAATTATTAGTGTGTCTAGCCATCTGTCCAGATTCTGCTCCCACCTGGTGAATTCGGACATGTGATGTGTTGGTGCCCCCACCCCCTGCCAGTCCTTCCTAGTCCCCTCTTACCCTCGTCACTTTCCTTGCTTCCTCTTTTGTTGCTCTATTATGCTTGTGTTACTTTCAAAGGGTCCTACAGACTCCCACTACAGCTCACTACAGCACACTACCAAGTGCAAACCAAAGGCAAGCCGAAGGCAACCCCTGGGCCCCTCTGGCTTCCTCCCTGCCAGTCTGTGGGCCACCCTTGAGCCCCATTGGGCAACTTTGAGGAAGCCTCCATTGTCAGGGTCAGTGGGGAACATTAGCAACCCTTGAGCCCGTAGCCACCCTCTTGCCTCCGGATGCCCATGTGTTGTGACAAATAGCCTACATCCACAATGCCCCAATAACAATACTATTACAATAACCTTGTGATTTGGGGCGATTATGGCAAGTCGTGCACTCACCAATCGCGTGTTTGGCCATTGCAGACTGAGGGTGCAGTCGCAGTGTTATTGTGTCACCCTGAACTCCCATGTCCCACTGCACATTGATACGTAATTGCACATAATGGACCTTGTTGGTCCTCTTCACTTTGTGCATGTTCCTATCATGGCTCCTAGCATGGTTCCTATCAATTGTTATGTATAGTATACATGTCATATACATTATATGTATTGCAAGTGCTCAATTGGCCTCAGCTGGAGAGGCGTTTTTATACTGTGACGACCTAGTTATGAATAGCCTGAAAAGTATGAATATGAACCATGAACTGGGGAAATTCACTCATGATTCTGTGGTCCCAGACCACACTCTTTGAATGACATACACTCTACGTTATCATTCATAAAGCCACAACATATCCTTTTGGACAGTGATAACATTTCAACAGGATAGCATGAGATAGCTATATCAGCCATTTAGGTCTAGATGTATTGTACAGTGAATTAGGGTTTGCTTGTTAAACTGTATTTAGTTATGGTGGTTTTATGACATTTTATCATGTGTGTAGATGGCAAAGTCCTTTTGGTCAAGGTCCACAAGTTGTTCATCTTATCTCTAGGTTGTGTAGTTTTGGAGGTCATCACACACAGCCTGAATGAATCGATAACTTGTCAGTGGGTAAGTGAAATTTATGTATTGACATGCTGCGGTGATGAGTTGTACATGTGGCCGAATATCATGTTGTAATTGACGTATGAACTAGAAAGGTGGCATGCCCATGCTATTTATAGATATATATGTGTAGAATATATATGTATGCACATTTTGCTATAGGGGTCATGTAGGACCATATATATAGATGGCTAAATGGGCCAGTGGTACCAACAGGTGTGATCTGACACATTTACTGACAGTGAGAGTTAACAGGACAGACACCACAATGAAGTTGGCTGTCACTGGAGTCATCTTTGGGGAAATATTTGTTTAAGAGTTTACTTTTAAGTTAAGCCGTGTCACAGTTGGCAGTGATTGCACTAAATGAATGACACAGGTGTGCTGTTTGCCTGGAGAAATGGCCAAAGGACAGCAGTGTCCAGTGGGGTCCAGTGGGGTACATGGGGGAAGGAGGGGCGCGGGCAGCGAGGCGTGACCAGTGATTCTGTGCACCCCCAGCCCAGTGCTGAGGTTTGCTCATTCAGGAGATGACACGGGTGCATTCAGGATGGCATTCAACTTGCAGTCACTCATTTATACAATTTCCATTATCGCCAGCATAATGTAAATGCACCAGAAGCCACTACAGGATGTAATATGCACATATAACTGCACTGGGACACTATTTCGACACCAGTCTCCGAGCTAACAGCATTGGAAGCAGTTGTTCTTCGACAGCTCCAGAAGTGGCAGGTGAGGTGTTTTTTACGAGCCAGACTTGACCTACAACTCCTTGGCCAACTTAGTCACTGAGTGGGTCGACACTTTCACCACAAACTGGCATTTCAGGACTGGCACTTGGAGCATTCTTTCCACGTGGTATGCTGACAAACCAAGGAAAGTGTGGAATTATGTTAAAATCTCTCCAGAATAACTGCTATAACGACAGTACAGCATACAGGTATGAGATTTGATTATTTAAGCACTTTCTTTTTTGCTCTCTTGACCTCCAATTTTAGGGTCATCTGAAGTGTTCACTAGACAGTCAATTTGTCATGCTCAGTACAGACAGACTATTTGACTTAAGGTGATTGAACTGTTTGCACCAGACTTAACTGACTAGAACTTAATTAGATTGTTGCCTTAAGGGAAAGTGGTTGGTGACAGTGTTGGTGGAGGCCACGTGCTAGCCTAGGTGGGCGCCATGTCACTTTTAGATTGAATCTTCAATAGACATCGATTGTCTCTTTTGTAGTGCACATACTTCGTTGTTGTTCCTATTCTTCACCAAGTGATTTGGTCCCTTTCTCTAAGATTCTCTGAAGTTTCACAAATTTATACTTTTCCAACACCTGTCACTTTCAGACCGGAAGTATAAGTTCCACTCATGCGCAGAGCTAACTTCTGATACCACGAGGTGCGAATGTCCAAGCCAGAGGGCCTGAAATCTGATAGGGTGTTGGTCTTGGGGTGTCTGGAGTTTATTGTAGTTTTAAAGGTAGATGTTTTCTTAGAAATTTCAAATATTTCAGATATGCTATCAGTTGTAATCTTGTAGTAGATTTTATCTCGATTTATTTCTTAGAGTGTAAGGATAAGGCACAACTTTCCATAGAAGTTCCAGAACTGCACAAACAGTGCCAGAACAGAATGTAAACTTTCTTATCAGTTAGACCAGCATAGGCTGTGCAGGGCTAATCTGGATTTATATCGCATGAGGAATGTAACATTATCTGATGTAGTGTATAATATCACTGATAATGCCACTGGCTGATTATATGACATGGGTTGTAGATGGGTAGTTGGTGATATTGTGCTTTTATGTAAATGAATACCTATTCTTATGCATTGACATGTGTCCTACATTATATCAGTACCATACTTTAAGCACATCTGGCATTTATTACATATTTGACACGCATGACTAATTAGCAATCCTTTCATCATCCGTGTCATTCATTAGACCCAGGTATTATGTTGTTCATTATATCAGTAATTATGAGGTTGTCGTATTTCTTGAAACGATGAAACTGGACACTTTTAAACCCATTGTTAAAAATTTTGAATTCAGGCATTTTCAAAGAAAATTTCAGCACCCACGAGCTAGAAAACCGGCAGGAGGTATAGGAATACTGATTCAAAGTAGCTTTTTAAATAATGGTGCAATATCAGTAGCTAAAAATTCAGACTTTTCAATGTGGATTAAGATCTTGCAAATTAATGCCACTCCTATTTATATAGGTTGCGTCTACATTCCCCCGCTAGATTCCACATCAACACTGTCAAGCTTTCAAGATAATAATGCATTTCATTTACTACAAGATGACATAGCTCATTTCGGTTCCCTAGGTAATGTGATTATATGCGGTGACTTCAATGCTAGGACAGGCAATAATACTGATTTTATATCTGTCGCTGGAAATGACAATCATAGTCCGTTAAATGTTCCTGTTAGTGATGCAATATGTGACTTTCCCAGGTATGAACGCAACTCCGAAGATCCTAAGGTGAACAAATATGGTAGGGAGTTACTGGATCTATGTAAATCTACTGATATGAGGATAATGAATGGCTATTTTAATAATACAACTGCAATGTGCACATGCTACACAGCAAATGGTAAAAGTTTGATTGACTATCTTATATGTGACTCATACTGTTTCAGAAAATTGTCTGATTTTAAAATTGATCACTTAAACTCAGACTCCGACCACCGACCATTGATTTTTTCCCTCCAGCTTACATTGAGTAGACAATCTGCCCCTGAAGTGGGACAGCGGTGTAAATCCAAAGAAAAGTTCTTTAGATATGTCTTTGATATTGACAACGTGTCGGGTCTCAGAACCTCTCTTACAAGTGATGTATGTGAAGCAATATATGATGAATTTATGAATAATATTGTGTCTGATAATGGGGTAGATAGTGTCATAAATAACATGTACTCGCTGCTAGACACAGCTATCTCACAAAATTTCAAAAAGAAATATCAAAAGTCTCAAGGAGACACATTCCCTAAAAATGAATGGTTTGATAATGAATGCAAAACAACTAAACGTAGCTTGAATAATTTCTCCAAAAATAATGATCTTAGTCTAAAACATAATCTTGACTGTTATTCTAAATTAAAGAAAGAGTATAGAGCTTTAACGCAAAAGAAAAAGAGACAGTATCAAAATGGTATCAGGGAGAACCTTTGTGATATGCAGAGTAATAATCCGATAGAATATTGGAAATACTGGAATAAACTTAAAACAAATTCGTCAGGCTCTGTAACTGGTATAATTTCACTTGAATCATTTGAGACATATTTCAAAAGTATTCAGTGTCCACCTGACAATGCCAATCTTAAATTTGATCTTCATTTCCTACAAGAAATTGAGGAATATATGCAAAATTATAATAACTCAACCTCTAATGACCCAGTTATGACTGATGCGCCCATCACTACTCACGAAGTAGAGACTGAATTAAAGAATCTGAAGTTGGGTAAAGCTCCAGGAATTGATGGTATCAGTAACGAATTTTATAAATATGCATCCAAATGCATGGTTCAGCCTCTAACTATCCTCTTCAATTATATATGGGAGAAAGGTGTTTATCCTGAAAAGTGGTCTGAAGGTGTTATTCAACCTCTTCATAAAAAGGGCAGCCGCAGTGAGCCAGACAACTACCGTAAATTGACTTTAATGGCCTGTATGGGGAAAATATTTGAATCCATTGTAAATAAAAGATTAATATTTCAAACGGAGGCCACCGATTCCAATGATGCAAATCAATTTGGCTTCTGTAAGGGATGCAGAACTAGTGATAATGTATTTATTCTAGATACACTGATTTCATATCAAAAGTCCAAGAAGAAACAACTTTATATCACTTTTGTAGACTTCTCAAAAGCTTTTGATTTTATCAACCGAACATTTTTGTACTACAAACTGATAAAGCAAGGCTACCAGGGCAAACTCTTAGAGATCATTAAAAGCTTGTTCTCGAAATCAAGTGCTAAAGTCAGATGGGAAGGACAGCTAGGATCAAAAATAGAGAGCACATATGGGGTCCTTCAAGGGGGTATTATCAGTCCAAAGTTGTTCAATTTATATCTGTCAGATATGGGAGAATATTTTGATCAAAATCAAGGCTTGACAGTAAACGATACAACTTACACCCATCTGTTATATGCAGATGATCTGGTACTGTTATCTGAAAGTGCTACAGGAATGCAAGTGCTATTAGACAATCTAGCAATGTACTGTAAAAAATGGCATTTACTTATCAACTCTCAAAAGAGTAAAGTGATGATAGTTAACTCTAACATTAAACAGAGACAAGATAATACTCAACATGATTTCATGGTTGAAAATGAACAACTTGAAGTTGTAGAATCATACAAATACCTAGGTCACATAATTAGTAATTCCCGGAATACACATAATTCAATGTATGAACACCTTGCAACTCAAGCTCAGAAAGCAATGCATGCCCTTAAAGAGCGGATAAGATCTACAGTTGGGTATCTTTCGCCCAATCTTAGTCTTAAAATGTTTGACACACACATTTTGCCAATATTAGAATATAATAGTGAGCTTTGGTTCCCAATAAAACAAAATGACACTCTGGAAAGAATACAACTGAAATTTCTTAAGAGCCTTCTTGGGGTGAGAAGTCAGACTTCTACTCTAGCAATTTTAGCAGATACTGGGAGATTCCCATTAGTCTATAGGCAACAAGCCTCAGCAATAAAGTACTGGGACAGGTTGAAGTCTGGTAACTGTCCAATATTATTACGCAAATGTTATGAAATACAAATTGCACTACAACATAAAAATAAGCCTTGTTGGCTGTCTAGAATACACCAGGTTCTCAACAATCTTGAAATAACCAACTTTGATTTAAATTCAAACCAAATTACAACGCTTATATTTAAAAAAGCTGGCCACAATATGATGACGGAGATAAATGACAGTAATAAAAACCCCAAACTCAGAACATACAAACTATTCAAGACAGAATTACGCCTTGAACCATATTTGAATTTGAATTTCCCCAAGTATATTTACCGCAGTATAGCCAGGTTTAGATTGAGTTCCCACAACTTAAAGATAGAGCTGGGGAGACACAAGCGCCCATACATCCCCGCTGAGGAAAGATTTTGTAAAAGATGCACATCAGGACTAGTAGAAGATGAATATCACTGTCTGATGACTTGTACTTTTTGGAAAGATAATAGATCTCAATTATTTGATATGGCAGCTAAACTAATTGATAACTTTTCAGTACTTAGTCCAAGAACCCAATTTCATGAAATAGTAACTAATAAATCATCTGACATGATCTTTGCTTTAGGTAAATTTTTAAATGTCATTCTTAAAATGGATAATAATACATAAAATTAAAAAGCCGGTGATAATTATTAGATGTACCTAAGACAAGGGTGGCTAATGGCACTCACACATTGTTTTGCATGTGGTTGGCCAATTTGTAAATATACCATACACTGCTCAGAACTGTTATTGTTATTGTATACCAATATGTTGTAAATAGCATTTCATTTAATTACTTCTTGCATATATTACTGTAATATTTCACTTATTGCTATGTGTCGATGGTTTGTGAAATAATAAGTTCGGCTGTTCAACTTTTTAACCAGAGAATTTTTATCACCAAGTTGAAATGATTTATTTTTCAATGATGTGTAAATATTTAGTTAATCATATATGTTGTAAATAGTAAGTTTGAATTAATGTCCACTCTGTATTTTCTGGCTTATTGGTGCTATGTACCATGGTTCTGAACCGCATATGTGCTGTACTTATTTCCTATCCTATTACTGTGATCTATTGACATAGTTTGTTTATATATGTTGAAGTGTAAATTGTGATATATACAGAATAATTCCATTATCAGTATTGGTAGAGTTAGAATGATGAGCATGTAGCAGTAGTTCCTTTAGTACTAGAGATTTTATTTATTTTTGTCTGTTTTATTGAATATGTTTTTATTTCGATGTAACTGACTTTTTGGTCAAATGTGACCCCTTATAGTCAATAAAAACCTATATATATATGTCATCCATCCATGTTGTTCCTTACGTCACATTATGGAATACGACATCTTTATTACATCATATGCTAATATTTTTATTGGTGGCACTCCAGGGTGGCACTTACAAGCATTAATTAGTGCCAGTGAAGCTACAGCCTTCACTGGCTTCAGGGATGTGGATAATTCTTACCTCCCCTTTTAACTTCACTACCCAAGACGTAACAGGTGAGGCCAAATTTATTCTGTGGACTCTCCACAAGTTCTTGACAACATTGGATGTAAGTTATTGATGTCATTGAACCTCCTTCAACAGCATTGACCTACTTGCACCATGGAACCCCGTCTTCTACTCTTCAAGACCAATTTTCACGTTTCCTTCTCACTTGTTCGTCCGGTCTTATATTTGAGTACTGGACGGAGAACTGATAAGGGCTTGTGGAATGTTGTACATCTGTCTCCATGACAACCGACCTAGCAACAAACGCTGCACCCTGGCATCAAAAGAAAAACGTTCGGAAATCATCATCTACAGGTGTTGCTGCTAGTAAACCAACGATGTCACCTACCTGAGAATATTATGTGCTGAAGAATTGGGAGTTGTTCCGTCAAGGGTTTACAAAACGATGTTGTTGGTTTCTTCAAATAGGCCTATATATTCAGTTCAACTGTCCAAGGATATTCAGTGTAAAGACTAAAGGCATTTACTCCAATCCGTGATCCAATGCCTTAACATTCAAAGTGGGCATAACTCCTTCAGCTTATTTAAGGATATATGTTTAATCCCTAAAATTACTTGTTTGTTGTTAGTTGGTGCTTGTTGATTAGTCTGTTAATGTATATTTTCAATGACGATTTAAACGGGTGTCATTTAAGTCCCATCCTTGAGATAAATAATTATATAACTAGAACGCCCGTCGGAGAGATGGGTACCTTAAAGTGAATGAGTGTGATGAGGCTTGGATGGGGTTCTGTGTGAATGTAAATGTAAGAGACTGATTATATGAGGGCCTGTAGTATGATTGTGTCCTTGTATTCCTTGGGCATTTACTTTTGAATTCCCTGTGGGTTTCGTATTTGTAATATTGCATTTTGAGTTCCCTGTCACTCAGGTGTGGATGTGGTTTTGTCTCCCGATGGCCCTTAGTAATTATTCTTTTCAGTTCCCTGGCCCTTTTGTATTTTACTCTTGAATAGCCTGTCCCACATAACCTGTCATGCTGAGGCTCATCAGTGAACATTGCATGGTTTGGTGGCTGCATTGGCGGGTTAGACCCATGAGGTTGAGGGGAGGATGCATTTTCATGCTGGTCTCATTCATGAAATGAAACTTGGAAAGAGATGGGTTGTATCTGGTACTACTGCATGGATTGAGTTGTGAAGATGAATTCCCTGCAGCAGATTGTGTTAGGTGTAAATTTGCAGGTTGTGGTTTATAATGGCAAGTCATCATGTTTAACATGAGTTCCCTTTGAAAGTCTGAAGAAAAGTATGAATATAATAGGGCTGTTTTACATTGCAGTTATTGGTGCTATTTCAATTCTTCGAAATTTTTATAGCGTAGTTCATCCTGAGTTGTATCATATTTAATACATTACCTTGTAAATGTACAAATCAATGTACATACGTCAACACAGTTTATCAGTCATGTGGCCTATCTTTCTAGTGTTGGTAGTAAAGGGGAGAGGAACATTTGCATCCGTTGGTAGGATTTATAAAATGAAAATATCCATAGGCTATCCGTGGGTTCTTGTTTTGTCATTTACAAAGTGAGGGCTGACAAAGATTGGAGAATTTTTCAGAGAGCACATTTTGTTTGTAGGCATAAAAGACCATAGATTCATGAGTGCTACAATCTATCTATCTATCTATCTATCTATCTATCTATCTATCTATCTATCTATCTATCTATCTATCTATCTATCTATCTATCTATCTATCTATCTATCTGTCTATCTAGGATTATATAATTATATATCTATCTATCTATCTTTAGATGTATCTTTAGTGTATCTTCAGAACTGTCTGTAGATCTATCTTTAGATATATCTTTAGATATATCCTTTGGATATTTTGACTATTAGCAGAATAGGCTATATAGCGTTTTTCAAGCAATCTGTGCCAATACATCAATTTGGATGAGGTTTTATAATGATTAATTTTTCAAAACATTCATTTAAAGCTGTGAACCCAGAAACATAGACATACAATGTACAGCTTATTATAACAGACAGTAAATGTACATTACACATGGATACTAAGATAGGACTATGTTGTTTGGATTTACGCAGCTGCCCCCCCCCTCCCAGTATTGCAGACCACGTGTGGCACCATGCATATCATTATCAGTGCAGGCTGTTCTTGCTATTAGAATACCCCCTCCGAAACAATTAGGCTGAGCGAGTGGAGCAGGGGGGTGTGAGCAACTGAAGGAACAGCGCTTTAATGTCGGGAGTCGTTTTTCCATGCAGAAGGTGTGAAATGCAGGCAGATTTCAAAGGAATTAGAGGGTTTTGAAGGATAACAGACCTTATTTCAAGGGAAAATGTCGTTTGCTGTACACATGTGAAGTTTCGTGATGATTGAGAGATGAGTGGCAGAGAAAGAAGATAAACAACAAAGTTTCAAAGATAGACTAATAGTATTGAGATGTATGATTTTCATGGAGTTCCAATTAAAGAAAGAACTTTATTATTGACAAACTCAGTGTGTAGTACTGTGTACCATGACTATAGTGATTGTATTCCCCATATTAATTTTCAAAGGGAGAGTTGGAACCCTTATTTCTATTTCATGGCTTTTCATTTCAGAGTCCCCATATCAGGTGTCAAAGATAAATGTTCTTGCCTATGTGACTAAGTATTTCCTTGTTCGATTTAGATCGTGCAAGTATTTCTTATTTCTGGTATGTAGTATGTGACAGGTACGATATATGTCTTGTGTTTCACAAAAAGGGAGTGGCATGTTTTATGACAATGGAATGTGGATCATTGAGGCATTCACCTGACAGGTAGAAACTAACAAACTTACAGCTTTTTATCTATCTATCTATCTATCTATCTATCTATCTATCTATCTATCTATCTATCTATCTATCTATCTATCTATCTATCTATCTAGGCCTATCCAAATATGTCTATCGATATACATTGGCCAACATCTTTCCTTGGATTAATATGAGTATACTCTTGGATTGTAATTTATGTTGGTTTACATTATCATAAGTGTTTCTCTCATTGTTCGGTCACCTGTATTTGTATGTATAATGTACTACTATCGTATCGTTTTCTGAAAACAGTATCTTGATAAATTGTCAACCCTCGGGATGGTAGAGTAGTTTTGAAACCCAGGCCAGGCAAGTCTTGCTTTGGGCGCGTCCTTTTTTACAGAAAGTAAGACTTCTAAGATATATGTGCGCTTTTTGTGAAAAGGAATAAAAAGATAATTAGGCCTGAACCTTAAGCACTACTCAAAAATTATACAAATGTATAAAAATAAAGGCCTAGCTCTTCTCACTTGGCCATTCTCCTATTGCTGAGTTTGGTTAGGAAGCCCTGAGTTCATCAGGACTTGTCATGATCAGGATATGGAAAGCAGCTTCTGATGAGTATTGTAATTTATAACTTATTACCTATAATTATTATGGGTGTAAGATTTCTTGAATTGTACACCTGGATTCTTGAAATTTAGTTTAGGCTATAGGTTTTAGAGTAGCGTACAGGATCCACCGTGTCAAGGCATGGGAGGATGACAGGATCTCAGATTAAATGTTTTCACTTATTAGTCTATTTTGTGCTGTGCTATGGGTTCGTCTATGATGACTAAATCATCTGTGATTACTGAATGACATGCAATCTGAAGTCAAATCAGTACCATAAGCCATGCAAAAGATGGAATCAATCTGCTTTTACAAAGTGTTCCAAATTACTGACATGAAATTACGAGAAAAACAAACAACTTACCCATCTTTGGGACTAGAATATACTTAGTTTTAATCACTGCTGATAATTTTGAACAGAATGGAGTCTTGAGCTAAATATCGGTGCCAGATGCAGCGATGGGTGACCATATGTCATAGGGCCTTCCCAGCAAGTATTGAACCTTCTTAATTCAATTGAACCCTAAAGAGATTTAGATTTTTTTTTCCGGCTGTGAGTTCTTTACATATACCATAAAGAACATTTTGCGTTAGGTCTTAGTGTAACTGGAAGTTGGCAAGGTTATGCCTCTTTTTCCAGATCAACAGAGCAGTGTTTTACCATTGATTTCAAACCCATTACCGTACAATACGGCTTGTCAATGGCTAGTAGCAAAGGTTGATGACTAGTAGTGACTTCGTCTTAATCTCTTCGGAATTCCATTTATCCGAACCATAACATACACCCAATGTTTTTGTTGAGGGTGACAAGCTGCTAGGGGCAAGCTCCAAAATTGTAATTTGAAAATCCCTTGGGGCCCGAACCGTGGGTTTATCTGTGGGCAATTACTCAGGAGTTTATCAATGGAAAGAAGAATCTGTTTGATCTTTGGAAGGATCAGAGATGAGTACCCATGGCTGATCACAAGAGAGCCTTATCACCCTTTGAAGCATGCTACATGGTCCGATTCAGTGATCAGCTGATTGTCAACCATCAACATGATGCCACACAATGAGCTTGGTTGATAGCCTTGCTGATAACACTTGCAAGACAGTGTATACCTACTCCTTCTGAAAAAAAAAATAGAGAGAGAGAAGAAACACATACATGCCTTAAAAATTTAGATAAACATTTCATTTTGCACTTCTGTCTGAAAGACACTGGAAGCCCCTCCTTTCATGCCAATAAATATAGTAGATTACAAAATTATTGGTGCCAAGATTTGTCTTCAGAAACAAGGCTGAGCAAAGCACAGACAATGAAGTATATTGAAAGTTGTGGGAAAAGTAAGGAAATTATATTAGAATAGGTGAATTTGGAAAAGTTTTGATAAACTGTGAAGATTGTAGTCACGTGTTTTGTCACAGACTATCTGATGATACCAGTACCCCATAAGCATGGGGTACTGATGATACACGATCCCCATTTTGCTGCTTTGTTAGTTTCTCATAAAGTTTACAATGCTTAGACAAATGGTGGACATACTGACTGGTGTAGCCTGTATTAAAAGTTGAGACATTTCCAACGGATGTTCTTCAAAAATGACTTATTCTCTACGAACAGAAATGTGCCTGTTTTAGAAGATGTGAAGTACCAACACATCTATATATAGAGTGCTTTGCAAAGTATCAGATTAGTATCTTTCTGTTGATGAACCCTATGGTAGTTCCAAAGAACCTTATGATTTTCTTGAGGCAAAGTGTTGTAGAACCTATAGGGTAGGTCTCATTTCCTGGAGTTGGTATGCTAGATCCATGCTCATATTATGTGTCATAACTGCAGCACCCTAAACATACTGAAGTTATCTACTCTGAACCCTTCGATATTCCGAAGCACCCACTGCGCGGTTTTGTCGTACAACATCTTAAAGAGGTTATAAGCTTTGACAAAAGTGGAACGTCAGATATCAAGTTTTAAAAACCTGTTTTATTAGATATTCTAAATAAAGATATTACTAATTTTGCAGCCCGTAAAAAAAATTATTGCTGATTTTGTTGCCTGAAAGCTGGCTGTCTGAAGAATTTCGTCTGTCCTTGTGATATTGACTGTGCAGTGATGGATGTGGCTCCTCCAAGGACAATGGTAATAGTCACTTGGTCATTTGCTGCAGCTAATAACTCTTTGTAGATGGTCTGCAGTCTTCTGACGCATAAGGCTGGCATCTTTTTATGGGGAAATTGGAGCTGGATGCTGTTTTGATGTTGAAATTGGGCCCAGTTATTGTATTGATGTCAAACTCTGTAGTTCTTGGTGCTTTGTGTCCGATTAGTCAGTGTGGGGACTGCTGACCTGTAATTATATAGGAGATCATTGAATAAAATGGAAATTTGACATCTGCCCCTCTAACACCCTATAAAGGCCTGTAATTAACCCCTATAGGGGGTGGGGTAATTGTCTGCATTTGAGGTCAGTGGCACTCTGCGGACAATGAGGGTTGGGAAATATGATGCTAAAATGGAAACTCATTGGAGAGTGGGTCAGGGTGGGATGCTGGTGGGTGGACTGCAACATTGACCTGGGAATGGGTCAGGTCTGATTAAGCAATTGTGACCTTCCGCGTGGAGGGCGGATTAGCACGGGTCATCAGAGGCGAGGCTTCAAGCAAAATGCAACTAAATGTGTTGGATCGAATTATCTTGCAATTAAATGCATTAGTCAGGAGCCATTTTCAGGAATTCAAAGTGGTTGAGGCATTTCAGAGTAGAAATGGGCATCCACCTGGAATAAGTCAATTTGAGTATGCCAATTTCGAATTTTGAGGATGCCCGAACGTATCTCCATTATTAAGCCCTCAAAATGGCCGAAAACAATATGGCCGCCAAAATTACTTCATTCAAGCATAACTTGGTCCCTAATTGCACTAGAGAGGTGATCTTTGAGTCTTTTTCTATGTTTTGGCACATGAGGAATCTAATAAGAATATTTCCAAATGTCCCAGAGCAATATTTCATTAATAATCAGTCCTTATAATGACGAAAAACAATATGGCCGCCAAAATTGCTTCATTTAAGCATAACTTGGCTGTTAATTGCATTAGAGTAGGGCTATCACGATTACAGAATTTTAAAATCGATTAATCTATGGCCTAAAATCGAATCGTAATCGATTAATCGCCGTTTTCCCGCCATTCTAAAGAATAGGTAAAGTTCTGGTCTGTTTTACATGATTGTCTTACAGAAGAGCTGAGAGCCTGTGATATTCCATTGAAAATGTTAATAGCAATTAAGACTTGACACTCCTTGCTCTCTTATCTGCTTCAATCAGGCACAACCAATCCAATTAGCCAATCCAATTGACCAATCCAGTTGCAATTCATACCTTACACCTGGAAATTGATAGCCATGCAGTGTCTTCCAGGTACAAATAAACAAATAACAGATTAATCGATTTTGCAAACAGGAATCGATTTTTAACTAAAATCGAATCGGCGGCGATTAATCGGTTAATCGTGAGAGCCCTACATTAGAGAGGTGATCTTTGAGTCTTTTTCCATGTTTTGGCAGATGAGGAATCTAATAAGAATGTTTCCAAATACCCCAGAGCAATATTTTATTAATAATCAGACCTTATAATGACCAAAAAAATTACCACCACTGGCAGGGTGGCACAGTGGTTAGGTCAGTTTCCAGTTGTGGTAGTGAATGTTCCTGATTCCAATTAAGTGGGTAAAAGATTTGGTATACCTTCAGAAAAGAAAATATCTGATAGGGTGTTCTCAGACTAAAATTTGGTCATCTTTTGTATCCAAAGCAAGGAACAGATCCTACTCTTAACTTAAAGGAAAGGTTTATGTTTAGTGGACCTGCTGGAGCCTTTATATTTTCCTGAAATTTAATCATTCATATGAAGTTAATTGTTCAAGCATTGCCTATGACATTTGCAACTGTCAAGGCATGGCAACTATGATTTACAGCCGCCACATCGAACTGTGGAGCACTCTTTCTGGCAGCTGCAGCTTACAAGCTGTAGACATCTGTGTGGAAAGTACAGGCTTCAGTATATTCTGATCTTTTATCCAACCACTTTCGGTTGGATTACAATTTCAGGATATGGCTCTGTTACTTTCAGCCTTACCATGCTCCGATGATGAGCCCTCATGATAATTTATTGAACTTAAGGGCATTTGATGTTAGGGGCAAGTGTTCAGCCTTGTGTCCTCTCTTAAAGAACACTGACCTTGCTTAATCTGTGGTGTTGGAATCATTTTTTACACTTTGCAAATGAACAACTCACAATCTTGCAGCAACTTAGTGGTCAATGAACCTCTCCAAAGATCAGAAAGTAGCTTAGATTTTTCAAGTAAAATGCCAAAGGCAGTTCTCTTGCTATGCCCAGCCAGAAATGATGTGGAGTCAGAGCCAGTGAGGGCTTGGAAAGACAACAGAGAAAGAGCCGTGTCTGACCGTCACTGTCTGGTTCAGGTTCCACCCTTGGACAACGGCATTTACAGAAATGAAATTTGGCTTTCTGCTGGTTGCAGCCTTCGTCCAGACTTAGGTTGATGCTGTGATTGTGAGCAACAAGCACTATAGTCAAGTCATTTTTTTTTGGCAGTAAGTTTTTGGCCAATAATTAAAAACATACCTTACTCTTTACAAAAATACTTGTCTCCTCCTGTTCCTGACACCTTGACCAAACAGTTCCATAAACATTTGGAAGTATTGACATGTTGTAGTCCTAGTTTTGAGGTAATCCTATTGGAATAACATTGCTGTCAACACTGCTCAAGAAGCCATTTTCTTCTATTGCTGCTGTTGTGACGTCACCATTGTTTCAGTGGTGTCATAGAGCCTACAATGCTGATGATGTCACAACAGAAGGCTAAAAATAGCTCTAAATGTGCTGAAGAGCAGCAGCAATTTAGCATTGTAAGTGCCTGCATGATGGAGTTGGGGGATCAGCGGACATAAATTTAGTCCAAATCATGCTTGGTCATGGTGTACTCACCCCAGTAACCAAAAAATTAAACCTCAGACATAATCATGGATTGTTTTATTGGCTAAAAACTTACTGCCAAAATAAAATGTCTTGACTTTAAGAAGGCATCAGTATCTCTCCTTCTGACTACAAACGAGGAGAAATCTGTATGGTTGCAATGGACAAACGTGTCAGCTTCCTCATGTGTATCCATAAGATCAAGCAGATCCACATCTGATATTTTGCAAAGAATGTCTGTTGCCTCATCTAAACCACCACTTTGCTCCTTGATGGACAGGCATTAGTCGTATCAATTGGAAAACCACAGAATCAAGCATTTAGCACTTTTGGTGACTATGCCAACTTGTTTTTTTAATGTAGTGTTTGGATGTGGATGTCGCTTTAAACGCATTATGATTGATGTGGTGTTTGACCGAATAAAGACATTTTAATAAAAGAGATGACAAGAAGATGGCAAAAAAGGGGAAAGGTAATTCGCAGGCTAATAGAGTATCCTAGTTTACTTTACCACAGAACTGGCAAGGTTTTCTCTCCAATTCTGCCAACAAGGCTGACCTTTTCAAATTCCTGTTCTTGCCTTGGTGGAGAAGGCTCCAGTTGACAAAGTAGTCACAATATCTGGTGGTTTAGATGAGGCAACAGATATTCTATGCAACAGATCAGATGTGGATCTGCATGATCTTAAGGCTATGCATTGTAGTCTGGAGGAGATACTGATGCCTTATCGGTGCTTCTTGCTCATAATCACAGCATCAACAAAAGTCTGGACGAAGGCTGGAACCAGCAAAAAGCCAAATTTCATCTCTGTAAATGCGTTGTCCAAGGATGGAACTTGCAACAAGACACGGCTCTTTCTCTGTTGTCTTTCCAAGCCCTCACTGGCCCTGACTCCACATCATTTCTGGCTGGACATAGCAAGAGAACTGCCTTTGGCATTTTACTTGAAAAATCTAAGCTACTTTCTGATCTTTGGAGAGGTTCATTGACCACTAAGTTGCTGCAAGATTGAGTTGTTCATTTGTAAAGTGTACAAACTGATTCCACCACCACAAATGAAGCAAGGTCAGTGTTGTTTAAGAGAGGACACAAGCTGAACACTTTCCCCTAGCAATCAGATGCCCTTAAGTTCCATATCATGAGGGCTCATCATCGGAGTATGGTGTGGCTGAAAGTATAAGAGTCATGTCCTGAAATTGTACCTCCAACTGAAAGTGGTTGGATAAAAGATCAGAATATACTAAAGCCTGTACTTTCCACACTTGAACCTGTCCAGACAGATGTCTACAGCTTATAAGCTGCCAGAAAGAGTGCTGTACAGTACGATGCGGCGGCTCCAAAACAAAAGTTGCCATGCAATGACAGTTGCAAATGTCATAGGTAATGCTTGAACCAGAGTCCGCAAAAAGTGCCGGTTTGCCGGTCAAAACCGGCAAAAATAGCGTATGACCGGCAAAAGTAGAGTGGCTACCTGCCCAAATGTCCGACAGGTATGCTACAGAGTCAATGGGGTGACATTGCAGCCAATGCAATCAGGACAGACCATTGAAGACTCCAGTGCAATTAGCAAACCTTAATAACTCAAATTGGACTCTGGAGTGTCACATGGATTGCAATTAGATATAGCAAGAGTCGATACCTCAGCTAATTGCAATTAGCGATGTTCAGCTTCAGCTGGTACAGGCCCTACATATATCTGTACAAGATTTGAGGCTCAGCAAGGTGGCAAACAACTAGCCAGTTTAGCAGGGGTCCTGGCGGGTTTTCTGTAAAGCAGTAAATCACACCACTTATACAGCTTGGGATCAATTATGATTAAAGTAAAATATAATCATTATGAAATAATCCTACCTGGTGAAACACAAGAGTTTTGAAATTATATATATATGAAAAAGTCTTATTAGCCTCAATGGGTCAATAAGCATTATTCAGAGGGTTTCATGAAATTTTCGAAATTAGAACTTCGGGCAGATAAGATTTCATTCGGGCAGGTAAACTTCAGAATCTACCTGCCCGAATGTCCTGTGGGTCAAAAGCACTTTTCGCGGACTCTGGCTTGAACAATTAACTTCATATGAATGATTAAATTTCAGGAAAATATAAAGGCTCCAGCAGGTCCACTAAACATAAACCTTTCCTTTAAGTTAAGAGTAGGATCTGTTCCTTGCTTTGGATACAAAAGATGACCAAATGTTTGTCTGAGAACACCCTGGCAGATTTTTTCTTTTCTGAAGATCTACCAAATCTTTTACCCACTTAATTGGAATCAAGAACATTCACTACCACAACTGGAAACTGAACTAACCACTGTGCCACCCTGCCAGTGGTGGTAATTTGTGTACAGTTCAACAGAATTTGGATTTGCTCGTTACTTTATCAAGGTTACAACTATGAAGTAAAAAGTACATGCAATTTTTGGCGACCATCTTATTTTTGGTCATTATGGTCTGATTATTAATGAAATATTGCTCTGGGGTATTTGGAAATATTCTTATTAGATTCCTCATCTGCCAAAACATGGAAAAAGACTCAAAGATCACCTCTCTAGTGCAATTAGGGGCCAAGTTATGCTTGAATGAAGTAATTTTGGCGGCCATATTGTTTTCGGCCATTTTGAGGGCTTAATAATGGAGATACGATCGGGCATCCTCAAAATTCGAAATCGGCATACTCAAATTGACTTATTCCAGGTGGATGCCCATTTCTACTCTAAAATGCCTCAACCACTTTAACTAAGGCCTTTTTCTGAATTTGGCTCCTGACTACATTGGCCATGACGTATTTGATTTTGATGATAACCAGTAGCTAATGGTCATTTCTAATAGAGGTATACTTGCGATTATCAAGGATCTGCTGTGACCAAAACTAATTAATTCCTGTTGTCATCAGGCATGTAGTTTTGTTCACAGGAAGTCAGAAGCTGCATTGAAACAGCCATGATTTGTCTATAGTTTCTTGTGTGTATTTGGAATAGTACCATCCTGAATGGAATTCACCTGCAGAATGGGTGAAGAGACTGCGCTGGCTGGTTGGTGTTTCAAAATAGATTCCTTCTTGATGATTTGATGTGAAAATTGAGAAGATATAAAAACTAGACCCAAAAGATGGGGTGGCAAATATTTTTTTACCACTAGTCATCTGATGGCTGACAGTTAATTCCAGGCTTTTTGATAGCTCCATTAATGTTCAGAGGCCTTGTTTATCAGCTGAGTTTTACTATTTTAGCATCAATTTGGTGAGTGTCACCAGTCTTCAGCACTGCTGCCTGAATCTGCAGCCTGACAGGACATTATGGAGCGAGCAGCCACACAGAGCTGGCTTGTCTGGCAGCTGAAAACTGTTGCTGTGTCTGATAATTCCAGCTAGTGGTGATGGAGGGGAGTCTAGCAGTCCAAGGGGATGGATTAGATGCGGACTGGTTGCAGTTAGAAGGTCGATAGTTTGCCACTGCTGCTGCTGCTGAGGCTGTGGCTCTTGATGATGATTGAGATGCTGGAGTCTGCCAACAATGTGCTGCAGTGGGGTGTGGTCGTAATAATTGCTAGAAGCAGAAGCAGCTTTCATCTCTGGCAAGGGGAGATGGAAAGAGGGAGGGAGAGGGGAAGGAGGACAAGGAGGACAAGGAGGGAGATAGGGACCAAAGAGGGAGGAAGAGAGGGACCAAGAGACAGACCTAGAGAGGGACCAAGAGAGGGACCAAGAGAGGGACCAAGAGAGGGACCAAGAGAGAGACCAAGAGAGGGACCAAGGAAGGGACCAAGGGAGGGACGAAGAGAGGGGAGACCAAGGAAGGGACCAAGGGAGGGACCAAGAGAGGGACCAAGGGAGGGACCAAGAGAGAGACCAAGAGATGGACCAAGGGAGGGACCAAGGAAGGGACCAAGGAAGGGACCAAGGGAGGGACCAAGGGAGAGTAGACCAAGGAAGGGGAGACCAAGGAAGGGACCAAGGGAGGGACCAAGAGAGGGACCAAGAGAGGGACCAAGAGAGGGACCAAGAGAGGGACCAAGAGAGGGACCAAGAAAAGGAGGCTTGCACTGCCAATTGATATTGAGGACACTGTGAAGGCTGTTGTGAAGGAGGCTGTTTTTGTTGTTGATGTAGCTGTGATTCTGTTGTTGCTGTTGATTAATTGGCAGGTTTTGGCTCTATTGTGTCGATGTTGCACTTGACCTAAGTTGGGTGGATCCTGACTGTAAAAAGTGATATATCTGGTGATTTATGCTTCAGATATTACATGCTCGTGTATTTTGTCTGTCTTGTTAGATAGCTTTATAGGTTGGACTTCTAAATGACTTTCGTTGTTGTTTTTTTTTGTTTTTAAAAATAAATGAATGCTTGTAGATAAGGCGAAAATGTTTAGGAACATTTCATGATCTTTTGTTTTTCATCTGGCCAGTCTACCATGGGAACCAAAACTTGCCTGAGGAGATTTTAGGCTTACTTGATAATGTTGCTTTGCTTTATTTTAAAATTATAAGGTTGAGGTGAATTTTAACTCTGTAAATATGCTTCTGTTGTGTTGGTATCTATTTTGATGATATTGTTGTTAACAGTGGGATTGGTACTGGTAATAAGACATGTCGAGGCTGTTGCTGATGCTTGATCTATGGCACTAAATGTAGCTGCAATGACATTCCCTTTCCCCTCTGCTTAATTTCTTATCTCCTGTCCTTAAACATCCATCTCCATCTCCCGCTCAATGATCATCGATATGCAAGTATTGACATGAGTTACTTTGAAGTTTCAGGCATTCCATATGTTTGCTTATTACATGTATTAATTAACTTATATTTCAAGTTACATGTATTTCAGATTTTCAGTAATGACATTGTTCTTTTCAACTTTTTGATGTTATGACAGTCAATAAAATATCAATAACCTTGGAACTTGGAAGCATGATATTTTTGTTTCTTTCTTATTATTATGTTAAGAGGATAATGATGTAAATATATGTGTGCTTTCTGCCAAGCCACTTAAAACAACTTTGTTCTGGTGTTCGATCTCATGGAAATATATTTGCCTTTTCCAACAAGACTACTCATGGAGGTCCAAAATTACAATGTTGCCAAAACAATATAGTTTTGATTGATAAGTCATAATACTTTCTACTAAGAACTTTGTACATTGGTTGATACATTCCTGTACCGAAGGCCATGGGACAAACGCCAGGAATTGAGATTAATGTGATAAGTTCTAGTTTGTTTGCCACATCAACAAGGCAATAGATTGGGCGTGGCTTTTCTGAGCAGGAATTAACTGAGAGCAACTTACTGTATTCCATGGATGAGCTGCTGATTTGTGTCTTTCACTATTACACAAATACTGCATTTTTAAAATACATGATATTGATTGTTTGATGCAACCAATATTCAACAACCTGTTGAGAGCGCCACAACACACAATAGAACAGTACAATAAAAGTTTTTTGGGTCGAGCTCCACATGTCTGGCTTCACTTAGATAATCATTTGAAAGATAAAAAGAATGTTAAACTATTTGCAAAAACATTTAACCAATGGAAAACATCGCTATATTGAAAGTAAAAACTAATGATTACTTGTTATCACCCCCCTCAGTAATCAATCATCTTATTAATTATATTTATATAACTCATCACTCTGTTCTTTGTAAATATATTATGTTTTTCTGTATGTATGCTGTTGTTTGTATTTGTAATCTGGGTGCAACTTGATATAGTTATTTTAACTCTGTTGTGTCCCGTCTTGTATACCTTCTTCAATGTTTGCTATTAATATTATGTAAAATGTTTGTAGTACTGGAGAGTACTGGTATTAAAACTCCAAAATTAATAATTTCTGCCACTTTTACTCTAAAAAAGCTTTCAATATTTTTGAACAAGAATGTACGTAAAAATTACCAATATAGACTAATTCTAATTTATGAGTAGAATAGTAGGTACAATATACAAACATTTATATCGTCCAAAGCATTGGATGTATTTATATCATATTCAGATCAGATCAATGACAATAATCAACACACGGACAGAGTATATATTGAACAGGGATATATCTGCACCACTGCAGCTAATCCCAAGAGTGCAGTGTATTGGTCAGTGACTGCAGTCTGTCTATGGAAATTAAATCGTTTGATGACCCATAGCTGCAAATTGTGTTGTGATCCAATAAAGGCATTCCTGCCATAGATGACAATGCAACAATTGGAGAAAATTGAGATCAAAGAGGAGATGATTTGCATCAACAGATGGGTCACTCACCCCACTGCAACACTGGGCTACTTGTATCATTGTCATTACATAATCAGCTCTGGGATGAATCATAATGACTATTCTTGAGTCTTGTCAAAAATTGGAACACTAAAACTAACCAGAGCCTGCAAGTGGGGTGGATTCATCAAACTAAATTTATACTTCTTTTTTTTAATCAAACTAAAATTTCAACCTTTGCTATCCCCCCCCCTTTTTTTTCAAGCTGAAATTTCAACTTCTGACATCCCCTCTTTTCAATTAAACTAAATTTCAACCTCCTCTCTTTTTTGATCAAACTAAAATTTCAACCTCCACCATCCCCTCTTTTTAAAACTAAAATTTAACATTTGTTGTTCTTTCTTTGGCGATCAAACTAAGATTTCACCCCTGATATTAAATAGTCTCCACCTTATCTCCTGTCCTTAATCATCCATCTTCATCTCCCGCTCAATGATCATCGATATGCAAGTATTGACATGAGCTACTTTGAAGTTTCAGGCTTTCCACATGTTTCAGTATTAATTAACTTATATTTCAAGTTACATGTATTTCAGATTTTCAGTAATGACATTGTTCTTTTAAACTTTTCTGCGTTATCATAAGTCAATAAAATATCGATAACCTTCGAACTCGGAAGAATTGTATTTTTCTTTCTTTCTTATTATGTTAAGAGGATAATGATGTAAATATATGTGTGCTTTCTGCCAAGCCGCTTAAAACAACTTTGTTCTGGTGTTCGATCTCATGGAAATATATTAGCCTTTTCCAACAAGACTACTCATGGAGGTCCAAAATTAAAATGTTGCCAAAACAATATAGTTTTGATTGATAAGTCATAATACTTTCTACTAAGAACTTTGTACATTGTTTTGATACATTACTACACCGAAGGCCATGGGACAAACGCCAGGAATTGAGATTAATGTGATAAGTTCTAGTTTGTTTGCCACATCAACAAGGCAATAGATTGGGCGTGGCTTTTCAGAGCAGGAATTAACTGAGAGCAACTTACTGTATTCCATGGATGAGCTGCTGATTTGTGTCTTTCACTATTACACTAATACTGCCTTTTTAAAATACATGATATTGATTGTTTGATGCAACCAATATTCAACAATGTGGTCCATAACATTAGGCCATAAAACTTACAAGGCATTCTGATAATTTAACTGGAAGGACAATTAATTATGAGGGAAATTATGACTTACTAAGGTGCTTCATTGCTCAAAAATACTGCCTATTGTATTATTATCATTAATTAGAGGTCTTTGAGATATTCAAGTTTTATTTATTTTTGTTGAACAGTTTAGATTGTAGATGCAATAATGACTTTACTCTTGGCCCGGAAGCAACCTATCTGTCAGATGCCCGCCGCTCAGTAGAGGGACAATTCATAACCCAAATGATTACATTATCTTCTTCAAACTTCGAAAAAATATCTCCTTATAAATACATGTATAATGAAAATATTTTCATTTGACTGGGGTTAAACCACTGACTGGGATATAATCTAAACAAGACTGAGTTATACTTTTTCAGATATATTAATCTTATGGCTTAATTCTGTTAATTGTCTTAATTGCATTAAATTAAACGTGTTGAAAATATGAAGTCAATGAAAAGCAAGTTCATTAGATTTGATTATATGATAAAAATTATCGATGATGACAGCTGTGTCAACTCTAACTTATAGAATAGAAGATCGATGTCATGTATGTATAGATAACAGGAGATTTTCAAATTAGTTTTTCATGGGAATGATTCAGTTGTGTGAAGCTACATGAACAAAAAAAGGGTTAACAAGGAATTTACTCGATAAAAAATTGCAAACAATCATCCAAAAATCTTGATTTTGTTTTTGTTTTGGAACAGAAATAACAAGGTCATAACGTTGAAAGTCATACAGGAAATACAATACTATAATTTATTACTGTAACTACATTCAGAAAGATAATTGTCAGAGGTCAGTGAATTGTAGCAATTTCAGTGACATTGGGGAAAAGAGTGACAGCTATATATTACAAAAATATGTTGCAGCTATTGGGTCCTTACTTACATTCCAATATTTTGCATTTGGGATACAACTTTTCACAAAATTTTACATTATTATATAAAAAAGACAGATCAGGAAAGACAACTAGAAATTTTTAAAGAGTGGACATTACTGGTATTCAAACTCCAAAATGTTAAATTTTAGCCACTTTTACTTTTAAAAAAGTTTACCAATATTTTTGAACTAGAATGTATATCAAAATTATCAATACGAGTATATGTACAGTAATTCTAATTTATGAGTAGAATAGTAGGCATAATATACAAACATTTATATATTCCAAAGCATTGAATGTATTTATATCATATTCACATCGGATCAATGGCAATAATCAACACACGGACAGAGTATATATTGAACAGGGATATATCTGCAGTTAATCCCAAGAGTGCAGTGTATTGGTCAGTGACTGCAGTCTGTCTATGGAAATTAAATCGTTTGATGACCCATAGCTGCAAATTGTGTTGTGACCCAATAAAGGAATTCCTGCCATAGATGACAATGCAACAATTGGAGAAAATTGAGATCAAAGAGGAGATGATTTGCATCAACAGATGGGTCACTCACCCCACTGCAACACTGGGCACTTGTATCATTGTCATTACATAATTGGCTCTGTGATGAATCATTATCACTATTGTGAGTCTTGTTAGAAATCGAGACACTGCAACTGTTTTGTTTTAACCAACTAGAATTTCAACTTTCGCTATGTTATCCTCATTTTTTAAACTGAACTTTCAACTCCTGTCATCCCCTCTTTTTCAAACTAAAATTTAATGTTTGTTGTTCTTTCTCTTGCTATCAAACTAAGATTTCAACCTCTGTCAATCTCCTTTTTAAGACTGAGATTTTAACCTCTGCCATTCTGCTTTTTGGAAAAGATCTTAACTTCTGTCATTTTCCCTTTTTTGGATTGCAATAAAAAAAATAACATGTGTTTACTTTGTCAAAAATTTCGACCTCTGCTATCCCCTCTTTTTTGAAAAATCTAAAATTTAAACTTTGTCATCCTTTCTTCTTTGATCAAACTAAAATTTCAACCACTGTTTTTTCTTTTATCATCAAACTATAATTATAATTTAAATTTTTGGCATTGATTCTTTTTTGATCGAACTAAAATTTTCGACCTTTGGCTGTTATCCCCTCTTATTCAATCAAAACTAAAATTTCCATGTAACATCCCCTCTTTTTTTTTCATCAAACTAAAATGTAACCTTTGTCATCCTTTAAATAGTTTTGCCATGCCCTAATTTTACTTTGACAAATATTTCAACCCCTGCCATCCCCTCTTTTTCATACATTCTAAAATTTGAGCTTGGTCATTTTTTCTTCTTTGATCAAACTGAAATTTCAACCATTGTAATCTTTTCTTTTTTGATCAAACTGAAATTTAAACTATTGTAATATTTTCTTTTTCGATCAAACTTAACTTTCAACCCAGGGCTGTAGCCTGGTCTGAATCCTAGGGGGCCGAGACTGGTCCGTAGGCATATGCACCCCGGAAAACTCCAGAAAATTTGAAATTTTTACATGCTAATTATTGTAATTCGCCTTTTTTTTGCAAAATTCTGCTGCCCTGCAACCCCTGCCATGCAATCTTTTCGAATAAACCACTGTCATCCTTTCTTTTTCTATCTTGATCAAACTAAAATTTCAACCTCTCTTATCCCCTCTTTTTGATCAAACTGAAATTTCAACTTCTGTCATCCTCCCTTTTGGACTAAAATCTTAATCTCTGTCATTTTCCTTTTACGGAATGCAATGAAAATAATTTTAAGTAGTTTGGCCTTGCCCTATTTTTAAGAACTTAAACCTCTGCCATCCCCTCTTTTTCAAACAAACTAAAATGTAACCTTTGTCATCCATTCCTCTTTGATCAAACTAAAGTTCCCATCCTATCTTTTTCAATCAAAGTAAAGTTATAGCTTTGCTATCCTACATTCTTCTATTAACCAAAATTTCAACCTGTGCCAACCCCTCTTTTTTAATGAGACTAAAATGTAATCTTTCTTATCATTTCTTCTTCTATTAAACTGAAGTTTCAACCTCGGCCATCCCACTTTTGCCGAGAAACTAAAATGTCAACCCTTCTCATCCTTTCTTTTTTTATTAAACTAAAATTTCAGCTGTTGCATCTTTTCTTTTTTGACCAAACTATCAAATTAAAGTTTTGATCAAACAAAGATTTAAACCTTTGTCATCTTCTCTTTTTCAGTCAAATGAAAATTTCAACCAATGCCATCCTTTCTTTTTCAATAAACTAAAATTTCAACTTTTGTCATCCATTCTTGTTGTATCAAAGTAAGATTTCAACCAATTACATTATTTCTTTTTCCATCAAAGTTCAACTGTTGTCATCTACTCTTATTCAATCAATCCAAAATATCAACAGTTGTCATTTTTTTCTTTTTCGATGAAACTGCAATTTCAACCCATTTCCTCCTTTTTTTATAACAAAATTAAAATTTAAACTGTTGTCATCTTTTCTTTTTCCGTAAATTAAAATATCAACCGATTTAACTGAAATTTCATCCTCTGACATCTCTTCTTTTTTGATCAAACTAAAATTTCAACCATTTTCATCCTTTATTTTTTGATAATTTTAATATTTCGACTTCTGTCTTCACCTCGTTTTTTTATCAAACTGAACTGTCAACCATTGTCTTTGTTTCTTCTTCCTTCAAACTGAAATATCATCTTTTGTCATCTCTTTTTTTATCAAACTGAACTTTCAATCTCTTTCATCCCCCTTTTTTTTCAATTAAACTAAGATTTCCTAATCTGTCATCCCCTCTTCTTAATTCAGACCAAATTTCCATCTCTGCCAGCTCTATTTCTGAATGGGATAAACTGTCACCCTTTGTAAATGATATCATGAACTCTGAAATTTTCAATGACATTTGTAATTATGATGACGTTTGTTCTTCATGGAATGCTTGGAGAAAAGAATTCTCGCGAATAAGTGATCTACACGCAGCGATTCGAACTTCGAGAATGAAAAATCGCTACAATCCATGGATCAATAATGACATTTTAAAATTGATGTACAAAAGAGACTATATGCACAAGCTCAGCATTAATAATCCATCCAGTGATGCTGTTAATGAGTATAAATCTTTGAGAAATGAAGTCAATGTTATGATAGATAAATCAAAAAAGTGTTATTATGAAAAATTGTATAACGATGGTAAAACAAATAGTAATACATTATGGAAAGAACTTAAGAAGCTCTCAGGTGCTGTGCCTAAGATGGACACAAATACTAATTTAACAACTGATGTATTTAATGATTTTTATAGTACTCTTGGTCACAATGTTACTAAAGATTTCTCAGAGACCACAGAGCTATTGTGGAAAGGTCCAGAGAGTATTTACAAGTTTAAATTTAATAATGTTTCAGAAAATACTGTTTGTAAATTGTTTAAAAGTATGGGAAATCAGAGTTCACTTGATGTGCTCAATTTTGATAGTAAGCTTTTAAAAATAGCCAGTAATGTATAAGCGAAGTCATTTTTGCATATTATTAATGCCTCACTTAGTTCTGGTATTGTGCCACATGATTGGAAAATCGGACGTATTACACCTGTATACAAAGGTTCTGGTAGTCATGACGAACCCAGTTAATTATAGGCCAATATCTGTTTTAGGTCATATTGCCAAAATTGTAGAAAAAGAGGTTAAGTGTCAACATGTCATTTTTAATACATCATCAATTTATATCATTAGATCAATTTGCATATAGAAAATTCCATTCAACATCTAATTGTCTACATTCTACTATTGATGATTGGTTACAAAATATTGATGACAAATTATGTACAGGCATTGCCTTTCTAGATATCGCTAAATGCTTTGATACTATTAATCATGAATTGTTACTTAAAAAATTAAATAAATATGGTTTATCAGATTTAGAATTATTATGGTTTAACTCCTATCTTAGTGGCAGGAGCCAATGTGTTAATTATGATAATAAACTCTCTCAATTTCTAGATATTACTATCGGGGTACCACAAGGTTCTACACTAGGACCCCTCTTATTTGTTCTATTTGTGAATGATTTACCTATGCATATTAATAATGGTCGATGTACAATGTACGCAGATGACACCATCATTCATACAAGTCATGATAATGTTACTGATGTTAGTGATGAATTAAATGATATCTTATTATACATGTTAGTCAGTGGTATAAAGCCAATAAGTTAGTTCTCAATGTCAATAAATCTAATGCTATGTTAATAACAAACTCTCATCACAATGATGACTTTATGATAAATCTCAATGGTGCTATGTTAGAAAATGTCAAATGTACAAAATATCTCGGTGTAATGGTAGATGATCAGTTAAAATTCAATATACATGTAAATGAATTAGTTAAAAGAATCTCTGTAAAGTTGTCATGGTTATGTAGACTTAGACGCATTGTACCTAAACCTGTTCTAATCTTAACTTATAAGTCATACATCCAGCCCATATTTGATTATGCTTGTACAGTATGGGGCTGTAGTAATACAAATATTAATATAATTCAAAGGTTACAAAACAGAGCAGCCAGGATCATATGTTCAAATTTTGATATAATAAATGTTAGAGATGAAGATCTTGTTAAGCAACTAAAGTGGCAATGCATTTCTCAGAGAGTAAATTACTTTTTAGCGACACAGATGTATAACTGTATATATGGCAATGCACCCGATAATTTATGTAATGCTATTGTAATGGCTTGTGAAGCCAATAACATTAATACCATAAGTAATGATACAATGAATGTTCAGATTCCATTTTGTAGAACCAACATTTTTAAGAAATCTTTTATTTATAGGGGTTCTAATGTATGGAATGATTTACCTAGTCATATACAAGAGTCATCATCAGTCATAGTTTTAAGACTAATGTTAGAAATGTTTTAATTGATTTTGTGATACTTATTTTATGATTTTATACCGTTATTGTTGGCTGGACCACACATTGTGGAGATTGTGCTTATCTAGCGTGTAAATATATTTTAAAATAAATACATAAATAAATAAAAACCTTTTATGTCATCTGTTTTTCAATCTGGACTTTCGTATCAACAGGATGGTCTTTGGTCATCATATTTCTATTTTAACCTCTTTCATCCTTAATTTTAAAATCAGACTATAATTTTAAACTTTCTGCATATTTTATTTTGAAACAGACTAAAATATTTGCCACTGTCATTCATAATTTTTATGTCCTACTAAAAGTTGAATTTCTGTCAATTTTTATCAAACTGAAATTTCAATCGTTATCATTCTCAAACTGAAATGTCAACCTCTGTCATTCTCCATTTTGAATCAGATAGATTTTAACCTCTCTCATCCCCTCTTTTTGAATCGTAAAATTTAGGCCGATGTTGTTGCCATTCCCTATACTGGATCGGCTGAAGAAAATAAAATAAATTGACTTGTGTCATTCAACTCTTTTAGATTTTTGAAGACTAAAATGTCAACCTTTGTCATTCTTATTTTCGGAATATGCCTAGCATTACGATTCTCCACTTCTGTCATTCTCTTCCTTGTCAATCAAACTAAACACTGGCATTTGTAAATTTAAGTCTTATCCATATGATAGATGTTATAAAGTTTGAAAATGCTAATCTGTTCAGAAAAGAGTCCAAGAGGTATAAATTTCAGTCTGATCCCAACTGGTTATTACAGATCTCGTATATGTGTGCCATGTTCCAAGTGAATATATGCACAGATGATGTCAGTATTGCAATACTGACATCACTATTGGCACTCCAAGCTTGAGTGTTGATTCCAACTGCTACCAACAAGTCAGGCTTATGGGCTGTCTAAGTGTGAATAACAATTGAACTAGACATGTCGAATCGCATAGCGATGAGTGATGCAGTGATGCACTGCGCTACAGAGTGAATCACATGAAAGTACTGTCAACTGAACATTTTTGGTCAGGATCCCGACAACATGAAAATAGTTTTATT
The DNA here is from genome assembly GCA_026936325.1 of Platynereis dumerilii. Classification (NCBI taxonomy): domain Eukaryota; kingdom Metazoa; phylum Annelida; class Polychaeta; order Phyllodocida; family Nereididae; genus Platynereis; species Platynereis dumerilii. The sequence goes on from JAPTHN010000001.1 coordinate 167,036,804, forward strand.
CTGAGGGTTATAATGGATGACTTAGACTGGGGTGTGCCTATTAGGTTACAGTATATGTTTCCTGATTTTTGTTGTGTTTCCAGAACCACAGTGCATTTAGATCAAATGTTAGTTGACGAATCTGGAAGCCTACGAAAACAAGGGCACTGCTAGCCACCTGGCGGTGGCGCAGTGCAATAATCTGCATTCATTGGTATGGTTGTTTGATTCAGTTGGAGCAGGTGAAACTGATATGTTTGAGCCACTTGCTTGATCCATCATGGACATTCATGGTGTCCTGTTGTGAAATTTCTCCTTGAGGGCAGCACCTTGTGGCTTTTCAGCCTTTTAGGTTTGATCTTCGCCAAAGATACTGTTCAGAATTGATGACTGGAATGAGGATGATAGGGAGATTTTTTGAAAGTGAACATGGCGGCGTTGCATGGGCATACCAGGGGACAAGAAATGTGGGAGGGCGGGGGGGGGGGGGTAGTTGCTCCCCAAAAATTTGGAAAAAGGCCAGACAAGGAGGCTAAGAATTCAATCATCAAATAAACAGTGATAAGGATGCTCCCAAGCAAAACTCCCCCCCCCTTAGGTCTTAAATTCTGAATGGTTTCTGAGTATATTGTTTTTGCCAAGACAGAGCAGCAGATGATAACCTCTCAGACCAACAAATGAATGTGAGAGTGAATGAATATGTTTTGTTGTATAAGTGCTAAAACTGATAGCAGTTATATACAAAATCCATGCTTTATATATAGCTGGTTATTGTAACTTTTTGATTTATTCAAAACATCAAACTGAATTCTCAATGTTGAGCAACAATCTAACAGCTTATTGTGGATTTGTGATGGTGTGATCAGTATGGGTTCCAAGTGACACAGTTGAAACTGCAAATATACCAACTGTGAAATCATTTTGCGGATACTGACATCACAAGAGCACTGTGGCAGTTGAAAAGAACATGGCACACTAATAAGAGATCTGTAATAACTGTTTTTAAAATGAGATGAAGACAAAACCCTTCCATATCAGATTAAATATCCAACTTCTATTTAGTGTGAGGCTCCTTAATTTGATTTTTACCAACCATAGTAGAAATAGCCTTTTTATGCAAGGGCTTCCCAGCATTCTGATGATCAGGGCAGCTGAGGACTTACTCATATAATACCAGGGGAATGAAGCTAGAATGCCATGCTTCATTGACCATGGCTAAGAAAGAGTCAAAATAATACACTTAGCCTCAATAAATTCTGTCAATTTTTGTTCTGAATAAAGTTTACCTCACCTTTGGTTAGTTGTGTGACTTGCAGGCCTGACTGCTGTCTGTAAAGGTCATAAATTCTTCAAGTCAATTTTGAATCCACTGGCAGGTAAGCCATCAAGAACAGACTTGAATGATCAGAAGTGGCCTGCAGAAAATTCCCAGGCACAGAAAACCAGATATATTCAATATCTGCCCAAAAAAAATCCAGTTTCAGCTTTATCTGGTCCATTTGTGTATTTGAATCCTGGGGTATTTGAAGATTTGCTCCAATAATCCTGGCTAACTACTTATTTCCAACTGATTATTTCATAAATGATTGAGCCCTTACTGGGTCAAATATCATGAAAACATTGTCCACATTACTGTGCATGTCATGCTCCACTGACTGCTTTGACAAAAAATTCAGTTGATATCACTGATGAGGCATTTGCTGATCCTATTGTGATTGTTGGCTGTGCAAAACAGAAACAGCCACAAACAACTATCAAACCATTAAAAACTATCCAATTATCACAATAATACTGATTTGGTAGAGAGTCAGGTCACAGAATATATTTCTATTAAAATTAATATATACAGGCTTTCTAACTACCATTTAAGGAAAAAATCCCAATTAATGCATTCAATATTTGTTGAACTATTTACCCACTTGCCTGAAATCACTTTTCCATCAATCTTATCTGCAAATTCGATAACATGTGATATTGATGTACTGCGTATTTTATTAATATTTCATATCATGTTTAAGAAGAGAATGTCCAGGTCCTTCTTTTACACCTTTACATGTTGTGATATTGAGACAAAAAAAAATTGATAGAAATGTATAGCCTGTCCTTATATTTTATTATAGCTTATATTGCATTGTTGAGTACTTGTAATGATTCAACTATCCTAAAGTAGGTGGCACCACCTCCTGGTGACCCTACTCATGGCAGCTTCTTTGATATCACATTCCCATTATCAAACCATTGATAACCTTTTTTCCTATCTAATTATTTAATTCTACTTTTGGCCTACAAATACTTCTGATAGTCCTACAGTTAAGTGTATGACATATATATATATATATATTTTTTTTTTTTTGACAGAGCAATATTGTTCTGAGAAGGTTATTTTATTTCAATGAGTTAGTCACAGTTTTATTCCACTCAGTCAGTTAGAATGTTTGGAACACAGTTGGTTGTCATGCACATTGATCACCAAACTGTTGAGCATGTTATTCACAGCTTCACTAAATCCTCAGGTTGAAGTGATCTAGTCCTCTCTAGGTGACAATTTATAATTTAGACAGTACATGGGTCAAAGGATTACCTTGACATTGGCCAACCACTTCCTCTAGGCTGTGTCAGACACGACTTTTCCAGATTTCCTGATCAGTTATTTCGCTTGATATCTCCACAGAAAAACCCCAGAATATAGTTTTGACACTTCTCACAGGTGAGGTAAGTTGTTAACTAAATTATGCATTAGTGCATCTTTTTTATCGGTCAACTATCATTGCAAATTTTTGGCATCTAGTTGGAGGTTGTCAGGAGCTTCAATCCCTGTTCCATATGTAAACAGAAGGATGGATCATTGATGAGAATTCCCGTGTTTTTATGGTCCTTTTGATGAAACTGAACTTAAAGCCTCTGTTACAGTCGAATTCATAATTGTGGGCACTGAGCCTGAATATGAATTCTTTTCTAGGACATGTTATTCTGCAGGGCAGAGAGATGAAAAAAGTTTTTTGATGTAACTTTACCTTATGGAATATGTGTCCTTATATATTGTCCTATAAAAACATAATTCAGGCTGAATATCTACAATTATGAAAACGGCTGCAAGTCTTCTCTGTTATACAAAGATATTTCAGCTTCTGTCCTCCTCTCTATAGTCTCTGAAATCCTCAGAGGAAATGACTTTCAAGCAAGTATACTGTCAATTTTTCCTGATTGACTGTGACAACTAATGTAGAATTCTAATCAGACTGAAGTCAACAATAAACAATGCAATCTTTCCTGACAGCTCCAGTATTTCAACTGCAACCTCATCCTTCGGTTTGCCAATAACTCAGAAATGCTTCCGCTGTCTCACAATACAACGTGCACCAACAGCCATTGCCCTACTTCTTACGAGCGGTATTCCCTCCACTCAAACCTTATTGCTTTTCTCGCTTTATATTGTATTTCTGTTATTAAGCGTCCATAACATGAAGCACCATGATACTAATGTAGAAGGTAAGGAAAATGTGTCCTTTAAAATATCTGTCTTAATATATATATCTCACCGACAGAGCTTTGTGGAAGCGGAGTCGAAAATTAATCTGGTGACTCCTGAATCGTAAAGACTAACTAGATGTACTAACCGCTAAGCGATGAGTGTTGCGCTGCGCAGCAAAGGCAGTGAGGATATGAGGAGTAATAAAAAAAAATTTTGTATGTGCAACTTTCAATTTTTTTTTATTAGAAAAATCCAGATTGGCCCTGGTTTATGTCAAAACTTAGTAAAATGCAATTTGCACCATAGGCCTAATGTACATTACACACTAAGCACATTCTGTTGATTTATATTTGCTGTAGGCCCTAGTAGCCTATTATTTAAACAGTCACATTAATAGATCATCATTCCAGCTTTGTAAAAAGTGGTCTGCCATTTCTGTACAATGAATGGTCGACGAGCTGTAGGCCCTAAATACTGTCACGTCTATTAGTCCGTCCCATGGTCTGACAGTGGAGATGAAACTGTAAAATATTAAAGAATTAAGGTGGTAGAGGCATGTTTGAAGAGTTTCGAACAAACTTCATGCCAAAAGTAGAACATACATGTGTAAGAGAGCAGTGTAGCTGATGTGAGGGGCCCAGCAGCTGATACATAAATTTTGATATTGGAAATGTGAACATTTCAGTGTGTGCAAATGATTAAGCCTACGAAAACGAGGACCGCTGCCTTGCCTAGGGTGCCCCTAGAGCGCAGCGCCAATAAACAACTGACCAAAAACATCATAAACATTCAGGCTCACTGTCTACAATTATGGAATCATGTGTATTCAGCTTGTCTGAAAACTGTTTTTTTTCTTTCATATGACCTGCAAGTTGTTTTTAGATGCCTGTTCTTTCTTCAATGAGTTCTTGTAAAAAATGTTGAATTGTCAAAGGTCAGGACATATCCCAAAAATGAGAATTATGTGGGTTTCTGCAATATTGTATAATTAAGAAATAATGAAAGACTTTGGCATGATTTTTGTGCAATGAACCAGTGAAGCTGTTAAAAAGATAATTTATTTCCTCTTTGATATGAGAATAAAAAAAATTTTTCCCAAATGTGTGTACTTCCAAAATTTTTGTAATATTCTTGCAGTGACATGCGTGGATGTCTGTAGTGACAATCCAGAACATGTGGTTTTACAACATCACTTAAACTATTCTTATCTGAGGTATATATAGGAAGTAGATCTATCTATCAAAATTTTCAAGAAACAGAAAGAGAGACATATAGTGTTTTGAAATGAAGTAGAAGTGCACTGGGCAGCCTGGGATGTTGCATTTGCTTATCAGATGGGTCATTTTCCTTTCCTCCTTCACAATTCCACAATCTGCAAGGTCGACCTCTGACCCCAAGTGATGCTTTGGACATCTATCCTATTTCCTGGCATGATGGCTGGATTCCCCAGTCTCAGCAGCCGATTCCAACAGATTGTTGTTTATAGGAGAGCTGACCAGAACACAGCCTGAACACTGCCACCGCAGCCTCTTTCACTCAATGGCCAGTCTCTTCCATTTGCTCTTGCCCTCCCACTGCTCCTCCAGCCATCCCTCTTTTGGGTCCTGACATACAATAATTTATGGGTTGTGTTGTATTAGGGTTTTATAAAAAAGATCTCTCTCTCCTTTTTTTCTTGCATTTTGTCTTGCAAAATTACTTCACCAACCAGCCAGTCAATCTTTGCCAAGCCAAACTTAAAACAAAAACCCCCAAAAGCCAACAAGGCTACTAGACCTGCACAATGTATGCATTTAATAAGTGGATAAGCATTAGGCAATGACTGTCATAAACAAGGGTTCAACCAATCTTTGTAAGTTAACCCAACAAAATTGCTATCAACTCAAAATATAGACAAGGCCAGTGAACAATGTTCTGCAACTCTAATAAAGAATTAATCAGGTCTTTCAATATACCAGCTCTGATTCATTGTAAGGATAATAATTATGCAAATGCTACCCAAATAACCCAACCAAAGAGAAAACCCACACTAGCTTGGGGATTTTCAATACTTATATCATTCTGTTATTACTGGATTTTCCAGTATTTTACTATTTGGTATTTTTTTCTTCTTCTTATTTTCCCCATTTTTGTATCACCTCCCTAGATGAAAATTCCTTCAGACACATATATCCCTCAATGATCATTACTAAAAATGTACATAATTAATCTCATGCATAACCTTACTTTACCTTTAAACTAGCATAAAAACTATGAATCAATTCTGACCTATCCAATACATTTTTCATCACAGCCTTTATATTAAAACCATGAGAGCTTGAAGTCACTTGATTACTCAGAAATACTTGTACACTGGAACAATAGTCTGAACATTTCTAAACAAGTGGTAGTGGGACAGGAAACAAAAGCGGAACAGTAAAAACAGCTTGTATTATTGGAAACATCAAAGTCCTTCACATGAAGAACAATATCACAATTATGTATGAAATGCCATGATACTATGTAAGAGCATGACAGTTCAGTTCATCCATCTCCTGTAGTGGGCTGGGGACAATCCCGTGACATACATTAGGATTGTAATCAGTTTGGCCTTTGGTACTGCACACTTATGGAGACAGGCATTAGCAGATGGAAGCAGCTGCTTGCCTAATGAGGTAGAATCCTTGGCCTGCTGCTGAAGTTGCCGATGCTGCTGTTGATGTTACTGTGATGTGGCAATCATGTACATCATCTACGATACTGTCAGCAGCTTCCTAATTGCCGCAGCACTGGTTTCATCATTTTTCCCCTCATTGTAGTAACAAAAGAAGCCTTTGTTTCCATCATCAGTTTATGTCTTGATTCAGCCACAAACAACAAAAATAGCAAGCACTTTCATATCCAAACGGAGAGCTAGGTTTCTCTTTCAAATTGTATTAAGTTGAATTTGCATGTAGTGCCGAACGAATGTCATTTACCAGTTGCTTTTTATGGCATATAAGAGTCTGTACTATTCATATATATGGCAGACACAAGACTAAAATTAATAGGCTCAATAGATTTAATCCAATGCCTTTTATGGACTCACCCTGCTATTTCTTGGAATAAATCTATTGCAAACCAGATACAATGCAAAGGCATTGAAATAATTAGAGGAAGCCCAGATGTGTGCCCGTGAGGGAGTAATACCCGGAGTATCTTAGCTGACAAATTTCTGATTGTCAGAACAATCGAGAAGCCTGTGGTGACCCCCTCATGGATAGTAACATACCAAAGTGACCATGTCTCACAAAATATACTTCTTCTAAAAGTGACTTTCCCCCAAATTAATGCTTGTGTGGCTTTACCAGCTACTCTGCTATAGAAATGGTTTGTGTGAATCATAATCGAGAGAGCAGATTACTTCCATCTTTTGAGAGCAAGGCCAAATGAGTCACATACAAGACCAAATTGAAGTTTATTTTAAAAATTGTGATAGCCAATGACACAACTCTTTCAATATAATAAAAGCTCTTATTAGCAATAATACTGAAAATGAAACACCTTACCAATAAGCAATTCCGCACCCAATTGTGTATTTTGTGAAATACTTATATCTTTATGTTATTGCTGGATTTTCCCATGTTTTTCTCTTTGATGTTCTTTTTGTCTTATTCTTTTTATGCTGTCTACATGAACTGCATATGAATTGTTGCTTCAGATACACCAATCATTAGTTAAACGTGTAATTTAGGCATTCTACAAACTTTTCATTAAGCAAAAAATTTAATCATTATGAACTACCCATTCTGTCTTCCACATCCCATGTCTACTGGATTATATTGATTAAGCTTGATGATCTTTGATTGGGGCATGCTTGTACACTGGAACAACAATTTGGTTTTGTGGGTTTCTAAAACCAGTGGGACATTATGCCATGCAATTTGGGAGTACAAAGGAAAGCATGACAGTTCAGTTCATCCATCTCCTCCTGTGGGCCGGGGACATACATTAGGATCGTAATCAGTTTGGCCTTTGGTACTGCATACTTATGGAGGCAGGCATTAGCAGATGGAAGCAGCTACTTGCCTAATGAGGTAGCATCCTTGGCCTGCTGCTGAAGTTGCCGAAGCTGCTGTTGATGTTGCTGTGATGTGGCAATCATGTATATCATCTATGATACTGTCAGCAGCTTCCTAATTGCCACACAACACTGGCTTCATTAATTTTTCCCCTCATTGTAGTAACAAAAGAAGCCTTTGTTTCCACCATCAGTTTATGTCTTGTTCAGCCACAGACAACAAAAATAGCAAGCACTTTAATATCAACAAGGAGAACTTGAGTTCTCTTTTGAATGATATTAGGTTTAATTTGTGCAAGGTGCTCAATGTCATGTTACCAGTTGTTTTATATAGCATAGAGTCTGTCCTATTTATAGATATGGCAGAGACAGGACTGAAATTAATAAGCTCAATAGATTTAATCCAATGCCTTTATGGACTTAACGTGCCATTTCTTGGAATACAGCTAAATCAAGCCAGATACAATGCAAAGGCATTGGAATGAATAAAGAAAGCCCAGATGTTTGCCTGTGAGGGAGTATCTTAGCTGACAAATTTCTGATTGTCAGAACAATCGAGAAGCCGGTGGTCACCTCCTCATGGATAGTAACATACCAAAGTGACCATGGCTCACAAAATATACTTCTTCTAAAGGTGAATTTCCCCCAAATTAATGCTTGTGTGGCATTACTAACTATTAGGGCTGGCCCTTTTTCAACTTTTTTTGAAAAGTCCTGCTCCATCATTCTAATATGAGGCCTTTAGGTCTTAGAAAACACCTAATACCAAAGTTTTGCAGATTTGATGAAAAAAACCCAGGCCCCTGGGCCATTTTAGAAATTATGTTTTAGACAATAAGAAAAAACGCAAAAATACCCTCTATCTTGAGAACTAAAGCAGCTAGAGACATGATATTGACACCAAAATCTCCGGAATACCCACATTTATAGTGATCATCAGGACATTTTAGGGCCCTAAACCCAATACTTTTTGAGTTATTGGCAAAAAACCATAATTTTGCCTTTATTTTCATGAAAATCGTCAGCAAAAATACAATTAATTGTGTAAATCATTGATTATAGGTACCTGCTGTGCCTCTGTCTATCTCCAGTATATATTATGTAATATGAGCCTTTATTTTTGTTGTTACTAGTACAAAAATGCTATCAATTAGCTATTGTGAATGAGTATTACATGCATTATTTACATCAAACCACTGCCTCGTTAAAGCAAGTCACTCAAAAAGTAAGAGGAGTTGCATTCTTACAAAAGTTACAAAAGGATCTACCCTTACTGTAATTTGTGTCCGATGTGCTGCTAAAGCAGCTCTAGCTGTTGTCAGAAATTATGTGTGTAAGTGTCTGTAAAATAATTGGTTATTTAAAGGAGGTATGCTTAGTGGATGGTTTACTCATGACTCAGGAGTCTGCCTTCATCGGCAGTGAACAACAAGAATTGGCACATTTTGTGGACCGGCAACAATGAGATGGAACTTGAGAAGGGTAAATTAGTGCAATACATAATCAAAGATGTATGCTATTAGTCTTTTGAAGTTGTTCTTGTGGTTCATTAATTTCTCCTTGTGAAAACTAAGGAATGGACTGACCAACCATAAATATTTAGAAAATGTTTTATTTAAGATTCTTAGGAATGTCAAGAAATATGAAGCCAATGAACCCATTATGAATGAGAATAAAACAAATTGTTATCTGAGGTGGATAATACAATGAATGCCATTAGGTATTTTAGCATAGACTACAAACTCAAAGTCATTTAACAGGGTCAATGGCAAATAAATCCAGAGAGACTAAATTGTCAAAAGATTCAGCAACACTCTTTGTTTCATATGAGATAATCCAAAGCATGAGTACATGTGGTGATGGCATAACTGAAGATAATTGATTAAAGATCAAGTGGGTCCCAATGAATGGTAATTTTAAAAAGGGTGCACTCAGCCATGAGACACTGACTGTCATTGATAAAGCAATTATTATATCATAGATGTTCACAAGAAGAGAGAATTAAAAAATTTGCCAACAAAAGAAATATTTAACAATCCAGCCAAAAAGTGGCTTGTGACTGCGAATCGGGTCTCTGTTTATCAATTCTTGGCATTGTTTTGTCATAAAATTCAAAAGCTTTAAATACTGAATGAAAAATATCCTAACCAGAGTGGGCAATCAGCATTATACCATACATGTAGACTGTAGAGTCAGTGCAGAAACTCACCAGTTAGAATATTATTGTGCATGCAAATTCTATCATAGGAAAGATATACATTATTCAATATTCATTTATTAGGAATAATTCAAACATTTTCAACTAGAAAATTAAAATGTAGACCTATGTTACACCTGCAAGCTGCATTAAGTTACCCTTTTCAAGTCCCATATCAAATTGCCGGTCACCAAAATGTGTCACTGTTAGTTTTTCACTGCCAATGATGGTAGACCCCTGAGTAAACCATCCACTAAGCATACCTCCTTTAAATAACCAATTATTTTACAGACACTTACGCACATAATTTCTGATAACAGCTAGAGCTGCTTCAGCAGCATATCGGACACATATTACAGTAAGGGCAGATCCTTTTGTAACTTTTGGAAGAATGCAACTCCTCTTACTTTTTGAGCGACTTGGTTAAACGAGGCAGTGGTTTGATGTAAATAATGCATGTAATACTCATTCACAATAACCAATTGATAGCATTTTTGTACTAGTAACAACAAAAATAAAGGCTCATATTACATAATATATACTGGAGATAGACAGAGGCACAGCAGGTACCTATCTTTGATGATTTACACAATTAATGGAATTTTTGCTGACGATTTTCATGAAAATAAAGGCAAAAATATGGTTTTTTGCCAATTACTCAAAAAGTATTGGGTTTAGGGCCCTAAAATGTATTGAAGATGAATATGAATGTGGGTATTCCGGAGATTTTGGTATCAATGTCATGTCTCTAGCTGCTTTAGTTCTCAAGATAGAGGTGTTTTTGCGTTTTTTCTTATTGTCTAAAACGTAATTTCTAAAATTGCCCAGGGGCCTGGGTTTTTTTCATAAAATTTGCAAAATTTTGGTATGAGGTGGTTCCTAAGACCTAAAGGCCTCATATTAGAATGATGGAGCAGGACTTTTCAAAAAAAGTTGAAAAAGGGCCAGCCCTACTAACTATGCTGTAGAAATGATTTGAATGGATCATAATTCAGAGAACAAATTACTTCCATCTTTTGAGAGAAAGCCCAAATGATTCTCATATATGTAAAAGACCAAACTGTATTTACATTCAAAACTGTTATAGCCCAAGACACAACTCTTTTAATATAATAAAGGCTCTTATTAGCAGTAATCTGAAAAACAAACAAACACATGAACACCAAACCAAAGGGGAATTCCGCACTCAGCTGTGGGTTTTGTGAAATACTTATATATCTGAATGCTATTTTGGGTTGACCATCACAAGAAGAAGAAGATAAGAAGATAAAATTTTATTTAAAGTCGGTTGTGACAAGTAAACAAATAAAACATAAGTTAATTAGCTTTTCACCGACAGATAAAAATAACAATACAAGATGATGAACAAAGAAGTTATTTACAAATGAGAAAATGAAAATGATAATTACAAGGCATCTCCTTCCTCAGAAGCTAATAATTTTGTCAGGAAAATTTTGGTTTCAGTTGAATAAGTTCGATTACTTTTGAAATATTTGGCAAAATTATGCTTTTGCAATATAAATAGGCCTGCTACTGGAATATAATGTAGGTGTAAGATATTTGATCTGTGGCACACCATTTTCGAGATTAAATAAATGGGAGTATCAAGGCAAGAGAGAGGGCTAATAATTTTGTCCTTAACGTTCATCACTTATAGCAAGCTACATTGAACAGCAGAAGCAACCTTTTATGTTCAGGAACTTCACTTATTTTTGGTTCTTCTCATTAGGAAGAATGCCAGTGATTACAATGTATACATTAAGTGCCATGCAGTTTTGGAATAGCAGAAGAGCATGACAGTTCAGTTCATCCATCTCCTGTAGTGGGTTGGTAACATGCATTAGGATTGTGATCAGTTTGGCCTTTGGTACTGCACACTTATGGAGGCAGGCATTAGCAGATGGAAGCAGCTGCTTGCCTAATGAGGTAGAATCCTTGGCCTGCTGCTGAAGTTGCCGATGCTGCTGTTGATGTTACTGTGATGAGGCAATCATGTACATCATCTACGATACTGTCAGCAGCTTCCTAATTGCCACACAACACTGGCTTCATTATTTTTCCCCTCATTGTAGTAACAAAAGAAGGCTTTGTTTCCACCATCTGTTATGTCTTGATTCAGCCACAGACAACAAAAATAGCAAGCACTTTAATATTTACACGGAAAACTAGGGTTTTCTTACTAATTGTATTAGGTTTAATTTGTGCAAGGTGCTCAATGTCATTTTATCAGTTGTTTTGTGGCATAGAGTCTGTCCAATTTATGGATATGGCAGACACAAGACTGAAATTAATAAGCTCAATAGATATCATCCAATGCCTTTTATGGACTTAACATGCCATTTCTTGGAATAAATCTAAAGCAAGCCAGATACAATGCAAAGGCATTGAAATGATTGGAGGTAGCCCAAATGTATCCCTGTGAGGGAGTATCGTAGCGGATAATTTCTGGTTGTCTGAACAATTGAGAAGCCTGTGGTCACCTCCTAATGGATAGTAACTGAACAAAGTGACCATATTACTTAGAACTTCTAAAGGTGAATTTCCCCAAAATAATGCTTTGGTGACGTTACCAACTATGCTATAGAAATCTTTTGTATGAATCAGAATTGAGAGAACAGAATACTTCCATCTTTTGAGAGCAAGCCCAAATAAGTCCCATATGCCAAACTGAAGTTTACATTTAAAACTGAGACAGCCCATGACACAACTCTTTTAACATAATAAAGGCGCTTACATGTATTGACAGTGATCCAGCAAAAGCACATGAACACCGAACCAAAGGGGAATTTTGCACTCAGCTGTTTGTTTTGTGAAATACTTACATTGTACATCTTCATGTTATTTTGCATTTACCGTCATACTAATAATTCTGCCAGGAAAATTTTGGTTTCAGTTGAATAATATTGATTACTTATGAAATGTTTGGCAAAATTGTACTTTTGCAATATAATAATGTAGGCCTGCTGCAGGAATATAAATTAGGTGTAAGATAGTTGGTCTGTGGCACACCATTTTCGAGATAAATTAAATTAATGAGGGTAGCAAGAGGGGGGGGCTAATAATTTTTTCCTTCACTTTTCATTACACATAGCAAGCAATAAAGAACAGCAAAAGCAACCTTTCTGTTCAGGAACATCACTTATTTTGAATTCTTCACATAAGGAAGAATGCCACTGATTAGAATGTGTACATTAGGCTACATATTTGTAGACCAAACGGACTGAATGTGATTTTTCTTTCTAGGACATGTTATCCTATGGGGAAAAATGATGTCAGTTTTTTTTAATGTCACTTTTCCCTGTTGAATACATGTCCTAGAAAAAAAAATCACGCGCAGTCGTTATGTCTACAAATATGAAATCATCTGTAAGTACCATGCAGTTTTAAAATAGCAGAAGAGCATGACAGTTTGTTTCATCCATCTCCTGTAGTGGGCTGGGGACAATCCCGGGACATACATTAGGATTGTAATCAGTTTGGCCTTTGGTACTGCACACTTATGGAGGCAGGCATTAGCAGATGGTAGCAGCTGCTTGCCTAATGAGGAAGCATCCTTGGCCTGCTGCTGAAGTTGCCGATGCTGCTGTTGATGTTGCTGTGATGTGGCAATCATGTACATCATCTACGATACTGTCAGCAGCTTCCTAATTGCCACACAACACTGGCTTCATCATTTTTCCCCTCATTGTAGTAACAAAAGAAGCCTTTGTTTCCATCATCAGTTTATGTCTTGATTCAGCCACAAACAACGAAAATAGCAAGCACTTTAATATCCACTAGGAAAACTTAGTTTCACTTTCAAATTGTATTATGTTTAATTTTAGCGTGGTGCTCAATGTCATTTTATATAGCATCTTGCCTATGTGTAGATATAGCAGACAGGCCTGAGACTGAAAGTAATAGCTTGATTGATCGCCATGCTAGTTCTTACAGTAAATCCAATGCAAGCAATATCGTAGTCGGGTGCGTGGCATCTGAAATTGTCAAACTGCTTTACTTTAGACATTCAAAATAAGTATTACAAATTAAAGCTGGAATCATTTCGGATTTGCAGAGACTGCTCTCCGTTCAGCACATTTTCAGACGAAGTGACAGCCATTTTTTCTTACATGCATACAATACCTCAACAATAACCTGATTAAACTCTGACTTCACAGAGTTTTTAGCAACCCTTTTATTTCCAATCTATCCCCGATCTCATCATCTTTTTAAAGTTTTTGATATAAAAAAACAGAATTTTTTCTCAACAACCCCAAAAAGTTACAATTTAAGTTTTTCAAAAAATGAAACAAGTTATCTCGTTCCTGGCTTCAATACAACTCTTAGGGATCACATTGAAGACATGGGACTCATGTCAGGTATATCCCATTATCCCAATACTATATTTTGCAGAAAGCATGGCAGCCCAGTTATCCCTATGGCCCAGTTCTCCCTACTTTCTCCAAATAATATTATTTAAAAAATTAGTCTGAGAGACAATTGGTGATTTTATTTTACATTTAGTTGATAATAATACATTTTATTTTATCCCAACTGTTCATATATATCTTCATTGCCAAGTTGTCCATCATTTCTTTTCTCAATAATTTACACTTTTACTGTTGCCAAGAAGAACCCTTCTTTTCAGAGCAAATAAATGCAGAACCATCGGTGTGTGAGAACCCAAGTTAATATTTTTTCTCCTTTCCTTTCATTCTCCTATTTCTGCATTACTTGCTCTGTTGCTTTGCTGCACCACAACCCCCTCCCCAACCCCAGTGTCCATGCTGCAGTGCTGTTTGTGTTTCCTGGGAATATACGTCTCCTTGGCAAGACAAGTGATAAGAAACATATTGCCATGACAACGGAAAGACAACGCGGAAATGACTGGAGATTCTCAGAACAGGGGCCATGCATACACATCAGGCTGTGAAAGGAATTTGTTCCATTTCCAGCTGTTTTCTATACATTAGATTGTCACATCATTCATATTCTGCCTTTAGAAGGAGAAGAAGGAGACGCGGAGAAGTGTAGACGGGCAGTTTCAACATTTGGCGAAAGCTCCAGACGGAACAGCGAAACTCCATTCGATTACGTATTCATGCAAACTTATTTCTGATTTTGAATGTTGTTTTCCCTTTCACTGATGAGACAATTGATTCAAGAAAGGTGACAAAGGTCATAAATACATACATGTGTCTTTATTTTAGAGTTATCAATGGATAGCTCTTACTAGAAAACTGCTCAATGCCCATGGGCCCAACCAAAATCCCAGCTACATGAGTTCTTTTTTTAGACCAGCATTTGTTTCTTGCCTTTGAAGTAAGTGAGCCTGGCAATACTTTCACACCATGACCTTGGCCCATTTTGGAGGTCATTGAAGGTCAATTTGGAAGGTTTTAATGCCTAATCCGAAGTGACAGAGCCCTTTGGTTGTTGTTTTATCGATCTGCAAATCGCATATTGCAGAGGGAGCTTAGCAAGCTTTTGCAAGCCTACTCGGTTGAAGGCGTCTAGTCACGAAGGCTGCTTCTTTGTCAGATGTGTGCGGCTGGCAACCTGTCCCTTCTTCATGTCGCCCGCCCGCCCGCCTCATAGCCAAAGAAAGAGAGCTGGCTTCTCAGACTCTCACGTGCAAGCTGCCACTCACATCAGCCACCACCATATTGGATCACGTGACCACCAAGGATATCCCAGAATGCCGTGCAACACAAGTCTTTACAGTCAGATCTGCTAGTAGTCCTTTTACGACACCACCGTCTGACACCGATATATTCCAATCTTGTTATACGGCAGTCACTACTATTTATAGCACAAAGTTATGCGAAACATGGCTGATATGGCACTCCCTGTATGTTTAATCGGTGGTTGATAGAAAACTTCTCGCATTCTCGTTATGACTGTTCTATTCCTGGCGAAAATAATGGAGTGCAGGGAAGAATGGGGTAAGTTGTGCCATAGGATAAGGTGCACCTTCCACTCTTGGGGTAAAATGGAGAAACAAGGGAAGGAGGTGATGCAGCCCTCCTTAGTTTTTGTGCCAACATCATGATGTCCCAAAATAAAAACAGCCAAATGTAATTATATACCTCTTTGAAATGCTACACTGAAAATGGCTTGTTGAAATCTGGAAGCGCTGATCACTGACACATCACATTTTTCCATCATATGATATTGATAGTCAGACAATGTCTCTCCTTTCCATGAGAATTCATACAAAATCTGATTTGGAAAGAGTTTTTTTGAAATGATGAAATCAATGATTGTCTTTTGTGGATATTTGTGAATACTATAATTATATTAATAATATCATTACATGAATATCCTCAGGTCAACGTGTAGTTAGAACTGTTACAGATTTTACATTTCTCTTCCCAGTATGCATAGGCCTATTCCTTAAACAGGCTAGAACTGTTATCATTTTTCAGTCAAAACATCCGAGTTCTGTATTGTGGCCCATATATTGCATCCTTACACTCCCGCTACGACCCAGATATTACCCGATATTGGCCTTTGCTGATTTGACTGGACCCCTTCAAGTGGCACATTTGCCTTTCTGCCTGGCAGGAGGGATAAACTTGCAGATTGGCTCAGGCTTGAATTAACATATTGCTTGTTTCACCAACATTTCCTTGTGATTGTCCAGACCAAATGTTTCCTAGTGAGGACATTGAAGAGCTGTGAAAGACAGAGAATGGCCAAGTCATATGTACCAATAAAGCAAGATGAAGCACTTGTTAGGTCAAAGTCTGCCAGCTGAGAGGTTTTATGCTGGACCCATTCATCACCTGTTGATAAGAAAAGATGATAGTGATGACTAGGCGACTACAAAGACTGAAGGAAATTCATGTAATGAAGCGTCCATCGGCCGGCGATTCTATCGGCTTGCCAGCTGCTCAGATGCAGGCCTTAAGGTCGATCCATAATTTAATAAGTCTGACAATTCATCACAATTATGAGGAGGGCGAATAGCCTTGGTGGAAAGCATCATATATTAGGCAAGAGAGCCATCTCCCGGAGGACTTGATTCTGGACCAGGACAGCTGCTCGGGCTTTTTGCAATTTCAACCTCTATTGCCTTGTGCTGCTGCTTCTGGTGGCTGCTTCTGGTGGCAGCTTCTGGCTGCTAAGCACTGCTGATTATGTGCTGCTTCTGCTGATGATGTGCTGCTTCTGCTGATGATGTGCTGCTTCTGCTGATGATGTGCTGCTTCTGCTGATGATGATGTGCTGCTTCTGCTGATGATGATGTGCTGCTTCTGCTGATGATGTGCTGCTTCTGCTGATGATGTGCTGCTTCTGCTGATGATGTGCTGCTTCTGCTGATGATGTGCTCCTGGGCTACTGCTGGCCACTACTTCTGTGCTGGGGTTACTATACTTGGCTGCTGCTGGACCTTCCTGTTGCTACAACCAACTTGTTGGAGGTCCACCACCCTGCAAGGCTGCAATTGCCCTATCAAATTAGTGACCTCTCAGCCTCCTCTCACCTCCAACCGTACTGCTGGCACAACCCAGAAGGGCAATTAAAACCAAGTAGCCTTAGTATAGCTGAAAGTCCTAACAAAGTCTCGGATGATAAATGCAAGAATGTTATCCTTTGCAAACCGTCTAGTGCTACCAAGGTAGTTACAAGTAGCTCTGTGCTTCGCCAAAGGAACAGGAGCACTGCCTTCCTGTCTGGAATGATCAATCACAATTAAATTGCCAGCTTAAAAAACAGCCTGGAAATCTTGGAGGATAAAAACTTTGTTGACAACCATTCCTTTCAAGTATCAACCAGATACATCAACATCTTTTTCAGAGTTCCGTTCTGTGCTATGAATGAGCCTTTTAAGAAGATTTTGTGTATTTCGCTTCAAATGCAGTACGACATGTAGTAGATGATTGTTGGGAATGACAGGTTATATTTGGCGAGCAACAGCCTCTGCTGGTGACTGATCAGGCTTGGCTAGTCAGAGGCTGGCTACTGGGAGTGTGACTAGTGGGAGTTAGGCCTGTGGCATGAAGGCTTAATGCTGCGATGGTGCTAGTCGTGGAGAGCGTCCTTCGGTGGGTGGCTCAAGTGCCCGGCTCGAGTAAACAGCGGACTGGGAGCAGAACGAGTGCTGTCTAGCATGCTAGCAATCTAGTGTGTTGTTGGTCCAGGCAGTCTAGCCACGCACAGACATCAGCACATTGAGTGACTCCGCATCTCATCAGAGCGAGCTGGTTGCTGAGGCAGGCTCTGTTGGCCTGTTACCATTTGTGTCCAACATCATGTTGTTCCAGAATCAGCATTCTTCTATGTGCTGCTTATATTCCCTCCTATATGTTGCACTGCATGGTATATATTGAGATGGTATTGTCTGCAGTGTTCAACTACAAAACTCCATTTCTCGTCTGAAAGGCATCAATTCGGATTGAAGACGAGAGCAGCTCCACAAGATCTCTCCTCCTACTTTTTCTCCGTTGAAGGATTATTGGAAATCAGAATCATCATTTCCTCCAATGTGGCAAACTTTACAACACCAGCAGACTTTCTCTTTTGGTGCAGGATTGGCTTTTTTCTGCATGGTGGCAGTGCACAACACTCAGTCTTCTCCCTGTTTGCCATTTATTTGCCTTTTTATATCCACGTTTGCCTTTCATAACGGAGCAAATATGAGGCTGAAAATTAGTGGTTGTAGTGTGGCCAGCGATTTACACTGTAGGCTAACGTGGAGTTGCACTGTGGATGGTAGTGTGTTGAACCATTGCTTGGAATCAGGCTGCTAGTTGGAGCTGCATGGGTGTGGAGAATGTGGCTGGAACACCCAGAAGGGGCACAGAACGCCACATACACCCTGAGTGAAGCAGGTTGGCAAAGCTTGAGCGGCTTACAGCCTCGGATACGTTGATATAAAGACATAGTGACTGCTTTGAAGTGGCAGCTAGCAGGCGGTTTAGGGCCAGCATATCAGCGTGACAGCAGTCAAGATGCTATCACAACGACCTGCATCCATTATGGCTGGTTCAGTGATAAACAGTTTACCATGTGCAGCCAGCAGTTCTGGTCGGTCTTGAACCTGCACAGACACTGCCAGGCAAGACTTCTGAGTTGCAGGAGACTCGAGGAGCCTGCAGGAAGACTGATGGACTTCAAAGACAACCGTCTCTCATCCCATGGGATGTCTCTGGCCTTGTCCTCCCAGCCGCCGGTCAATTCTCACCAGTTAGCTGAAATATTGCCACTTTGCAACTACCTGTCGTCAGACCTAAAGATGGACTGGCATGCAACACTCGTCTTGAATATTGCCCTCAATCATGGCACCGCTGTCATGGAAAGAACTCTTTTACTAATGGTCAGGTCTGTCCACTCCTGGGCTACCAACCCTTCTCCTTCCTCCCTTTTCTCTATTTCTCTTCTCCTTTTTTCTCACTCTTTCCTGGTCCTATTACGGTTGGCAATATGTCCTGGCTGTCAACTTGCTCAAGGCTGGCCGCTGTCCATGGCTTTGAAGCTGGTCTGTTCTTCACAGGGCTATGAATCTAGCACTGCTGTCAAGCAATAGCCGCCAAGCAATAGGCAGCAAGCAATAGGCCTGCAACAGCCAGCAAGGCAACAGCCTAGAAGGCAACAACCAGCCAGCAATAGGCATCAAGCAAAGCAGCTAAGTTGAGCAAGGCTGCAAAAGGCAGACACAAACTGGCCGATCAAAGACTCTGGCCAGTGGAGAAAAAAAAAGAGGGGAAAAAAGTCACTAGAGAGGCAGACATCTCCATGGAGACAGACTCAGAGTCCAAAATAGCATTTGTAAATGCAAACTGCAAAACCCTTACTGCAAAATTTACACAATTTATCCAGGCTCCTGAACAGTCAACAACTTCTTCTAAAGAACTGAACTTAAATTTGAAATTAGCTTGGTGCTCTGCACAGCGCCAACTTTGATCAAATAGCAACACCGAACTTTTTAGTAAAGGTCAAGCTGAATTATTAAAACCATTTTCAAGCTATTGGTTTATTGCAAACATAATATGGTGACCTTCAAACATTACAGCTTCACACAGGTTGTTATTAAAAAATAGAGAATCGCTAAGTTCAGAGCCATCCAAACCGTCCATGCAGTATCACCAAGTTGTTTGCATGCTGCTTTGGTTCTGTTTCCTTTGTTTAAACTAAGTCAGCCATGAACTGGGATAATCTGGAAGGGATTCTATGGAAGGGATTCTAGCAAATTCAAGTGACGTCATTCTGACACCTATAATCCTTGAAACGGATTCCCTGTACTAATAAGGATTTTCTAAATGCTAATGAATTTCAAGGCTGTCAGGGTGCATGACATTGTCATCCCTTGTCATCCCACCATGCTGAACCTGGATTCCTCCTCCCTTCTTGCTTTGGTTTCTCTTTTCTTCTTCTCTCCTTATAAGGTTTGCCACACTGCATGTGCCACCGATGATGGTAAAATGTACTTCAAGGTGACCACCTAGAACCTGTTATAGAGTTCTTGACCATTGAAAACAAAGGTTTCACCCCTTTCACTTCTAATTTTAGATATCTGAAAATTTCACCTTGATGTTATTACAAATAAGATTGAAATTCTGAATTTTGAAAAACAAAATTATCGAAAAACTACACAATATCTTACAGGAACTTTCACGTTTATCCTGAGCTCAGCAGAAGGTCCATAAAGCTGCCAGAGCCAAGCTATTCCTGTGACGACATAACTCATCTCCTGCCGGAGTTATGAATTCATGAGGGTTGCCATGACGATGGACAGATCACTTGCATGGACTGTTTACACATCCGGGGACTTCCTATGACTAACAGCCAAACACCAAGTCAAAATTCCCAACCATGCAGCTTCCAAGCTTTTCCAAGGCCTGCTAGCCATGCTATACATGCAGGAGTAGGTACCTACTACGTATTAGACTGGGAGTTCCAGAATTCAGAAATTATAAGACTAAACGATTTATAAGTAATGTCAAAGCATAAATGAAGCCGATAGATAAGGAAACAAATCCAGAAAATTAAAAGACTAAAATATTGATAGCATATTTTGAAAAAGAGGGGGGGGAAATTTCAGCTAGAAAGTGGCAATATTTCATCTAACTAGTGAGAATTGACTGGCTGTCGAGAGGACAAGGCCGGGGCAGTCCCAGGGGATGGGAGACGGTTGTCTTTGAAGTCCATCAGTCTTCCTGCAGGCTCCTCGAGTCTCCTGCAACTCAGAAGTCTTGCCTGGCAGTGTCTGTGCAGGTTCAAGACCGACCAGAACTGCTGGCTGCACATGGTAAACTGTTTATCCCTGAACCAGCCATAATGGATGCAGGTCATTGTGATAGCATCTTGACTGCTGTCACGCTGATATGCTGGCCCCAAACCGCCTGCTAGCTGCCACTTCAAAGCAGTCACTATGTCTTTATATCAACGTGTCTGAGGCTGTTAGCTGCTCAAGCTTTGCCAACCTGCTTCGCTCAGGGTGTGTGGTGTTCTGTGCCCCTTCTGGTTTTTCCATTCACATTCTCCAATGGGCCAAGCTTCCGATTCTCAGCACTGGTTCAAATACAATTAATCCAGAAGTAGTTATATGCAATTATGCATACGTATGTAATGAAGCAATTTAAAATAACAATTTAATGCTTTTATTAGTTTTATATCACAGGTATACAATTTCAATTTCATAATAACTAACTGATCACAGAGAAGCTATAAACTGCAGGATGTATATGGTGATGGACATGCTACATTAATAATCGTACAATTGCAATCAACTACATGATAACACATTATAAATTACTAACACATTAGATGATCATTCTTAACAATTTTAGCCATTGTGCACCTTTCAGCAAGAAACCCATCTTTACCAGTGCTTGTAAAATACACGAGTAATATAATAAGGCGAATCGCAGATGGCTGTTGTAGTAGATCAGTCGATTCACGGGACTGCCAGAGTCTCTTCGTGGATGGCCTGGGCTTTGGCAGGTAGGGCTTTTAGTCTGCTTGTCTTGCCTGACTTGCCCTTGGCGGAGTTGTTTCTGGTGGAAAGGCCACTGCTGCCAGGGAGTCTCACTGAAGCCCTCTCCTGCAAGGACACACACAATACTCTGTCATGCTCTCCATTAGGAAAATATATTGCAGATATAAGGGAGTTCTGTGAAAACAAGTGAATGGTAACTTTTATCCTTTATTTTATAATTTTGCAGAATACATACATGTGTACTACTACTACACAAGACAACATAGTGTAAACTTTAGGTAAATTTGTTTCTGGCATCTGCATAATGTTATAAATTCTTGGTTACAATATGTAAATCAATGACACAGGCTTATAAGGGTGATGATGCGAATTTTACTTTTACTTTGAGATTTTAAAATTGAAAGCAAATCTCTGATTTATCATTAGGAATGTTATGTTAAGTAAGAAGACAGTAATTTCTTTTCTGTACCGATTGAATATTGTACCTCTCCGAAGTTGTTCACGAACGGAACTATTGTATCGTGACTGCCATGGATTTTGGCAATAGATTTGAAAGACTCGCCCGAAATCATTCATGGCAGATCTAAAGAGTGTCATTTTCAGCCATTTCCCAATTAATTATTCCACTTGAAATGTTCACTGGTGTGAGATTTGGCAGAAGCTGCCACCAGAATGAAGCAAACCGTGCCATGTCTACTAAGCCATGTGCCAGTTGCTTGTCTAATGCAGGCCAATCAGAGGGAAAACGCAAAAATGGGGGAAAATTCTGTCTAAATTATCATGTTAGATCTGTTCTCTACAAGCACAAGTATTTGTGGACCAATGGACCACTTATAAGAAGCCACAGACAAAATAGTAGACATCATGAAGCTGAGTGACTGCAGTGCACTGTCATTTCTGAGACATGTCCTCACCAGGAAGTGATCACTTGTTGGCCAAGTGGAGTTAAACAGGAAGAAAATGTCATTACAGATAACAAATTGCTTAACACTGTTGATTAAAATTCAATTAATGTTTGACAGCAGAGGGCGTAGAGTAATGGCTGCTGATTCCTAATTGCCCTTGGTGTCCTTAAAGGATTTATTGCCCAAAATCACCAAGAAAAAGACAATGAAATATCCGTCCTGATTGGTGCTGCGTGGTTAACGGGTAGATTTTTAGGTCTCGCTTGATGGCCTATAGCTATCACAATTCTTGGTGCAAAATCATAACTAATCATGTGTTTGAGATAGAGATATAATCTATCTCCCATCGGTTGATCAGTTCCCTCCTACTTTCACTCCTCCTTCAATTTCTTCTTTTTCCTTCTTGCAAGACTGTCTCCCTGCAAGACTCCTTAAAGTAGTTAGCCTGCTGCCCATGACGTTGAGGGCGCGGGCAGTGACGCAGGTCTTGACGCCAGGCTGCACAGGGTTGGCGTTAGGGCTTGGGAGGTCTTAATCACCTGGGATGCTTGATTTGCCAAGAGGAGGCAGGCCGGGCTGCTGCAGCACTCTCCCTTGGGCCTTGATCCATCACTGCCATCGCCCCAGCGCATTGCTCATGTATGCCAGGCCAGTTGGGAGCGCACAACGTGAGTTACGTCCTAAATGCCCTGCGTCATCACGTCGTCCGCAACGTCGCAGGACAACCAAGGACACCGCAAAACGCTGCTAGCTTGGTCCTAGAACATTGTATTCGGGCATTGATACTGTCACACAATCTTTGGGTAGTGACTACTAGTGACCCCCATCAAATTTGCACTCAGTAAGACTCTCTAGGCCTATAAACAGGCTAGCAGGAAGAAGCAGCAGTTACAGGGCATACGATACTTAGGATGCTCTAAAGTCTAAAGATACATTCTACTGGTGGAACCCAAGTCTCGCCTCTTCTGTGGCTCTCCCATGACTCTCGTCTAATGATGTTGCAGCGCTAACAATGAGGCGGTCACCTGACTGGCGATGAGCACCAATGAGACACAAGCATTGTCTGGTTGCTAATGACGTGCCTCCTTCTAATTAGTGACGTCAGGGTACTTCTTTCGAATTCCAAATTGATAAAAAAATTCAACTTGTCGGAAGGACGGTATATGTCAGACTAAGGGACCGTTCAGAATTTATGACTGGGGGAGGTGGGAGTTTTGGCCGAGGGGGTACTAACTTTTCACACGTGTTTCAAGGGGGGGTATTCATTTTTTACAACATTTGCAGGAGGGGTAAGAAATTTTAGCAAAGATAAAATGTTGAAAAACACGCATAAACTCATTTTATTTGGACTTTTTTACGCACAAAAGTCAGCGAATCTGCATGCGTGGCCGTGTATGACGGTATATATGTGTGTATTGCTTTGTATATCGAGGGGGGGGCACTAAAAATACGAGTGAAACCTAAGGGTGGGGTACTAAAAATCCGCATGAAACTCAAGGGGGGGGGTATCAATTTTTGACGGGAAGTTCCAGCAAAACTCCCACCCCCCCCAGTCATAAATTCTGAACGGTCCGTAATACTGCTGACTGCGCCATAGAGTGGCATATATATTATAAGGTAATAATATCACACGGAGGTGCAGTACATCCCCAGGTGGTATACTGATTACTATAGGCGTATTCTTCATGACCTCTTATCTGTATTTTCCTTCGGATCTTGGGGAAATACTTGGGGTCTCGGGGAGTATATGGGGTAAGTGAGTTTGTGTTTTATGCCTCATCAGCACCGGTGTGGGCTATTTAGAAGCAAGGGGAGTATATGGGAATGTGCTGCATCTATACATAGCTTTGGTCTAGTTATTTGGTCAGAATTTAAGATATATACGTAACCTGTAAATAATTCACAAGCGAAATGTGCAATTTTATAGCCCCCGGCTTGTCAACTTACACGGAGGTCCAAAATTTAGCAATCACAACAAAACAAGCTTGGTTAAGTAGCTATCTCTTATCTTGGAGAAGAGGCAAATTTAGAAGGATTGTTGCTTGGAAAGTAAAGAATAAGCTGAGAATAGATCTATAGAGAGCTCTGCACAGCTAATTTGCCTGACTTAACGTCATTACGCCAGATGACCTTGAGCAGATTTCCTCAGAAAGTGATCTGCCTGCTCAGGAGAGAACCAGCCAATCTGTTTGAGTCTACTGTCTAGGCTGCAATCTCACCACTTCACACAACACTATAGGCTTACTGAATTCTGCAGACACAACACTCATTGATTGATTGATTGATTGATTGATTGATTGATTGATTGATTGATTGATTGATTGATTGATTGATTGATTGACTGACTGACTGACTGACGGACTGACCGAGTGATTGCTTTTCAGCAGATCCTGTATTTTACCCTGGACTTGCAATAAATTCCCATCCTTACTATTGTTTAATAATTGGCCTAATTTTAGATATCTGACATTTGAGTTGCACTAGAAATAGGCAAAGGAAAGTTGAAGAAGCAAATCTGTTCTAATTATGCCCACAAATGGAATCCTTCTAGCTCACAGATATTCATTAGCATTTATTCTCGGATGCAGATCATTTCAATTTATTAAACATTCTCAAATTTCTTCAGGCACGTTTCACACCAACTTTGAAAACATGATTGATTAAAGGTAATTAAGGGTACACAATGAATATTCATCAAGCTTGTTTGCAGAGCAGATTGCAAATATTTTCAGTGTGGTGCAAACAGATGTCTAACTTGTGTTTTCCTATCTAGCAGTGTTGCTCTACTGAAAATCATAAAGCAATAGGAGAATAATCAAATTGATCTCTCTGGACAGAAACATACAATGTAGCCTGTTAATACAGCCAGTATTTTATATAATTGTATAGTCACAGCAAAGACATTGTTTAAATTTCCCTGAAACATATGAGGATACCATCATATAGGCCATCAAAAGTCTGCCAGGTGTACATTTTCAATTGCAGAGAAATTTAATCAAGAAGCAGTCAATGTGGTGTTCTGCTTGGATGTTAGATACACGTGTATCTAGCCTAAATGAGGACTTCGTTTTAATGGATTTAGAATATTTAATGAATTGTAGACCTGGCCTATACAGTGTCCTATATGTATTAAGGGAGGACATTTGAGATGAGACAGCTGATGTTGTGACTGCTTCCCTCTCATTCTGGCCATGTTTCAGAATTATTTCCTGCTTCATTTCCAGTCCCGCACCTGCTCTTTGCTCACGACGTCCGCCCTCAACCAATCTTGAACCACATTTGGACCATTCTTGAACCATTTGGACCATTCTTGAACCATTTCTGCCACTTGCCCTTTTTAAATTGCCACTAGGAGCACTATCTGCTACACGTACTCTTTGAGTCAAATGGCGCCTTGTTCAAATAACATGGATTGTGGTGGATCTTTCTTTTTATATAGGCCTATTGGAATCATTTGTGACTGCCATGCATTAGTCTAAAAAATATGACAATCATATTCCCTTTTAAAAAATATTTGCCTTATGTTGTGACATTATTGTTTCTGTCAAGTGCATGGTGTGTGCATGTTTATAAAAGCCATGTTGTGATAATAAATTTATACTCGCTACTATCTAACTCAGAAATATAACTTAAAAGAATTCATCGTGTTATAAATGGGCTGCCATACCTGGGCGTCCTTGAGCAGTTTCTGGTGGTAGTTCTTCATGTTAACTTCAAAGTCGAGGATGTAAGCCGGGAACAGGGTCTTCTCGTCAAAGGCTGCTTCCAAGCCTGCAAAATTATATCATTTTTAAAATAATCAATCATTTATTTTTATTTCAGAAAACTACACTGAGCATAAGGAAGAAATCTTGGCTAGACTTTGCATAACGAGGTATGATATATCTAGAGGCCTATGCTGCAGGCCAACTCAGTCCCTCCGATGAGCAACATACCCTTCTTTTGACTCAAACACGCTTCTCATTAGGGCCATACGGGGCAGGGCGGCTGTTTTTTGGGGCGGATGTCCCTATTTTCTCTGAAGCACTTGGATTTGCCCCGATATTGGTCAGATTTGTTCTGGTTTGCCCTGAAAATCACACGCATTTGCCCTGACGACCCCCCCAACGAAATATGCCTATGCTTCTTGTAATGTATTTAATCTAACACATTATAATTATGGTTCACAGGGGCTGATCCAAAAAATGTCAAACAGGTTTGCGAATGGTATAGATCTACATTTTAAATGTAGGTACTAATTTATCTGTGAATAGGCATGTACGTAATAAACCACCTTAGCCCAACTTCAGGATCCACTACTAGTATAATTAGTTCCCGGGAATTAGTTTAATTACTCCAAGCTTAATTTCTTCTCAGTACTCAGGTCAACTAAACGTACTTTCAGCCAGCACAGGAAGCCGGACGACTTGTTCAGGCACAGAATTAAATCCTTCGATGAAGTATTTGTCCGGGTTGGCAATGAAGTCCGGTTTAGACAAACTGTTCACATTGGTCAATGAAGGTGTTGACAAAGCCTGAAAAAAAAAGCAAGACAAACTGTCACTGATACAGGTCTAATGATTTACCGGCACTACACAATCCATTATATACAGTAATACCTCCTTTTTAGAGATACTTGCTTGCTTGCAAGCGGCATCTCTATTGTGGGAGGAAGGCTCTGAAACTTATGATAACTGCCTTGGTCATGCTGTTTCATCTCTGTCATTAAAACTTTGCATACAGTCTCAGTAGAATTTTATCTTGCATTGATATTTATAAACTTTTGGTGACTTTCTTTATTAATAAATTAATAAAGAAAACAAATAGGCTGAGTTTCTGCAAATCAAAGGTCAATCACCAAAAGTAGGTCACAGGCCAGATACCCTCCAGCAGGTCTCAGTGACAAATACCCTTGTGCAGGTCTCACATGCCAAGTACCCTTGTGCAGGTGACCAGCAAAGGGGTAGATACTATCATGAACAGTCTATCTACAAGCATAGATCTCTTAAAGTGCTTGCACGTTATTTTTTTGATAGAAGGCAGGAAAAGTCAAAGATGAAACAGTGGTCAAGACAAACAAATGCATCCTGTGCCAAAACTTCAAATTGTTTAAAAGAGGGGCAGGCCTGTGTGCTCTCGGGGTCTGCTGGCTCAGTATGAGGGTCCACAAACTGGTAAACTTTCATGGAAATCAAAAGAAGAGGTCTTTGAGATATTCTATTCTGAAGGGGGGTGTTTTTTTAACTGTTTAGGCCTACTATGTATATTATGTATAGATATACACATAAAGTAAGACCAAATAAATAAATAAGTTGTTGGCCTACCAGAGTAAACGCGAAAAAAAAGAAACAGTGATACGGTTGGTAAAAAAATTTACCTGGGTTTTATTATAACATAATGTTACTTTTACAGATTGTCCCAGTTTGTCTGAAAATAGGGCTGGGTCTACACTTAACCATTTAATAATGAGCAATGTCATTAGGCCTAGGGGCACAATATCGAATTTTTTTCGAAAAAGTAATTAATGAGCTGTCTCAGAGAAAATCATGCAGAGCCTGATTGATGACCGACTCGGAATTGGCTGAAACTTTCCAAACATCAAGGTTCAGGTCTTCAAACATGCAAGTGATGGTCAAAAGTCCAAATTTCATTTTTTAAGGTTGTGCCACAGCATCTTGAAAAAAAGATGTTTTTCACTTAAAATTGACTAAAAATTCACTCCGAGCGCCCATGAAATTGCATGTTTTTAAAGCCTCATTAAATCTGATAAACTGCAAATATAGTCATGTAAGTTTAAAAAGTTTGTCATTTGGAACCTTGAAAATGCAAAAAATTTTTAAATAAATTTTGACATCATTCATCTGTTTTTGGCAGCTTGCCAAAAATGTGTCTTCGATGGATTTTTGAAAATTGTGAAAAACACCCTATGTTTAAGGGGGCTGTTCTCAATGCGCGACGCCTTTAGAAACCTGATTTAAAAAAAATAGGAATGCAGAACACTTGAATTTTACTAAATGGGTGTCCGTTCCGTGGGATATTTTGTTGTAAAGTTGCAATAGGTGGCGCTAATTTTCGAATTTTTCATTAAAATGTGAAAAACTACGAAGTTCAACAGCATCTACTTAAAAGCCAGATATGAAAATTTTTGGTTTAAACCACATTTTTTGGGTGAGAGAATTGCAATATGTCATTTTCTATGACACTTCAACCCGATCCATGATGGCCGTTGAGCTGGAATTCAAAATGGCCGCCAAAAAGTAAATTGTATGCAACTTTGCTCCAAATTGGGATAGAGCGGCACTATTTTGGCTTCAAAGATGGGTTTAGGGACCTGAGAAAGTCAGTTATGATATCAATTTTCATTTTACATCCAGCAGATCCAAGTTGGCATCCAAAAAGGAATTCAAAATGGCTGCCGAAAAGTAAATATTACCTTTTTTCACTCATAAATGGGATTGATCGCCACTGTTTAGGCCCAAACATGGGTTTTTGGGGTCTGAGAATTCCATTATGATATCCAGTATAGTCCATTTACATTTTCCTACCAAGATGTGTCCAAGCTGCAATTCAAAATGGCCGCCAAAGGTGTATTTCACCTATTTTTGCTCCTAATTGGGATTGATCACCACTATTTTGGCCCAAACATGGGTTTCGGGGGTCTTAGAGTTCAATTATGATATCCAGTATAGTCCATTCACATTTTCCTAACAACACAGTGTCCAAGCTGCAATTCAAAATGGCCGCCAAAGGTGTATTTCACCTATTTTAGCTCCTAATTGGGATTATTCTCCACAGTTTTGGCCCAAACATGGGTTTTGGGGGCCTGAGAATTCCATTATGATATCCAGTATAGTCCATTTACATTTTCCTACCAAGACAGTGTCCAAGCTGCAATTCAAAATGGCCACCAAAGGTGTATCAAAGGTGTATTTCACCAATTTTCGCTCCTTTTCGGGACTGATCGCCACTGTTTGGGCCAAACATGGGTTTTTGGGGTCTCTGAGAATTTGATTATGATATCCATTTTCATTTCATTTAATCCAAGTTGACGTTCAAATCTGGAATTCAAAATGGCCACCACAGGTATATTTCACCCATTTTTGCCTTTTGTCATGATGCAGCTTCGTCAAGTGTAAACAATGAAAGCATGAAAGTTTTATTGTCCATAAAACATTTCACAGGCGAAATGACAACCCAAAGTATTACTTTCCAGTGGTTACACTAGTCATAATGATAACCTACCTGGAATTTCATGTCCCTCCTCTTGAATTTAAGATTGTAATTGGCCAAAATCATCTCAGATTGCATGCAGCCTTTGACATCCAAAACACATTTGTTTTGCAAAAACCAGATAGTGGCGTTTTGCAAAAACCGGAAGGTGGGATGGTAGGTAGTAGTAGTAGTAGTTTGGTTCTCCCTGGACTCCGAAGAGGGAGGAGTTGGACATAAACAAACTCCAGACTGCCCTGCCACCTACCAGGCAGAGGAACAAATTGATCAAATTAAGGCCCGAGGACACGGCACATGCATCGCATGCTATTTTTTATTTTAATCTCAACCGACCAAGTATTCCTTCTAAGCTGGAATTCGAAAATGGCCATTAAAATGTAAATTCTAATTTCCTTTGCTTAAGTCTTGAATCTTGAATCTTCAAAAAAATTAGTCTTGAATCTTGGTAGGGATACAGCTGAATTGTTTTTTGTGCAAAGATGCATTTTTAGATTCTAAGAATTCAATTTTGATATAAATTACCATTTAATCATTACCTGATCCAAATTGTTAAAAAAAAAAATTGAATTATGGGTGCCAAAAAGTAATTTCTATGTAGTTTACCTCCTTAATGAGACAGAACTGCACTTTTGAGGCATCAACTTGCATTTTGCGGGAATTAAAAATGAAACAAGATATCAATTTTTATTTTACCTCTTACTTCCATCCAATACAAGACGGCATCCATGACGTAATTGAAAATGATTGCCAAAAAGTGAAGTCTACCTTTGCTCCTAATTGAGATATATTGATGAATTGTTCTGTACTTATGGGTCCAAATGACCAAATCTGAAGTATTGTCGAACTTAGAATTCTCAAAGTGGTAGCTGAAAATGGAGTTTATCTATATTTGGATAGGGCATACCTTTCTAAATATAAAAGTAGAATTTAGCATCAGTGAATTGAATATTGTGTCAACCCAATTCAAATTTTAGCATATCTGTGCTGACATTTTTTTATAGGTAGATCCCAAAAAAAGCTAAAGAAAACTATATTTACCATTAATAGGGCTAGAGCTCCTATTTTGGAGTCAAACAGAGCATTCAGTTCCAACTTTACTGAAACCCAAGTCCAACATGGTTTTTGGACAGGGCCTGGAATGTTACAATTTTACGACCAAAAGTACAAACTGATTAACTAATTAGGCGTGCTATACAGGTGCCAGAAATGGTCACAGATTGAATTCCCATACCTCAAACTTCCGGAAGCAAGATAAGTTACATCCGAAGTAGGTCAAATTTACTACAATGTATAAGTGGCAATTCTGGATTCTACCTTAGCACTATCTTGGATCAGGTTATAGGGAAAAGAGCATGATTGTCAAAATTAAATAGTAAGACCAAAAAAATCCATGTTAGGCACGCAAAATAATGCAACTACATCTCAATTAGGAGCAAACTGATAGACATAAATATTATTCTGCAGCAGCTTTTTCAAATTTGAATTCCGTTGTGGATGGTAACTTAGATTAGGGTGATTGGGAGTAGTCAAAGAAAAAAACGACTGCATAATTGACTTCTCAGACCCCCCCCCCCCCCGTCCCCATGTTCGGACCTGAACAGCGCAGATGGATCCCAATTAGGAGCAAAAATAGGAGAACCATTTTGGTTTCAGCTTGGACACCATCTTGGATCGGATGGAAGAAAATGAATATTGATAACATAATTAAAATTCTCAGACCCCGAAAACCCATATTTCGACTGAAATAGGTAAAATATACCCCCAAAACTACCACCACCATCCGGTTTTTGCAAAACACCACTATCCGGTTTTTGCAAAACAAATGTGTGTTGAATGTCAAAGACTGCATGCAATCTGAGATGATTTTGGCCAATTACAATCTTATATTCAAGAGGAGAGACATGAAATTCTTGGTAGGGTATCATTTTGACTAGTGTAACCACTGGCAAGTAATACTTTGAGTTGTCATTTTGCAAGTGAAATGTTTTAGGGACCATAACAACTTTCATACTTTCATTGTTTACACTTGACAAAGCTGCATCATGACAAAAGGCATGAGGCGACCTCGGACACGAAGACGAATATCATAATTGAATTCTCAGACCCAAAAAAACCCATGTTTGGACCCTCATAGGGCAGTTCCATCCAAATTATGAGCAAAAATATGCGAAGTATACCTGTGGTGGCCATTTTGAATTCCAGATTTGAACGTCAACTTGGATTAAATGAAGTGAAAATGGATATCATAATCGAATTCTCAGAGACCCCAAAACCCATGTTTGGGCCCAAACTGTGGCGATCAATCCCCAATTAGGAGCTAAAATTGGTGAAATACACCTTTGGCGGCCATTTTGAATTGCAGCCTGGACACTGTCTTGTTAGGAAAATGTAAATGGACTATACTGGATATCATAATGGAATTCTAATACCCCAAAAACTCATGTTTGGGCCCAAACTGTGGTGATCAATCCCAATTAGGAGCTAAAAAAGGTGAAATACACCTTTGGCGGCCATTTTGAATTGCAGCTTTGACACTGTGTTGTTAGGAAAATGTAAATGGACTATACTGGATATCATAATTGAATTCTAAGACCCCCGAAACCCATGTTTGGGCCAAAATAGCGGTGATCAATCCCAATTAGGAGCAAAAATAGGTGAAATACACCTTTGGCGGCCATTTTGAATTGCAGCTTGGACACCATCTTGGTAGGAAAATGTAAATGGACTATACTGGATATCATAATGGAATTCTCAGACCCCAAAAACCTATGTTTGGGCCTAAACAGTGGCGATCAATCCCATTTATGAGTGAAAAGAGGTAATATTTACCTTTCGGCAGCCATTTTGAATTCCATTCGGATGCCAACTTGGATCGGCTGAATGTAAAATGAAAATTGATAACATAATTGACTTCTCAGATCCCTAAACCCATCTTTGAAGCCAAAATATTGACGCTCTATCCCAATTTGGAGCAAAGTTGCGTACAATTTACTTTTTGGCGGCCATTTTCAATTCCAGCTAAAATGCCATCTTGGATTGGGTTGAAGTGTCATAGACAATGACGGTGTCCGCCCGCCAGTCCGAGGGCCCGTCAGTCCGAGGGTCGGCGAGTCCGAAGGCCCGTCATTCCGAGGGCCCGCCAGTCCGAAATTTTGATGCCCTGAGGGCATCATGGTGCCCTGAGGGCATCGTAATGCCCTGAGGGCATACCCTGGTCATGGTGCCCTGAGGGCATCACTATGAGGGCCCACCACTCCGAATATTAGGGTCCCCCCCTTGAGGAGTGGCAAGGCCCGTCATTCCGAGGGCCCGCCAGTCCGAAATGCCCTCAGGGCATTGCCCAGGTGCCCTCAGGGCACGATAAGTTTTAGAAGCTTTCAGGGCCTTTTGAAGGCAATGAGTTACCTGTTACTGAGTTACCTGATTGCTATTGAATTGCCTGACTGCTATTGGATTGCCTGATTGCCACAATGTATTAAATTGCCTGATTGCTATTGAATTGCTGCAGTTATAATACAGTGTCAGATTGGAGTGCTTATCTGATTGCTATTGAACAAGTTCAAGTGTCAGATTAGAGTTGAACTCTTTCTTATTCTCCATTTGCAATATATATAGGCCTATGCTATATATAATTAAGACTGAGAAGAAGTTCTTGATATTGTATGTATTCCTTATTATGAATTCATCTTATTCTTATTATTTTTCTGCCGTCTTTTGGCTATTTATGAAATGATGCATAACTGACAAACTATAGAATGCATTCCCATGAAAGTATACCTGCATAGGGACATCAGGGAACTTCTTGTGACAGTTATAACCTGAAATGTACGAGGTATAAATATCATAAAATGTTTTATCTTTAATTACAGAATCAATTAATTGGTTATAAAATGTTGTATTTATTCAATTATTTAGAATCTATCATTTCTAACAAAAACTTCAATTATTTTCACAATGAAAAGCCTATAAAAAATTTTAAAAAAAAATAAAAGGAGATTTTGGTAGGAAAAAGGAGATTTTTGGGAAAAAAATTCGATTTTGGCAAAAAAAAGCTGATTTTTTTCACAAGGTTGCACTCAGTGACCTTTGCTGGCACTGTGCCAAGTATTATAGGATGTTGCGTCTTATTACGTCTTATTACATAATCTTATCAACTCTTATGTAATTTGGATCTTTTTGGATCCCGGCGCCGGGGAATGAACAATGAGTCAGCAGTTTTAGTTAATTGATATCTAATTATTAAAATCTGGAGCTGATCAGGCCTAAACCAAATTTAATCATTAGGCCTATGTATAGCAAACATTTTATTTAGCTGCACTAGTTTAAAAGGCTAGGTGTAAATTAGTCTTTAGGTGAGGACTTCGAAGTAAATTGTTTGGCAGGGGTTTCTAGAGAAACAGCTGTATAATTTTTTATAATTGTATAGTGATTTAAACATGAATGTTTATCTCTATAGGTGCTGACCTGAAGGATTAGTGAGTAGGGCACACCGCAAATTTTATGCTGAATGAAGCAATCTATGCTTTAAACAGCATTTAGGTACTATTTGCCGCTTATTGCCATTATTGTGGCCATTTTTGGCTAATGCCACTGACCATGGCTTCGTTTAAAATTTTGCTTTTGAAGCCCATTCAGAAGAAAGTGCCAGGTACCTTTTTAAAAACATTTATAATTTCTAAATGTCAGTAGTATACCTTAAAACTCAATGTAAATTGAAATTGTCTGCTGGGAGACAGAGGAATTAATTGTGTGAAGATCAAGGAGCTGTCTGGGAGTGAATTGTCTTTAAGTCTTTAGTGGCATTTGGGAGTATAAACTCATTATTGTAATGTATAACTGAATTTTAGTCATACTTGTTAGCAGGGAAGTTATCTTATTTACTTGGGATGGCTACCTTGGGAGGGGGCTTAACCACTAAAATAGATCAGTCACTTATCTGAATCATATCAAATCATATATAATTAATTGTAGTGACATGTGTAATCAACAGGTAGCTGGGGTTTTATCAAAATGGGAATTTCAAAACTCTTTGGGTCGATTTCACCAACACGGTTTTAACAGTTAGACCTGCTCTTAACAACAACAAAGTATCCAGAGGAACAACAAAGTATCCAGAGGAACAACAAAGTATCCAGAGGAACAAAAAAGTATCCAGAGGAACAAAAAAGTATCCATAGGAACAACAAATTATCCAGAGGAAAAACAAAGTTTCCCGAGGAACAACAAAGTGTCCCAAGGAACAACAGAGTGCCCTGGATAATAACAAAGTGCCCTGATGAATAACAAAGTACCCTGAGGAATAACTAAGTGCCCTGAGGAACAACAAAGTGCCATAAGGATCAACAAAGTGCCCGAGGATCAACAAAGTGCCTCGAGGATCAACAAAGTGCCCTGAGGATCAAACAAAGTGCCCCAAGGATCAACAGAGTGCCTGAGGATTAACAAAGTGCCCCAAGGATCAATAAAGTGCCCCAAGGATCAAAAAAGTGTCCCGAGGATCAATGAAGTGTCCAGAGGAACAACAAAGTGTCCAGAGGAACAACAAAGTGTCCAGAGGAACAACAAAGTGTCCAGAGGAACAACAAAGTGTCTAGAGGAACAACAAAGTGTCCAGAGGAACAACAAAGTGTCCAGAGGAACAACAAAGTGTCCAGAGGATCAACAAGAATCCATGGATTCAATGACTGGGGACAGGCAGGAGTGAAGTTGGAAGGAAAAATGGAATTTGTCCTGTAGGCCAAAAAGCTGACAGAATTCTTCCAGTGTGTAGAAGAACTAGTTTGACAATTAGGCAAAGTGAGATTAGACTCATATGACATTATGCAGAAATAATAAGAGTGAAGGGCATTGTGCCTGCAGTCTTTTGAACAGTAATCTTTAAACATATCTGCAGCAGCCATGGGAGTTGCCTAAACTGTAATAGAGCCATTGGGAGCATGCGAGCAGTGCAAGAGATGCTTACAGCCACATATCCAGGAGTTGACATAAATTGGGGAGTGCAGCAAAATACAGCCACTTATATTATTAGAAGACAGTCTGAATATATAGAGAAGATGAAATTAGCTCTTTTTTTTAAATCTATTTCTGCATCTATCTATCTCTGTATGTATTTATCTCTGTACTATCTCTGTATATAACTCATCCATCTATCTGTCTATCCAGTATCCATAGATCTACCTACCTATCCATGCGTCCGTCCACCAACGCACAAATCTCTAAATATTCCAAACGAATATAAACAGAAATTATCATTGGGCAAGCAAACAAAATTTCCAAGAATTAGTTCTAAATACTGATGGTCTGATGGGTCGTGTAAAATTGTTGCCTAACCGTTTGGGGAGGGGGGGGAGCTCTTCCTCCATTAAGGAAGGCATCACTGTTCTTCTTCTGCTTCTTATCATTCAGATATTTTTGCTAATTTTCTGAAATACTAAGAACATGGACTGCCTTTAAGGCATCTTAGAGTTCAATTTCCCTTATTTACCCTAAACTGCGGAGCCATTAGCCCTTCTTCTTGTCAAGTTATTGTGTAATTGAAAAACTAGCGATTTCTACCTTACTCCAGAGAAAAGTTGTATTTTCCTCATTAGTAGAATACTAATGATTTTTGTCTTTCA
Source organism: Platynereis dumerilii (assembly GCA_026936325.1). NCBI lineage: Eukaryota > Metazoa > Annelida > Polychaeta > Phyllodocida > Nereididae > Platynereis > Platynereis dumerilii. Next base: position 167,073,145 of record JAPTHN010000001.1, read on the forward strand.
TTTAATTTATTCCAAGGAGATTCAAGGTGTCATTCGGTGCAACTGCATGAGGTAACAAGTTGCCTTGTGACAATTTGACACTTCATTCAATGCATTTGATAGGGCTTGTTATGAGGTCAATGATGTCCACAAGCAGCCTGATGTAAGTACTGGTCATTTGTCTACTATAACAGCAGCACAGATGGGCGGCTCATAACATAAGCCACATTACTAGGTGACCCTATGCAGGCCACTCATGAGTGGTGTGACACTTTGAATGTCTTCTCCTGGTAGCATTGCAAGTATAGTGTATGACTTCATTAAATGCTTATGTGTCACACTGCATGAATAACATTGCAGAGTAGGGATGTGACTCACAAGAAACATTCATGTGCTTTTCTGTAAGCACCTGAGTTTCATTACCAGTAAAACACTTGCAGCACAACTGGCTCACACGTATAGCTGCCGGCCAGCGATCTTCTATCTTTGCTTGAGGAAGATTAGATCTGAATAGTAGATAGATAGATAGATATATAGATAGATAGATACATATATAGATAGATAGATGAAGAATTGAAGATTTTTTATTTATGACCACAAACAACCATTAGGGCAAATAGTAAATACGAAAAAAAATACACATAAGGCTTAGCAGCCTATAAATCTATAATTTATCAACTCAAATAAGTATGACTCTCTCAGGCTGGATTAAAGTTTGCTTTAGTTTACTCCCTCAAAAGTTATTACATTATAAGTCTGAGCATTGCTATTTCTGATCCCAGAAATACCAGGGGCAGCTATCACATTATAGGCCTACACCCATGCACTCAATTAAGCATTAGGCCTAACTTGTTACTACAGTTAGATCAGTAGGTATAATTTACCTAGGCCTACTCTATTCCAATATTCATATAAGTCTACTTTAATAATGTGGAAGTGCAGATTTGTACCTTTCAAGATTGTCAATAAAGTTAGGCCCTATTAGTAAACTGATCTATAGATAGATCAATAGATCTATCTATATCCAGATAGATATCCCGGGATAGATGCCTTGACAGATAGATTATAATAATATAGAATAAATATATACTGGCGAATCATGCAGCTGTCATATAAATTTCAATTTTTGAAAAACAAGTTGCATAAATTTGAAAATGAAAATCATTGACAAATGGGGTTTATTATTCATCAAAACGAACATACATGAATACGGAGAAATAAAGCTTGTCTAGGGAGAGAACATTGCCTCAGCCTTCTAAAAAGTGGTCTACCGTTTTTGTACTCCAAATGGTTGTTCCTCTACGTGAGCTGAGGAAGAACCCTTACTACTACCACTACCAGCAGCAATAAAACCCAGAAAATGTCATTTTTTAATTTCAAATGCCTGATGCAGCCATAAAACGATGTTGTACAACAACATCCATACCCCAGTGGCCTTATTAAGACCAAACTTGGTATTACCACATCAATTACATGCACCTCCACCCTCAATCAAATGCCACAGGCTTGTCCCAAATTTCCCTGTCAGACCCATTTTACTCTATTGACTGGGGAGTCCCCAGTCAAAAAAGGGCCCCAAGGATCAACAAAGTGCCATGAGGATCAACAAAGTGTCCAGAGGAACACCAAAAATGTCCAGAGGAACAATAAAGTGTCCAGAGGAATAAAAAAGAGCCCTGAGGAATAACAAAGTGCCCTGAGGAACAGCAAAGTGCCCTGAGGATCAACAAAGTGCCCCGAGGATCAACAAAGTGCCCCGAGGATCAACAAAGTGCCCTGAGGATCAACAAAGTGCCCTGAGGATCAACAAAGTGCCCCGAGGATCAACAAAGTGCCCTGAGGATCAACAAAGTGCCCTGAATAACAGCAAAGTACCTGAGGAACAACAAAGTGCCATGAGGATCAACAAAGTGCCCCGAGGATCAACAAAGTGCCCTGAGGATCAACAAAGTGCCCTGAGGATCAACAAAGTGCCCCGAGGATCAACAAAGTGCCCCGAGGATCAACAAAATGCCCCGAGGATCAACAAAGTGCCCTGAGGATCAACAAAGTGCCCCGAGGATCAACAAAGTGCTCCAAGGATCAACAAAGTGCCCTGAGGATCAACAAAGTGCCCCGAGGATCAACAAAGTGCCCTGAGGATCAACAAAGTGCCCCGAGGATCAACAAAGTGCCCCGAGGATCAACAAAGTGCCCTGAGGATCAACAAAGTGCCCTGAGGAAGAAAAAAGGTGCCCTTGGGAAGAAAAAAGGTGCCCTTGGGAAGAAAAAGGTGCCCTGAGGAAGAAAAAGTGCCGTGAAGAAGAAAAAGGTGCCCTGAGGAAGAAAAAAGTGCCGCGTCCCATGTCTGCTTTTAAATGCTATTTAACACTCAATGTTATCAAATAAAGCTGTCAACTCATCTCAGACACAGGATTTAGTGTCCTTTCTTCCTTGAAATTCATTGACAGCACTCCAAAAGTATTGGTCTCCAGGTACACACCATGATCACATGCAAAAACACCCTTTTTTTCAAAAAGTATGGAAAATCTGCTTCTTAGACTAAATGAAAACTTGAACTGGACATATTCAGTTAGTGTTCAGTGGAAAAACACAAGAAACATTTGGTTAATATGAATTTAATAGGCATCATCATGACCCCAACTGCTCCTCTGAGTGAATCCCCCTGCTTTACTTGCAAAATATTAGATGACATAATAAAAAAAAAATATCGTTTTTGAGTCTGACTTGATTTTATGTTCCTTTAGCACCAATAAAACCTTATAAGACCGTTGTGACATATCTTTGTGACAACCTTGGCTACAGGGTTTGCTAAGAAAGATGGAATTACAGGGGGTACCTAGAGGGGGGCTCAGGGGGCCTGATAATTTTTTCCTCAAGTGTAAGTAAATAGATATAGTCAGATTTATAGACAGATAGATAGACAGACAGACAGCCGGACATCTAGACAGATAGAAAGATAGATAGAAAGATAGATAGATAGATAGATAGATAGTTAGATAGATAGATGGATAGATAATCCTCCTAAGGCATCACCTATTTCCCCTGAGGGCATCAGAGAGAGGTGATTCCCTCAGGGCATCTCGGAATGGCGGGCCCTCGGACTTGCGGGCCTTCGGAGACGATCTAGTGGGTGCCCTCAGGGCACCTCAGACTCAGGGTGCCCTCAGGGCACCTCGGACTGGCGGGCCTTCGGACTCGTGGGCCCTCGGACTCGCGGGCCCTCGGACTCATAGGGTGTCACCAGTCTTCATTGTTTGACAAGATGTGTTTGAGGACTTGTGATCATTGTATGGCATACAAAAAGGAAATATTACGCATAATTTGCAGAATAAACCATAAATTTGCATGGTGCACATAGTAGGCCTACCCAGGCTATTCACTGACTTCAAATAGCTCGCCTGCTTGCCCATCTTAATTTTTTAGTTTTACAGATCGTTTCATGCATGGTTTTATAGGCCTAGCTCTAAATTTTCTCTAGATTTCGGAACAAAATGCCAGTTGAAAATGATAGGCTGAAAAAAAGTCCAATAAATCTAAATTTATTAAGGCCTACGACTTAATTATTTTTTTATTTATCCAAGTTGAATATTTTAAAAAAAAAGCTTTAAAATATACACCTGTTGCTACTAATTTGACACGTTTTCTTTAATTAGGTAATGGATAGCAATTGAAAGATGCATTCTGAATTTCACACCTGTGAGAACAATAGGCCTAGTGCTATTTGTTCATAGTAATTCATAGGCCTAGTTGTTAAATAAAACCATAACAAACAGACTTTCCAGATAAAACAAATTAAGTGTTACATAGATTAGACAGATAGACAGATAGATAGATAGATATATGAAATCTGCCAATTCTATGTAAAAACGAACTTGCAGATAGAGGACATAACCCAGCTGACAATGCACGTGAACTTCACGTGATAAACACGGGGGGAAACTGGTGAACATGACATAACTGAGAGTTATCACGTGTTTTTGTTCACGTGAGAAAAACTCCCACATTTTCACGGGATAACCATGTGATGAATGTCACCAGATTAACGCTTGACCATCTTCACCACATAACTGAGAGTTATCACGTGTTTTTCTTCACGTGAAAAAACTCCCCAACTAGACCCCAAAGTCAGTCAGAGTTAAAACTCTGAATTGCTTTACAAGAACATTTTCGGACACGGATTATTGCGTAATACACAAATGTGTCAATTTTTAGGGAGTTTTTATGATTTATAGACTTTACAAAAGTACTAAATAGTTAGAAACACTTGTGCTCTTTATGCCCTTTTGAATGGTACCAAAACCATTTCTGTGAGATGAAAATTGGCTAAGTTATGCAACTATGGCTTGACTTTAGCTGATTCAAGTCTGACTTGACCAGACTGAACATTAACTTGCTGCTTGGGAACTTAACTATGACTTCACTAGTCGACTTTATAGAGTTGACTTCGGGGTCTATCCCCAACATTTTCACGGGATAACCACGTGATGAATGTCACCAGATTAACGCTTGACCATCTTCATGACATAACTGAGAGTTATCACATGTTTTTCTTCACATGGTTAACTGGTGAAGATTGCCCCCAAGAAATATAGATGGAGCCACCTGTACTAGAAACACAGCTGTGCACCGAGTTCCGCACTAAGTTTACTTTAACCGAGTTTAAACTAATTAAACAAATGATTATGATTTCGAAATCTGGATTAATACACAGTATATGGTGGAATGATGCTTATTAGCTCAAAAAGGAGCACATATAGGATATTATTACTAAAGACTAGTCATCCAAAATGTGAATCAAGTATGACTACAATCCTTGATTCTGGAAACCCTTAAGAAGACTGAAAAGAGCTTCATTGCATCACACTGGTGGTGACAAATTTTCAGCAAGTTCTTGTGGCTTTTACTTCAGCCCCACAGCTATTGAAAGCCCAAGTGATGCTTGAAACTGTCTGAGTTGACTGGCTTGATGATGAGCTAAGTTAACCGGGGTGTCCGCCCGCCAGTCCGAGGGCCCGCGAGTCCGAGGGTCCGCCAGTCCGAAGGCCCGTCATTCCGAGGGCCCGCCAGTCCGAATTTTTGGTGCCCTGAGGGCATTGTGGTGCCCTGAGGGCATCGCCTGTTCCTGGTGCCCTCAGGGCATCACTCCGAGGGCGCACCACTCTGAATGTTAGGGTCCCACCTGGAAGAGTAACAAGGCCCTGCAGTCCGAAGGTCCGCCAGTCCGAAATGCCCTCAGGGCATTGCCCAGGTGCCCTTGGGGAACTATTAAAGTTTTATAGGCTGTCAGGGCTTTGTGAAGGTTCCAAACTAGTTACCTGATGGCTACTGAATTGCCTGATTGCCACAATGTATTAAATTGCCTAATTGCTATTGAATTGCCCCGATTGCTATTGAATTGCCACAGTTGTACATAATGCATTACAATATGTATCAGATTAGAGTGCCTATCTGATTGCTATTGAAGTGTCATATTAGAGTTTAACTCATTCTTATTCTCCTTGTGCAATCATAAGACTATTCTTTTCCTCTCACCTGAGTTGCTGATTGTTTTTATCAATTCCAATATAGGCCTATAAGGGTTGAGGGTTACAGGTTTCAATAGACTGCAATCATAACATTGTATCTCCCAAATACAATGCACTTTCAATTCAAGAGAAACCAAACCGTTCTTGTCCACCCATTACCACAAAATTAGCAAAAAGAAAATAAAAACTTGGAAAAAAATTAATTAAAAAAAAGATTAATCTGAAATGAAGTTCTTGTGAATATAAGACTTACATAATGTTTTTCCTAAAAAGCAGGTTTTTTGCATCAAAAGTCCGCTCCTTTATCACATTTTCCAGGGAACTTTGTCCCGACATTTGAGAATGGCCCATAATTAGATAGGAAGACCCACCTTCTCAGTGCAGCTGAGAAGGATGGGAGACTTTACATAGGCTGAGAACTACACTTGCGACACAAAACCGTGTCGCAGCAGTTTAGGGCCTATTCCCATCAAAAATAAAGGTATGGGTTGATAGGCAATGGTTTAAAATGTATTGTGTGCGATTTTCAGAACTTTCCTGTATTTTAAAGTGTCAAAATCGGCCGATTTTCAAACATTTACCAATAAAAATGACACAAGTTTCAAGTAGAAGGAAGGGGGCATTGCATAAAATGATAGCTGTTAATCTGTATGTTGTTCATGTTTTACTATTTGGTTTGTGTGTGAATTGTTTTGAAATTTAGTGCCAAATGTAACTGTCAATGATCATCAGCCATTCATAAACGATATGATCTGATTGGTTGCTTTTCAAGACAGCTTGGTGAACAAAGATCATGCAGTGAATGACAGTGACCACGGAGTATCCCAAAAAATCTAAATATCTCAGGAACTGCACCAGACAAAATTGTGTGTGTTCCTCTGGTTGAAAGTATGTGGACGCTCGCAGGAGCTCGCGGAATAGCACACTAGTCACTAGGTGGCAACACAAGACAGTCCACTTGTAGACAGGGGATTGGGCCAAACTGAAACAATGTTTCAGAGGCGACTAAAATGAGGTGACTATAAATACATATCGTGATATATGCTTGATTATAGATAGATAGATAGATAGATAGATAGATAGATAGATAGATAGATAGATAGATAGATAGATAGATAGATAGATAGATAGACAGATAGAAAGACAGATAGATAAATTGAACAAATTTTGTAATAACAAGTATTTTCACTATCTTCTATAAAAGTATACCTGTTGATGGCTTGATGCCCATTTCTAATACTTTAGTGGGTCCCTTGTGTCAGTGTCTATACTGAACAAGTGAAATGTCCAACACATTGGGTAATGGGTATCTATACATGTAACATGTGGAGGGCTGCATCATACATGTATTTATAAATACACCCGCTAGATATTACCTTGGACTGAGAAAATCATGCGTTGGCTCAGTTTAACATACTTTGTATTTATACAATAACTTCAGAATTACAACCACTTTAGAATAAATCCATGTTGAAAAATGCTGAAGTGCTCTAATTTAATTTGATTGTTTTTCACGAGGTTGGTTGGGTGGAGGGAGATCATTGATAAAATAGTTCATTCTATTGCAAATCTTCACAGTTGTTGCAAATCTAACTGTTGATAGTGTTTGCTTGTTTAACACTGTTTTCCTGAGTGGTCAGTAATCCCCTAAGTGTAGCCATAGTCGCCATTTGGAGAGATTACAACTCATAATCACCGAGGAAAAAAAGCTCTACCAGGGACCTTAAATCACAAAAGTGCAAAGAGGGATAAAAAAAGCACCCTAACCAACACAAGAGCGTCCCAAAGGAGGGGGGGATGCTCTGAAAAATGCAATAGTGCCTTGAGCGAAACGAAGGTGCGTTGGATAAAAAAGTGACACATGGAAATCAAGAATGCCCTGAGGAACCAAAAAGTGCCCCTAGGAACAAAAAGTGTCCAGAGGAATCAAAAAGCGCCCCAAGGAACAACAAAAGTGCCCTGAGGAACAACAAAAGTGCCCCGAGGAACCAAAATAGTGCCCTGAGGAAAAAACAAAGTGCCCTGAGGATCAAACAAAGTGTCCTGAGGATAAAACAAAATGCCCTGAGGATAAAACGAAGTGTCCTGAGGAAAAAACAAAGTGCCCTAAGCAAAACTAGAGTTTCCCAAAGGGGGGGGGGGGGGAGGATGCTCTGAAAAATTCAATAGTGCCTTGAGCAACAAGAAGGTACCTTGGACAAAAAAGTGACACACTGAAATCAAGAATGCCCTGAGGAACCAAAAGGTGCCCTGAGAAACCAAAACGTGCACCGAGGAACAAAAAGTGTCCAGAGGAATCAAAAAGCGCCCCAAGGAACAACAAAAGTGCCCTGAGGAACAACAAAAGTGCCCCGAGGAACAAAAATAGTGCCCTGAGGAAAAAACAAAGTGCCCTGAGGAAAAAACAAAGTGCCCTGAGGAAAAAACAAAGTGCCCTGAGGAAAAAACAAAGTGCCCTGAGGAAAAAACAAAGTGCCCTGAGGATAAAACAATGTGTCATGAGGATAAAGCAATGTGTCCTGAGGATAAAGCAAAATGTCCCGAGGAACAACAAAGTGCCTGAGGAACAACAAAAGTGTCCCGAGGAACCAAAATAAAAGTGCCCGACCAAAATAAGTGCCCTGAGGAAAGAAGAAAGTGCCCTGAGGAAAGAACAAAGTGCCCTGAGGAAAGAACAAAGTTCCCTGAGGAAAGAACAAAGTGCCCTGAGGAAAGAACAAAGTGCCCTGAGGAAAGAACAAAGTGCCCTGAGGAAAGAACAAAGTGCCCTGAGGAAAGAACAAAGTGTCTCGAGGAACAACAAAGTGCCTGAGGAACAATAAATTGCCCTGAGGAATAACAAAGTGCCCTGAGGCACAACAAAAGTGTCATTCCATCACATATTATGTCATTCCATCACAGCCAAAATGTCATTCCGTACAGGGTAGCTAGGAAGACTAACTCATGACATGGTTGAGAAAATATTCAATTCAATAAGGGACCGTTCAGAATTTATGACTGGGGGTGGTGGTGGTTTTGCTGGAACTTCTTGTCAAAAATTGATACCCCTCCCTTGAGTTTCACGCAGATTTTTAATACCCCACCCTTAGGTTTCATGCATATTTTTAGTACCCCCCCCTCGACATAAAAGCAATATACACTAATACTGTTATACATGCATCTTAAATTGTATGATAATGTTTACAGATTTGCGGACTTTTAAGCATAAAAACATGTATTAACAGAGTGTGTGCACATTTTACGACATTTTGGTTTTGTTAATACCCTACCCCCCTGTTTGGACATGTTGTCAAAATCAGTTCCCCCCTTGAGACACGGGTGAAAAGTTAGTACCCCCTTGGGCAAAACTCCCACCCCCCAAGTCATAAATTCTGAACGGCCCCTAATGATAAATATTGTCATTCTGTACAAAATTATATGCTCAGTGATCAGGAGAAGTGAAAATAACTTAGAAAACCAACCACGACTATAAAAGGAGACAGAGCCAACAAGATGGGAGTCTGAATCTCACCCCCCAGGACTGAACATTTCTCCAATTCTCTCACCTTTTTCCCAATTTCTCAAGCCATGAAGCAATTAACTTACAAGTATGCATTTTATATGTGTACAGATAGATAATTTAATACTGAAAACGAAAAGGTAATCTTCAACACAAAAGCTCTACTAAGAATTAAGATATAATTTGCTAAATTATGAAATAATATCAGAATTTTCATGAAAGTTTGATTGACATCTCCCAATGACATTCTGCCATTGCCACTAATTGATCTGAAGCTATTTGACCAATAACTGTTCACTCATTTGCATACAATTTGGAAATGGCAGTGACTATGGCAGTGGTGCATTTATGATGGGCCAATTACATGTAATCTTAGCCAAGAGTGATTAATAAAGGACAATTGGTGGAGAGAAATACTTTCAATTACTCTAATGTGATAGCAAACTTGATAAGCATAAAAATGAATTGATTTACTTAATTTAGTAATATAATTGGTGCTTCAAAAGTGAATTTTATGGAGAGAAAGTTCATTTCTGGACCCCTCTCACATTTTAATTAATCAAGTGTGGCCTAATAACCACTGTCCAATGAGAGTCCAGTGAAAGTTTTATGGCTTTGTGGCCAAAATTTCGTTGCTGTGTTATTGAGTCTTTAAGTTATCCTTCATAAAAGATGATGTGTCCATCCCCTTTTGCTATTGCACAGACATCCTCGGTACCAGTTGGCTTGCGAGGGTGTTGTGCAGATTTTGGTGTGATGTCATGTACAATGTTGGTCACAAACAGAGGATTCCATACTCCTAAATGATTAAAATTGCCCGAAGTCCAAAATATAGGTTTAATATTTCATAGGTTTTGTCCACATTTCTATGGATTTCATGAATGTTAGAGCTGCTGATCTTATCCATTAGTCAAACTCAGTTGCTTACTGATGCAGAATAATACTTTTTCATGGCTTACTATGCGGTTATGTAACAGATTTGTAGGACGTTTTATTGCATATAGACCAATCAGGCAAGCTGAAAATTCGATAACACTTACCATAGAAACTCATACTAACTGAATCAAGAGAAAGAGGATGCCATTGGATGGATATATACCCTGCATTTATGCATAATGCACCTGGGAAGGTTAATTAGGAAAGGAGGAGGACATAGGGAAACGACAATTGAAATTGCTGTCCCACATAAGTCCAGTGAGACTATCTTGACACAGCTCGATAGAGATACAAGCAGATAGATAAATACATGTAGTTCTATGTAGTCAGATTGATAGATAGATAGGCAGATTGAAAGTCAGATTGATAGTCAGAATGATAGATCGATAGATAGATAAATAGATATATAGATAGATAGATAGATAGATAGATAGATAGATAGATAGATAGATAGATAGACTCAGATCTTTCAAAGGGGAATTGCATTAAAAAATAATAACAGGCCTACTTCAGATCTTCAATGCTAGTCACTGTCATCCCTTGAGGGCATCAGAGAGAGCTATAGTGCCCTCAGGACATCTCGGATTCGGACTGGCGGGCCCTCGGACTGGCGGGCCTCAGGAGACAATCGTGAGGTATGCCCTGAGGGCACCTCAGACTCACGGTGCCCTGAGGGCACCTCGGACTCGCGGGCCCTCGGACTCGCGGGCCCGCGATTTGGCGGGCCCTCGGACTCATAGGGTGTCACCGACAATGACATATTGCAATTCTCTCACCCAAAAAATGTGGTTTAAACCAAAAATTTTCATATCTGGCTTTTAAGTAGATGCTGTTGAACTTCGTAGTTTTTCACATTTTAATGAAAAATTCGAAAATTAGCGCCACCTATTGCAACTTTACAACAAAATATCCCACGGAACGGACACCCATTTAGTAAAATTCAAGTATTCTGCATTCCTATTTTTTTTAAATCAGGTTTCTAAAGGCGTCGCGCATTGAGAACAGCCCCCTTAAACATAGGGTGTTTTTCACAATTTTCAAAAATCCATCGAAGACAACTTTTTGGCAAGCTGCCAAAAACAGATGAATGATGTCAAAATTTATTTAAAGAATTTTTTGCATTTTCAAGGTTCCAAATGACAAACTTTTTAAACTTACATGACTATATTTGCAGTTTATCAGATTTAATGAGGCTTTAAAAACATGCAATTTCATGGGCGCTCGGAGTGAATTTTTAGTCAATTTTAAAGGGGAACTCAACACTTGCAACATTGTTACCTCAGTTGATGCCTTGGGTTACATACATAACACTGGTGTGGTTGAAATAATCCAACTCTCACTTATAACAAAGTTATAGCCATTTTAATGCTGCAATTTGCTACTCCATGGGGGCAGCCATTTTGCACACTGCCCCCACTAGGTGATGACATCATACCTGCCCATCTTCAAACTGGCTCAGCTGCAGCAATGCCAGGACATGTATAACAACCTTGTTGTTTTGGTGAAAATCCACATATGTTTGTTCATATATTCACAGCAGAAAGAGGTTAGGTTTATTACAATTTTATTTTTTATTGAGACTATGTTTCTGTCATCATATTGTGCCATTTATTTTGTCTGTTTTGTCAAATTACTCACCAGTGAGTGAGGAGTGTAGGCTTTAGCATGTTTAGTTATAGCATAGCTGCCAAATTTATTGATTCTCTGACTACCATTTCTATGATATTTATAATGATTTATTCACATTTAAATATGCAGTTGTTGTGTTTGCAAACTGAAATATATGAAAGCAATTATATAAATATAAATAATTGCTTAAAAATTACAATGTGAAAAATCAAATGCTGGGCCTATGTGCATTTTAGAAATAATTAAGTAGGCCTTTTGTCAAGTAAGCTGCAAATTGGCAGAACTTCCAATCTATAGAAGAAAAACAACAATGTAACTTTTTTGCTCTTGGTTCTGTTTCTTAACACCATGGCCTTAGCTGCTTAGATAGATAGACTGATAAATAGATATAGATATATAGATAGATAGATGTAGATAGATAGATAGATAGATAGACCGAGAAGATACATGTAGATAAATTGACTGACTGACTGACTGACTGACTGACTGACTGACTGACTGACTGACTGACTGACATTGTTCAGACAGATTAATATATATCTATCTACATGTACCTGTGTAGTAAGGCAATGCATTGTAGTTAAACAACTTTAAACAATACATGTTAATTTTTCCCCTGAAATAGACTGAAAATTTATATTTTGAATATTTCTATCTCATCCCAAATGTATTCATTCATAAAGTAGCATTGTGACTCAAAACAAATGGATAAAAGAAATATTGCTATGATAAAGCCATATGTCATTATGCAATCATAAACCCTAATAATAGTAGTTCTGCCTAATCAGCTATTATGCTCAACCATGAAAGGTGTACAATCAACTGAATCAAGACACCACCATGCTAATTGTCTAATTGGAGATATCAAATAAATTATAACCTATTATGTAATGCTTCATTTGTACACAAAAGTTTCATATTTTCAAATTATGATATCAGGCTACTAAGCAAAGAAACTTAATTTTCAAGAAAGGAATTATATTTGATTTCTTTAAAGATTCAAATTTCAGAATTGGCAACCTGATTTAGTTAGATGGGGGCCATATTTCCTCCTATTTCATTAATATCCACATAATTTAGGCCTATGAGGGTTTTGCATGGATTATTCTGGTTTTGATAGTGCTGGGGGTATAGCTATATGCTGGCTTCTAATTGGCTGTTGCTGCCAGGTCCATCTTGCTCCTGATTGGCTAAGAACTTGGGCATGTATGACATCACTTCCTGATGTTGAAATTACTCCAAGAAGCTCAAAATGGCTGCCCCCATGGAGTAGCAAATTGCAGCATTAAAATGGCTATAACTTTGTTATAAGTGAGAGTTGGATTATTTCAACCACACCTGTGTTATGTATAGAACCCAAGGCATCAACTGAGGTAATAATGTTGCAAGTGTTGAGTTCCCCTTTAAGTGAAAAACATCTCTTTTTCAAGATGCTGTGGCACAACCTTAAAAAATGAAATTTGGACTTTTGACCATGAATAACATGTTTAAAGACCCAAACCTTGATGTGTGGAAAATTTTAGCCAATTCCGAGTCGGTCATCAATCAAGATCTCTGGATTTTGCATGATTTTCTCTGAGACAGCTCATTAAAATCTGGGCTCAGGTGGGCCTAAAATCTTCAGAAACAGAATCAAAAATTGAAAAGTTTTGCCCCGAGTGAGGATCGAACTCACGACCTTGAGATTATGAGACTCACGCGCTGCCTACTGCGCCATCGAGGCGGATGAGTGAATTAGTCTTATAGCTGTTTGTATTACTTGACAGGCAATCGAGCCAAGCCGCCTGGTGGGCAAGCATATAGTAGCTATTTTTAGCCACTATCTGTCCCTGGCTTCGAGACAAGCTGTTGGTCTGCTGAGGCGTTAGGAACTGTGTTAGGACTTGCATGCAACCCCATGCAACGCATAATATTTTTCTGGCACACAACAAAACTAGCTTTTAATACCTGAATTAAAAGGCATTATGACTTTTTAAAACTTAGTACCTAGTAGGCTACTTTTGAATCAATAATAGGGCAATTGATTTTAGCTTTTTTTCCTGAATAATCAGGCTGTGGTCAGCATGTAGGCCTACACAATGTCATAAAAGTCATTAAGAGAGGTTTTGCTACACGTATACGGGTCCCGTGAACGTGGGAGTTGCCATGACAACCATATTATTAGATAGCACTTCCACACGTACACGTCATACGTAACGTGTAGCAAAACCTACAACCTTATTTTAGTTGATTAAGAGGCCCGAATTTGGGAAATAGTGTAAAATAGACTATAGATAATAATGAAATACGTGTATACTTAAACAAATAAATGGTTTGTCTATATATAGGCCTATAGTCACTCTTAACATGTTCATTGATTCCATGCAGACCATGCTCTTGGTCTGCCTTCGGTATGCAATAAATTCAGGTATTGATAATACAAATACACTGACATTGTCCCATACCAATGATTACCCATACTCACAGCAAAAGGGCCTGTGGGGGCCTGGCCAGTCTTCTCCCAGGTCAAGTAGGGTAAATTGGGGATTGTGGACAGAGGTGGCCTTTCTCTTTTTGTGCTCCTTTTTTCCTGATAATCTTTACCTGAGAAAGAAAATAATAATTCAAATTAGTACTTTATATGCAGCACAAGGATTCTCTGGGTTTATTTATAATTAATGCTGACAAAAGGGAAGATAATTAATGAGAAAATAAAAAAACTTAATTTTCAAATAAAAATTGCTCAAAAAACCTTCAAATGCTCCAGATCTTCGGCATCTTTTCCAACAGAACTTAATATTCTACCTGGCTTTATCTTGGATAACCAGTAAAATTAATTGTTTTTGTTTGAGATAACAAGGTAAGCAGGGAATTAAGTTGCGTGTTCTAGATTAAAACAATTAATTAACTGAACAGTACAATAGCACATCATTACTTATTGCAGTTGCATTCCAAGCTAGAATTACAAATAAAATATATTTTGTCTCATAGACCTGGCCATCTTTGTACGGGTATTTACCATTAATGCAACCCAATCTTGTAAGCTTTGGAATAAATTAAAAAATTCAGTGTCCTGATGTTAGAAAAAAGCGCAATCATAATGTCGTGTTAATAGTTGTGAGAATCAGTCTTTTCTGTAATTATCAACTCATCTTTTGCAGGTATCTAGGCTAGTTGTACATGTAAAACTGTCATGCATGCCTGCAACTGCAAGCAACCTTATCAGAAGATCTCCTGTAATTCACTTAACTTAACTAATGATCTGGGTTTTTTTTGTGATGTCGACCAAGTACCTGTATACATATATATAGGCCTGTTTTCGAGAATGCTGAGGTCTAGATCTAAGCCCAACGAAATAAAATAGCTTCACTTTTTCGGAAGATGAAAGCCATTGGATTCCATGCAGGTCTGTCTTGAGAACCGTAATGTGCTTGCAATCAGGGGTAATTTTGGGTATTTCAGATCAGTAGTGGGGTCGACTGGTGGAAGCCCTCAGTAAGAACAGAAGGAGGGGGGGGGTATTGGATCTTCATGCAGTCTCCACTCTGAGGGGGGGGGGGGCTCCACTGGGTCGGCACTTACCGAGCACAGTGTTGGTCCATATATTGATGCGGTAGTTGCTGGGGTCACTCAGGGCTCTCTCATCAGCCAGTTGGATGTCCTCCTCAGCAGCCAGCTCCATCTCAGTCTGCAGGGCTTCTGCCTCCTCCTCTTCCTTCAATAGCACCAGCATCAGCAGCAACAGAAAGCAAAGAGCATCATCAGTATGCACCCTCATCTCTCCATCATTAGAAATAGCGCCAAATCACCCCTTGCCAATGGGCCTGGCATTCCCTCCCATACCCAGCATTGCTCTATTAGCCAGCATTGCATTGACACCCAGCACTGGCCCGGCAATGAGGTGCCGATGTAACACGATTTGCCAGGCTACATTTTGTACATGCAACCCCTCAAATCCAAGGAATTCTCCGAGCATGGCAAACAGTGAGCAGCTCAAAAACCCAAAAGCACTCAGAGAATCTCACGATTGTCTGAAAACAGCATCTTGCCAATGATCTTGGCCCAAAAAGAAAGCATCGGATCTTCACCCGAAAGCAAAGAAGCCGAGAGCCTGAGACGCGACCCTTGCATTGGCCCATTAAAGCGGCCCAGCTGCCTCAACCCAATTCTGCCATTCATTCATTAGACTCAATAAATAGATCCAAAGGCAAAGGCAAATTCAAACATTTCTTTTCATAGCACGAGTGACTTGCATGCCTCCAAATAGAAATGCCATCATATCTGTCTGGCTCCTTCTGGGCTCTTGTGGGGAATCAATGAGATATGGAAGGCAACATGGAAAGGGCCAGTTTAAAGGAGCATGCGTCAGGCAAAAAATGGAATCATCTATTCACATTGTAAATGATTGTATTGATACAATATGGGACAAATGCAGACAAGAGGCACCCGTTTGCCATCAAAGCAATCACTTGAACCTGCAATCACAATCTTCTTATTTAACCAAAACAAAACAAACAAAAAATCGCCAAGCAAATCCATCCTTTACACAGTCCTATTACTCTTCCTATCCCGAAAAACAATTGACTGATTGAAACAGTAATTGTACAATATATATGTCCTGTCTTTCAATTAGATTTTCTGGTTTAGGCCTATGAACTTCACACAACACTCATAACAAAAAGGTTTTATATGGAACCTTTAAGCGTTCTATAAGCTGGTATAGCTAAGGAACCCTAAAGGTTCATTGCTAAACTATATGTAAAAAGGTCCCAACAGCAAACAAAAACAACATTTAGATAATCCAGCTGCACTGAACTCCCACAATGGAACCCCTTTCTCTAATTAAGTTGGGAGCATAGGGTCTATCAAAGGGCCTTCCCACCAAGTATTGAACCTTTTCAATTCAATTGAACCCTAAAATAAGAGTGAATGATGCAAACTCTGATTCTGATAACAAAGGAAGGATGGATTGTACATTGGCTAAAAGTTATATTATCCCAAAACTCCTGAACAAAATACAAAGTATATCTTCTTGGACAGTTAAGTTCTACTGTCACTTTACTGGTGAATCCTCCAGAGCAAATTTGTCAAAATCAACTAAGAATGTTCAGCTGTAGATAGTAGAGGGCTTAGCATAAAACTACTGCGTGACATTGTCACTGAACCCAGGACGTTTTGTACGCATTTTCAATTAGATAAGTCATAAGTTGTGCATAATTAGTGTCACGATTATGTGCATAACTGATTATTCATAATGCTGTGCAGTGTGCATGCATACCATTTAGCCTGATGGGTGGGCCTGGGAGGTCCAGTGTGGCCTTACTTGTCCCTCTGAGGACCTTCGCTTACCACTTATCATGAAAAGACCTCTGTCAAGTGTGATTACAACGTCACAAGAGAGAAATAGCACCCTTGGGTCCACGGACCACCCCCCCCCTCCAACAAAGCTCTGTCATCTTTCTCTGCCATCCATAACGCAACGTCATTTTAATTACCCCCCCCCCTTCCTTATTTCCACTCGCAGCCATTAAACTGTTACAACATGGTGTTTGTAGTGTTTTAGCTGCTGCCTGAAGCAATAGGCATGTACAATGCTGGTCCATTGCTGGGCTATTGCAGTCTCTTGTCACGACTGTGACGTACGATCAAGCTAGATTTCACAATCCAACAGAAACCACTTCCAAATTGACTGTAACATCAGAAGTTTGTGATTGATTGCCCCATACATTTCCATATAAGATAAACGGTTGCTTTTCCAACATCGTTTAAAAATAAGGCAAACACTGATTTTTGCAATGTTTTAAAAAATATGTAAGTGCACGCTTTGATCCCAGTCGTGAAAATGTGAAGCTGAGATCTTCTTGAAAGTAATGACCGAAAGCATCAGACAGTTATAACAGCTATATATATATTCACTGGAAACAGCTATATACCTACCCAGATTCCTAAAAAAAGTCATTTATATTATATATATAACACATATAATTTTCTCGTCTTTTTTTTTCTTCTTTTTCGTATTCTTTTCAGCTGCAGGTATATATACTTTGCTCACCTGACCGACTTCTTCCTCCTGTTGAATTATGTTTTCATAAGGTTCTATCTTCCAATGTTCCTCCTTGAAATCAGAGAATTTCATTGTATCATACATTTTGCAGAAGTAACATAATTTAATAAATGATTTATCTGATAATGGAGCGTATGATTTTAGTCTTTATTTTGGAATTTCTGAAATTGTAAACTAATTCCAAGCCTGGCTCATTTAACAAACTGATGAAGTAATTAGGTACAGAGCCCCTAAGACGACATGGAATTGAAAAATATACAGGTCTATTATTGCACTCCCTTGTGATAATTAATGCATGTGTTCTCATGATCTTTCGCATTCCCTCGCGGAATTATTGCATTCCCTCGCAAAAATTATCACATTTCCTCGCAATAATTATCGTCTTCTCACATGATTTAACATTCCTCATGATTATGCAATCATTGCATATCATCGCGTTCCCTCACGATCATCGCGTTCCCTTGCTTCAGGAGAAATTCCTTACAAGAACATGATGGAGGGCAGTGTGGTACTATTCAAGGTGCTGCACTAACCCAAAAATATAGATGACAACTACAGTCTTGAACATTTACCTGGTAATACTATCAACCCACGCAGAGATGATCGCAAGGGAACGCAATAATTTTCATGAGGGAATGCAATAACTTTGTGAGGGAATGTGAAAGATTGTGAGAGACTGCAATAATTATCACAAGTGAACACAAAAGTTCGCTAGTTAAAAACTTAACATGATTGCAAGGGAATGCAAGATGGCAAAGGAACATGAGAGATCCCAAGGAATGCGAAGGATCAATGATAAGAGACAATTTGATAATCATCACAAGGGAACTTGATAATAATAAATATTCTTTTTTTAAATTCCATGTCCTGTTAGGGGCTCTGTAGTAGGTTTACATTGGAATGCACGAAATATTTACCTGACCGAAAACGCCTATCTGGTTGCCGAATACATCCCATAATGCAACAGAGCAGTCCAAGGAAGCGGAAATGACAAGGACCCGTTCGTCGAGGTCATTTCTTCGACATAGTTCCAAGGAGGTGATGATAGAGGTGTGGGGGGAAAATTGGCATTGCAACTCTAGAAGGAAACAAAAGGGCAGTATTGACATCAGTGCCATGTTGCTGATCATCTTCCCATCTGTAAATTGTCTTCTACTATTTTACTAGTCCCAATGGATAAATAAATTACTAAAAAGGAAAATGCCACGAGCCATATATATAGTCTATCAGATGAATAAAATGTATTTTCTGTTGCTTTCAAAGCTGGAAACATTTTAGATATGTGCAATTAATTCAATTCAGTTGAGCAGCAGTACCAAGCAATTCATTCAATTCACTTGTTTTAATATTGGCCTAAAATAATGACAATTCAATTCACTTCTTGGAGGGGTCCATGTGTTCAGTTCACTTTGTCCCATGACTACTATCTTATTTAGCAACTTTGTATCATTTGTTAATTTTCTTTAAAAAATAAATAATGAAATCAAAGTAAGTAGTAGGTATTATAATATTACATTTCTGTTCTTTTATACATTCTTTATCTCGTATTCTCTTGGCGTATATATATATAAATGCAGGACTTTGCAGGCGCATGTCATGAACTCTGAAATCAACTGGTTAATTGTATCAACTGAGTAAACAAGTCACTGAAGTTGCCCTATTTCAATGGTTGAAAAAACATTTTGAGTGCAGAGGTCCTGCCCTATTAGCCCTAAACGAGTGCACCCTAATACACATAAATAAAAAAACGGACAAAAAAACCCAAGGGACAATGGAGAACTGCATGTTTTAGGACTACATAATTCTGTTTAAAGATCATGAGATAACCTGAAAAACTTCAAAGGCCTGAGAGGAGGGAATGACAATGGCACGAGATTAATATAAATTATTTTTCAGTACAAAGAAAGAACCAAGTGGAAAAAACCAACACACCCAAAACGGCCATTTCAAAAATTCAAAAAGCTTGTTTGGTGTGTTTTTATCGTTTTTTTTAGATAGCCTGCAATAAATAATAGGCCTAACAAAGTGACTTCTTCAAACTTAGGATTTTGACCTGCAAGAGATGTCACATTTGTGAACCCAAAAACAACCCACATTTTAAGAGGCAATGCACCCAAAATAATGCTGAAGAAAAAAAGAGTTTGTTTCCCACTTGACACCGAAAAAAAAGTTTGTTCAGCATATGAAAAAAAAGTTTGCTTCCACCTGTAGCTCGGGTACCGTAATGTTAAAATTGCGATTAAAAAGTTTGAAAAAATTGTTCGTTGACGCTTCGCGAGCGAAAAAGAAAGTTCGTCCTGGGAGAAAAAAATCTATAGCCCCATCCAACTATCGTCTGGTCGGCCCCTAAACACAATTATTGCTATCTACAAAAGTACAATATAAATGTAAAGAAGGGTAGGCCTATGTAATAGTATAATTTTTAAATGTTTTATATAATTTCTTGAATATTGAAAATGCTCTCACTTGGGGGCTTGGTGATGACCTCGTCAGTTGGTCCGAGGCAGTATTCCGAGATGTCCCAGATCTTGATGAGTCCGTCTGTGTCCCCCGTGGCTAGCCACTGGTTCTCCTCGTCTATGGCCATGATGATGCTGCTCACTGAAAATACACAAGGACATTGATTGATCGACTGATTAATTGGTTGAATGATTGGAGGATTGATTGGAGGATTAATTGGAGGAATAATTGGAGGATTGGTTGGAGGATTGATTGGTTGATTGATTGGTTGATTGGTTGATTGATTGGAGGATTGATTGGTTGATTGATTGGAGGATTGATTGGAGGATTGATTGGTTGATTGATTGATTGGTTGGTTGATTGATTGGAGGATTGATTGGTTGATTGATTGGTGATTGATTGGTTGATTGATTGGTTGATTGGATGATTAATTTTTGGTTGATTGATTGGTTGATTGATTGGAGGATTGATTGGTTGATTGATCAATGGCTTTATTGACTCATTTATTGAACAGTGGCTTGATTGATTCATTGGTGGCTCTATTGATTGATTGATTAACTGATCAGTGGGTAGATTGTTTGATTTATTGATTGGTGGCTTGATTGATATATCTACTGATCAGTGGCTTGATTGATTGATTGGTGGCTCGATTGATTGATTTATTTACTGATCAGTTTATTGACTGATTGAGTGACTTTATTGATAGATAGATAGATAGATAGATTGATTGATTGATTGATTGATTGGTTGATTGATTTACTGATCAGTGGCTTGATTGATTGAATTGACTGGTTGATCAGTGACTTGATCGATTTACAGATGGGTTGACTGATTGACTGATTGTCATGGGAACCATGAGGTATTAAGTACAAATTCAAATCAGTTATTTGTAATAACCTCTTTTTACTTTTAAATCGATGAAACATTGAATACATTTTGAATGAAGTGATATGGAGATATATACAGAGCTGTACATTAATTGGTGGTTTGTTGAAATATCTGTTACCTCTTAGTTCATTTATCTTGAGTTCCCTCTGGCATGAGCAGATTATGGAATATGGATTGACGTCTTTTTACCAACTTCTGTTCTGTGCATCAATCGATTCATTTCAACTCGTAATTAAAACATTCGACTGACACACAAAATAATCATTGATGTAAAAATAGCTAAAAAATAACTCAATGAATTCATCAAATTTTTTAATCCCCTAGAACCGTTTATGGTTCAGATTGCTGAGATTAGGACCTTAATGAGCATTCAGTATATCTTAAATAAAATCAGAATTCACAAAAGGCCCAGTTCCAGTAATTCAACCAGGAAGAGCTAGTAGTGTTGATGTGACGTCTACCTCATTAATTGTCAGGAAACATTTCTGCAGAACAGACATATTCAATGACATCTTTTTCAGAATCTGTCATATATAATTTTTGAAGAATTAAGCCGGTTCTTTGAAAAAGAATGAAAGTTTTAATTGCGTTGGCTTACCTAATATTTACAGATTCTTATGGACAAATTAGTTCAGATTTATTAAGTGTGATACAATTGAAGATTGAATACAAACTATTTTGGAAATATACCAAGATAATATAAATTGTTACATCAAAATCGTATTAGTGGCCAGCAATCGGTGATTTTAATCCTGTTCAAAAGCTGAGGACCTGACCAGGTTGTTTACACTGAGAGCAGATCGTGCGTTTAATAGAGAATGAGCCGCAGAGGCACAATTGATCACTCATTTTGTCTTGCGAATATTCGAGCATTTATCCGGTTGAATCCATCCTGGCGAATTTAGGAATTGATGGATGATCACCTGCAGGGAGGGACGCTGCACAATTCACATCATCCACTTGAAAGCAGAAGTGTGTTGATTTCACAAATGTGCTTTTCAACTATTCATCTTGTTCATCAGGATATTAGCACAATACACGTGGTGAACAATCGGGAGCTGTCCTGTGCTTACACCACCAAGTGAAGGCTTTTGTTTGGCAGGAAAACGACAAATGATTTCTGGATTATTCATGTGGGTGTGACACAAGGGACGGAGATTTATCATCAATTATTTTGGTTATCAACAAACAGCTGCTCATGTCATAATGGCTAACCCTCCAAAGAGTGGCCCAGCAGTTCCACTGGGGCCAACAGCGAGGAACAATAACTGAGTTTGAATGGGGAATCAAGAATCGCATCATTAAGATATCACACACTCGCCTTTAACAGGCTCACAACAATTGGCAGCAGAATTGAAACAACATTGGCAAGTGCAGTTGCCTCGTTTTGACCTTGGAATGATTTTTGTGATAATGGTGCATGCTGAGAAAATAGGCATTGTAATTTATATTCATAATTTTAAGAGAGTTTACAAAATTGCAATCTTAGGAATATAATTTCAACATATAACTGGGGAATTAGAATTATTTATTCCACTCACACTCATAATTACAATTTTCAAGTTATCCATATATCCATAAATGCATAAGGAGTTTGAGATATTATGGAAACAGTCACAGTATACAATGCATTAATTTGTTTCGTTTATCAGCTGGATTGTATTTCTAAATCTGTCACCGCCCAGCCATCAATAGAGTACGGCCAATTTGTTACCCTCATCCACCATAAAAGCAAGACAAACAGCTATGTTGCTCCGTGTCTCATTCAATGAACTGACCACTTATGATAGGCATATATGTCAGGTCTTCTGATACCCTTATCTTATTTATCGCAGCTGTTGCTAGGCAAATTGTATGAGTACTTTGTGTCAAAATGACTAGGAAAATTATTTTTTTATAGCATTTAATGCTTTCCAATTTTGAATTTAAGATGGTCATTCATATTCAATTAGAATGCACAGAGCCATCATGAGGGCACATATATACAGTAGTTTGGAGTGGTCGGCTTTTCCTTTCACTGTGACAGCCAAAATGAGGCCCGTTTTCCTTTCTGCCTCTTCTGCTCTCTTTTCTGTCCTTCTTTTGCCTCCTTTCTGCCTCTTTCCCCACAAGTGCACAATGACAAGGCCGGGACAGCGATTTGTACTTGGAAATGCTTGTCAGTAGACAATGCCGGACCGTCAGCCATGTTGACACGTGCATGTTGCCGGGCAAAGTGCAATCCTTCCCAGAGTGCACTGCTGGGCTACAGGATACTACCAGCGTTGCACAGAGAGAAGAAGGGAAGCAGTCTATGGCTCAGCCATATGTATAGAATGGCAGTGTGGAGTAACTGGAGATGAAGGTTTGAAAAGCCAGTGTTGAGTTGTGTATTCAGACTATACCAGGGGTCAGTATACCAGTAAGATGGACTATGCAAGGTCAGAGAGAAAAGGGAGTAAAATACTCAGTAGAAAAAATCTAAAAAAAGAGTCATACCATGCACTACAGCATCAAATAAGGGAAGTTTCACTGAGGATGGGATAGTTCAGAAAATCAGTTTCGAGAACAAGAAAATCAGTGCATGCTGGGATTTGTTGGGGTCTCTCGAGAAAGATAAACCTAGCAAAATTTTTTGAAATTATCTCAATTTGAGGAATGGGTCCCGGAGATAGCCATAGGGAGTATTGCAATGACATCTCCTAAATTATACCAGTAAACATCGCGATGAGTATATTAAAGTACACCGTATGAGGAAGTATAGGGGAGGAGTGGGGGAGTGGTGTTGCTGACAGGCTCGCGTTTGCCTTGTGACGCAATAATGGATGGAGGGCCAACCTAGACATAATGACGACGAACTTCCAAACAAATGCCTGCTTCCTATGAACGTGCATTATTCATGGGTGAAGCTGAAACCAAGCCCAGCACTAGATCACATGGCGCTGCAGTCACTGACAGCAACTAATGCTCTGCTCTCCTTTGTATACATCTTGCAACCCGTCCACAGCTCCCGGGCCAACAGGTCTTCACTTTAACAAATGGCTCCTTGCTCAGCCCGCTTCAGCCCGTTTCAGACCGTTCAACAAAAGCATGCAGACTGATGTAGCAGCACGGCAAACAAGCTGATGTAAACGAGCTGGCTTAGGGTTTACACACCTGGCGGTGAATGCATTGCAGGGCTCAGAGAACTGCCCTACTCCCTGCCCAAACAGCTAGGCCCAAGCTACCAGGTCCCATAGTGGGCCATACAGCCAGGCTCAAGGGGCAGTCATCTCAAGCCGTGAATCAAGGATTCCTTGTGAGGTCTTTGGCAGCCGGCAGCCGGCCCCCAGGGTCAGCATCTGATGCAACCTTAAGTCTCTATGAATCCTGCTTGGCCAAGCCATAGGGGTATACAACAGCCGGGATAAGGGTATCAGAAGACCTACCTATCATAAGTGGTCAGTTCATTGAATGAGACACGGAGCAACATAGCTGTTTGTCTTGCTTTGTGGTGGATGAGGGTAACAAATTGGCCGTGCTCTATTGATGGCTGGGCTGTGACAGGGCCCCGGTGTGCCAGGGTGTGCTGGAATGCCACAGATGCAGCAGCAGTGTGGAGCCAGGTCCATGATGAGAGTGGCCCAGCATCAATAACCAGCTCGGCTTCCCCTTCTTCATTGTTTGTGCACAATTCATAAAAGCACAGCCATGAGGAATTGTTGGCCGGGGCTTGGCTGTTAGGTTGGTCACCCTCTCCATCAGACTATTTCCCCCAATATTGAGAGAAGCAGCTGCCAAGTGCCCGTTCTGTCTCCGCCGCTGCCCGTTTGTATTGGGGGCGGACATTGTGGCTGACCTGGCCCTTATATATCAGCAGGAAGCGGCTGCCGTGGGCCTCACCCTGCTCCCTCTCTCGGCCTGTTCCCTGTCTGAGGCCGCTCCCTTCTGAGGCCGGCCACTTCTGAAGCATCCTCTCCTCCGACAGCTTATCCATCTCCCTGCCAAGCGCCAGTCATCGCCAAAGACAAAGCCCTGCACTCCGTCTCCTGCGACTGCTCCATGATGCAGCGTCCACATCTTATCCTCTTCACTTTCTCTTCCCATCTTCTTCCTCTTCACTTACTCTTCTTCACCTGTTCTTTTCTTCTTTGTCATCTTCCATCCTTCCCACTAACAGACCCCAAGCTTTATCCCACCATCCTGTTGTCTCTTCCTTTGTGCTCGAGTTATGTTTCCTTCGTCACTTCCTCCAGTGCTCACGGTATTGCTCGTATTGTCGGTCCAGTATATTTCTACCAAGCCCTCGCTCAATTTGAAGAAATGCATGCATAGAACCACTTAGTTTGTTTCAAGAGGACAATAAACACAACGAGAACATTAGAGAAAATGACACAACCCAAATAAATGGAGCACCACAAATATCTGCAGTCACGTGCTAACAGAGCTAACAGAGCGGGCTAACACACAAATGGGCACAATTGCTAGCGGGTGCTGTCGATAATTTCATCGCTGGTTTTCCCCTAAGATCTCATGATATTCCATAGGCCCTAAAACGCACGAATGGAGACTGTTATGAGTAATAAAGCAAAGCAAATTGTGGAACCAACATTAGTTGGGCATTATGGGTACTAGACAAGCGCTGATTGGCTGAATGATAGTCATGTGACAGGACATGACACGTGACCAACAGAATCCATTTTAGGGCTCCAATCCCCAGATGTATCTTTCAGCAGATTCCTAGAAATTATCTGGTTGGTCCGTTTGATGAGGCAAACAGAGAGAAAAATGGTCGTGTTTGCTTCTGTCCGGATTTATTTGTAGACAAAGGTCAGGCTGGGAGCGTGAAAGCCTTGTGCTGTAAACCGTAATATTGAGGGAGGCAGTCAGGAACAGTCAGGTCGAATAGCAATCGATAGGAGGACACGTGTTTTTATCACAAAGGAGAACTGGTAATCACAGGTCCACTCCTTTTAAATGCATTTCACGACATGCCCTCTCACGCACATTTTGAATAAGCCCATTGAAGACTAGTGCAACTGCTATTTGCCCAATCGAATTGACTTCGAGAGAAATTAATATAGCTCACAAAGGAATAAATATGGCAGTGATCAACGTTTTGTGAAAAAAGTGCATAACCACTTCCGCTGTTGTAAATCAAAATAGGTTCCTTTTTTTTATCTCCCTCTTTTTTCATGGATGTTTTATTGACACAATATTTGCCTGCAGGAATCAAAATTCTGGGTCCTCGAAAATGGCCAAGATTAAAGCCCTTGATCCAAGAGAAGCCAATTCACACAGTTCACAAAGGTGGGGGTCAAAATTGGGTTTCTTCCGTCTAATGAATAATATCCAGGGGCAGCTTGGAAGGAAAACGATACCAAATGTAATGGAATGGTTCTCTGGTTGTCCATTCTTTAAGCAACACTTGAAAGGAAAATTAGGAAATTCATTGGCACAAGCAAACCTTGATCATTGAATGCATGTCGGTGTCATTTGTCTCAAATTGTCTGAGGGTTGTTCCTGAGTTGATGACAATACAAATCATGCAACGTGCAGCCCTCACAGGCCTATTCTTGGGTAGATAGAGCTGATGAATAGATCTCATTGCAAGGTAAATGACTCCCTGAGGAGCTGTTGCATGATCTTTTCATGAGATTGCCCCTCCCTGATGTCAACAGCCTTGAATGGTCCTTCCAATGACCTGGGGCCTGCAATAGACCCATGTTACTTGCAAGTGGACACAGCCAATAGATTGGCTAATCTTCCTTTTTCTGTTCTGCCAATTTGCTTGACTCCCAAATAAGTTACAGATGAATTCCAGCCAATCGTGGGTCTCAATTGTTGTGGGTTCTGCAGAGCAGAAAGCCTTTCTTCTTCAGGGAATCCCCCGAAACTAGGTCACCAGGATGAAGGTCAGACCCAGCCAAGGAAGAAGCTGCTTTCATCTGCATACTGTGGAATGGGTCTGTTATTTCACAAAAAGCAGCTTTGGCATTACAGCACCTTAATTGAAGCAGCATGGTACGTGTTAGATTGTTAGTCCCATCGAATTTCACAATTGAATTGACACCACTAAGTTTACACTTTACACTTCCGTGCAGGATGAAGGATGTATGCAGTGACTTGTAATGTGAATTTTCAGTATTCTCTTTCACAGTGCAGGAACCAGCAGGTCTTGAATGGATCTTGAATGGATGTTTGGGGAGTAAGATTATCAACAGCCTGCAAAGCTCTCCATGCACAGAAACCAGCCTTCTCAGGGGAAGGACTGAGGATAATAAATCACCAATTAATCTTTCTTCACTCTAACCAAATCAGAAGAAAATTGTTCTGCAAATAGTATTATCTTAACATCCAGTCATGACATCACAATTTATCAAGTTGATTAAAAGGGACTGGAGACAAGCCAGTATAAATGGACCAACTGCTTTTGGGTTTATTTTGCCCCGAACCAACACTGAGAACTTATGCAGTTGGATCAACAATGTTAGATGCGCTGTGTGGTTTACGTTGGGGATTTATTGCCTGTAGAGTTGGGAGAAAAGTTATGGGATTTGGTAAATTGAGCCTTGGGATGTCACTGCATGGTTATCACCATCCTATGACATTTGAATGTTTGTTATATCAATAAAGAAATGGGAGTATAGGAAAGGAGAGCTCACAGGGGGCACCCCTGCCCAACCAGGCGATGCAAGAGCATTATGTGACTGCTGAGGCAGATACCTGAGTTATGGAGCACATCACTGACGCTGCATGGGCGAGAAGAGAAAGAGGAGAGCACTCCCAGATGCTGTGGAGCTTAGTGCTGACTTCCATTATAGGACCTTTAACAAACATACATTACTTCAAGGCAAAACTATATGCAGGAATAGAAAGGCTCTGGCTTTAGGCCTATGCATCAGATGTCAGAAGAGTGGCAGATCAATTCAAATCAAGCCGATTTGGCAACAGTTGTTGTACAGATGAGTAAGTAACGCTATTTCTGGAGTTTCTAATCTTATAATAAACCGGTAAGAGGACCCACTGAGCCTGTTTGTGCCATTTCCATTCTTTCACTTGAACCCATCTGTTTTTAACGTTGCATGTCAGCTGGGCATTAGTCGTGGTGTTAGGCCTGGGGGTTGGGGCAATCACCAAAACCAACCTAACTTGGTTAGATGAGTGAGTAAGGGGAGTCACAGTGGAAGGCTCGGGTTCAGCAATGGACCATTAATGCTGCTCTCCCCTCTTCTCTTGCTTTCTTTCTCTTTTCCTTTCTTCTACAGTGAGCTCCATTGGCACCGGGCATCTTTGAGGCATCTTTGAGGCATCTTCGAGGCATCTTTTCAGGCATGCCGTGGATGCGGATTCCTGCTGCTGATGCTGCTGTTGCCCGATGTTAGCGCTGCTGCTACCGGGGCGGTGGTAGCTGGTGGTGGAGGTGGTGCAATTACTATGGAGCTATTCACCAAAGAACATAGATGCTGGATGCTTCTGTGGATGCCTGTGTGGATGCCTGTGTGGGGAGGATGCTTGTGAGGATGCTTGCAAGGGGATGGAGGCTGAGGCAGGTCAGAATCATCAAAGAGGAGCTAGCCATCTCCAGGGAATCATGGTGCGCCTCCAGCTCCCTTGTGGCCAATAGGGCCTGCTCTGCACTACAAATATGTACTGGGCAAAATGGGCAGCGCTTGAGCAGCCAGCCAGTCCAGCAACACTTCTTATTGCATTAAGTCCATTTTATTACTACCTGCATGTTACTGTTGAGAGCTCCACCATCAATTATTCAACGGTTTGATAAAGAAGTGATTTAATTGTGGCTGCATAAAATGTACAAATGCACCCTGGGATCCCCTGCAAATGCATCTTAGAAGGATATATTGTGCGTCTAGTGTATTACCCACTGTCTGTCTTGCAATAATCCGCCTATACAGTCTAACCAATGTACTTTTATTGTTCTCCTCCTTGCCTCATTAAAGTGAAACGCCACAAGCTAGGACCCTTTGTCCAAGCATGGATAGATGCATGGTCCAGGCATGCTAAAAAGTAGTTTTTATTCAGAAAATAGTGTGATACAATACTCAGAGGAGTTCTCCTATCAAAGAAAAGCATGCAACTTAAAATGACATGATTAATTGAATTAACCTCCTCTTTTTAAACCAGGGTAGCATTTGTATATCCATAAATACAACATGCTACTTTTAAGAGTTATTTATAGAGATATCTTTTCATCAATGGCATTTTAAGTGGTTATTTTCAAAGCATTGCCAAAATAAAGAATGCAGGGCATAGTTTCTCTTCTTATGCATATTAATACAATAGTTTACCTAAATGTAGAGGCAAGCTAAACAATGTTTAAAATAAAAAATAAAAATCTTTCTTAGCTCTCACAATTATTTAATGTTCTTAAATAACAGTAATCTACACATGTATAAAAAATATTTCTTTAGGGTTTATTGTGTTGAAATCAAGTCATTTTATAGTATTTTAAAAACAAGTTAAACATAGCTCTCTCTCTAGTGTAACACCCAGTTTGATTGATGTAGCATGACATTTACACGAAAAAACCCAACAATTAGATATGCTGAGATCTCCATTGCTTTAAATGGTTACACCCTGGAGTAAAAAAATAAATAAAAAGTTTTTCTGGGACTAAATAAGTTCATAAAAAGGAATGAATTAAAGGCCAGTGGTGCAGATAGTAACTGCACCCCTTAAAATGTTTCTTATTCTCCCAGTGCCTGGACATTTCTTTCAATGTCTTTGTGCAATCACAACACTTCTGCAGCAAGTCCTTACAGCTACAAAAGTATTCCAAGATATCAGGCATTCCTCTCATCCATCACCCTAATCATTTTACACCCTTAATATTTAGCCAAGCCTGTCTGTTGCCTCAAAGCACTACAGCATTCCTCTCTCCAAAAAAACCACCACTCATTCTGTCATTTCATATCATGGGTCGAGATTTCAAAGGCATTTCTGTATGATTTCTCAGAATTGGAGTGTTTCTTGTTACTTCGATTGTTTTGTAGTTGTTATTTTCAAATGTATTGTTGCTTTTACCTTACTGCCCTACAGGTATTTACTGTCAAGTTATAGAATGAAAACCAAACATTCTCTGCATGATATCATCTGCAGATCTATGTGTTTTGGTGAAACAGTCATATTTCAAATCTACCAGTTTCCGAAGAGCGTAATGAAATATTGCATCAAACAACGAAACTGTGCCATCTTCCTATAGGCCTATATTTTATAAAGAAAATAAATAAGACACTTTTTCTCAAGCAATTACATTAATAATTTGCCGGGGCACATGGGGACATCAATTAGAAAATCATTTTAACACTCCTTGTGCAATAGATATCATATATAAGTAGTGCGTAAGACAATATACAGTGCATTAACACCTTGTAGTGCCAATAGCTCATAACTTTAAACAGTTTTAAACATTTAACATAAACTGTCCTGGGTGCGGACATCTATGTAAGTAACACACAGTGCTTTGCGACAAATTTGTTCACAGAGCACGGTAATCCACTATACCTCTATTCACTGTGGCCTGAACACCTGTTGTGTGCTGTCCCAGGTCATTCAGTTGCCTTGGACACTTAAATTCTGCCATATTAGGTGCGTCCCAATGTTCCCCGAATTCACTGTCCCAATGAGCCCCGATATGACTTTTACACCAAAATGCTAATTTCTCGGACACCAGTGAGTGTGTTTATCACAACAGCAATTCATAACTGTTCATTACGATATATAAAATTCATACTAGCACTGAGAAAGCCTCATTGTTCATGGTTTGTCCACAGAATGGTTCGAATTGAACCCTTCCATATTTACTTTTGTAGTAGGAAAACAAACTTTTGCTCACCATACTTCTGTATGTGGCTGTAATTTGTCTATAAAACCATGGAAACATCAGGATGTGAAATTACAAGATATGATGGCACTACCATATCATATACCTTGCCAGGATCCAAGAAAACCCCACCGTCCCACAGTGCCCTGTGTCCCAATGTGCCCCCGTTCCCCCTACAATTCCTTAGGCTGTTATGTTGTGCACTTGCAATGCATGAAATTAGGGAACAGAATTCAGGTGATTGCTTCATCCTGCATTCTTAATAAATAATCTGCATAGAAAGCTTTGTAACAGTTGTCCAAAGAACCTTACAGCCATCGAAACATAGCATGAGTGATTTCCGGAATGCACCAAATCGCATCTTGTGAGTCATATCCCAATACTTGCCATATTATAATTGATGACTCATATACTCAGTGTGAAGTCATGTCCCATACTTGACACATCATCAGTACAAGTCAGTGAATGAGTCGTACCACTCACCGGTGAAGTTTCTTTCCTCCCGATGACAAATACCAGGTAGACTCATTTTGATTTAAAAGATAGGACCTGTAGAGACATTATTAAGGTGCTCAATCGGCTAAATGTAATCACATGTCCTTCTCTGGCTGTAACACCTACTTCATAGGAATGATCAAACAACCCACACCGGCTCAAGGTAAACCCAAGGTGAATCCAAGGATCAGTTTCACGATCCAGAACCCGGATGGATTTCGCTTTTTTTACAATTTCGACATTCTCCTTGATTCTGTTTTTGTATTGGCTACCATATTCACCTTGAGTGTGGGCCAGGAATTCGGCCATTAGTTGGGAGTGATTTGTGTTCCAGAAGCGGACCCATCCATTTCCGCCACAGGACACAAGATTCGCTCCGCCAGGGGATCCCCCTCTTCCTTTGGCCAGGAACACCAGTTTGGTCACCGCGAAGCTGTATTCACTCTGGAATTGGCAACAAAGACAGATTAACAGCAGCCAGAAAAAAAAGACAGCGACCTATCTATTCAAGTTGGTGCTCATAAATTTGTCATCAACTGAAACTGAAGGAATACATCATACAAATTTAACTTAGAGTCAATGCCATTTTAGAAAAGGAATGTGTTCACTGTTTCTGGTGAGAAAGTGGCTGGTGCATCATTTCATCTATATCTCTGGGTTAAGGAAGATAATACAATTCCAAAAATTAAGTATTTTATTGTTGATCTATCTTATCCTTATGAAATCCAAATTGAGACAAAAAAAGTGGCGAAACTAGACAGGGCTCCTCAACCACAAGACCTGGCCCAGTCAGCATGAGAGATTAGATGAAAAATATCTGGTCCAGAGGAGTTGAGAGATGAGCAACTTGGGCTGTGCCTGTAAAGCCACACATTGGTAGTACTATCTTTGCACAGTACTGTATGTCATGGTATAGTGAATGGACATCCATCTGGTATATATGAGTTATTGAGAATCCAACCAGAGCTCACTGAGTAGGAGGGGCACACAGAGATAGATCTATGTATAGTATGAATACATAGGTTGCTTGACCCTCACAGACACAGATGCATGGCCGGTATTAGCCAGAAGATGATCTTTTGCTTGAGCAATGAGCATCAGGACTGCCAGCCACCAAGTAGTCCGCTGAGACTGAGGTTCAATAATGCATTGGGATGGTCAGGCCTCTATGTCTGATGCTGTGCCTGAACGGAATACCCACTCACATACAGACATAGTATTACATATAAAACATACTTTCTTCTATGGCTGCTGCATTTCTGGCTTGCTGACCAATGCTCGGCTTGGTTGCTCTACAAGTCAAAGAGACAAGTATTTTGCTGAGGGAAGCTGGTCAGAACTGTAATTTTAAAAGGTTGCAATAGACAATATGGTGTCTGTTAAGCAAATTGAATCTGATATTTTGAGATCAGTCTTTTCGCAGTGAGAAAAAAAATTACAGTCTGAAGGCGCCTTCGAGGTGAAATGTGAACCGTCAACTTACAAAAGTTGGGAAGATTCGATTGAGACTTCTATATGAGCATGATTAGGACTTGCATTGACTGATGCCCTTTGAAACACAATCTTTACTCAAGCTTAAGGCATATTCAAGTCCAATTTGCTAGACTTTGGAAGCAAGATGCAATTATGTAGTAATAGGTACATTTCCATAAATTTAAGATAATGCAACATCTATAAATTTTAGATCATTTCGACTTCGTAAAGGGGGAGAATTATACAAAAGCGGGGGTTTTCTCTTATCGAGAATTCAATTACGACTTGTGCTCCTCTGTTTGGCAATGTGGTTAAAACTATAAATATTAAGCACATAATAATTAGGTTTTTGCACATTAATAATTAGGTTTTTGCATCATGTGAGAATTATGGGTGATCAAGTAAAATATGGAAGGGTGATCATAAAAAGGGAAAAAACACCTGTAGGAATGATTAATTACTCGAGACAGTGCTTAAGGGAGATAGATGGAGAATGCTTCTTGCTGCCTTTCCCCCTCAGACAACTCCCTCAAGCCCTGCAGTCTCCGGCGAACAATAAAACCTCCTCAAAACACAAGGATAAGCAAGATGCTACATCAGAGGAGGAAATATTTATAGCCACCAATAGAGGAAGAATGAAACTAAAAATGGTGATGCTGCTCCTGCTGATGCATGGCATTTGATCATTGCTTTTTTCAGTGCAGTTATGTGGTAATCATGGGAAGATAAGCTTGCCATAATGCAGGGCAGACTGATAAGGGAATGTATTCATTATACTTCATCCAACTAGTCCATTCCCCCAATTCATGTCAACCATGTTAATGTTCTCACAAAGTTGACACTGTCACTCAAATAATAAAGTAACATTCACATCAGATTATTGCTGGGGAGGATGAATGTTGATTTTGAGTAACCATGGCAACAACATGGACAGGGAATATACATCAACAAACACAGGGTGCTCTTTCCATCCAATTTCAATATTCATCCTTTGCGGAGACCAGCCAAATGTGGATGCCCCTCTGCAGCAAAGCTCTGCCCTCCACACCAGCATAGACAGAGGGCAAGCAGAAAGCATTCCCACTGACAGAGCTCCACAAATTACATGTATAATATCATATACAATAACTTTGACAACATTTATATAACTTGACAATTTCTGCACAATGGTAAGGTCAAAAATACCTATCTTGAAGGTCAATAATTATAACTCATCCCTTGAAAGTTTTTGGTGTACCAAAAGGCATTTCCTGTATTAAAAAAAAGTCTTCAGAAATTATCAGTAAAACATGTGAGATTTACTTGAGACAGACACATTGAGCTACTTTTACAAACTAAGCAACATTTTAACAAAGCAATGAGAAGCTCTCAATTCTCGAATGATGCTCGTTGCAAGTAGACTCCGACCAGAATTTTTCTGTCATCCAGCGAGGTCCAATGAACTGTACATCAGTACCACACAGTGAAATGTTTGAAGACACCTTAATAAGAATACTTACATTGTCATCACTGATGAGACTTATTCTGGAGAAAGCTCGAGATCTCGTCCGCGACCTTTCGGATGGAGTCGACTTTAAATCTGGCCGAAGTTCATTGGCATTTGTGGCCTGAAATGGAATTCATTTTAGTTTGTTTGGTCATTTGCTCCTTTTCCTTAAATTTCTAAGACAAATGTTCTCTTATTTTAACCATTTGCAATTCCATTTTTTGTTCAACAATACCAATAATCTCAATAATATTATGCAACAATGCCAGAGAACAATATAACAGAAAGATACCAAGTACATTTAACAATGTAAGGCAACAATGCCATATAAATCACATAATTGGATATCTATGTTTTAACTCTGCTGCAATGTTATATGACAACGCCATGTGGCAATACCAAACATCAAGTATGTGGCAATGTCAAGTAAAAGAATGTTGTCCAGCAAAGTCATACAATAATGTGACACTAAAATGCAATGGGACACAATAAAGCAATATGATCAGCCTCATCCAGACTAGGTCCACATTATGATGGATGAGGAAACAGGACGGCAGGAGTGCTTTTCCCAAATTATACTGGTTTGGTAATAAAAATAGACAAAACAAAATATGCCAGTGTCAACATTTGCCTGGCTGATGGCAGACAAATTGTGGTGTGATCATTGGTCTGTGTGATCATTGCATTGGTCTGTGTGCTGCTCAGAGACAGATTCAGACAGACAAACAGAGAACCAGGCAGATAGACAGACAGGGACACATTTAAGGACACACACCAAACACAGGCCAAACACAGGCCAAACATGGGAGCTGCTGTTTGCAAAACTCCATAACTCTGCCTTTCATCAGGGCCAGGATTAATAGATAATTTATCTCTAGTCTGCAGTGTAATCGCCTCTGATCAGCGCCAGGTTAGAAGATTAAAGGGGATCCAATCATTAATTGTTTTCAACATGATGAGCTTTGGAAATTTAAACAAAATAACAACTCCATTATCATCCATGTTGAGATTACTAGGCTTTTTTCATTACATTCAACTGACAATCCTTTTGGCCATTTGTCCACCAAGGGAAACAAGATACAATGGTTAAATGATGAATATTGAAACAATATGGTGCAAGGAAGGGATGGTAAACCTTCTCACCCATAATTCACTCTTGCTCATGCAATCATTGAAAAAATATAAAACATTACAATCAGAACATAAAGCATAAATCATTCTATGAATCTCGAACATATCAATTCCAGATACAAAGAGGAGTGCTCCCTTCCTTTTGTCTTTATTGGTTGGATTTGATGTATTCAGGAAAGGTCAGAGGCTTCAAAAAGTTTAGATTTCTCAACAACAAAAAGAAGAATTATCTCCAATTATTCTTCATTTTTCCAAACCCCTCACCTCTCTGGAAGACAGGAAAGTCTTGGCCCTGTTGATCTGGGGTCCCTTACTCCTCTGGCTGAGCCTCTTGGAGACTTGTTCAGAAGTGTTGTTCCACACTATGATCTCCCCATCATAAGATGCTGAGGCGAGGTGGCTGTGGCCTGCGAATGCCATGGTCAGGACATCATCGTGGTGCTCCTGAGGAACGAAAGACAAACTGAATGGATAAGGTTCAACAATACAATGTCATGTCACCAATACAATCAACTCTTGAGTCTCATCATCACAAAAATGTACACTGTACTTGTGTGGAACAAATGATCGACAGGACTGCCCAATATTCACAACGTATAAAAGTGAGTTATAGATGTGTTACAAATGTAACTAGCATCTCTAAACCTCTCTAATTTAACACTAAGTAGGCTACTGTTCTTTGTTCTTCTGTTTTGTCCTGTTACTTTTAATAATAAGAAAAAAGGAGCTATATTGCCAAAAAATGGAGAGAAAAAACGATGATTTAGTATAGATACACTCCTGCTCATAAATATGGAATACTTTTTTTGGAAAAAAAAGTGTCAAATAAAAGTAAATTTCAAAGTGCAGATGCAAGCAAGGCCCATTGTATTGGTCAAGTCATCTTCTCTAATCACTCTTTGAAAGCCTCAACAACAATTTTTTAATTTTCGGTTGAATGCACCTCACCCTTAAAAAAACCCTGTATTTCCATATTTCATACTGCCACAACTTTTCCAGGGGTTGACACTGCAGCATGCATTTTAAGTTACAGTTTGTTCTTCCCTTTAGCGGTCACTTGAAGTAGTTACCATTGAATCAGACCATCATGTGCACCAACAGAAGTTGCTAAAGTTGTCTATTTCAATGGAGAATATTGAAGTATTCCATATTTATGAGCAACAGTGTATAAAACCTAAGCCATTTTGCAGTATCTGGAACTCGATATTAAATCTACATCTTCATACAAAACTGTGTAGAACTTTAAAAAAATAATAAACTGTGTCGAAGATTCTAAATTGACCCTTTAGGATCAAGGAACAACATTTTGGTCAATCTAAACAAAGAGTTTGTAGACACATACTAAGAGAAATGCAAATAGGAGTATATGTTAATTTGTAGATGTTGTGTGTACAAGGGAGGCAAGTAAACATGAAGGACAACAGTTTGTTGACATCTCCTGTTTGCATTTATCACACTCCAGAAACATAATGGCAACAAGCACGACATATGCTCACATTTGCTCAAATTGTACATATGTTGCTCTCTGCTTATATACTTTCAGCCTTGTGCAACACGTTTCCATGGAATGTATGATATATGCAATATTCGAAAATTGTTTTATTTTTCATTACATGGTTGTGAACATTTGTCTGATAAGCCCTAGTTGGACATATTTCCGAATCCAAAAATTCATCTGGACAAAAAGTCCATCGTTAAAGTGAAAAAGATATCGATAATTTGAAGAAAATTATAATATTCATCATTGCTTCTAAAGAAAAGAAAATGATTCTCCATAGATTTGGAATACTAATCAATCCACGATACTATCTTCTGCACCAGGGTGACGAGATGCAATGTTATTTTCTTGTTTATGCCTCAGTAATGGCTGCCACAATGGAAGTGAGAGGACCTCAAGTGCAACATGTCAGATGCAAAGATGATTTTCGGATTTTGTTTCTAACCCAGTTACAAATTCATTACATCCCATTCTTTCTCAATTTTGTTAAGGTGCACATTCAAGATCACAGGTTGACATATTCGGTGCTCAAGAAACATATTCTGTCTTCCGACCAAATAAAATTTTTCTCATATACTTTGTCCCCATGGAATTTATACTCGTTTTGGACACATACGTATTTCAGTTTGTCATCAAGACTAAATGCCGAAGTGAAAGATAAAGTCAGAAATAAATGGTTTTCCTGAAATATATGTTGTGCGCTGGCACTAAAATGACTTGCTACTCGCACCTCTTTCAGTTTCACAGCAGGTGTTTCATGGTCTGACTTATTATAGGGGGAACCGGGGCACATTGAGACGCTTTGCACATCTACTAATTTTACTCAATGCTGAAAACACTGAGCAACTAAGAAGTTTGCATATCACCAATAGGCCTACTACTGAGCTTAAATACAAGGCATAAGGGATTGGACTGCAACTACATGTACTCTTTTGAACCACACAACAAAATGTGACACTCTATAAGCACTAGATATCATACATAAGAAGTGCCTCAGACTATAAAACAGCTGTTAATGCACTAGTCACCCCTCACTTTGACTATGGAAATGGAATTCTAAATGGTTGTTCCAAGCATGTGATAAAGAAACTCCAAGTGGCTCAAAACTCAGCAGTGCGATTGATTGAAGGACTCAAACGACAAGTTCAAGTGAGTGTATACAGGAAAGAGTTACACTGGCTGCCTATTCCTGCTAGGATTCAATTTAAACTGATGACAACCACATGGAAGTCTCTGAACAATAGGGCACCAAAATACATTAAAACTCTCTGTAAACTGAAACAAGAAAATGACCATAATTTGCGTAGCAACAATAAACTGCTGTTAGAAGTGCCTGCAATGCGGAATCAAAACAAGTTTGAAGATCGAGCCTTCTCTCACTCAGCACCAAAGCTTTGGAATAGCCTACCAGAGAACGTGAGAGTATCCACAACCCTGGAGCACTTTAAAAAAAAACTGAAAACATATCTATTTGAGAAGTTTTACAACTAACACAATCATATCCCACCAAGTGCTAATGAGCAGTTTACTGGAATTAGCGCTATACAAGTAACTAATTTTATTATTATTATTATTTTTATTATATACATTGCAAAATACCTTGTAGTGCCAATAAATAGTTAATTAGTTAAATAGTTCAAATCATTTCACATAACTGTCCTGGGTGTGGTCATCAATGTAAGTAACACCCAGTGCTTTGCAATACATTTGTTCACAAAGCATGGTACTCCACTATGCCTCAATTCACTCTTGCCTGTCCACTTATTGTGTGCTGTCCCAGATAATTCAATCGACCTTCACTTGCATTCTGCCATATAAAAAAGCACATCCCAATGTGCCGTTTTCAGTGTCCCAGTCAGCCCGATATGACTTTTACAGCAAAATAATAATTTTTCAGACACCACTGAGTGTTTATCATGATAGCAATTCATAACTGTACGTTGTGATCTATTGAACTCATACAAGCATTGAGAAAGCCTGATTGTTCATAATTTGTCCACAGAATGGTTCGAATTGAATCCTTTTGAATTTAGTTAAGTACCGTAATATGGGGTGAATCGGGACAGAATTGGACGTTTTTCTGTGATAAAATGGACAAAAATCAACTTAGAAATCGAAATATGGTGTCAAATTGTGTCTGAGCAGAAGGTCTAACGTTCTGTAGGAGCTTGAAATGATATCTTAAATTGCCGAGGCTCAGGGCCCAAAAAACCACTGTTCCAATTCACCCCACAATTTGGGGTGAATCGGGACACACCATTATTTCCACAATCAATGCTTCCTAGCTTCTTCAAGTGATTGCTTCTGATGACTTAACAATAGAAAACATCTTCTATGTGAAAAATATTTATTTTGGGGTAAATCTGAAATCAATTTCATTGATAATATTGAGATTTTAAAAAATGTGATAAATGACAGAAAAGTATTAAAAACTATAATTATCAGCTAATTTTGCAGATGATTACTATATCTGGACTAAATCCACAATAAATGATGTTAAGTTCAATAATATTTATCAAAAAGCCATGTCAGTACAAACAAATGAAAATTGGTAGAGTTTATTTTGAGTATTCCCGAATCTTTGCCATGGACCTGGATCTTTACCCATGACCAAACATACATAATCCCACATCTAGTCTACTATTCTGGTTCCCTGATACCATTTTAAATTGAAAAAAAAATTCGTGCAAGTTTGATAGCTGTGGTGTGAATATTTCTTGAGGAATGAGCAAAGTTTTGACCAGTGTGTAAAAATTCAAATTATGCAGGGCCAAGTTTAAGGTGCTGCAGCTCCTCACTGCTTGCAGTTAGAAACATGAAATTTCATCCCAATATGCGCTAGGGGGGCCAGTCAAAATCTCCTTTTCCCTAAATCTACTTCTACAAAATCTACGTCTGACAAAATCTACGTTTGACAAAATCTCCTTTTTTCTGTCAAAATCTACTTAATTTTACAAAAATCTACTTTTCCCAAAATCTACTTTTGGCAAAATCTCCTTCAAATTATTTATTTATATTTTATTTAATTACTTTGATAAAATAATGTTTTAGTGATATATAATCCATTAAAAACTTAAAGGAATAGACCAGAGCTCCTGGATAAGTCTTAATTACAACAAGTTTATACCATGATCAGTAGAGCAAATACAAGAATATGAATTACGTGAATGATTACATTGTGAGTAATCTTTCATGTATTTCACAATTACTTTTTATGGTAATTGACCGAAAAACGTTAGTAGGAATTGCAATTTTATACATATATATGGATTTTTTGGTTGGCCTCTGCAGCGATTTCTAATCTTTGAGAGGTCTTTTGTACCTAAACTTTTGAAACTTTATACTCCTAATGAGACATTACTTCAAAATATTTTGGAAATAAAATTTATCGGAGTCTGGGTTATAAATCGAAATTTGTCTTTAATTCACTTATCAGGCTTTTTCACCTGTAGGCCTATATTTAAATATATTCTGCATCAAAATTTGTAAGCCAATCAGGTGACGTCAAATCAATCACGTGCCACGCCAATAAATAACGATATTGGCGTCCTTAAGTGTTATTGGCGCCTCTTAAAGTAATATTGGCGTCCTCAGTGCAGATGCACTTCAATTATTGCGTGACTGCATGCATAGTAGACCTGCATAGCAGTTCATGGCAATGTACATGTATCATTATTCATGCACTTGTGCACTCGATCTATCTATCTATCTATCTATCTATCTATCTATCTATCTGTCTATCTGTCTAGCTGTCTAGCTGTCTAGCTGTCTAGCTGTCTATCTGTCTATCTGTCTATCTGACTTGCTATGAATTTATACATTTACCTTGCTATCTATCTTGCTATTTTTTGTATCGATCTTTTCCACTGTTGTTTAATTTCTTTCCGTTGATCTAGGCCTATATCTGGTCCCAGAAGTTCTGTCAGCTTCAATCATGCATTTTTTCATACTGAAAAATTTGCAATGAGGCCTATTTCAGGATCCACAGTGATCTATTTTTTTTTCGCAAATTAACAAATTTCATACATGTCAGTATCTGTAGAC
The DNA here is from genome assembly GCA_026936325.1 of Platynereis dumerilii. Lineage (NCBI taxonomy): Eukaryota > Metazoa > Annelida > Polychaeta > Phyllodocida > Nereididae > Platynereis > Platynereis dumerilii. Next base: position 167,114,036 of record JAPTHN010000001.1, read on the forward strand.
ATAACTGGCATATTAGACAAAGGGGGGGGGGGGGAGGTTAAAAAGGATCAATTGTGAAAGTCATTTGAGTAACATTAAAAATTTGCAAAATCTGTTTTATTGGTTTTAGTTATTATCTAATCTCAAATATGTTTTTTTTTTTCTACAAATAAATCGGAAAATTTTGGTGCAGAATATAACAAATAGTAGATGTTGAGTTGACCAATATTGAGTTTTATTGGCCTCAGCAGATAATATTGGTCTCGGCCTGCGGCCTCGACCAATATTACTGCTTCGGCCAATAAAACTCAATATTGGTCTCCTCACCATCCACTATCTATATAATATTTGCCCATAAACTGATATTTTCATGACATAACTGTTACCCATTTTGAATTTGAATGCTAACTGCTGTTCTAACAATGGCTGTTGTCTTAATTGAAATTCAAACACTGGCCATTGTCATAATTGCAATTCAAACACTAGCAATGCATTGTATATATTCTAAGAAATTACAATTACATATATAGCATTCATATAACGTTCAAGTAATATTAATTTGCTTGTAAAGTTTACATCTTTTTAAATTTCAATATTTTACTGCAAGTAAATAATGAAATGATAAATTCATCTGAACTAATAAATTTCAAGTAAACAGAATCGTTTTTCACACTGAAATTGTCTTTGACTTACTAAGCAAGCGTAAGAGTAAATCAAATCTAAAATGGCTGCAATGACAAGTTTCACTAATTTCGTATTTCGCCATTTTACTATTATTTGACTAGCAGTTCACTTCAATCAATGATTTACTTAGTCATTTTACTTATTTAGGTATATTCATTTAAATGATTTAGTCAGTCATGTAGTTTGTTGATTTAATTAAGTTTCTTTAAAATTGGAGAACAAACGTGAATAGACAACATGAATCATTTCAAAGAGCATAATCATTTCTGAATTTACTTACAAATTCGGCATTTAAGCCAATGTGTCTGAATAAGTAATAACAATTATTTGAATGAGTTAAAATGCGGTATTATTATACCTAGAATTAATCACCCAGAGAATCTACTCAGTGGAATTATTTGGTTTATTCCGTAATATTTAAAACAGATCTATATAGGCATGCCAAATAAGCCAGATTTATTTCAAAAATAGGCCTATTCGTTTCAGTCATTTTAGGAATGAGATACTACATTCCTTAATATTTCAAACCACAACTGGGTTTGTATAATTATCAAAACATACTATCTTCAACGGATTTTAAAGAAGCAACTTTCTAATGATATTATGAAAAATTCAAATAATGTCATTTACTTGTCAAAAAAATGTTAAACTAGAGTCACTTAACAGTGTTGTATTCAAACTTATCTTTATTGCATGGGATTGTATTTGTATTCAGTTACTTTTGGCTCAATTGTATTTATTCATATTTAAATGCGTGTATCTGCATTTGAACCCAAACCTGGTCTTTAGTGTGTATTTTAAACTATTTTTAGCATAAAAAGATGTTGATTTTTTTATAAGTTTAAGAAAAGTTAAGTATTTTAAACATATAAAGGTAATATAAAACTAGATAAATAACTAAATTAAGGTTTAAATAACTTTTTTTCTAAAGTAGATTTTGGAAAAAGGAGATTTTGGCAGAAGTAGATTTTGGCAAAATGAAGTAGATTTTGGTTTTCAAAAAAAGTAGATTTTGGTAGGAAAAGTAGATTATGGAAAAGTAGATTTTGGAAAAAGTAGATTTTGACTGGTATTCTGCGCTAGTATATATACTATACATGAGCCAAAAATAAATTCCCTAGGTTAAGTGGAAGTAGTTGATCTTTGAAGAAATAATACACATCCCAGTCTTGTCCCGATTCACCCCTGTGTCCCTATTCACCCCATATTACGGTACCGTAGAACGGGGTGACTTTGAACAGTTTTCACCTAAATTCCCTTGTCTTCAAAAATATATAAGATCTATGTAGTATTTCATGGGATAAAATGTTGGCCACTGGCATGTAGTTAACCTGTGCATCATCATTTTGAGATATACATCATGTACATGCCTGTGTCAGTGGATAAATTGGCGTTCAAACTCACCCCGAGATCCGGGGTGACTTTGAACAGAGTGAGTTTCAATGAAAGAAAAGCATCAATTCCCAGAAAACAAATGTTTATCTGTATTTATGAATTTTGTAGGGCTTGATTGCCTTTCCCTAAAATTTTGTCACTGTTTTTTTTATGTTTGTGACTTTTTTTGTTCTTGATCTACTTTCGTGTCTTTGGAGCCAAATTATGGCCTAATATAGTGAAATATGCCTTCACACATTGAATTATGTGCGTTGTATTATGAAATATGATAAATCTATGAATATAGTTTACGGGAAAGTGTGATGGTCTCTGCGCTCACCATCACAATGTGATGTTCAAAGTCACCCCGAAGTTTATTACAATTCAACATCATCCACTTATATTATTTGTTGCCGGTCTTTCTGAATAGACTCCAACAAGTTTCTGGTGGATTTTGGATGTATTTGAGTGAAATTGTAATAAGGCAGGTATTTATAAGGCCAGGGTCATTCAGTACTGTTGTGGGCACAGAAGTTCACAGGCTATGGTATCTTGCAAAAAGAAGTATGCCAAGTTTATTAATCAAAATCATGAAAAAAAAAAATTCCAGTCACAATGACTTTATGTAGAAAGAAACTAGGCTTTAGTAGAATATAATCAGAAGTGAAATACTTCCAGTATCTCATTTAACTTCGCATTCATAGAGGATCAATCTTTTTCGGAAAAGTGTTCAAAGTCACCCCGGCTGTTCAAAGTCACCCCGTTCTACGGTAGTAGGTAAACTAACTTTTGCTCACCAAACTGCTGCATGTGGCTGTAATTTGTCATAAAAACAATAGAAACGTGAGGATGTGAAATAACAAGATATGATGGCAATACCATATCACATACCTTGCCATGGAACCAAGAAAATCCCCTCGTCCCACTATGCCTCGTGTCCTAATGTGCCCCATGTCCAATGTGCCCTGTGTCCCAATGTGCCCCAGTTCCCAATATACCTTTAAGACCATTCTATAGAAATTACAGGAGCAAACATAAAGCCTCTAAATATTTGTGAAGTTTTAAAGACAATCATCATCCCTCACTCAGTTCAAGAAACATTGATATGGAACAAATATGCTACACAGCATGTAATTACTGACTTTTTCGCCTATTCTAATAACCATAAATTGAAACCTCATACTCCTTTATTTTTGAGCCACTGATCTACAAAGTTTCATATACATGATAACCTGTAATCATCTTAGCATTTTGTGGGTGTTTTGGACATCAGTTTATAATGATGACAGACTAACATCAAGAGATGATATGATATTATAATTATAATTGAACTAAGGAGTAACAACATGTCAAAATGCCTGGTAATTTATCTCATTAGCAATAAAACTGACCAATTCTAATAAAGATTTTGTGATATATTATACCACAAATGGATTCATAAATAAAATGAAGTTACTAACTTATCATCAACAGACAATTGGTGATATATTTATCATCTAAGTGCAACCATGCATTCCTGACTTTGTGGTTACAGCCAAACACTTTGATATAGAATTAGAGTGGATGTGGCACTGTGAAAATGGCACTTTGTGACTCATGATAGCTGATGAAGTGTCATCTTCTCTACTTTCAACATGGGAAACATAGAGGCTGTTTGATTAGTCATGATCAAGAGAAAGCCATTTGACTTCTCATAGCGGATTTTAGAGTGAAAATCAGATGCATAATCCTTTCGTTTGGCAGGTCATCAACAAGTGGGATAAGTCTCCTTCAATCAAATTAACATTGAAAGTATTGGGTTTGATCATGACAAATCATCAGCATGGTGACACACGAAGTGCCATTTTCACAGTGCCACAGTCCACTCTATTTCTATATCAAAGTGTTTGGCTGTAGTTCCATGTTTCAATAAGGCATTAAAATTGAATTACAGTCACATGAATAATGATATGAATATGCATTGAATGTACAACACTCTGTCTAAACTTCAATTCATATCGGTCCATTACCTGACCACCTTTCCAGTCGGCCGGCAGAACGTGGAAGTCTTTGAAAGCTTGGTTCCTGAAAACTGCAATGTACCTAAAAACAGAAAAATATAAGAGCATTAATTAAGCATTTAATGCAGGAATTGATGCACCAATAAAGTGATTGAAAGCATATGCTCCTTCCAAAAGAGTTATGGTACAAAGAGCTTTTAGTCCTGCGTTTTCTTGGTCTGCCAAAACAGACTTGGCACCATTGCATTGGTAGTGAGAGACCACAGCAGTGGACCCTCCGAATTCTGTACACTAAGTTTACAGGCTTGTAAAACAAGAAGAGCAATGGTCTGGTTGTGATTCATTCTGAAAATGCTACAGGGCTACATCTTGCAATGGGCAGGGAGCCTGGGGAATTCACCAAAAAGAAAGACAATGGTGGGCAGGGCAGGCGAGCGGCCAACAGATCGGGGAGGGGAGCGGGGCCAGCGGGCAGGGCAAGGTCCGTCCGGCCAACGAGGTGCCCAAGGGCAGTAGCGAAAAGGAATTGAGCGGTAAATAACAATGAGTTGAATTATCAATGCAGTTGTCATGCAGTGCTGGCTCTGGGAGTTATCCATCATGGCCTAACAAAGCCCAGACCATGATCAGGTCTCATTATCCACAGTCCTGACACATGGAAGCTCTGAAAAATTCATGGCGGCTCCAGTCCTTCGTCACCCGTCATCAATCAATTTGCTAGACAAACTTAAGAGAACGTCCAACACAACGTCTACAAAACGTAAGACGGCAATGCCGCAACCATATCAACGGCCGCTTTCTATATATGGGACCTGGCCATATAGCACTTCAAGTCGCAGGACCATGGGGCACTATGGATGCTGCTGCAACTATATAGATGGACTAGAGGTGCAGTCCTAACACTAACGATGTTCAGCACCTTCTCTTGTTTTGAAGGCAACACAAGTTTTGATGATGTAAACATAACTTGCTGCTAGTTTGCAACCGAAATAAGATGTTGCAGTTAAAACTTAAAATCTATCTTAAGAAGTAGAAGTAACACTATTTTCCTTGCACACAACATTACCGAAGATTTTGTATAAGTAATACACAATTTTAACTTTTTTGGGTGGACCAAAATTTACAATATTTTCATGTCGAGGCCATCGGATTAAAACGCAAACTTTGTTCCTTTCGATCCATTGTATGATATGATTATTAAGCAATTCTTGTATACATTGTACGTACTTGGCCCATCCAACAGCCAGGATGGTGTGCTTCAGAACGAGGATCTGGACCACCTCAGCTGGGTCTCCTTCTTCTGTGACCTGCAGACTGTGGTGACAGTGACCATTCATATCCCAGATCTGAAAAAGATATATAACATTGACTGTGTTAATATTGCAATGCATTTTATTCTTGCAACTGAACCATTGGAGTAACAAGCAACACAAAACATGACATTTGATGATCTGGATGTTTGACGATGGAACAGCGTGTATAGTATCGTATACCTATTCGGCTTCAGCTCATCTAAGGAGCTTATTGCGACAAAGGCGCCTAATAAAAGTAACTTCTTTTTTTTTTCAGAAAAAGCAATGCTCTTATTGCATTATATGTATAGCTACTTTTTGCACACAACTGTAGGCCTATATTATAACGAAGCGAGAGGAAGACTAACTTTACATACAAAGAGAAATACAGTCAGAACAGTATTGAATAAATCAAAGTTTGTTTTCAGTGGCAAATATTCACCAGCAAAACATGGAATCAAGGCAAACAGTGGTACCACCAGCCCGAATCCCACCCAATTGACAATCTCACAAATTTCCCAATATGATTGAACTGCAATGGCTGAGCCGAGCAACTTCCAATCAGGCATTCATGCAATAAAACATGGCATTACTCCACAGAATATGATTCAGCCACACTTGGTTGCAAGATTTTATCTGGAATGGCGAAACACGACAGGCTGATCACTTCGACTTTGAGTTCCTCCCACAAATGAAATGTGAAATGGTGACAATTACAGCTAAAATTCTGCAACCGATGGTTTGCTGGATATAAAGCAAAGGAAAATGCTTGGTGAAAAAGGGGTTTATGAAAAAGAGATAGTTTCATGTTGTCGCCTTGAATGGCTGTCAATGGGATGTAATGAATTTGTAACTGGGTTAGAAACAAAATCCGAAAATCATCTTTGCATCTGACATGTTGCACTTGAGGTCCTCTCACTTCCATTGTGGCAGCCATTACTGATGCATAAACAAGAAAATAACATTGCATCTCGTCACCCTGGTGCAGAATATTGCATTGTGCATTTAAATGCATTTGGTGTCTGACGCATTTGTAGCCGTTGCTGCGGCTATGCAAGCAAACTATGGACAACTATAGGACTACCTCAGCAGTTGTCTATATGTAAACAGAGAATGCGTGTACACAGTCTTATGAGGACCATTTTAAGAAAATAAATGTATCTTCATCTTCACAATGAAAAGTAGTAGAAACAAAATATTAAAAGAATCCAGTTTCTGTCATTTTTCATAATTTGAATGCATGCAGATATTGCACCTTTCTACTCTGAATTAAACTTGCTAAACGAGAAATAATCTCTGTCTGGTTGCATGATCAAAAAAGAAATTGTGCTTTCACCTCAAGGACGCCTTGTTCACTTATTCAGACGTGCAATTATCAAAGATTCTGTTTAAATAAGCAAACAGCTCCAATTGCTAATGCACAATTAATATGGAATTGGACACCACGAAAATTAATGTGATTATAGCAGATGCTTACATATCAATACCTGGAGGCAGTTTTTAATGAGACTCAAGGGCCTCGTTAAATTGTGTGTGGAAAATGTAATTTCTTGTGAGAGAAGACAAGCAGAGGATGAGAGGACCTCTCCGATTTCAGATGAAGTTTCCCAGAGTGACACCCACGACAGTGTGTGACAAGCTTCGCAACAATTTACTTGACAAGTTGCAGCTTGGGTCAGCCGCAGACGGAGCAGAAAACATGTCTTTTTATATTTGATGCAAATGTCTTTTCATTCATTCTCCAATTACAATGCTTGTTGACAGCAAGTCTCATTATAGCCCTCAAGCTGGCCTCACACCTCTGCAACTTGTCACTTGAGAAGCCAACCTGAGCAGAACCTTGCAGCCTCTGAAATATGCCCAGAAAGACTCTTTATGAATAAGACATGAACATTGGAAAGGTGTTTGCTTATTGAGCCTCGCCTGTGGGACCTTACAATAGGATTAGCACAAGGTCTGCTCCCTCCTTCCCCCTCCATACCCTGCCTCCCTTCCTCCAGTGCTCTCTGCCACGACACAAGTTGCTGCCACAGCCTCTATGTGGAACTGGGCAACTTTCTGACAGCAAAAACTACTACAGCCAACAAAAAACAAAGCAGCTCACAAAATAAAGTGCTTCATTAAAAAGAAAGCCAGCTTCTAATATGTGTGCGTTCACTGCGTTGTACAATGGGCGGGGAGAACTATCAGCAATTTGCCTGGAAAGTACTCCAACGAGTCTACTGAGTTTTTTTTCCAAGCCAGAAATAAAATACACTGCACAAGTGGTTGGGAATCTGCTTTTATGAAGACACATCTGGCAAAATACACCAATGATCAATTCTCATTAGAGCACCAGCTCCAATGTTCACATTACAGTGTCGGCCTATATGGGCAAATGCACAGGCCTATCTTCCAAGCCTAATAATAGTGAGTGTCCAATGAGGAGAACCAAGACAGCAATTATCTGTCTGGGGAAGACCAAAATAGAAAAAAGTCAGTAGAGAACTTGGTTTTCAAAAGCAATATACAAGAGCTGCAAGAAGGCTGAAAATTCGGGTGGAAAAAGGCACAGTAAAAAGGCATATAGTAGAACTGTTTTAATCTTGAAGTTAATTTCAGCAAAGTAACCCCTATGAAGCAAGGAAATCACCCCCTGCCTAGCCCTGTGCATTCCTGGGCCCAATATTCTGGCCACACATACCACTTGTCACATGCACAACAGGCCCAAGGGGAGCAGCCAGCATTTTAAGAGGACTCCCTCTTCCCCAGCCCTTTGTGCATATTACTTGCCTCATAGGAGCCCATTTTATTAAACGCCAGCGGTCAATAAGCCTCATTCTCAAGTCAGCTCAGCCATCACGTGACTAGATTTTCGATCTTTAGGTCTGTGACGTCACCCTAAACTTCTAATGGTGATCCGCTTTCACTCCCCTTGAGTTTCCAACCACTTCCAACCATTTTGAGCCATTTGCAGCCATTTTGAGTCATTCCACAGTATTTTGCACTGGTAGAACAAACTGTACGTTTCTGAAGAGCCATTTTCTTTGAAAAATAGTCTTACTTCTCAGGCCTCATGACAGGATACACCCCCCCCCCCCCCCCTCCCTTCTGTGACTCCTGTACTATCGGCTACCCCCCATTTTACCCCCCTTTTGCCCCCTGCTTCCCCCTCTTCCCCACGCTAACCCCTGTTTGCCTCCGCTTACCCCCACTTGCCCCCGCTTACCCCAAACTTGCCCCCGCTTGCCTCCGCTAGCTCCCCGTTTACTTCCTGCTTAGCCCCCACTTGCCCCCACCCATGTATATATTTTTCATTATTTGGCATGTTCACGAATTCGTGGAGGTGTAAAAACGAGCATGTACGAATTTGTGGATATGAAAGAACGAGCATAGGTGCTCGTGTACATGTAAAAACTAACACTCGTGAATGTGCTTCATTATTCATTCGTGTATCTGCCAATACTAACATTCGTGGAAGTGCTATATAATTAGGGTTTAGTGTTAAAATTAGGTTTAGAGTTAGTTTTAGCCAAGTTTAAGGTTGCAATGTTCGTAATTACACATACACAAATTCGTGAATAGCAGTATTTCACACTTATACGAAAGCTAAATTCGTGTATATGTTCGTTTTTGCAGGTTTACAAATTCGTGTACATGCCAAATAGTGAAAAATACCTCCCCCACCTGCCTCAGCTTGTCCCCACTTACCCTACTTGCCCCCACCTACCCCCTTTACACCCCGCTTCCCCCAACTTCTCTCACATAACCTGTTCCTTTCTCCCAATTGCCTTACATTTCCCCCAATTACATTCTCTTATGTTAGTCTTACCCCATAGGGTGGGGGACTGGGGTGTATCCTGTCATGAGGCCTCTTCTCCAGTCAAAATTGCATAACACAATTGGCCAGTGGAGTGAATGTAGGGCATTGTAGGCCTACATACTATATTGCTTAAAGCCAGTAAGACAGACGTTGATATATCAAACTCCAAACAAAAATCTTTCGAGGAATTTGCAAATTTACACAATATACACTTCAATGATAATGGGTGTGTATTGTGATATATTTGAGCAGTTTTTGCAGCATTGATTTCACAGTGCACCAGGCCCTCAGCTCTTCAGCTTCCCATATCTCTCGCATGTGCCCCTAACACCCCTGGCTATCAAAAGGTGGGCTGAGCTCATTGAATATGAAACAATATAGATTTCTTGCCGTTTGACTAGACATATTGCATAATCGAAGCAAGAAGACAGAGCAGAGAGAAAATAAAAGATGGAGAACGACAAAAGAAAGACAAAAGAAAGACAAACAGAGAGAGAGACAAAGAGATTCATGACAAATTTCAGGCAGGGTGGAGATCAGGGTTGCATTGAGCAGAAATTCCCAGCTTACTGATTCTAGGCTGCTTAATCCTGCAATGCTAGCAAAGAGAATGCCTTCACTAAGCAGTGCAGTTAATGGTTCTCCCTGAAATTAGTTCGCTAGTTGGCTAATTCACTTTTATTAATCGCAAACTGCATTTTAACACAATGCCAGCCTGATCTGATAGCTCCAATTGCTCCAATCTTGTGAATGTGTTTCACAAAATTATAGGGAGAGTGGGAAATGTTGTCTGAGTTTGAGGTCCTTATCTCCTGATCTAGCCACACACATTGGATGTCCCTATTCCTAATATTGCATGGTATTCACATGGGATTCACGTTCAATGGCACCCCCAAAAAATATAGATATATTCTGCTCTGGTGGATAGGCCCTATACATCAGCCTAAAACCGCTTTTGGTGAAAATTTGCAAATTACAAAAGATCTTTTTAAATGATCATAATTATATAGATTCCACCTTACCTTGATGGTTCCATCTGTGCTGCCTGTCAGGATCCTGGTATGGCTCAAATCTTGGGCTAAACTAGTCACTTCTGACTGACCATGGGCCTGGGATATCTGCTTCACTTTCTGTCCAGTGTCCAGCATCCACATGATCACTGTCCCTCCCTGGTCAGCACTGATCACCTAAAAAATTTTATCACAGCATTACTATTTTTTATGTTTGAAAGTTACTGACCTGCTTATTTCCATGTAGGTCTATTTACCAATATCATCTAGAGGACATGGATAGAATCGGATAGATTGATGGACTTCAACAAGCTTCATATTTTGAAAATACAACAGCAGGTATCTAAATTGATGTAATAAAGTTATGTGTACCGGTGGTCTTTGATTATACCTTCTTACTCCTGATAACATACAGTAAAACTACTTAATTACTAATTTAGTGTCCTACGGTGGGATAAATAACATGGAAGCTAAGATAAATGTGACAAACACAGGAAATGAAAAAAAAGGTTTATCTTTTTGAGATCATCGCCAAACAAAGAACCCATTCTGATCACCGGGGTCTTTGTTAAATCTCTTCTGGAGATTCTACGGATGTAGATATTGGATTTCAAGTCTCTTGAACTTTACAATTAGTTCAATTTGGAGAGTGATGATTAAACAATGTAGGGTCAGCAACCCGGAGAGACGGAATATAAAGACCCAGATCTTAATCTTCTTAAACTCCCTCTGGGGATTTCCATATCTTATGTTGGCGTGTCATTCATTCTTTTATTGGAGATAATTCAAAAGACTTTTGTTCCCCAGACACCAAGACAACAAGTGCTCGATCAAAGTCATCGATTTCAATAAAGCCAGAAATCCCGAGACAAACAGCGAGTGGATAAAAAGGCACTTTGGCGATTGCAAGTGGTCTTGCCGGGACCAAGAGGAAATCGTCGCCAGGCTTTATTCACCCAAAGGTACAGTCATGAAACAAAAAAAAAGGCTGAAGAAGAAAGCCATTAAAGCTGCCAATCGATGAGTAGCAATTACACCTGGTTGCCATGACAACAGACGAAACAAAGTCTCGCACTGTCTCGACGTGTCACGAGAAGTGCTTGTGAAATGGTGTGCGCCCATGTCAGCACAGTTCAGCCCCTGTGCAAGCCTTTGGAGGAGTGGGACTGGAGGCAAAGCAAATGACTCAACAAAAAAGACTGCCACAGCACCACAGCCATCAGGCTCCACGGTCAATGACACAAGGGCAGCTTCGCCTCATAAAAAAGTCCCGATAAAGCCAGTGTGCCATTGTCACTATTGTGTGCTATTGTTCTGGAATGAAGAGATTGTGAAGTGTCATTGTTGCTGGTTGGGAGCAACACGCCAGAAATCCCCTTTTTGCCTAAAACCCCTCCATTCCATTCCCATTGCATCCATTCCAACTCAATCCAAGGCAAAACGCAAGTGCACAATCTGCCGCTCAAGCTGCTTGGCATTGATGGGCGGATAGGGAACACTCCTGGTCATTTTCCACCATCTTTTCACACTGCTATTAAATTGCAATAGGAAATTATGGCCAGCTCATCCCAGTGTTTACCTAAGCAGCCTCAGCAGAGCTCATGCACCAGCCCCATTCAGCAGCCAGGGGGAAATGCAGTGGATTGGTGGAAGGAGAAAACAGCAGGAGAGAAACAAGGTCCCAGAAGACAAACGCTGCCCTCTTAAAATGCCTGGCACAGAAATGCCTCAAATCTGGCATAAACTCAGCCGAATCTTTTCCTAACCAGATGAATACCAGCCACAGAGGCTCGCACAACCATGCTGGTCCTCTCATTGTCCATGGTCACAATACAAATGAGGTCCTCCCAAAGAATTTAACAACACAGCACAGGGAAGCAATATATCAAATGAAACATAGAGGCCTAAACATCGGTTTGCACCAGAAGAAGTATGTTCCAATGAAAGAGCAATACAGTGAACAAATGAAGAGTAAACTTACATTCAGCTGCTAATGGACTTCAATGACCTCACAACAGGCCCTATATATTGCATTGAAATGAACTGTCAAAATGTGACCTAATTTATATTCAGTCGGTGACATATTTTAACAGCATTTAAAGTATAGGATATGACCTTACAAATTCCTTATGGGTCATACAGACTAACATGGCATGGATAGGGATGTGACCTCACAAGGAACTTTTAAATCCCATTCTGTAAGCACTAGACATTTGTCTATATATGTAACATGGGCCGAAATATATTAGTTAATTTATTGTCAGTCAAGTTCCTCAGCTTTCAGGTTCTACATGATAGGCTGCATTAAAGACAGAAGGTGAATATCTAGCTCCAGCACCATGATGTTGAATGAGGTTTTCAAGAGGATGACAAACCGAAGCTGACCCCGAAGGGCACATGACTTGCAGTCGGTTCGTTTTCAGTTTGGGCTTGCCAGCAATTATGGGACGAATTCCACTATTTCCGATTCAATGACAATTCATTAGCAGGGATTTGGGAGGGACGTTCGCAGGAGGTGTAGGGCCGTGGTCATGATTAACAGGGATTACGGGGGGCAATAACAGTGTCATTGTAAAGACGGGTACCATGTGGCAAACTGGGCTACAATCCGGGGAGGGAGGGGCCAGTGGGACCAACAGCAGATGTCGCTGCAAAAGGGTGACACGCAGCAGCTCAGGGAGGTTATACCCCCCCCCCTGCAACCCCCCTCCCCACCACTAATCACCCCGCTTACAGAGCCCTGCACCTCCGGGGGGAGAGCCCCCCACCCCCATGGGACAGCATCCATCGGAGCAGACGTGCAACCACCCAGATAGCATCTGTGCATCTCATTTGACTGCATCTATAGAAACTGCTGCTTTGGAGGTGGCCTCTGAGACTGTCCTTGGAGGCTGCCCTCCACTGCCTCCCCTGCCTCCCCTGCTCCTGCCTCTGCTCCCACTCTGATCATCTGATGATAAAAGGCTGCTCAGATTTGCATCACACGATGACCACAGGTCATTATCTCTTCTCCTGATTCCAATTCAACTTGTGTCCTGCACCGCACTGCACCGCACTGCACCGCATTTCCATTTGCTCCATCCGCATCTGCGCTGGATCTCCACAGCAGTCAGATATCATCATCTGGGATGGTACATTTCTCAGACAACCACAACTACTCTAAGTTTAAGAATACTCTAAACCCTCTCATGAATTCGAACCCCAAGTGACAAACACCATGCATGCAGATCTATGTATAGATCTGCAGCTCCAATGCCCCATGCAGTTTCTTGTCAAAATTTTAATGTAGCCAAATGGTAGAAGAATTGTTCTGCACAAAATGAGACAAGTATTTGATACTTTAAAGACTGAAAGAGAGACTTTATATTGACCCATTTTGATAGCCATTGACAGCAAAAGCATGATAATTGATAATTTTACCACTTGTCACAAGTATTTCTCAGAGGTACAGGTATACAACATCTATCCTGGAATAAGAATAGGATCAATTTTACAGGCTCAGCAGCCTTCAGCCCAGGGATGGTATTGAGATGCATTCTGGCACATGGATGACCACTTGTGGAATGAACCAGAACTAACAATTCTCAAAGTGGCCTTGGCAATGACCAAGCTGTCAGAAAAAGTGACACAGCCAAGTCCAGTTTAGCATTGCACAGGGAAGTAATGCAGGCCTCTGATGACATTAAGTTACATACTAGACCTACTGTCATATGAGCATGATTTAGCTTTGGCAAGTCTGCTTCCTGTGGCCAGAGACTTCTTGAGAAAAACTGACTTCATCCATTCTCAAAAATTAGAATCTATCCAGAAATACAACCTCCAAGAATCTGTCGCATCCGAAATCTCAGCAAGTAAATCATGAGAGGCTAATAAATTCAACTTTGTACAAATTCAACTTGTAGGTCCTTAATATCAATCCAAGACACAGCATAATCAAATTAGACACCATTGTGGACCATGGTCAGTCGCGACCTTGGCTCAAGGTCATAAATAAACCACGTGTAAATTTCACATCCAATTAAGCAGGACCTGTCAGCCATAATCCCAAGTCAGGTAAATCATGACCTACCCTGGAAGAATCAATCTTGGATTTCCCTTCCAGCCTGCAGAGGACAATATCTTCCAAGGGATGTGTTTGTAATACTTTGTATTCCTGCTGGGAGAACTGAAATCTACAAAGAAGAGACTCAAAGTGCCGATGGCCTCAAAATGTTGGACCTCTAGACTTCCATGAGATGTTCCTTGACTTAACTAAATCAGTATGCATTAATTGTAGGCTTATTTTTAGCCAATGGCACTATGTTGGGCTCTCTACTCTACACTGAAAATGTTCACCTTGCAGCAAAATAAAATAGGTTAAATTGATTGTGCCTCAAAACTTATATAAACTTGTAAAGAATAACTAATGTCATTATTTGGACCAATAATTCAGGCCACTTAAAAGAAAGGCACCACTTTGATAATAATGGATACATAGTATTTTTTTTATTACATACCCATTTTGCCATAGCTATTTATGGGATAGCTTTTTTGCATTATTCTTTGAAAGGAGGTTTAACCAAGCAGCCTGAGTTTTCACTTTGATGGAAAGACCTGCTCATGTTTGTATGTAGCGTTTGAATGGGAGAGGGATAGTAATCTCAGGGCTGGATGAGACTCTTTGATGTCCTTGTAAGCCCAATGTGCTCTATATGGATATGTCTATGTGTGTGAGTCATATTGACATACGCTTTTATATATACATACCATGCCCACAGGTGGCTGTGGCTATATTTAGAAGAATTGGGAAAGTATTGAATGCAATAATGCGGACGTAGTATATAAGGAACTATTGAATTGGAGAGTGATTATTAGCACAAATTTGTCCCAATAGTCACATAAATTTGATTTGTCACATGAATTTGTCACATTGGTCACATGAATTTGCTACCTTGTTCAGATCAATTTGATTTGTCACATGAATTTGTCACATTGGTCACATGAATTTGCCACCTTGGTCACATAAATTTGATTTGTCACATTGGTCACATGAATTTGCCACCTTGGACAGATGAATGTGTCACACTGGTCACAATAATTTGTTACATTGGACATATGGTCACTTGAATGTGTCACATTGATCTCACAAATTTGTCACATTAATTTGTCACATTGGTGACAGTATCCAACAGCAAATGCAAGAAGTCTCCATCGGAGCCAAAATAGCCACCATCGTTAGTTTTATTGGGAACAAAATGCGGAGGATGAAAAAAGGCAGTGCAATCAATGGAGGTCTGCTGATGATGCTGATAGGGGGCTGTCCATGCTGTTGAATCTATATATGAGCCGCTGTTGGTGTTAAGGGGGGTGCTACATTCTGTTGTTGATTTTGCCAATGTGTTGTGTCAATGATGTGGTTTTCAATGCTGCTGATGTTGATCATACACGTGAACTGCTGATTGTAAATGCTTCTATACATTTGGTGTTGAGAATGTTGTTGTTTTTTGTCACTGTGTGTTGACAACAACATTAGCAGAGTTTTCTGAATTATTCTATGTGCTGTTTCTATTGAAACAAATTTCTAAAATGCTAATGTTGCTACTGGTCAAATATTCCTGATGTTTTTGTTGTTCGATTACTATTGGTGTTGATGCTGTTGATGTTGCCGTTGTACAGTGATACATGGTTGCCATTTCATGATATAGGAGGAGGCATTGATAGTGTTGTTTAATAGTGCTGCAAATGCTGTCAATTCTTTCGTTTCATGTTTTCACACTGTGAAAAATATTGAAATCATCAACACGATTCAACAGCATTAATACCAATAGTAATTGGGCATCAACAAGACCAGAAATACATGCAGCAGTATTTGCATTTTAGCAATCATTATCAACAGAAAACATCATACAAAATTGCACATAATATATAAATCATCCATAACCTAACTTTGGCAATGTTGTTGTTGACACATACAGTAGCACTGGACTTAACAACAACGTTGGCAACAGCACTGACAACAACATCAACAACAATCAACAGTTAAACACAATGTGAAATCTGCTGTGGTGTTAATGCTGTTGAAATTGTTATCAGTGCTTTCGACGGTGGAGTAAGTTACTGTCAGTGCTGTTGCCTGTTGGAGCTTATATTGCCATTGGTGTTATTGATGTTGTTGCTGGCTGTGAAGCTGGTGAAGGCGGATTGCCAGTGATGTGGCGGTGTGTCATGACTCAGTCTCTGTGACCTCTACATGGGCACGCTCACAGGCGGCAGCTTAACCTTTGTAATCCTTAATATTACAGACAAGTGGCCACAGAAGCTGGCAGGCTGCAGTAACACAACAAACAGAGGCTGAATGATGCTACACAGCCACAACCACCTACAAGGCCACTCCACAGGCTAAACGTGTGAAGCAGAGAGCAGTTGAATAGAAGAAATGCCATAACAAAGTCGAATGAAGTGCTGACATAAAAGAGCTTTCCTAATTAGGAAATATTTTTTATCTTGATAGTGTCAGTGCTTTATTCCCATCCATCCATAGGTCTGCCATTACATGGTATTACAATATTTTGAAATTAAATCATAAAAAACTAACTATTGATTGAATTGGTGAATGAATAAGTGCTACCCCAGTGGATCTGTATGAGACACACTTTTCGATGTTCCATAATTTGTAAGATGACACCAACAGTGGAATTACAGGCCAATTTCACCTCTTGAGAAGCCAATGATGCTCAGCCTTTTGTTCCCAATTCCATCTCGCTCCAGCGCCCCTGGCGGTAATGGCCGCATTACGCAACCACAGTTGGCAAGGTTGGCCCCCCAAATGTTCACTCCAATTAAAATAAAGGTGCTTCTTCTTTGTTACCTGTCTAATTAGATCATGAACCTTCTCACCTGTCGTGAGCCATTAAAAGGGTTCAAACATTTTAGGAAATCTAATTTTCCTTTGTCATTGTGATCTGGGACCTTAGTTGGATTCTGTTTTACAATTTTTTGACATAATTAAATGTCATAACATGAAATTATTGGGTATTATGACATTTTTGTAACCCTTTAGAAGGAGTCATGGCTGGTGAAAACACAGACATCGATTAGCCTACAGTATCGATATTACACAAATTAAATATTTAGGCCCAATGTGATCACAGATCACCGTTGGACTGAGGAGATGAATGAATGCCTACAGGTACATAGCTTTTCTCTAACAAAATGACTACCATCCTCAACGAAACGGTAGGCCAGTTCAGAGTATCATCCGTATGGACATGACACATCCATCCTGAAAAGATGCTTAGTTCTGATCAACTATATAGTGGTAACTGAGAAGATCAATATCGAGTTTATCGGTATGTCACATGACTGATTTCACATCACCCGATTGGCTGATGATATCTGGGTGGATAATATTATATTGTAATACAGGAAAAGAGTCTTCCTCTCCCGATCCGTTATCAATCACCTGTCAATCATCCTGCAAATCGTTCTTTGACCATGCATGGGCTACCTGTGGATGAACAACACTCATGAATAATTATTTGAGTGAAGTTCTGTCTGTAGAATTTAATTCAATGTAACAATTACAAACAATTGAACTGAAGACATGTGACCGAGCTGAACCCTGAAAATGGTAAGATGAAGCGAGTCGAGTTCAAACCATTCTCAGTTCAAGGTTTGAAGGGGGAGGCCTGGAGCGAGCCCTGGCCAGTTCAGATGGAGGGAGGGTGGGGGATAGGAGGGTGGCAGGGGCTCAACTGGCTGAAGGATGTGTCTCCATATTCATGGTTCGAATGCCTTGGCCACTTAGTAAGCTTCAGCAAACTGTTAAAAAGGTTTTAGCGTCTTGGACATCAGTTGTGTATGCAGACTCACAAGTCCAGCCCCTAAGCCAGACAACACCGGCCGCTGGACAGGGCGGAGGGGATCCAGTGTGACAAACTATTCCCCCGACACCTTCCACTTATTCCCTTGCATTTGTTTATCACACATCCGAGGTATTGTTCACACATATACTTACATATTGTAAGCAGGACAGTGGTCTCCACTACAAAAGACAAAAATCACACAAGACTGGGCATGCAGTTTGTAGCTGTCTCGGCGTAGTAAGCCGTAGTTACCAGGGCTTTGGAGTCTGAGTTAGCAGTCAGAGTCGAAGGTTTTGAGGTGAAGTTGGAGTCAGAGTAGAAAATTAATCTGGTGACTCCTGACTCCTAAAATATTACTGAAGTATTAAATTGACAATATAAATAGAACTAAATTTTTAAAGACCAATAACACAAAAATTATTTAACTACTATAGCATAAAATCCCAGAAAATAATGCATTATCGATTTTTTTTTCTTCGATAAACTTTACATATTTCAACAATGTACAACCTTTGTTGCAAATAAACATATATCATATATATACCAACTAAATCTCAATGGGCATCTGACCACCTGACGTCACACAGACATCAGGATAACGTCTTGACGTTCCCCTGACGTCTGTCTGACTTCATATGAGGTCAGATGCCTACTGGGATGTAACTTATGAGTAAATCATGGTGAAATGAGGAGTTGGGAGCCAAAGTCAAATCATGAGACTTAAGGAGTCTGGGTCACGGTCGTTTCACAGGAAGGCTAAGGGGAGTCTCAGTTCACTTTCTACCCGACTCTGAAGCCCTGGTTGTTGCAGTATGTTTTTGGTATTAGTTGGAAACCGATTTTTAGCTAACATAAAGCTAGATTATAATAATATGCACGTGTGCGATTCAATTTAATCTCAGAAACTAGATAAAAGCCAAAATATCTATTACACACATATTCAGATCGTCGTTTCTCGCATGCATTGGGATTATTAATTCAAAGATAATTCATCCTTCCAGGCCTTAATGCATGGCGCATGATGTTAATAACATTTCGTCATTTTGCTTCCGTTTCGATGTGCAAGATATCAGTGCCTTCATCATTCCACCACTTTCTAATTCTTTTATTTCTTTCATATTGAAAAATAACTCCCATTACATGTCATGACAGTGTGACAAGTCAGAAGTTACAAGGTTGCGGCTGGCTTTTTACTCTCTGCTGCCTTTTTGGAGCTGCAGGGAAACTCCAGCAGCATCTTAGCCACCAAGAGCAGCAAATTACCAGAGGATATAGATAGAGGGAAGTTGGATTAGTGAGTGTCCGCTTGGCTGGGCAAGGCAATGACCATCTGCCAGTGATGCTGACCACCCTCACTTTCTTGTAGCCACTACTCATGGACATGGTTTACATTCAGTTCCAGGAACCCTACTAGGAAAGAAGGGTTGGTAGCCATTTTTAAAGGTGCGAGATATTGCTCAATTGAATACCTTAATACCACCAATTAGTGATATAGTCAAGGGATAATGATATTCAAAATCAGTCAAGGCCAAGAAAAGACTTTTAATTGGCAGTTATAGTTTATCTCTGCAGGGCTGTGTAAAATACGATTGGTCCTTTTCAATGATATTTTCAGATTGAGGTTGAGGTTGAGTAATACAGATAATTTACTTTGGATAATCAATATCGTCCTTTTCTTCCTGGTATCTGAATTAAAAAGAAATGTTAAAATTTCTCATAAATATTAGAAGGGCCAATGAGTGATAAGGAAGACAGCCCCTAAACACCATGAATTACCGCTGACAACTTCATAAACATGCTCCCGTCTGTGAAAGATTTAAAATTCCAAATGATAACACAATGCGTCTTCCTCACACTTCTTGGAACTTTGTTTCCTGTCAAACAACAACAAGAAACTCCTACCAAAGGACCAAAGTAGATTTCTGAAGTTTAGGATAGTTTAGAAGAAAAAAATGTATAAAGATACTTCAAACTATGAAACTTTTCATTGAGAATTAAAATCATGCTGCACCAGTTTGAGACTGAAAATTCAAAATGTTAATAATCTAATCATATAATCTCCAAATCTATCCATCCATCTATCTATCCATCCATCTATCCAAATATAAACAAAAGGCCTTGTCTTACCTGGTTGTAGGTGGAGTTGTAGATGGCTTGAACGATGGGCTTGTCATGGCTGGTCACTCGGCCCTTCACCTCGGCCTTCATCTCCAGCATGGTCAGTTGGTAGTTGAAGGTGATGAACAGTCGGTTCCTGGCTTCATCAAACAACAGGATGCTGTGAACTGACAAATCACCTGGTCTCAGTAACAATAGGTCCATGGCAGCAGCCCCCACTTTCATTAGTTTTGCACAGTTCCCCCTTACAGCAAGGTCTCATCCCGTTAGTTCACCTCCCTGGGTCAACCCCTCCCCCCTCTGGCTCATCTCCCTGCATCACCTCACAGGTTCACCTCACAGGTTCACCTCACAGGCAACCCTGACATGGCACCATGGATCAAACTGAACATCAACCCTCGTGAGCAACACTTCCCCTTCCACGTGCACCTAACTACATGGTCATTCATTCACCACAAAAATACTGCCCACAAGATCTAACTACATAATTATCTTCCAGTTATAGTCTTTCAGTTAAGTCACTGCAATTTAATGACACCTGATTACAGGTGGACATGTTTTTATATATCATTATCAGAGAAAGGTGGGTGTTCCTACTTTTAAGAATGTTTTTGAGGTATCACAATGTGGATAAATGATTTGGCACAATGTTCAGTTTGTTTCTGACACACAAAGCTCTAAAGTAACTTCTTGATCAGTTATACTGTATTCCAGAACCTTGATATTGAGTGAATTGTGTTGAAGTATGTCCAGCTGTGCACATTTAGTCATTTACCTGTTACAACACCTACGTAAATATGAAGTCAACAACTCAACCTTGACAGAATAAGATCTCTTCAGTGGCCAAGCAGATGATATTGTGTTCCTGGCATGAGCTCAAGAGATACATTAGAGCATCGGGAGATTCAAGACTGCACTGCAATTGCCCGTTAATGCTTGCTAATTTAACTTGAACATAATTGATGGTTTCTGGTGGAGGTGGGGCATATTTTATGTTGGATTTAATAGCCCCTGTGAGAAAAATGACCAGTCAGTCGGGGAGTGAACTAACTCCATCAAAAGAACATCTGCCTGTGCTGGAGTTTGACGTGGAGGGGAGACTGCAATCACTCACTCATTAGCCTGGTGGCTGCGGCAACCTTCTTGAAATATTTAAGAGCTTAGTACCCAGCTAAACACTTGAGCCTTTTAAGCTTATGATGTCAAGTACCAGACAAAAAAGACATGTATACTTCAGCAGCTTCAGCGCACTAGCTTAGGCAGGCTGGCTTAGGAGCTCTTAGGGTTAGAGGCAGGGTGAAACAGTGAAGAAAACCAAAAATAAACCAACAAAGACATTATAATGCCAACAATACAGGCATGAATAACATATCAACCAAAATATACTCTTGTGTTGCTTTTCAGCTTTTGTTTTAAGATGTAGTTTGAAGAACAAAAGTGCAAAATTGATCACATCTGAGGCTAAGTTCAGTGTTTTTGTCACATTACAGAACAGTTGAAATATTCATGAAAGGCATATATTATAGTAAGCTCCACCTAATCAATAATGGATTTCCTCAAGACCATATTCTTACCTAAATATCTTACATAAACTTATGCTTTATTCCACTTTACTATGCAAAAGAAAAACTTTCTATACCTAGCCGCTTTTCAAGGTTGAACCTTTTTCAAACTCATTATCAAAGGCATCCAGGTTACTGTTGGATTGAAGAATTGTGCATATTGATATTGCCAAATAAACAGCACCTTTGATGATGACCAAAATGAAGATGATAACGATGAAGATGGCCATGAAGATGACCATGATGGTGACATTTTTTAATGAAATAACGTTTTTATAATTTAATGTGTTGGAATTGAATATAATACACATTAGCCTCATTAGACATGAGATTACAAAAAAGTAAAGATGTGAAAATGTATTGTATCTTTTCCAACTATCATTAAGGCATACATGTCGGGTTGGTTGGACCTGGGTGGCCAGTGAATAGCCACCATTTAAAATGAAACCCTAACCACTATAACTCCAATGTGTTTGAACTAGAATGCCTATATTTAGCATGAGGGCCAGTGACCTTTGGTCTTTCTTCTCTTTACAACACACTCATACATACCCTCTGGGCCCTTGGGGAACATGCCAGCCAGTCTCGAGATACAGACCTGCAGCTGCACATCCCAGATTCGCAGGACCTTGTCTTTGCTAAAACTCATCAGTTGCCCTCTGCTCTTGTTGAACTGGACTTGCACAACACCGGTCATGTGACCCCTCAGCACCTACCAAAAGAGGGCAGCAGCATCTGGTTATAGATCTTGTCACAAAACAATTCAGTTCAGGAAAATTTAACAGTTCATTCTTTCCATGAATGGATCGTATAACAGCACTTGAGACAACTCTACGGCAGCAAGACACACAATTGACTAAATGTCCAACCGCAACTGTGCAATAAGGGTTCGAGTGAATGGCACGAGCTGTCTAGAACCTTAAATTGCACAAGCTGGAGACAGCCACACGTGTGTAATAGTCATAAGATAAATTTGGTACTGAATTAACATTAATTAGACATTACATAAAGGTAAAATCATTTACATACCCCATTTGGTTTGGACACCACAAATGGATTCCACAAACATACTTGGTGGTTCACTCGGCAGTGGCTGGAATCACACGAAAAAAAAAATTAAATAAAGTTTTGCATACATAACAAGAACAACCCAAAATTCCAGTTGTATGTTTGTTGGGTTATAGGAATCGAGCACTGCCACTTGTACGTGTTATGTAATAACTTGCAGCATATAACCTCAACAATCTCAGCTTCAAAAGTTGTCAAATTTAACTTTTTAGTGCAATGATATGAATTGACATGATGTAGACTAGACCGTTTAAGTACTGTGAAATCAACCTTGGACAAAAACGCTTTGGAGATCATATCTCTGCAAGACCAGAGTGCAAAATGTAAAGGCTTGTCTTATTTAATAACTTGGTCGTTTTCAGGAACTTAATCTGAGTAGACTGTGTATGCACAAGCCTATATTGTATAGTTTTAATGAAATAATGAATATATTCATAATAGTATGATGCGCATGTTGCCTTTTACACTCATTCACTATGTTCATTGCAATACTGTTGGTCTGTCTGTCTGTCTAGCTGTCTATATCAGAAATTCATGAAAGCAGTGATGTGGATAATTTGCTTGGTTCTGGCCATGGACACTGGGAACCTGTCAGACTGGCACGGGGGTCAGATGTGTCACATTCCGGGCTGAATGAGCAGAGATGGAGGGGAGATGGACACAGGATGATCAGCTCTGCTGGACATTGGGCTAGGGTGGTCAGCTGGAGTGAGAAAAATACAGTTACTGAGTATAGATCTATAAAGAGCCGAAATGTATAAATGAGATCCTTGGGTATTTTAACCCTTAATTAATGCATGTGTAATATTTGTCAATTCATATATTCTACGGTCGGATTACTTGCAGGCAAAATAGAGGAGCTTTGCATGGACAAGAAAGAGAGATTCTACCGAACTAATAAGTAAGAATCGAGGACAGAAAAGGAGAAGTTGTAACACATGGAGTAAAGGAAACGACCAGACGAAGTAAATTATACAGAAAAATCTGAAATGGAGATTTTGCTTTTTCATTCAAAAACATTAGGCAGAAAAGAACAATATCGATGATAAACTGCCAAATATGAATTCTTATTGAAAACCAATAAATCAGCCTTGAAGGTTGATAGGAGCATATAGCAGAAAGAGTAAGTATTGTCCCATCCACATTGGAGCCCTCCACTCAGCTGATATTCCGATCTAAATGACATCAAACGACAGAGGGCAGTCTAGACCGTTTATGGTTGTCATTGAGTGATTGATCCTTTTTGGATCATGGCTTCTTTTGGGAGAGCTTAAAAATCAAACAATGTGGTTTATGTTGGAGAATAAGTGGGCAAGAGCTTAGAGCAATGGTGAAGATGAGGAGACGAGGGGATGGCAAGCAGCAGCTATCTGGTTCTGCACATGACTGCGCTGTCTCCCTCCCCTAAATGTCAACCGGCCCTTCATAGGCAGCCGCCTGTCACTAGGGAGCATCACTCAGTTTTCATCTAACATCGCTTGTTTCCGCATCACAGCGCGCTGCTTTGTGCTCTGTGCCATGATAATGATGAGGATGACGATTATCGAGGATAATGACGCTGCCATCTCAATGACCTTGCCTCATCCTACCAAGGTCAAAGAGGGCCAACGACAACAAAAGCTCCCTTCTGTACCTCTGGCCGGACCACTGCAGCCTTCAAGTAGCCGTCTCAGGGCATAAAAGAAGGAAACAGGAGCCAGAAAGGGCTGAAAAGGACTGCGTCCCACCAGTGTGTCTGTAACAAGCCTGTAGAGTCGTAACTATAAAAAACACGGTTTATCAATTATTCCATAAGAAGAGTGCAGAGCGACGTGGAAGGATACGCTCTGACATAACTGTGCACGCTTTATGGCCGGCGGTTTCGCATGACCACCAGGATATTCTGCAATTGCGAGTGCCAAGCCAGTTTTATGGGAGAAGGGGAGAACACTTGCCACTGGTATTGATGTGCGCATTCTGCATCCGCTGTTAGTTTTCCGCTTTTTACTCCTTCCTCGGTGGAATTGCGGAACAGCGGACTCCATTCCCTTGGTGATCACAGTGGAACATTAAAAGCAAACTTTTATTTTCTTTTCATCTTTGCATTCATTTGCATTGCAAACCGATGGAACCACGGAGAACATTTAACCAGCACTCCGTGTAAATATTGGGCGGAGCCTTTCGGATGATGTTCTCGGAATTTCCTGAAATTTTACAAAAAGTTTAACTTACCTAATTATAGCTCAGTGGCAGGGTCAAAATTGGTCAAAAAATTTTTCCTTTTCGGGGCTACCCATTGAAAAATTAATGTTTTTGCTCTTTTGACGGCCTTAATTTCATCAAAATTAACAAAAATTAAGGCCTATTTTGTCCTTCAAAATTTCACACTTATGATAAAGATAGGAACACAAGTGATACATCATCTTAAAAGGAAATTTCATGACATTGCAAAAGTGATGTCATAACAAAGAATGTTTTGGTTGCTTAGCAGTGTCACCATGGCAACCGCATGCAAGTTTTGAAATTTTTTCATTGAGCTAAAATAGACCATTTTTCAAGGCCATATATCTCCCATGATAACACCTAAAAAATTTAGGTGAAAATATCACCAGAAAGCTCACCTCCTGTGCTATATTAAACAACAATAAAACAGCTCTGAAACAATGAACCCTTCTTTTTATAGCCATAGACATTTTTTGTTAATTTTCATGATTTTTTTCGATTTTTTGACCGAAAATTGCCCTCTTAATCACCTAAGACTAGGAAAACCATGCTCATTTCACTCAAAAAACAAAATGTTTATTATTGCAATTGGATGGAAATATTATTTAGGAAATAATAAACATCATTAGAAAGCAGAAAAAATTTTCTATATGCAAATTAGTACCGCCATTATTGAAAATTCTAATTTTCTCAATATCTCGGCTAATATCCCACTCAGCAACAAAATTATGGTATCTAACCCTATGTTTTAAGGGTCAAAGAATACTTTAGGACTATCTTGAAAGTCATCAAATAAGTGTAGATTAATATAATGTGACCTGGATCACAAGAATGAGTTCAAATGTGGCAATATCTACTTCCACGAAATGAGTCAAGAGGGGTTCATTGTCGCTGATTTTGGGTGCATTGATTCCTAATTATTTGATTATAATAGGCTTCATTTGTGTGAAGAGGGATATTGGAGGCAAATTTGTTAAAATAAAATAAATTTCGCCAGGCAACATATTCAGATCTGTTCATTTTACAGCAACTTGGCCAATGCTTTCAATAGAGAAGCATTTTCACAGGTTCGACCAATATATATGTATCTTTAAAAGCACCATAGGAAAACTGATGGTTATTTGCGCCCAACTTGATAGGTTATATCATGCAGATTTTTTAGAACTCAACGGTCATATTGGGGTAATTTTGATTGAGAGAAGGTCTATAATAATAGTAAGAAAGTGTGGCGCTTCCAACAAACATTGTCAGAAATGTATTTTTTAATGGCTTGGGCTACAATGTGTCCCAAAAGTTCTTTCACCTCTTACTTAGCTATCTGTTCACTTTTAAAAATGGTAAAAGTTTCATTTTTTGGGCATATTAAATATTCATTTTCAATACCAAACACTTTTATACAGTGCTTTTCCTTTGAATTTGCCATGGTTTTGAAATTTTGAAATATGAAGTAAATATTAGCCTCCTAATTCAGTAAAAAAGGTATTTTCCAAATTCCAACGCATATCGCTGGTTTTCAGCCATTTCTACTGGCAAATATACCACGTCACAGCTTTGGAAACACTTGTTTTTCTTTGCATATTCATGAAAGTCTATTAAACTGGAAATTACATCACTTGCTGAGCATGCAAATTTATATTTCACATTTGGAGAGAGCCGCTGTCTCCTGAGACGTGTGTTTCGAGGGGATGCAGCCAATATTTACGCTTTTGTGATGACATTACTTAGTCTTAATGAAGCATGTTTTCAGCTTTGCAGTAGCATTTTAAACATGCCCAAATGAATTGGTTCTAGTCATTATTGAGCTGCTTGAAATTTATCAAAATATATTCTATACCCTTTCTGAAGGTCAATAGAGGCACAGTGAGGCATTCACCAGGAATGACTAATTAGTCTGCTTGAGGTTTTTCTGAATGTCAATTGATTGTGGCTTTGGTCTAGCTATCAATCTTTTAGGAGACCAAAAATTTGCGGCATGTCCACTTGAAGTCGTTTTCATTACGAACATGGTCCATTCGTCAACACCAAAATGACAATTAATATCGTCCAAACAATTTCAAATTACCATTATCATGTTTGTCGGGTAGACAGAAGTCCAGAGGTCAACCTTTAAAGGTATTATTCTTTTGAGACATTCCGTCTTGAAGATGCAGCAGCTTTGTGGCCAAGTTGCTTCGGTATCCGCCTGCTCCGCTGTCCGCTGAAGGTCTTTGCTTGCATGGGTTCGAACCCCGGGTGGGGAACCCAAAATGTTCAGTGTACTTTCATGAGTAAAATCCCGGCTAGAAGTCGTTCGGATGAGACTTTAAATTGGCGGCCCCTTCTGTCAATGTCTATGCTCAATATGCTGGGCAAGTAAAAGACCCTCACGTGGAGCAAATGTGTAACATGTTGAGAACTCCAGCTCTCTCTCCCATCTTATCAATCAACCCTTGTGAGCATCCAGAACTGGGCTTAGAGGGCTGCACCATATCTATCTATCTACAAGCAGACTTCTTGGAGGAAGTGAGGTGAACAAACTTTTGGGACGTAGTGTACAAAGCTGCACATTATACGAATTTTGGGGTTTATTGGATCAAAAAATTCATAGCTGAGTTGGATTTGGTAATTTGACTGATTTTGGTCAACAGAATCTTGAATTGGCTGGGAAACAATTTTTTCTAAATTTCATGTGAACTTTATGAAATCATATCCCTCATCAAGCTAATTATTGTCAAGGAGAGGTGATACAATTTGATGAATTCAGAGATCATTTTAAAAGTCATTTGAAAGGGCAACTGTCAGATCAATGAGTGTTGTTGTTTTGTATACATGTATAACTTTAAATATGCCATAGCAACCGTGAAGCATTTCATGTTTATATCTTTCATTATTTGATTGCACACAAATTTGCAGCTTGGTGTTATAGGATAATTGTTATAAATTGGTAGGAAGCAGATGTACAAGATCTCAAACGAACATTACCAAGTGGGCACAATATAGGACACATCAACAGCTCTGCTTCTGACTCACATGCTACCTCTCCTATGTTCAGCATTGCAGTGATGCACATCACTGGTAACATATACATGTCACTAAGTTCCCTATGAGTCGGTGAAAAAAAACCACATGTTTCAATGGCGAAGATTGGAGCCACACCTTCAATGACATCATTGACACTCTGAAAACAGCTAGATGTAAGCACTTGAAGTTCGTCTACTGTAACATTGTTGATATTGGATCTCTCTCTCTCTCTATCTCATTACAATACAGAAAATTAAAGAATGGACAAATTCCTGTCTATGTGCGAAATTTCATGATTCTACTCTAACTAGAAATGGAGAAATGGCTAAAAATGAGATTTTCTTTATTCACAAAACATCTAAACCGGCAAAAAAAGTGTTGCCACAGCAAGATTTCATCAACATACAAGCCTACAGTATATGTGTTATCAATTTTGGGGCTTGGACTTTCAAACAGTCTGTCACTTTGATATAAAAAGAGAGTGGACTGTTTCACTGCGAAAATGTCACTTCGTGTGTCATCATGTTGATGATTTGTCATGATCAGACCCAATACTTTAAATTGATTGTAGGAGACTTATCCCTCTTAAACAAAAGGATTATGCATCTGATTTTCACTCTAAAATCGGTTATGACAAGTCAAATGGCCTTCTCTTGATCATGAATAATCAAACAGCCTCTATGTATCCCATGTTGAAAGTAGAAAAGATGACTCTTCATCGGCTATCATGAGTCACAAAGTGCATTTTTCATAGTGAACTGGTCGTCTTTTTTTTTCAATATCAAAGTGACAGACTGTAAAAAAGCATGCTGGTAACTGAAGAATTCTTCCTGTCATTGATGTTATTTTGTGGCAAGTCAGCAAGCTACGACAGTTTTGTCATTCAAACTGTTGCTATGGCAATGTAACAATAACAACAAATTGCAAATCAACCTGAAACATCATTTCAAATACAAGGGAAGCTCTTCTGGTCAAATGTTACCAATTGCAGCAGACATATACAATGTAGTAGAAATTTGTACTAATTTATGAACAAAGGAAATGGTTGTCTTGACAACGATTTTTCATGAAGATAGCCTCGGACTGGAGCGAAACGTATGCCATTTCCTGAAAAATCCGAACATTTGGCACAAGGCTGAATTCCAGCTCGTTAACTTGCTGGTCCATTTTTGGCCCATCATACACCATACTACATTCGATCAAACATTCTGTTTTTTTCTCAGAGGTTTTAGACCAACAAAAGGCACAAATTGAGAACCCAGCACATGCTTCAACAAATTTTCATGACCTACATTTTTGTGTTCCACCTGGAAAAACTAGAGGCAACATAAGATAAAGGGTCGCACATTGCATCGTAATTCTGTCCAAAGGGATGAAATGGCGCCGTTGATATGCAAGCTCAAAAAATAGGTTTTTTAGAGATCTGAATAGATAGGTTTTTAGAGTGGAGTTCAAAGCCATCATACTCAACACAATATTTAAAGAACTAAAATGAAGAAATAATAAAATGTTATTTGCAGGTCAAATAATTTGCAAAGATCTTTTTCATTGCCATTGATAATGAATTGATTGGTATTGATAACTGATCTGATTACCATCATTGTGTGCCATCAATGATTACCATCATTGATTGCCATGAATGATTGCCATCATTCATTGCCCCAAAGGTCTTCCCTTGCCATTGATTAAGGACAGTTAAACTGTCCCTGCATTGGTCATTGATCAAAGACAGTATCTTAAAATGTTAAATATTAATTGATTTTATGTAAACTTGTATTTATTTACTTAATTTACGTAACTTATTTAATTATTACTTAAATTTGCTATCTTGTATACTTGTGTTCAATGCACAAATAAATGATATATATTGATTGTCATTCATTGATTGTCATTCATTGATTGCCATTCATAATTGATTGCCATTCATTGACTGATTGCCACCATCATCATTTATTGCCATCTTTGACTTTCACCACAGCGTCCACGACGCGACGCAATAGAGCGTCCACGTCATGACCTGGTGTTCCAGTCCGAAACAGAGTAGCCGGCAAGATCTAACAATCTGGCCGGCGCCAAAAAATTAATTCCCATTTTCCACAATACTGGAAAAGTATCGGTACCATGTCAGCTTTACAAACCACAGGCACAACAAATCTGCAAGGTTTTTTAAGCTGAGCAATGATGAACTGTTGATAATGGATCCCCGGGAGGCAAAGTGAACCAACCCTGAAATTCTAAATTTTGGGAAATGGCAAAAACAGTTTTGACCAAATTTGTAATGCTCATGACTTTGAAGCTTTTTCAGCTACATGTTTTACAATGATAACAACCTGATTGGAGCTTTTGAAATCAACTATTTTTAAAAATAGATTGATGATTTAAATTTTTTCCACATGGTAAATGGCGATTTTAATGAAAACATCCATCACAAGGCAAAGTGAAACAACCCATATTTTGCTTGAAACTGCTGATGAGTTTAGGTCAAATTGGCCAAATAAATAAATAATTGCACTAAGTTAAAGATCTTTCATAAACATTACAACTTCAGGGTGGTGAATGAATTAATTAGCCTCACTCTTGAGAGATTTTTGTTCAGATAAAAGTTCAAAATATTGGTTGGTTCACTTTGCCTCAAAATGATGGTCGCTTGGGTTGGTTCACTTTACCTAAATACTGAATCTTCACCCCAATGAATGGCAATGCTGGTCAGCCTAATGGTTGAAAATGACCTAATATCAACCAGGGAGGGTACATGATGTCTTTGTTTGAAAATTAATTAATCAGCCTCATTCTGAGGAGTGGAATTGCTGCAATAACGATCAAAACTTGGGTTGGTTCACTTTGCCTTGAAATGTATGGGTTGGTTCACTTTGCCTTGAGATGTGTGGGTTGGTTCACTTTGCCTTGCGACTAAACTGAGTTTTGGCCACATTGGGTTGGTTCACCCCCCTATAAAAATAGCCTTGCTATTGGAAATTAAGGTAGGTCACCTAACCATCAGATAGAGGACACAATTTTATGCCCAAAATCACTGAAACATGGAAATGCCAAAATTCAGGGTTGGTTCACTTTGCCTCCTGAGGATCCGATTGATGGTAACCTTGCCTCAAAGAAGTAAAACAACAGACAGAATATCCAGAATAATGCCATATTCGGATAATTCTGATAATTAAATAATTATTAATATACAGTGTAGGTGACGTAAAACTATGTGACAATTTCAGGTTAGTCTCGCTACATTCTTTGACTTTCAGAACAGAGAGTTAGACACCATAGCTGTAAAGCTAAGTGCAATATTTTCGAAGATATTAAGAAAATAAGATTCTCCAATTATGGCGGTACTAATATAGGACTTTCTGCTTTCCAATTAGGTTAATTATTTTCTAAATATTTATTAAATATTATATAAAATTTTTCAATATCTAGAGAAATTATACAAGAAACTTTTACCAACAGATTAAAATTTCTAATTGATAAGTGAAATTGAACCCCTCTTGACTCATTTCGTGGAATTAGATGTTGCTACACCTTCACTAAGAAATGCCCGAAATGACAAATTTAATGCTCATTTCAAATTACTTACTTTTTTCTCACTGAATTTGATTTAAATATCTCAAGAAATTATTCAAGAACCTTCTACCAAGAGCTAAACATCACTAAAAATTAAGTGACAATGGACCCCTCTTGACTCATTTTGTGAAAGTAGATAGTGCCATGTTTGAAATAATTCTGGTGAACCAGGTCACATTATATTAATCTACACCTATTTGACACCTTTCAAGATAGTCCTAAAGTATTCTTTGACCCTTAAAACATAGGGTTAGATACCATAATTTCGTTGCTGAGTGGGATATTAGCCGAGATATTGAGAAAATTAGAATTTTCAATAATGGCGGTACTAATTTGCATATAGAAAATTTTTTCTGCTTTTTAATGATGTTTATTATTTTCTAAATAATATTTCCATCCAATTGCAATAATAAACATTTTGTTTTTTGAGTGAAATGAGCATGGTTTTCCTAGTCTTAGGTGATTAAGAGGGCAATTTTCGGTCAAAAAATCGAAAAAATCATGAAAATTAACAAAAACTGTCCATGGCTATAAAAAGAAGGGTTCATTGTTTCAAAGCTGTTTTATTGTTGTTTGATATAGCACAGGAGGTGAGCTTTCTGGTGATATTTTCACCTAAATTTTTTAGGTGTTATCATGGGAGATATATGGCCTTGAATAATGGTCTATTGTAGCTCAATGAAAAAATTTCAAAACTTGCATGCGGTTGCCATGGTGACACTGCTTAGCAACCAAAACATTCTTTGTTATGACATCACTTTTGCAATGTCATGAAATATCCCTTTAAAATGATGTATCACTTGTGTTCCTATCTTTATCATAAGTGTGAAATTTTGATGGACAAAATATGCCTTAATTTTTGTTAATTTTGATGAAATTAAGGCCGTCCGAAGGCCAAAAACATTCATGTTTCAATGGGTAGCCCCGACAAGGAAAATTTTTTTGGACCAATTTTGACCCTGCCACTGAGCTATGATTAGGTAAGTTAAACTTTTTGCAAAATTTCAGGAAATTCCGAGAACATCATCCGAAACGTGTTTTTCATTTTGCCCAATATTTACATGGAGTGCTGGTTAAACTATATTCAGAAATATAGAAGATAAATCATGTGAATAGCATTATCTTGCTCACTATCAAATGAACATGACACATGCACCAGCCTTTGATGGCCTTCCCCTCTGCAGCATTCAATTTCTAATTTGCAATTTGTTAATGGTGTTTCTTTCTTGCTTTGTAGCATGTGGAGTCTATGTGATGTGGCTATGTGATGTGGCTATGTGATGTGTCTATGTGAAGCAGCATCTAGCATCCTTTCTGCTGCATGGTGGGGTGTTTTTTTGTTGGTTTGTCCTTTTCACTTTGCTTTTTTCAGGTGTCTTTTTGTGCTCCCCTCCCCCTCCCCCTGCTCCTTCAAACGCGGATTTCTCTCTGCAGCTATTATTCAAACGTCATGGGTTTCTCATTACTGACACGTCGAAGGCCGAGTTGCTAAAATCACAAGTAATGTTTTCTAAATGTTCTCCCCATTAGTCTGATAGAATGTGTCTCTGTTTCCAGCTGTGTCCCTGGGCAAGATACATTGTGGCAGCTGCCTGTCACCCCCCTCTGCAACTTTCCCATACACGCATCATAATTCTTATTTTTATGGACTATTCCGAGCAACGCCAACATCCCATCTGAACATTAGTTTTGTCCTTTTAGCTCAAAAGCACATCCTCAGTCCATCCTATATCTGGTGAAAAAACGTAAAAATGAGTGCAGAAAGAGCAAATATCACCTTGAGATAAGTTCACATACTTAGCCTAATGTACATTATGGCATCCACACTCTGGCTGTATACATAATTTTGACTTCGCAGGAAACAGTTGCACTAGATCTAAATCATCTAATCATTAGTTCATTCTATGTTCCTCCATACCTTACTGCATGTAGAACTAGGTAACAAATAAGTATACCTTCAACTAATGCATGTGCAGAGGTCATTGAGCTATATGTCATATGGGAAAGGCAAACAGACCTTTTCGCTGACCTTCACCAAATAACATATGGGTAAACTCGGTTATACTTCTAATTTGCATATACATAGGCCTATACCTGGCATCAAATAGCAACTTGTATCTATACTTGGGCAGTGAGAGCTTCATACAGAATTTAGATAATCTCTGCATAGTTATAGAACAATAGCACACAATATAATACATATTGTAATATCATTAAAAGAGCTGTGTTGCCCTATGCTATGTATACAAGCTGTTCTTCTGGCTCTTGTGGAACAATATTTCTGCTCAGGTTATCCTCAATAAAAGGCTGCAATGTCAATTCCCCAATACAACACACATCCACCAACTGTTGCTCCCATTGTGGATGCAGAGATTCATCCTGGATTCATCCAGATATTCTAAGACATTCATCCTATCCTAACCCACCTCCTTGTGGATGGCATAATCACAGGGTGATTAATTGTCCTTTAGCTGCACTTTATTTTCACCAGGCCCTTCAGGATCTCCAGCCACAGATTTCGTGTGTAACTGTTCTGGGCCAGAGTCAACAGAAGCAAGCTTGAGGGAGCTCACAAGCCCTTCCTATGTGACCTGCATCAGTTTAGCTCACTACACTGAATAATGCCAATCAGACTCACTGGGGGAAAGGAATACTGTCTCTCCTCAACCTGCACATAAACTCCTTTCTGCTATCATTCGGGTTGGTGGATACAATAAAGCAAGGAATCTGTGTTAGATTGATATAATATTCACGCATCCGATGCATTATGCACAAAATAGTTAATAGAAAAATTAATGCGAATCAATCAAATCATTTTAAAACTAAAATCTATATGAATTTTTGTCATCGCTGAGGCTGCAGCTTCTTCTTTGGTACAAATCGAATTGATAGCCACTCTATATTAAGAAGGTACCTTCAACAACATTGCAGGTGATTTCATTAGCATGCGATTCTTGGATTCCAGACCCACCAAATACATGCCATTTTTAGTTAATCTGATTGGTTTACAAACAACAAAACGTCACACATTGAAATTATATACTGGACAGGTGGCGCTTCTGGCTGTAAGCACAGTGAAACTTCAGCAGTGGATATTTTCATCTTTTAAACAAGCTCTGGGTGTATTTAACTGCTGTTCTTGTGTGTGATTGTCGGTAAAGTGTTTCTTACCTGTTATTTACTCTTTTTGTGCGATTTCCAGGTGATTTTAGTGCAATAACTTGCAATTTAATTACCTGCCATCTCTACATCGTTTTCTGTCTTCAATATACATTGTTTTGACCCCGATTTTCGCTCATTTTACCTTCGTTTTTGCACCTCAAAAGTGATCTAATTGTCGTATTTTCTATCTTCAGCATTCACTTGGTATTCCAGTCACTTTGCACAACACTTGACAGCACTAACTTTCACGAATTTAAGTTTTGAAGAGCTGAACACTGCAAATACACATCCCAGTCTCAACCAACCGTCAGACTCCCAAGTTGATGAGCCCAGCAGACAGCATAGCTACAATAACGAATTTTTTACAATAATCTGTTATATTTCTTCGTTTTTGCACCTTTAAAACATTTAATTGTCATATTTTCTATCTTCAGCACTGTTTTATTACTCCAGACACTTATCCAAACACCTGTGGTTTTTGGAAATTTCAGTTTGAACAACTCAATACACATCCAACAACTCTTCAAGATTCTCATTGACCTGCGAAATATTTCACCTTTTTAGGCCTGATCTAGGCCTCTCACAGACCTGAGAGACCCTCTACTCTTGCATCTAGACTCTGACAGACCTCAGAGCCTCACTCTTCTTAACTCTTGCCTGTCACTGACCTGAGCGACTCCACTCTTGCATCTAGACTCTGACAGACCTCAGAGCCTCACTCTTCTTAACTCTTGCCTCTCACTGACCTGAGAGACTCCACTCTTGCATCTAGACTCTGACAGACCTCAGAGCCTCACTCTTCTTAACTCTTGCCTCTCACTGACCCAAGAGACTACTTTTGCCTCTAGCTCTGACAGATCTCAGAGCCTTACTCTTTTCACCTCTTGCCTCTCACAAACCTGAGATACTCACTACTTTTACTTCTCGACTCTGACAGAACTTGTGTCAGTCACCAATTGATTGACCCTGAACTCTTAACTAACTCCTTTGGTCAGTCACTAATTGATTGATCCTCGATTATAACTCCTCTGGTCAATCACTAATTGATTGATCCTCGATTCTAACAAATTCCTTTGGTCAGTCACAAATTGATTGATTCTCGATTCTAACCAACTCCTTTGGTCAGTCACAAATTGATTGGTCCTCGATTCAAACTAATTCCCAGTACCTGTCTAACAAACTAACTTGCTTGTGTTGCCTGTACGTAGCACTTGCGACCTGAGCCAACTTGCCTGACAAACTTGCCTAACTAACTTGCTTGTGTTACCTGTACGTAGCACTTGCGAATCATCCAAAACTTGCTTAACAAACTAACTTGCTTGTGTTGCCTGTACGTAGCACTTGCCAACTGAACCAACTTGCCTGACAAACTTGCCTAACTAACTTGCGTGTGTTGCCTGTACGTAGCACTTGCGAATCATCCAAAACTTGCTTAACAAACTAACTTGCTTGTGTTGCCTGTACGTAGCACTTGCCAACTGAACCTACTTGCCTGACAAACTTGCCTAACTAACTTTCGTGTGTTGCCTGTACGTAGCACTTGCGAATCATCCAAAACTTACTTAACAAACTAACTTGCTTGTGTTGCCTGTACGTAGCACTTGCCAACTGAACCAACTTGCCTGACAAACTTAACTAACTTGCTTGTGTTGCCTGTACGTAGCACTTGCCAACTGAACCTACTTGCCTGACAAACTTGCCTAACTAACTTGCGTGTGTTGCCTGTACGTAGCACTTGCGAATCATTCAAAACTTGCTAACAAACTAACTGGTTTGTGTTGCCTGTACGCAGCACTTGCCAACTGAACCTACTTGCCTGACAAACTTGCCTAACTAACTTGCGTGTGTTGCCTGTACGTAGCACTTGCGAACCAGCCAAAACTTGCTTAACTAACTAACTTGCTAGTGTTGCCTGTACGCAGCACTGACAAACTTGCCTTATCAAATTAACTTGATTGTGTTGCCTGAATATAGCACTTGTGAACTGAGCCAACAGTCTTGACAAACTATAGCATCTTTAAATCAAATCAGTTTGCCTAATAAACCAAGCTGCTTGTGTTGCCTATATGTGACACTCGCACACAGTTGCCTACATATATTGAATACTGACGGCATAAGCATGTCCCAAACAGTCAAGCTGTACTCTGATGTAGTGCGAACTGGATTAAAAGAGTTGAAAAATGGAAGCGGTTCAACTCAAATGACAAAACAAAAAGTCAGAACAGCTACTGATCATACACACATGATAAACCAAAGAAATAGATTTCATAATTTTGCAAAAGCAGACTCGCAATCTCAACATGGCTCAGACAATCCGAGGGTGTCCCGCCCATTGAAAGCTTGTTTATGGAATGCTCAAAGTATACGACAAAAAACACAGGTTGTGAAGGATTTCAGAGATGAATTTGACCTCGATGTTTTTCTTTTCACTGAGACCTGGCTAAAAGCAGATGACAGAGTTGAAATTGGTGAACTGGAAAGAAATGGTGAATGTTTTTACTTGGGTTCATCTCGTGAGGGCAGACCTGGAGGCGGAGTAGGATGCATTGTAAAAACAGGCATTAGAGCAATGAAAAAGGACAGCATGAAAACAAAGACTTTTGAGCATATGGAAATTCAGTTACAATTAAATGGAAGAACTGTCACAATTCTTGTGGTATACAGGCCAGAACCCTCCAAAAAGAACAAGTACAGTTTATCAGAATTCTTTAGCGAATTCACAAACTTCTTATCGCACTATCAGACTTATCACAACGAAACTATCGTAATTGGTGACTTCAACTTTCATGTTAATAAACCAGATGATCCCAAAGTTATCCAATTTAACAACATTCTTGAAATGTTTGACCTTGTTCAACATGT
The DNA here is from genome assembly GCA_026936325.1 of Platynereis dumerilii. Taxonomy (NCBI): domain Eukaryota; kingdom Metazoa; phylum Annelida; class Polychaeta; order Phyllodocida; family Nereididae; genus Platynereis; species Platynereis dumerilii. The sequence continues at coordinate 167,151,565 of JAPTHN010000001.1, forward strand.
GTCTTCTCCAACACACAAAGATGGAAACACACTTGATCTGGTAATAACCAACAAAATAACAGCTCTCAGAGACTGTGCTGTAAGTGATCTGCTGTCAGACCATAACTGTATCCTCTTTAATATTGACATTAACAAAGGCAAGAATCCACAGAAGAAGATTGCCTTCCGGAAAACCCGCAGCATAAACATATCCAAATTTAAGAAAGACATTGAGCAGCATCTGTCACAAAAGGTACCACACCATAATCGATCAATCTACTTGAACAGACTTGTGGCACTCTACAGATCAACTGAAAAGATTTTTGACAAACATGCCCCTGTTAAGACTAAACTTGTAACTGTGCGCAAACCTAACCCTTTCACAAATCAGGAAATAAAGCCACTTAAAAAGGAAAAGAGAAAAGCAGAAAAATTATGGAAAAGAACCGGTCTAGAAAAAGACTGGAATATTTTCAAAGAAAAACGAAATGCTCTAAATGATAAGCTTAATCAGCTGAAGTCAGATGATCTTAGGTGTAAAATACAAGCCACAAAGGGAAATTCTAAGGCGATGTTCAAACTTCTAAACTCTCGCCTCAACAGAAAACAAGATCTGCCTCTTCCCCATCACACAAGTGATACAGAACTAGCGAATGACTTCAACAAATTCTTTGATGAGAAGATCAAAATCATCAGATCTAAATTAGATTCGGGAATGAGGAACACAACTGATGAATCTCAAACCAACCTCAGTCACAATTTACATCAGTTTAAGGCCCTATCAGAACAAGAAGTTAAGAAACTTATCACTGAAATGCCTGTCAAACACTGCCAACTTGATCCAATGCCAACATGGCTACTGCTTGAATGTGTCGATGAATTTCTGCCAATCATAACGAAAATTGTTAATATGTCATTAACACTTGGAGAAATGCCCCTCGAACTGAAGCATGCACTTGTCAAACCACTTTTGAAGAAAGAGGGACTTGAACTGATCAAAAAGAATTATCGGCCAGTCTCAAACCTTTCTTTTCTGAGTAAAGTCATTGAGAGCGCTGTAATCAAACAGTACGTTGAACACCTCACTCAGAACAATCTTGAGGATGAAAAACAATCAGCCTACAAGCAATTTCATAGCACTGAAACCCTCTTGACAAAAATCCATAATGACATTATGCTTAATATGAGCAACGGTGAGGTGACAATGCTGGTATTGTTGGACTTGTCTGCTGCATTCGACACAATTGATCATGGCATATTGCTAGAGAGACTATGCAACAGGTATGGTGTACACAGTGCAGCCTTGAGATGGTTCAAATCTTACATTTCTGAAAGATCACAGTCTGTGATAATAAATGACAAAACATCAAGCAAACTTCCACTCAATTTTGGGGTTCCTCAAGGTTCCAAACTTGGACCTATCTTATTTAACTCCTATGTTGCCCCTGTCAGTGAAGTAGCACGAAGAAATCAAGTTCATGATCAGAAGTACGCTGATGATGAGCAACTCATCCTTTCATTTAAACCAACCTTTTTGGGTGAACAACATGCAACAGAGAAAATGGAAAATTGCATTGCAGAAATCCGAAATTTCTTGCATGACAACAAGCTTTGCAATAATGGAGATAAAACTGAACTTCTTCTGATTGGAGCACCAAACCAATTGAAGAAACTTCAAATGACATCTATCAATGTAGACAATGTTGAAATCAAGACTGCCAACCATGTCCGCAACCTAGGCGTGCTCTTTGACAAAAATATGACCATGGAGAAGCAGATCAACAAAATGTGTCGTAGCGCATATTTCAATTTGAGAAACTTATCGAAACTCCGAAAAAACCTAGACAAGGAAATAGTTAAAACTGCTGTCAATGCACTTGTCACCCCTCATTTGGACTACGGAAATGGGCTGTTGTATGGCACTGCCAACCGATTGTTAAATAAACTTCAGGTTGCTCAAAACTCAGCAGTTCGATTAATTGAGAGATTGAAAAAACATGACAGTGTCAGCCATAGTAGGAAGCAACTGCACTGGTTACCAATCACAGCAAGAATCCAATTCAAATTGATGACGACTACATGGAAGGCAATCAACAATCAGGCGCCGAAATACATCCAAAATCTTCTTCAAGTGAAATCACAGCAGAAACATAACCTGAGAAGTAACCACAAGCTGTTGTTAGCAGAACCTGCTCCATGCAACAAAAATAAGTTTGAGGATCGGGCATTTTCCTATGCAGCACCAAAACTCTGGAACAGTTTGCCTGAAGAAGTTAGAACTGCAAAAACCTTGGAAAGCTTCAAGAAGAAACTAAAAACCCATTTGTTTCAGAATTCCTATAAGTGATTTAATCCGAAAAGCGCTGATGAGCAGTTTACTGAAATTAGCGCTATATAAATCCATATTATTATTATTATTATTATTTTATCAAACGTATAGTAATGCTGGATTTAGCATTGATTCCTCACAGCCAAGTGTGAATGACAAGAATCGCATAGTAATGAAATCACCTGTAAGAGTGTTGGATCATCCTTGGTGATAAAATATATAGTTTTTATGAAAATTCGTCGAAGCATGCATCTAAGCAATATTTTCCAATGGCGAAGGAATCGGGTGTGCCAAAACAGCTCCTTTCAATTGTATTATTTAATTATATGACTAAAAACACCAATCAAATGCAATCAATACATAATACTATAGCCAATGGAGCACGTAACATAGTTCTTTATAAAATCAAATAATTATGATAGAGGAATTCCTTTATTATGAAGGATCTTTTTCGAAATTTCACTACACAAAAAAGGAGGGATCCGCGGAGAGAAGAGATCTCCCTTGGGACTGAAGCGCAGCCTCCTCCTCTCCGGAAACATAATATCGATCTTGTTTAGGGAGGACCAAAACGCAACAAGAATTCAACCAATCATGAATGCAAACACTTTTTGTCTTACTCAAACATTGGCCGGCGTCTAAATAGTGACTCACAGGCCAGTATTAGCATCCCAAACAATCTGGGAACAGCATTGATCCATCTGCCTGTGACTGCTATTCCTTTTCAAGTTCGGTTAATCCAGAGGAGCAACGGTGCACAATAGTCATCAGGGTTTTGCATAGAAATTAGAAACTTAAAAATCAAGAAGAACCAAGCTCAATCCAAGCTGAATTGTGTTGCACCGTGGAGCATTGGAGATTACCAAGCAGAAGCCTCAGTTGGACAGGGACACTGGGACAGCTTGTAATATTAATCTAAATCAAATTATTAGAGAGAAAAGCAAGAGACAATGAATAAAATATGACTATGTTGCCATCTGCTGCCTCGTCACTATTACCAAATGCACTGGCTTCATCTAAAAGCTATTTAATGTGAGCAATCTACTATCACGAAAGGCTACACAGTTTCTGTCACACACATGAGCTATTGTTAGGGTTCTTGCAGACGTGGTTGGTGCTGTTTATGTTGTTGCAACATCAGGTGACATTGACAATGTTGTTGCATGATGATTGCATGTATTCCTATGTAGGATACATGGTATCGATGTTGTTAAAACGGATGGTTGTCAATGCCTCTTCTTTTAGTGCTGCAGTTGCATGTAGTTGAAGGTGTTGGGCCACTCCAGTTGGAAGTGTGCTTCTGCTGCTGTCAGTGCTGATGTTGATGCTGATTTTAATGATTTTGCAATAAGTGCTTGTGTTACTTGGAGCTGTTTCTCACGTGCTGGGATTCCATTGTGACGTCATGGATCACATGACGCGTGACAAGCCATTGATATGGAATGGGGATGCCCTGAGTGGACAAATGGGTGAGAGGCATCAGGGGATGAGCACCTGAAAAGCTTGGGAAGATGAGAAGGGCAAATGCAGGTCCCCTCTGTGTGAGCTCAGGGGCCAGACAACAATGCAGATGGCAAATGAGGCAGAAATCGAACAGGGTAAAAGAGGAGGAGAGAGTCAAGGCAGGGCAAACAAGACGAAAAACAAGCTGGACGGACAAATCCAATAAACTCTGGCCCAGGACCTGTCGAGCTTACCCAGCAGGGACAGAATACACCGCTTCTGCCTAACACACTTTGTTGACAGCCTTGATCCAGCTATTTGGTGCCACAGATTCTTTGGTTGGCTTTTCTATGGCTTGTTGGTGATAAATGGAAGCTGGGAAAGAGCTGAGGGACTATCTAACAACACAGTTCTAAGCAGGCAATAGGCCGATACACCCTCATTACACAGCCCCCATAAAACACATTTCAGCTGTTAAGGTTTAAAACAAGGACCCCCTATTACTCCAATTGATAGGATTGCTTCACGTGAACACAAGACATAGTGTCCAAGAAACCAGAAAAATATCTTAGCCTACTGTCCACGAGTTTCGCCTTTATAATTTACCATACTCTATTTCAGACCATGTAAAATACCCAAATGGAATAAGCAGCTGCCATTGTTTTTACTGGTTGGTTATAATTTTTATCATCGTGTGTTTTCTATTCACATTAAAATTGCATTATGGAACAAACCGGTTCTTTCAATGAGATATGACATTTTGTGCAAAGGCTGGAGGCAGATGTCACAGCGAGCTCCAAGAAGCATGTGCAGAAAACCAGTAATCCTGTGAAATTAAGTTTAAATTGAAAGCTGGCTGTGGAGTTTTTCTAGGAGGGAGCAGGCTCCAGGATGATGCGTTGTATATCATCTGCTCAGAACAGTGGCGTGTGGGAACCAATCGTGCCTCTGTCTGGTAAAGTGGAAGAAAAAAAGGACCCCGGGATAAGAAAAAACTGGGAGCTATTTTAAGATCTTGTTGCAAGGCAGTGAACTCTATATGCAACTAAGGGACAACTCTTGATCACACAAATGCTTGTACAATTGTAGTAGAACTGTGCTGAACAAAAACAGCTTTGCAAAAAAGCTGAAAGATATACACTTCAGCAAATTACAGACGAAAGCCGACTGGAAAACCAACAAATAAAGGCACTGCCAAAATATCACCAAGCTAATAAAAGGAACAGCAAAAAAATACCTTTATGTGACAAAGGTACCATATGAATTAGAAAGATACAGTCTCATTATATACCCGATCTATAGACGGGAAACACCAATGCATGGTCAAATTGCAGCCATACTAAATATTAATAGACCTCACTATGATGATACTTTTACCATTGGAAAGCTAGGATCTAACACACTATTTTGAACGTTAACTCTATGCCAAGTAAGGATCTGATCAGTAGAAAACAAACAGTTTTTTTTAACTCTCAGAAGGAAAAGTTTATAATTGTATGAGGTAAAGACACCTCATTTCTGACCAGTAACAGGGATCTAACTGACACAAAATGCATGCTGGAACCCTGAAAACCAGTGTCTAACTGATATATATTGTGTAAAATGTACACAAAGTAGGTAGTGCCATTAACATAAACATCAGCACTATGTTATATTTTTTGCTACATTTAATAACTTAATGGATTTAAACGGTATTAAACAGCTTGTTTACGTTGAAGCATGGGCAGGGTTAAGGAGTAAGAGGGCAAGAAGTATATACTGAGCAAACATCAGTAGAAAGACAGAAGAGCAATCAGACTGTGTTCCAGTCTAGTCTGAGCACACACCGGAGCCATTCATTAGTTGCATACACAATGTCATCATCACTTGGGCATCCTCTTCCCTGCATCAGCAGCCATTAGATGATGCACATTCTTGCACAAACCTTCACCTCCTTCCAATTAGGCATAATGCTCCATGCCTACACTGCTAAATATTGATGGAGCCTCTGCTACTCATAGCTGTAGAATAAAGGTGTGATTTGACAGCAATTTGTGCTGAAAAGTTCCTTTACAAGTTTACAAATTGAGTCTGTAGGCCTACATGTCTTTCGCACAACTGAACTTGACCCTTGGTACACAGTCCGTACCAGAGCTAGCAGTCAGCTTGTACAATGTACAGCCAATAATATCCTTACATTGCCACAGATCAAAACATATGCTGTCTTGTGTTGCCACCTAGTGATTAGTGTGCTATTCTGCAAGCTCCTGCGAGCGTCCACATCATTTCGATCAGAGGAACACACACAATTTTGTCTGGAAGACACCGGGGCAGTTTCTGAGTGTGCTGATGGCCTTGTCTACTTCAGCAATGATGAAGCATACAAAATCAACTTTTGTGCCAGGTGGCAGCAGCACGCAGTTCTCATTTTCACCAGACTGCTCCATGTTAGTGTTCCTTGTGGCCTTATGGTTAACATCGCTTGTTTGTGCTCAAAATGGCTGTGGGGATTAGGGTTAGGCTGTGAGGTCGTGAGTTTGACTCTGACTCCTGGAACTCAATTTGATTCGAGCCCACGGGACATTAAATGGAGGCATGTTGTGTCCAGTGTTCTGCGCTGCCGCCGCTGAGGCAACTGAAAGACCCAGGACATCCTTGAATGAACAGGGTAAAAGTAACAGACTTCCAGTCTTCTCATCAGTCACCATCACAACCGGTCGCCAACACTACAGAATGCTGCAGCATGGGAACTTGGCCAATGCCCCTTATCTTTGACCATGGGCACCATTCCATGGCTGCACTGAGCTGTATCATTGTGGAAGGCTCACCACAAATTGCATGCCTGCACAGCAGTTGCAACACTGATAGCAAATACAATCCAATACAACACATCACATATGGGCATCGTTTCACATTTACAGCGATAGGTTTGACAGTTTTCACCACAAATAACCATGTGCTATAATAGCAAGGGTGAAGGCAGCTGAATATGTGGATTGGATAATTATGTGGATAGGATATGTGGATTGGATGGGACAGAAATACAATCTCTAGGGTGAAAGCTGGATATGTGGATTGAATATGTGGTTAGCATGGAAGAGCAACAGACAGATTGAACAGGATACTACATGAAGGAAAGGGCACACAGTGGAATCAGCATTAGGGAAAGTAATTGGGAAGGGTATTTACATTTACAACACTAAAAGGAAAACAAGGAATTTTAACTCCTAAAGAGATTTCTAAAGCATATAGTATTGAATAGTGGCATGGTGTCCATGATAGCAGATCTCTGTGCATGCATCAGGAAGAAAGGAAAAGAGAAAAGTTGAGAAAAGAAAGTGAGCTTATGCATCCCACGGTGTTGGTATGCAGATGGAGTAAGATGAAAGAAGAAACAGCAAGAGGATGAAAGTATGAACAGCAGAACAGAGGATGGCAGAGCAGAGGAGAGTATATTCAGCAGAGGAGAGTATATTCAGCAGAGGAGAGTATATTCAGCAGAGGAGAGTATATTCAGCAGAGGAGAGTATATTCAGCAGAGGAGATTATATTCAGCAGAGGAGAGTATATTCAGCTGAGGAGATTTTATTCAGCTGAGGAGAGTATATTCAGCAGAGGAGAGTATATTCAGCAGAGGAGAGTATATTCAGCAGAGGAGAGTATATTCAGCAGAGGAGAGTATATTCAGCAGAGGAGAGTATATTCAGCAGAGGAGAGTATATTCAGCAGAGGAGAGCGAGCAGAGCAGAAGAGAGCAGAGCAGCGGAGAGGAGAGCTGGGGAGAGGAGAACAGGGGAGAGGAGAGCAGAGCCGAGGGGATGAGAGCAGAGGAGAGCAGAGGGAAGCAGAGGGGAGCAGAGAGAGGAAAAGAGGAGAGCAGAGCAGAGCAGAGGAGAGTAGAGGTGGCAGAAGAGACTCAGGAGAGGAGAGGGGAGCAGAGAGGAGCAGAGGAAAGGAAAAGGAGCAGAGTAGAGGGGGCGGAGGAAAGCAGAGGAGAGCAGAGGGGAGGAGAGCAAATGGAGCAGAGTAAAGGGGAGCAGAGCAAAGCAGAGGAGAGTAGATGATAGCAGACTGAGCAGAACAGAGAGCAGAGCGGAGGAGAGCAGAGCAGACGAGGGGAGAGCAGAGCAGAAGAGAGCAGAGGAGAGCAGAGGAGAGCAGAGGAGAGCAGAGGAGAGCAGAGCAGAGCAGAGGAGAGCAGAGCAGAGGAGAGCAGAGGAGAGCAGAGCAGAGCGGCAGAGAGCAGAGCAGACGAGGAGAGCAGAGCAGAGGAGAGCAGAGGAGAGCAGAGGAGAGCAGAGGAGAGCAGAGGAGAGCAGAGGAGAGCAGAGGAGAGCAGAGCAGAGCGGAGGAGAGCAGAGCAGATGGGGGAGAGCAGAGCAGAGGAGAGCAGAGAGCAGATGAGAGCAGAGGAGAGCAGAGCAGAGCGGAGGAGAGTGGAGGAGAGCAGAGCAGAGCAGAACAGAGCGGAGGAGAGCAGAGCAGAAAAGAGCAGAGCAGACGAGGGGAGAGCAGAGCGGAGCAGAGCAGAACAGAACAGCACTGTCAACAGACAACATGCAGCAAAGTACGAAAGAAACAGCAGACATAATACACATGGCATTGGCACATGAAGGTCGCACGAATCTCAGCATTCGTTTTGTCTGTGACAGACCTCATAATTAGCATATGGTTTGCATTTTGAACATTGTTGGGAGAAGCTGCTGCTTCTACACAGAATGGCAGAGGGTAGCACTGCATGTCCCATGGCAGCCAAGCAAGCAGGGGGATCAAAAGACTAGCAGAGGGCTGACTTGCTGCAGCACAGTTTGACATTTCATTAAAGCAATTAGCCAGGAAGGCTGGCCCCTGCAGGTGGGCTTTGTTTACTTCATATTCGCATCACGCCCCATCCACTGCGCCACAAGAAGCAACAGCAGCAGAAGCAACAGGAGGACTAATTTCCCTCCTCTTCCAGACCCTGCCTTCTTCTCCTTCTTCTCCTCCTCCTCCTCCTCCTCCTCTTCCTCTTCTCACTCGAACAATTCGCGACAACAACAGTCAGTAACAATCCGGCTTATCGCCCCGACCAAAATCTTGTCACCGACTTATGTACAAGCGAAACTGTGGCCAACTTATGTACATGCGAAACTGTGGCCATCAAAGGATCTTGTTAGCAAGCAAAAAAGTGATCTTACTACAAAAATATGATATGGCTACATAATCAATAAAGTTGTCCATACTTACAATTTATTGCTTATACACACCCAATATGGTTCTTCGCGACAGCAGCAATAAATTGAATTCAAAAATCTTGGTTTGAATCTCATGAATTCTAATGAGATAATCCTAAATATTTTAAACTGAAGAAGTAGGGTTATAATTGGTGAGGGAACCTGAGATGCACACAGGACTGCTGGTGTCCCCTATCGGTAGCAGGATGGAAAAGTGGTAAATCTTGAGAGGAGAAAGAGGAAAAGTCAGATGATGAAGAACAAACCATAATATAAAAAAACATCAGAATCTCAATCATAAATACATTGATTATTCATAAATTAATTAAACCTATGACATTGTCATAACTCTGAACCTTTCAAGAAAAACTATACCACTTTATTAGTATGAATGCTGCAGAATTTGGGAAAACTGTACTTCCATGCGACACACTTTTTGGCATTTCAAGAAAACCAAGTCAGTCCAATGTACATCTAATCCTAATCTTAGCCATCAGCTTGAGTTAGGTTTAACTTCCAGAGAGGTTAGATTAAAATTTGAAGAAAAACATCTGGTGAGCTCTGAAAGTGGGGCAATGAAGTGCGTCAGGATCAGGATGGGGAACATGATGTTTGCACAAGGTTGCCAACAACATTAATTCTTAAAAGCAAGAAATATGGCATTAAATAATTCACAGAAGACATGGTGCTTGTGGAATTTATGTGGGTGTAGCCTTGGAGCTAATGAAATATACTTAGCAGTGGGAGGGTCCCTTGGTGAGGGGATGGGCCTAAGGTCCTCGGGCCTACAAGAGGTCAGCTATGACCTTTGGCGGGACAGGACATGTGGTCAGGCAGAGCCGTGTGTCTTGGCCACCCCATGAATAATGAGTGAAGGTAAGAATGACCTGGCCTGACTCTGCAACACAAATGATGATGAAGCAGACCTGCAGAGGCAGCATAGCTGTCCATCACAGGGCCCTGCATGGGCGATGAGTGGGATGACAGTGTTAAATGACAGGCCGGGCCTCAGAGTGATGGCTGTCAGCCCCTTCCATCCATCTCCTGTCTTATTAACTCCTTGTAGAACAATACTCAGAGGCCAGTGCCATGTATCACTGACCACTAGCCCCCACACTGGCCACAGCCCAGCCATCCCTCTCCTCAGTCTCCTGCATTCCTTCCCTGGCCATCCCTCTCCTCCGCAGCCTACCAACTACTCCCCCCCCCTGCTGAGCCTCCATCCCTCCCTGGGCCATATTTCCAGGCCAAACAGAGCCATCAAGAATCCATCCCCGGCAGTCCAGTGTGTCTTACACAAAACCATAAGCCAGCCAACACAAGGTCATTTCTCTGCTCCTCTTCAGGGAGGAATCATCCCCTAAATTGCCTTAAGTATCTTTACACCGCTCCCATACATCCACAACACTCCGGCATTACTCACCGATCAGGTTGAGTCCTTCGTGGTAGTCGAAGCCATTAACTCCTTGAGATATATCGAATGAACTCCTGAAAGAAATTGAAACCGAGCATTTAATAGTGATTCAATATGCATACAGCAATACAGCATATATTGTACAAGGTATATGTACACTTTTATAGGTTAGACATAAAATATACATATATTACAAGGCATATCGGTATTCCATTTAAAGAATCCCTTTTTTAAGTTGCTCCTAAATCCTTATAACTGATTCGTAGTCCCAGATAACAAAGCAGTGACCATCACAAAACGTGAAAAAAAAATTACATGGGTACTGTCTACAAGTTGATTGCTGTTTCATTACCAGTGCTTTTTCCAGCCTAGACAGAACATATGCTGACATGTGTTGCCACCTAGTGACTAGTGTGTTATTCCGCGAGCTCCTGCGAGAGGTCCACATAAATTGAGTGTGGGGAACTCACACAATTTTGTCTGGAAGAAACCAGGGCTGTTTCAGAGTGTGCTGATGGCCTTGTCTACTTCTTTAGAGAATGTGATTGCTGAGTCTGACTCAGGTATACATCAATGTTGAATAAAAAATTTGTGAATGTGCAATGCAATTGGAACTATTTCTTGGGATAGCAATGCTTTAGCATACAAAATCAACTTTTGTGCCAGGTGGCAGCAGCATGTAGTCTGAGTACTCATTTTCACCTGACTGACCTGGGTAGATATGTAACCTCATACCAGAAAAATTGTAGAAAACTTAGTAACTTTCAAAATTTTCTCTTGAACTATTAACCTGCAAAGTTCATGCAAGATTAAAAAACAAATATTGTGTTGAAAGCAAATAAGCTTAGCGTGTGCAATATTTAGATGTTCTAATTAAAAAATAGGCGGCTTATTGGCCTACATAAGTGCACCCAAAAGACGTCAAGTGAAGAATACACAATTCTGACAATTTCCTTCTTGGTCCCAGGAGGTCCTCAAGAGCACATGCTTGGAGCCAATAAGGTCCTGGGCAGAAAATTAAATTATGGCAAGCAGTAATATCAATGACGAGGGAGAGAATTGTCCGGCTATTGGTCAGCATCCGATTAGGAAGACCCCAAAAGGTCACAAAACGATAGGTGGAAAGTTGCGAAAAGGTCAATGGCCTTAATGAATATCAGAGTAGCTCCAGTCTAGCGAGACCTACACAGAGTAGGTTAGGGCCCTCAACAATAAGGCCCACTTTGCCCTAATCACATATGTCAGCTGTCCTCGCCCAATTCATATGGCGATACCCTCCGGACCACATTTCAAAGGTACTATGGATGGTCCTGCATACCGATTTCTCTGTTGTTATTGGTATTAACTTGACAAGAAATGCTCGATGTTTCAAAATTGCAATCAAGAAATGATCTTTTGGCTTTTGAGCACACATTCTACCAAGTATACTCTCTTATGAATATTTTTAAATTTCAGGATTAAAGAAACATTTTTATACATAATAAAGCTATGGTCTGATGGATAAAGATAGGTTGATTTGCAAATGCTTATCTGCGGAAATTGTAACTTACTAAGTCATATAGGGAAAAAAACTATAGACCAAAAGTGGTAGTTTGGTGTGAATAACTTTAACAATCGATAAGTTCTTGATTCCAAAAGGCCGAACGGGCCCAGTTAAAGCAGCCGTAATCAGAACGAAAGACAATTTGCCCCCAAATAACCTTCTCATTTCAGTTGAAGACAGTGGATGTGACATAAATTTACCATCATTGAATCTATATGGCTAAATTGTATCTAACTAATTGATGAACTAATTATTGTAAGCCTGTGTAATCATTTTGCAGTGGCAATGAATGCAATTTTGCAATGGCTACTGCTGATAGATGACTGTAACAAGTGCTATATATGGTTGGGAAATGGTTATATATAGATTGGGTAGGAAAATGGATCCCTGTGGTACACTTTGCTATAGTGTGTCATACTCAAATGCGAATGTAAGATACTTTATTATCTGGCCTTGTGCTTAAGAGGTCCCTAGTGGACCCCAGGCCCAAGTTGGAAGGTCGAGGACCTAGAGGGTTGGACCTAGAGGGTTGGACCTGGAGGCTGAGAGATGGAGGAGGGGGCAGGAGAAGGACCAGAGGGGGCAGGAGAAGGACCAGAGGGGGCAAGAAGAAGATACTGAGGGGGAGAGAAGTATGGAGCATAAGAATAGCTGGAGGAGCCGGAGTAAGAGAGGGGGCGGGGGGGGGGGCAGAAAGGTCCTCCCCGGTCAAATTGACAGCGATGATCGAGCAAGGGCAGCAAGAAGAGACAGGGTGCCCTCTCAGCCTGCCTGGTGGTGCCTGCCCTAAAGAAATTAGCGAGGGCCTACAGGTCCTAGCAATTCCCTGATTACACTGAAGGTCAAATCATTGCGAGCCCGGATCGCCAACTAATGCCATTATAGCAGTCTCGGCCAGGCCTTGGCGACATCTGTATTTTGGTAATTAACCGCCAGGACAAGACAGAAGGACCCAGGACACCCGCCATGCCCCCGGCCAGTGTCCGAACTGCTCCGGATGAACTATATGGTTCCCCCCCCCCCTCCACCTCAAGCAGTAAGAAAAGAAGAAGAAAAAAAAAGAGCAAAGAGTAGAATATAATTACGAACACACAAGTATTCAGCATCAAAGTCAACACCACACTGTTTAGAAGTGCAAGTAAAAGAACAAAATTTTCAAAGACACCAGAACAAACCCGCAGACACAGTCAATCTCTGATATTCCAAGCACTTCGATAATTTTTATCTGGGACTCTTAATTCAATTTTCTATATATTTTTTAACAGAAGTTAGCAGCAGTTAAGCACAACCTGGCCTCAAAAAGCCACAGTACCCACAATATTGTGGCTATGTAGCATATACAATGGTACTTAGTATTTCTGTCCTGAATGAGTCGGATATATGTTCAAACCCCACTACGGCCATGTCTAGAGGTTATCACTTAAGTGCTTGCCATGGTTGTCATTCGGTTCGGTGACCACCACTACACCAGTGAACAGATTTATCAAAATTAAAAATTAACATATTAATCTTTAAGGTAAAAGGTACCAAAGAAGGCATATAATCTTGACTAGCAGCTTGAGATCGGTTTAACTTTCAAGGAAGTTACAGATTATAATTTGAAGTAAAACATGTGGTGACCTCAGAAAGTGGGGCAAAGAAGTGCGTTAGGATCAGGACAGGGAACATGATGTTTGCACAAGGTGGCCAACAACATTAATTCTTAAAAGCAAGGAATATGGCAATGATGGCATTAAATAATTCACAGAAGACATGGCGCTTTATAAAATTGTACTGCATCATTGTTATCATTGATGCCTAGTAGCCTATGCTACGCATTACTTCATATACTTCAGTTAAAGATCAGGGAAAGAGAAGTGTTTTTAGACTACCCCTTATGTCCTCTTAATGTGCACCGTATACCTAAATTGAAAGTCTTTGAAACAAGTCCACCAGAAGCTTCAAGCTCATTCTACAGGTACCAAACCATTCCACATTGTACTTGCAGTGAGAGAGTGAATCGGGGGACTGTTTGAGGCCAGGTTGAGCTGAGCTGCTGCTGGCTTGCAATTAAGACCATATCAGCTGCAGAGGCTGAAGCTAGAGCGCTGCAGACACAGGCCATTATTCTTTGTCTTGCTTTACTGGGGATTAAAGGAAGGGAAATCCCTGTAGTGATCATGTGACCTGGGGATTCCCCTGAAAATTGCGCAGCTCCACCTACAGCAAGATAAATAGTCCAGGCAAAAGCACAACACCAGGAGGAGGCAGGAAGGTGGGGGAAGCAGGTGCTACAGCATGGAGGCTAATAGAGGGAGCAGGATCTATTAGAAGGATGATCTAAGGCATTTTCAGTTGCTCTACATGGAGTCATGGACCTACACCAGTTTACAGGAATATCAACAGGGCATGATAAACAAGAATGAAAGGTTAACAAATTGAAATGTGTCCTATTCATTTGTGGTTTTCTTTGTTTAGACACACAACGAACAAACGCTTTCTTTTTCTGGACTCCAAAAGCTCTGAAAGTGCTTATAATTTGTGAAACAAAAAAGAAAATAAGTCTTAAAATCAGCTGAGAGAATTTCAACAATACAACCAATGTCAAAGATTGCAGAAATAGGTAATACATGGATGTCAAGAAGTCTTAGAGTATGAGTATTTCTGCAGATATATAGCAAGATGTAGACTATACATGAAAAAAAAATTGTTCATCTTGTACTTACGTGCGTTGAATCATCTTACTGGTCGAAGACTTCTCATCCCTTAAACAAAACAAAAAAGAAAATCAAACATCTCATTTGCAAAGGTGTGTGCTAATCAGTATCGTGCATGACTCAACACTATAGAGGTTCTTTTTGTGACAAAAACAAACTTTGAAGCATGCTATAAGGATACTCCCACTCATCCATTGATGCCAAGGACACCTTAACAAACTCATTGAAAAATGTGCATTGGTAATCGGGGAAGATTACTACCCGGTATAAATGTATTGCATCAGTTATTCAGTGTGTTTTGTATGCCATCTTGATTCGCCTTTAGAAGCATAAAATGTATCCCTATTACCGAGGAAGTAATGCATAAACCATCTCCACTAAAGACATGATGTTTCTTTTTATTATCTTTTTGTTTGTTTGTTATCTTTCCTCCTCCATCTTCTTCAGCTGACAGATGTCATCTTGGTTTCTTGAGATCTTTGCTTTCTGCTGATCGAATCATTATTCAAACACTTGCATTCTGCTTGTAATGACACCCCGTGGCCTGCAGCCAAACCACAGTTAATGAGATATCTCCTTTGCTTTTTGCCTTGTGTGCTTCTTATCTTTGACCATCCATGTCCCTAGCCTGCTTGGGTCTGCTTGGCCCTGCTGATGCCAGCCAGTTCCTTGTAACCAGAGGTTTTCAGGCATCTATCAGTCTTTGTGGGGAACACTCTTTGACCGGAGCCTGTCCACTCATGCATAGTCAATCACCCTCACCACAACCTGAGATAATCTATTCCTAGTGCATGTATAATTTGTCGGAGTAATTGCTCGAGGGGCTGAGGGGTGACTTGCTGGATTTTACTGGGATCTGTATGCTAATGAGCTGTCCACGTGACTCCTCACATGATGGGCTGTCCTCACACCTCCCTAGGATCACCCCAAACAATGCTCACCCCCCCCCCGCACCTCAACCCTGAACTATCTCAATCCCCTCCACCATTTATTAGCCATTTCGTTTTGTACTCACTGCAAAATCTGTCCTTGACCTACTTGCAGTTAATGAACAGCTTGGTGCTGTTATTTGTTATTAGCACCGGTACGTGTGTCATCATTGGTTACAGCTAAGTTTTCAAACAAGCCTCCACAACTTTCATGCATATTTGGAATAAGTGCGACAAATCCCTAATCCGAATGAGCCACTTTCAGTGTCCATTGCAAAGCAAATAATTAAATTCGCGAATGTATCCCTATTACTGAGGAAGTAATGCATAAACCATCTTCACTAAAGATATATGTTCCTTTTTATTATCTTTTTGTTTGCTTGTTATCCTTCCTACTCCATCTTCTTCAGCTGACAGATGTCATCTTGGTTTCTTGAGATCTTTGCTTTCTGCTGATCGAATCATTATTCAAACACTTGCATTCTGCTTGTAATGACACCCCGTGGCCTGCGATACCATTCACAAATCTTTCTGTTTCATTATAATTGACGATCTGTACTGTATACAGCGTACACTCCCCAAAAAGATTGGACCAAATCGGTTTTTTGCAATACTAGGATTGGTATTTTGCGACAATACAGCTGAACCATTTTTCCACAAACTCAAATAGGAATGATGTGGAAGACAAATTGGAATGATGTGGAAGAGAAACCCAAAAATCAATCATGGTTTTTGTACGAGCTTTACTTCTTACTAAGTTCTTAGAGTCCACTTTTATTATACCCATCCTATCTAAAACTTTCCATGTAGACATACAATGAATAACACGAAACAGGCACACAAACATCTCCCGAACATATGCACACATAATGCAGTGATATAGCTTGATATAACTTCTTAAAAAGAAGAACATAACATGTTGTTTTCTGACTGATGTTTCAAGAGTGTCTCCTGATGGATCTGCAATGGTTTGATATACAGGGAAGCCACAGTGAGCACTGATGTAATGAACAAACCAGCCCTGAAATATTGATGCTGAATTATGGAGTGCGGGAAGTTTAGCTATACATAAGCAAGGTACAGTGCAGCCAGCATAAGTCATATGCATTATACAGCATCCCTCTCCATAATTGCTCATTATTTACATCATATTCTAATGTTTATGCACAAAATGATTCAGTGGTCTTCAGGGAATACTAGCAATATGTGCCCATATATAGCCACACAATATCAGCCGTGTCTTCCGAAGCCCTGTTGGTTGTAGTGCCATTTATGTCTAAATGTATTTCTAAAATATTTATCTATCTATCTATCTATCTATCTATCTATCTATCTATCTATCTATCTATCTATCTACCATGTACCCGCATTGTCTTCGTTATTAGATAGATAGATAGATAGATAGATAGATAGATAGATAGATAGATAGATAGATAGATGACAAAGAAGTAAGGAAAGAACAAAAGCAACAAGGATAGAAATCATAGTTTGCCATTGGCCTATCGATCGGGCTCAATTTGGTGGCGTACACACTATTTGGCGATAATCATGTCCTTAGAAAAGCATTTTGGCGAATTTATGAGTCAACAAGAATATAACTGTCTGAGAAGCATAATTCATGAGATGCTGCTTCGTCTATTACACATGTGCGAACCTCCAATGGAATGGTCTGGTTCTTGTCAAGGGGCTGAATGAGGAATATTGCTTCTTGCATCTCCTGCAAATGGCCTCATACACACAGGACAAGCAAGAGAAACCAGGAATATACAACCATGCATTTTTAAGCACAGGGAGTCAGCCATTTCCAGGCAAATGAGAATTTATAACTATCAAGAATAACTGTTCATCTTATTTGAAATTATACATTTGGTTGCATCACAAGGACATTAAATACAATTCCAAAATTTTAATTGAGTATTTTTGAATGAATACATTAGTAAGACTATCTGTTGATAAATGACATCAATAGATAAGTACAGAGAATAGAATAGAATATTTTATTGGCCTCAAAAAATGAGAGTGATTAGGTACACAGTTGAGTGTTTTCCGATAAGATAACCAGTGTGCTGTCGAAGTGCAAGGTGATAACCTCAGTACAATTTCTACTTCTCTAAACCAACTGTTGCTCAAGCAGTTTGAACAACATCTACCACAACAACAAACATCGAAAAGTTAAATTTAGCATCTTTGGTCAAAGGCTGGAGCCCTACAGGTGTCCCGTTGCGGCTGACCAAAAAGAGCATGCTGATGTTGTTGTCTGCAGTGGCGGTTACAAGGCCATACTGACTGAGATTGAAATTTAAAGAGCTAGGACTGGCGCTACATGTTGGGGCCGGAACTGTCATCTCTGATAACTCAGGTCTTTTTATTCCATGGAGTTCTCCAGCAGTCGATTAATAAGGCTGCTTTGTGTTCTCCACGATAGGAAACATTTAGACTGCAGCGTTCTTAACTGCATCCCATAAAACAACCATAAAAACGCGTTATCAATGGCCCAGCCCATAGAACAGCCTCTAAAGCTGGCCCAGTTTTTGTTGTGCTTTAATGGCTTCTACGTTTGACTGAGCTGCCACCAAAAGATCTTCCTTCAGCCCTCTGACAGTGCATCCAGGGTCAGCCAGGGTGACACTGTGCCCCCTAGTAATAATAGAAGTCTGTCAATCTAGATGGTTCCGCCAAGCCTAGGCCAATCATAATCCAGATGTGTGCTTTGTAAGGCAATAGACACTTGAGGGGCCATTAGAACTGGGCTATTAAGTACTTAGAGGAGAATCTAGGATGAAGATGCGACTTGTCATCTCGCATCCATTTATGATGCCAAACGTCAGGGCGTAAGTCATGTAAATTAGGAACACACAATGTATCACAAGTTGCGAATTAATATCAGAAGCGGCGAATCGGCCTCACAAATGACTCCGGCTGCTCTATCGTGATTAGAGATCTTTGTGCCCATTTACTAGATGGGAAACGCCAGCAACATCAATACCCAGCAATAGTAAAATGGTGCATAGGTCAGAGAAGGGCTGTTGCCCGATTAAGCATCCAAGCGATATATGCAAGTATTTGAGTCGGCTGTGGTGCGGTGGAAAATACAGCTGAAATATTGTTTCTAAAAGTAGCCGGCATAAGAGGAAAGGCATTTTGGTATTTGAGTGTAGGATGTGAGTGGAGGAGGGCAGAGTGGGAGTGTCAGCAGGGGTGAGTCGAGTTCACTTGATTTGCACAGTCCATTAAGCCAGGCACACCGGAGCACATTGAGGTACACCGTGGCACTTGGGTCAGCTGAGCAAGAGAGCGCGTGCGCCAACCGATAATGGCCGACACCCGGCGATATTAGGTAAAGAGAGGGAGATGCCCAAGATAGCTACAAGCCATCAGCGTTTGACATGCAGCCAAGCATCCTCAAAGAGGGGCAATCAAGCAGCTTCGCCGGCCTCAGTCTGCGGTGTGTCATGTAAGGTAGCTCCTATTGTATCAGCCAGATCAAAGAAGCCGCGAGCACCGAACCATGCAGTTAACCCCCAATTGAAAGCCAGCCAGGCTGAGCCAGCCCAAATTTCCCAAACTGGAGTACAAGATAGACAGGGGAGAGGCAACATGGTGTCACTGGCAAATGGGGGGAGGAGGAGGGACAAGTTATTTACACGAAATGGGGTCAATAAAGCTTGGCAGGGCAGAGCAAGCCTGCTTTCGCAATTTGCAGCTCTCTCACCACTGCAAATATGATTTGAAAATGATGGGCAACTAAGCACACAGAATCAAGCTTGACCAAGCCCAGCAAATGCTTGGCGGAGTAATACGTCCCTTGGGCAAGATGATACTCAGCAGACTGCGCTCCACACACGTTGTGCACACATTGAGTCCACAGAGCAGTGTAGACCGTCAGCGGAAAAACAGGCAGGCAAAACAAGGGACCTTGAGAGACTCCGTGGCACACAGCAGAACACAGCAAAACACAGAACACAGCGGCCCTTGAAAGAGCATGAGAAATAATTCAGCAACAGTAATACCACTTGCCTCCGCTTGCCTCTGCTTGCCTCGCACCCTGACCTTTTCCTAGGCAGCAATTACACGACTGGCTTATTCCTGCTTGCAGTCTTGTTTGTAGAAATAGCCCAGTGACAAGAATAAATGAATTCGTCCTTACATCATTCATAGCAAATCGAATGGCTCATTGTTTGGTGGGCTTTTCTTATTGACTTTCGTCCTCAAAGGGCCAGACTGATACTGGATGGTGCTTGCTTTTAAGACTGAAAAAATAACTGCCATGAGCACTAGCTTGAATATATAATCTTGCAGCTAACTCGGTTTTCTATCAGCTGCACCAAATGCTGTCCCTCTAATAGCACCATGAATGGCATCCCTTTGAAGTCTTCGCGGTAACATGAAATGAATTGGGATGAACTCGAACTGAAGGGTAAAATTTCAGATCGCAGGCCTCCTCAATATTAACCCCCAGTATGGAGTGTTAGGGAATATTGCTGGCTGCTTGGCTGTTGGCTAATGACAGAGGCAATCTCCCACAACCTGACAAAACCTGCACAGACCAGCATGAGCAGAGCATGAGCAGAGCAGAAGCAGAGCAGGGGGAGAGCAGGAGGCAGCAGTTCAGTAATATATCACAACATGAATTCCTGCATGCCAGAGCCATGCCAGAGCCATGAAGGCACATCACCCTAAATCAGAGAGGCGAATCAAGTTCGTGCAGGGCTCCAGCAAACACAATGGAAAGGATTGTGGCGATAAAGCAATTGGGTTTATGGAGCAGCTAGACAAGTTGCATGGCCGCGTTGGTCCACTGACCTTAATGGGATGAGGTGGTCACAGTCTGCCCCACGTGCTCTGCCCACTGGTCAAGGTGACAGACTAATATGATACTGCCAATCAGGGGATATGGCCATCACGTGCACCCCAGGGCTCTATGAAGGCAACAGCCAGTGTTGAAGTACATTATCAGAAAGGTACTCCATTTAGACAAAATGTATAAGCAGAATAATTCTATTCTTCATAAAACCATTCACGAATTCCTATGCCAACAGACTGTTGAAGAGTATTCATTAATTACAGCAACATATAGGAAGTTTTGTAACAACATCACAAAACAGCACAATAATACCACCACATGTTCATTGTTTTCTAATATCGAGAGCTGCTAAATGATACACCTACAAGCTGACTGCAGTCGACAGGAATTCCATTATTCTGACAAATATAGCCGCAAGGCAACAACCCTTGAAAGGGAGCCTTTTATGGTTAACAATATATACCCTCCCAAAGAAACGTCAGCCGCTATGAATCATTAGGTTTTCAAGAGATGATAAATTCATCAGCTGACTGCAGATTTCATAAGCTGTTAAAGAAGGAGCAGAGACTAGAGCACAAGGAATCCTGTGTGTAATCCCAAGATAACAAGTGAAAAAGAAAGAGAGATGAAACGGGCAGCGATGGGAGATGAGCCGATGAGCGAGAGGAAACAGACATCAAGCGGCGGGATCAGGGCGGACAAGAGATGGATATGAATGCAGCAGGAAGCAGGAGGGATGCTGAAGGGATGCTGAAGGGATGGGGATGCTCAGGCATGATAAGTAGCAGCTTTCATTAATAAGATCGCCAGGGCAACCAGTGACCTTCTTGTCAACTCGCCATCTCGAATAATCAAGACAAAACGACGAAAGACTGCGGCGACCGGGCCGCCCGGTAGCTACTTGGTCTTTCTAACAAGTCTCAAGTTACCAATCTCCTTCCTGCTTATTAATTGGAAATAGGCTTCCTATTGTGACAAACTCCCCTCTGATAAGGCTGACTTCATTCGTCAACATAGTGGCCCTTACGAGGCCTTGCCAGACCCGCATGTCATGGGCATGAGAGCAAGCCTAAACCTCTGCCTTCTCAAGTTGCAAGCCTGCCTTGCAGTACCTAGCTGAGCCTTGCTGTGCCTTGCTGTGCCTTCTGCCCTCTCTCCTCTGCTCGTGTGCTTCTCATTTGGCTGAAGAACTACTTCCTCCCCCACCTCTGCACCACTTCCGCTTCTAATTGCCATCTTTTAAATTTTGTAGGGACACTTGTTGCAGCGACATCTCGTGATAAATACTGTCAGTAAAAACTGCAGCTTTGAGCTGAGTCGCCTGCAGTTTCATACATGTATGCCTCTCTCTCTCCTTCTGTGTAGTTCTACCAGTACATTGTGGTTGGCCCAAGTGTTTAACAACACAACATGTGCTTCACTTGCATTGAATATGCTGTACTCTACACTGCAGCTTCGTTGATGGCTCTTTGTGAAAAATGTGCAATTAGTGAATTCCCTAACGATGACAGTGGCATGGATGACCTTCTGGTGCAGCTGCTGATGATGTGAGGAGGAGGAGGAGGCTGATGATGATGCAGATGCTACTGATGTTACTGCAGTTGTTGTTGCTGTCCAGCAGCAGTAGCCAGATGCTGCACAGTTACCATTACTCTTGTAGTGGAGACCTCATCAAAGACTTTATGACTCATAGGTCACAGAACACTGTTTTATGACCTCACACCTCCTGCTCAGCCTGCAGCCCCTCCGCGCCTCTTATTATCGCCCGCCCAGAGCACGGGTTATTACCAGAATCAACAGAGCCGGGATATCCCGGCAAATTGGTCGTCTAAATTCCACCACAAATAAAGGCATCCTTGTAATCTTGCTGCAAATTAAAAAGATTATGAGAAAATTCTACTGGCATATTAGCTGCATTTGGAATTATGAGGCAGACAACACAGCCACATCCACCTGAGTGATTTATCATTGAAATGAGAGATGAGGTCTCCGCAGTCAATTCCGCTTTGGTGGAGAGAGCGAAACCTAAGTTGGTTTTTTGAAAGGACGGAAGGCGGTTGGAGGAGAGGGAGAAAGAGAGGAGAGGGGACTGTCACATAACAACCGGCATAACCCGAACCATGCCTGGCATTGCCTGCAGCCAGCCCTGCTCATGAAACATTCATGAAACCAAGTGTACGTTGAAAAATCCTTGATTTATGGCAGCAGCCCAGGGAACAGTGGAGGTGAACCTGTGCACTTGCTACCCCAGGGCGGAGGGGGTTGGCAGCCCGCTATCATCTTGCTGTGGGAGCTACTGCTGCCGTTTCAGGTTGTTGGTCCTTCTGAATCTGATGCTGTTGAAATCCTCAATGCTGTTGATGCTGTTGACTTTGTTGATAATGATGCTGTTCACTGTTGATTCTTCTGATGGTAAGGACTAATATAACGCTGAGCCGCTGACGTTAGCCCGGCTTCTGATGGCGCTTTGGCGGTCCCATCGACGACTCCGGTGGTGCCATACGAGAACCTGATGCAGCCCTGCTGTTGGCGGTGACCTTGCCTTGGACCATGAACCCCCGCACCCCTCCTGCATGTTCCTCCGCCGACCAACATCAAATATTCACATGCTTCAATTAAAATCGATTGGAGGAGCCAGCGATGAGGCTATCAGAGACTTGATAGGGCCTTGATATGCCTTGATATGGAGGGGTGCAGGGTGCACCCTTACTGGGGTCAGGGGTCAGCAGCAAACAAGAAGCACAGCCTCAACCAGCCAGCCTCAATTGCTCACAATATAACAGATGGAAACGCCTCTCTCTCCTTAATGTGCCACATTGTGCCTGTGCATCCACTATGTGCCAACTCCTGCTGCTGCTTGTGCCCATGACATGGAACACCAGCTCAACTGGTGCAAACACTGTCAGACATACCGCACAAGCTGTTGTATCCATCTTCTCCCTGACTAAATTTAGCCACACAATGACAACAGTCCTATACCATGGCAAGAAAAAAGTTCAGTCAAGCAAACATCTATACTCTTGTTCTCACAATCCCTCATGCATCCGGATAAAAATAATCGTTGTCAAAATACGATGTGTTCACAAAGTTCTATTTCCGGCATATCTGGCTTGTAAGAATAAAATAGTTAAACTAAAGACACTGCATCAGCTCTTCTATTCTTTTTCTTCCAATCACAAAGCTTCATTTAACAATGTCATCATGAATGGAATACCTCTTATCCGCAGCTTACCAGATGATCGAAATCTCCAACCCACAACCTACAAAGCGCCCTTCTGTCAGCGTTATCATCATCATCTCATCTAAATTCAAGGACCAGATCCTAGCCACGAAATTAGGGCTCCCCAAATTAGGGCGCATCTTGAATGCCCATCTGCTTGACTTCCATGTTACGGTTCAGCCTATGAATGTATTAGATGCCCCGCAAGATATGAAGCAATTGAACCCGTGTTACAATACTTGTAAAGTACACTGCATTTCCATAAATTTTAATCATCTCTCAAAGGCAGTTTGCATTTAATTGCCAGGAAGAATTCATTCTGGTCCACAACAGAACGGGAGCTGTGTCGGTATCAGAGGGAAACTGGCGGCTCCCCCTGGAGGCGAACACATAATAGAAACGTTAATGCTCCCTGATTACATCATGACGTTTCAATTGCCACGCCGCCATATAACTGCTGGATATGTTTTGACTGCCGCAAAAACTGGTTTCTGCCCAACTCACGCTGCGCCGCGTTTTATAGCGGAATATTTGGGCATGAAGCCATTGCGCAGATGAATGTGTTATTCACCGTCTATCAGAGGAAGGCAATGTGAGATGAATGTGAAAAGGGCAATCAATTTACACATCGCCGGGACACTTAGCCCGCCGTGTCCTGCAACCCTAATTCGCAGCTATTACACAAAGTAATTCCATAGGAATCCATTACGTTTTATGTGAAAACATGATGAACACTGGCTCATTAGAGGCAAAGTGAATTCCCAATCATCGCTTCATTATTTCTAAGTGATAGATGGTTAGCAACAAGTGGCGACGTGGCCCTTTTGGGGAGCGCGGCCGTCGGAGTGAGCGGCCCATCCGCAGCCCATCCATAGCATATTGCTTTCTGTGTTTGTCACTTCCCCACCTCGACTCAATCACTCATGGGCGCTTTATCAGTCCGGTCTGATCTAATTGTGCACACTAAGGCAATTAGCCAGATGGATTTTTGCATTCAGGGAGTATTAGGCTGGCGGAGGGCTACTTCTGGGGGAGTGGCGGAGTGCTCCTATGAGACAGAACAAGCCCTAACTTAAGATGGTCATATGAGGTCCCCTTGCCATACTCATATCGTACAGGCAGCCAGCACACGCCCTGCTGTACCTCACAAAGGCAGAAACTTCAGCAGTGGCTCAGCAGCACTACCTCAGCACAGACACAAAGGGGTCAGGGGTCATAGACACTTGGTGGGGTTACACCCCTTCCGGTTGGTATCTGCTCCCTGGCTCCCCCTGGTGATGCGATTATCCTTTGAAATGTCCTGCGATCATCTCAGCTTTATGAATGTTGTGTGGTGGGCAGAGATAAGAAGTTGGCAGGAAATGAGTTCCCCCTCATTGTGACCTTGGGCCTCTTCAATGACCTTGAACTCTTCCCATCCCCAAGGTCATGCCACTTGACGATAAGAGCTTTTCAATTATTCTCTACATTACAAGATATTTCCCTGAATTATGTGGCCCTCAGGCGATGCCGCTGACTTAATGTCCTCAAATCCAATGAGCCTCCGCAACAAATTGATCACTCAAGGTCATCCACGTCCATATTGCACGCCACCTTGTGGATAAAGTCAACACTCTCATGACTAATCTGCAACATACTTTGTACTTAGGAACATTAAGAAAAGATCGAAAGAAAGGATATATCGTCTCATTGTCAATTTGAGTGCAATCACTGAGAAGTGGTTCGGGGACAAACAGCTTTCGTTGTGAGACAAAATCCAGAAGTAGGTTAACTTGCAACAACACGCTTTTATGCCAAACATGGCAGCAGAATTTGGATATTGCCTTATGGGGCAAAGAAGAAGGCCTTCTCTTAAAAAGCCTGCTACAAGATTGGCTATCTGGTGACAGTCTAACAACTTCCCAATGTCAGAAAAACGAACAATTAAATTTTACATAAAAAAAAATATATTAATTTGTCCTGAGAGCTGCAAAATCTTCATTCCTTTTCTCCACCCAGTTCAGCAGCTGCACACAGAGCACGTGCGGAAAGGTGCTCAACCATAAAAGCGATAGCAGTGACACCTGTGGAATTTGCAGCGCCAAAGTATCGAAATATCAGCGGACAAGCAGCAGCTTACGGAAGCCCAGAGGAACAATGTGTTGTTGTTTAACAAAGTTTCTGAATGACTTGCTACGTTGAATCAGTTCCATTGTCGAAATAACTTTATCAAAAGTATTCTTCAAAAGTCCTCTGCAACTTATTTGGAAATTTAAAGGACTCGATGTTGAAAGTTCAAAACCATCCTGCATTTTCTAGGTCAGACTGGTCAGTTTTTGAAACATACAACTGGGCTACCATTGAAACTACACGCAAATCTAAAGAAGTTCCAGTTTATGTAATCTGCCATGTCAGAAGGGAGTTGCTTGTGACAAAGTCTCTCATACCAGGACTATTTCGTTGGAAGCTCTACGGGCAGATGATATTTCATCGGAAGCTTTGTCCACCTGCCACAAGTTCTGTTGCCTGAAAGCAATATTTTTGGTTCCAAAATATCTGGGAGAGGGCGCTCCCTGATAGCTGTTCCTGTGCTCTTACAATTTATATTTAGCGCCCTATTACGAATACATGTACATTCCACAAATTAACAATCCGAAAAGTGTCCAAATAGTGTCCCAGCATGATTTGGAATAGCATGTAAAGAATAACATCAAAGAAATAGCTGTTTCGAAGTATGACAAGGTTTCTTACATAGCATATTTGAACTTTGGAAAGGTAGAGCAAAAGATGCGGCATAGTTACACTGTTTTGATATTCAGCGAGGGATATTGGCAAAGCATGCTTACTTGGGTTATGCTGTAGTGGTGGTAGTGCTGCAGCGAAGTGCCCTCTGAAGCATAATACATGCAAAATTTGTGTATTGAGTAATTTGCCGCTCACAAAATCGACCTATTCATCGATTTAAATTTGGGGAAAAATAAAAGTTAAGCAATGTTTTAGGTCGGCATGTTCACCACAATGATTTTTCATTATGTATATATGACTTGTGTCTGAAGGTTCGGTTGAGGATTGCCATGCCTCGCTTACCGCTGTATAAAAATGGACAAAAGACGCTCTTGTGTGAACCATTCGTGAAAAAATATTATATGTTTGACTTGGCCTGAATTGAAACGTGTAAATTAATTTATACTTGTCCTTCCAAGGTTTAATATTAAAAGTATTGAACTTCAACTCGGGGAATAAAAGTGAATGAAAATAAAATTTATTGATATTTTGAAAAACAAAGATCATACCAAAACCCAGAAAGCATGCAGCTGAAAGTAATCACTTCATTGGATTGACGTAGCAATCAAGTTTGCTAGAATTCTAACCACACAATTATTAGCCGCATCATTTTGTGACTAATCCTTAAGAGGGTCCCAAAAACAACCCATCGGTCAAAGACCAAGGAATGAGGTACATGCAGAATTGTATAGGATCACCTTCTCATTTCACGCTCAATTGCCTGTCAAAGATGCCATTAATAAAACTGTAAATGTACCAATGCTGTTTGGCAGTGCAAGCATAACACCCTGTTTCACTGGGTCAAGGGGCAGGTCAGACCAGGACTACTTTCTTTCCCTCCTCCCACCCTGACCTGAGTCTGACATGGAATTTGACATCAGCATGACATGAGACCTGGCATTGGACCTGCCATTAGACGAGGCGATTGTCCCCCAATAACTTTTCTCATTTTCTAGATAAATTACCCAAACATGAGCCATTGTATTGCAACAGCACATTGCACCTTTTGTGATTAGTCCGTTTCTGCAATGGCCCTAAGAGTGGCTTGAGACTCCTGTCTGATGGTTGTGTGAATGCTTTAGTGACTTTTGCCAGAAGAATGAATTGCATTCATCAAAGTTGCACCTTGTTTGACGCCAAGTGTCAATCATCATAACACAAGTGTCAAAGGGCCTGCTTCATCCTACATTATTGATGTAGTCCACCCCTCAAACTATAAGTTCTTATACCAAATGTGCATATTCAGGCAATGTCAGCTCCATGCATCTACTGCCCATTTCAGCATGCTCATATACACCAGGCCTCTCATAGCCTTAATTTCCTCACATTTCAAACATAGGACCTACAGTCCTACACATAATAATAGAGATACATGGGAAGACCAGTACTGTTTTCAAATGAGTTTACACGTTTACTTCATTGAATTCTGGTTTTGTGTTATAGTTTCAAACATAGTGGAAAATTCAGAGTAGGCTTTTAGGAACACTAATAGACAGCTATGTCATTGCATTGTTAGTAATGAGCTAGATTCAGACCAACTTTGATGTGCTAATTATTTCCTGGGGCATTGGAAATTTCGGTTGAATTTTCTGTTGTTTAAACAAAGGGAAATAAAAGCACACACAAAAATGGCTATAAATAATACTCATTAAATTAAAGCTTGTCACCGTCACATTTTTGCCTGTGGAATTTTCGGGCTTTCATGATTGTCTTTTGTTTTTCCTTCCCCAATGCATTTTCCTTTATTAGGTAATCAACTGGCTACCCTTCCCCCCTCCCCCACCATGTATCAACTCATTAAATAACCCATGCAACGTGGTTCTTATCTATTCTAAGCCAATGCGAGCTCTTGATAACAATGAATTCAATTTTCCAATCCTTCATTTTTTTGTCCATGTGCTGTGATGTCCCCTCTGTGGACCTCTGCAATTTAACTCACGATGTTTCGGCTCCAGTAAAATGCCCGAAACGTCCACTTTTTAAACACGGCTTCATTAAAAACTCCATCAACTTCATGCTGGCTGAATATCATCATATAGCCTATTTTAAAATAGATGAAGCTTCGTGAAAAATAAAACACAATAGGAACAATGCACCATGGTCATGAATTGTGCAAGTTTAAAAGTACTGAAACACGGACAGGGTTTAGATATTTACCAATAAGCTGGTCCATTTGGACACCAAGTACTTATTCTGATAATGCCTTTAAAGTACTAAATGCATTACAGTAGGCCTACTTACAATCTCACCAGTGTGGCTCTGTTTCTGTCATCCATAGCATTATAACGAGGTTTTACTTACAACTCTAGCCGCAACAGCTATAACACATGAATTTGAAATGGCTAAGTTATGGCTTTCTTATCTTTTAAACGTTCCTTACCTTAGTAACCTACCAGTTACCTACCAGGTATAAATAAATTCCGTATAATATTCAATATTCAATCATTAAATTATTCTTATGCATAAAGAGCAATCCTCTCTTATCTTGTTATTCCGTCAATTTCTTTCATGACTGTAGTTATAAATACACGCGAATAGTTTACCAAATGGTTTCCTACTAGAGAGGATGCCCTCCTCGGGATCCTTACAGAATACACTATTTTAAAATGTGTTATTCATGCAGTGTCATTATACAATGCAACTTTTTTTTCTCCCATTTTGCTCTCAAAGCGCTATAAATGTATTCTTCAGTGAATTATGTGAGGCAGCTGCAGAGTTTTTCTTCCAACTAATCTGGCTGAGCAACAGTCTGCTGGTCCAGACTACACAATCAGTGAAGTGGCCGGGCATCACTCTTGCGTTTTTATTTTAAGACTAACTTGTATCCTCAGCCTCCATCACGGCTGCTATCTCAACATGTGACGTCACTCTTTATAGCTTTCCAAATCGAGGCTAGAACAAGCTAAAATGGGGCTGCTGTTGGTTTTTTCATCTTAAAAAGTTATAATTTTGTCAAAAGATAGATAGATAGATAGATAGATAGATAGATAGATAGATAGATAGATAGATAGATAGATAGATAGATAGATATGGTAAGTGCAGCCCTCTAAGCCCAGTTCTGGGCTCTCACGAGGGTTGATTGATGAGATGGAAGAGAGAGCGGGAGTCCTCAACATGTTACACATTTACCCCATGTGAGGGATCTTTTACTTGCCCAGCACAGACACTGATACAAGGGGCCGCCAATTACACGTCTCATCTGAACGACATCCAGCTGGGATTTTGCTCATAAAGGTCCACTGAAAATTTTAAAACCCATGCAGGCAAAGACCTTCACTGGAGCAGGTGGGAACCTTAACCACTACACCACCCAGTTGCAAAATAAGGCACAGTGCATGTGTAGAAGTCAACCATGTACAATGTATGTAGCACAATAACAATGGAACTTTCGGAATGAATTGTATCATTGCATGACCACTGTGCAAGAGGCATGCTGATTGGACAGAATCAGTCACACGATGACATCACAAAACCTTGTATTGCATGGTTAGAGAGCAATATGAGTTTCCACTCCTGCAATAGGACAGGCAGCAGCAGCAGAGCAAGTTACAAATTTATATGTTTTGCGTTCTTATTATGTTGTGGCAGAAAAAATTGTTTTCTTCTTCTTCTTCTAAAAGAAGTTTCTTGTAAAATAATCTAACAACTTAATCAGAACAGTAGGCCTATGATTGCCAAAAAATCCAATTCAGCTATCAGTGGGTAAGCGTAAACAAATCTTGATCCAGACTGTGGTTCGTGTACAAGGGAGCACCCGTTTCTTTATTGTGAGAAAAATATGTGAGCTGGAGGTGGAATGAATAAATTGATAAATAGAGAGATATGAAAAGTGCAGCCCTCTAAGCCCAGTTCTGGGAGCTCACGAGGTTGATTGGTGAGACAGGAGATAGATAGATAGATAGATAGATATGGTAAGCGCAGCCCTCTAAGCCCAGTTCTCGGCGCTCATGAGGGTTGATTGATGAGATGGGAAAAAGAGTGGGAGTCCACAACATGATACACATTTACCCCATGTGAGGCATCTTTTACTTGCCCAGAACAGACACTGATGTATACAAGGGTTTGCCAATTTAACGTCTCATCCGAACGACTTCTAGCTGGGATTTTGCTTATGAAGTTCAGGTTTCGAACCCGGGGTTTGAAACTTTGAACTCATGCAGGCAAATACCTTCAACAGAGCAGGTTGGAACTTCAACTACTCGGTCACCGAGCTGCATGCAGTCTGGTTCCACGCTGATCTTGACCACTGCTACCATAAGTCTGATAAAGGCCGATTTATTATATCCATACACCGTTCAATGGATGTTGTAGGCCAACCCATTACCGTCTCTGCTTTTCCTAATATTCAGCACACTACTTTCTGTGAATTTCTGCGAATTTTCTTTCTTGATAAATGTGGAGTCTTTCTGCTTGGATTAAATGAAATCTCTTCGTCAGAAAGAGCAAACACAAGAACAGGACTATGGCAAGCCTCTAGTTTCCTTCTGTTGACTTTATTGATTGAGTGGTCTAATGCTGGCAAGGGTAACTGACATTTGCCAACTACCAAGCACAGCATTCTAATCTCAAGCAAGAAAAATGCCACAAATAGTCAAATTACGAGGGGCGTTCAGAAAGTTCGAGGCTTTTTTTTATATGGATACTTATTTTCAATCTAGAATTATGAATTTTTCACAGGATAAAATTCAGCATATTTGGAATGGATTTCCAAAAATTTGGACAATTTGGACATTTTTAAGTCATTCTGTGGTTGCCATGGAAACTGAAAGTTCAGCTTCTTGGGGCAGGTAATACTGAAACCAAGAATTCCAAGAAATTGTGACAGTGAGAGACTTCTCTCTCTCTCTTGTATTAGTGAGATTGACAATATTTGACACAAGAAATATGGTATTAGCTTCTAAATATACTTTAAGCACACCAAATGTGTGTATTATTACACTGAATTCATGTAGGAAAGCACTCCTGCATGCCAGATTTAGCGACGGCATTTCAGGAGGCAAAGGTGTGTTTCCCTGACTACATAAGGACTGGTGAAAGCATGGATTCACTAGTATGAACAAAATACCAAAATGGATAGCATTATCCATCCTAGCTATTCCTGTGACATGTTGCGTTACATAAGTCCCGGTTTTTCCCTTACTTTAGTCCATGTAGGCTATAGTTTCAGGTACTGGAGGAGAAAAGGCTTTGGATGACCAAAATTCTTTCACAGAATTTTGTTTGGAGGACTTCAAGGAACATTTACTTCAATGGGTCACGTGTATGAATCAATGCTTTTGGTGAGCTTGGGAGTATTTTTTATGGCTAATATTATATTTCTTGTGTCAAATATTGTCAATCTCACTAATGCAAGTGATAGAGAGAGGTCGCTCTCAGCCACAATTCATTGGCTTTAGTGGTTTCAGTATTATCTGCCCCAAGAAGCTCAACTTTCAGTTTCCATGGCAACCACTGAATGACTTAAAAATGTCCAAATTGTCCAAAAGTTTGGAAATCCATTCCAAATATGCTGAATTTTATCCTGTGAAAAATTCATAGTTCTAGATCGAAAATAAGTGTCCAAATAAAAAAAAGCCTCGAACTTTCTGAACGCCCCTCGTAACCAGACTGTTAGTAGCAGAGGCACTGAAAAAAAATCCACAAATAGTCCAAGAAGCAAGAACTTGTACCTAGGGCTGCATTAACAACAGCAAATCTATAGGACTGGAGTCTGAGATCAGATAAAAATACATGTTGTCTGATTACAAGCTTTAGAATGATGCATCATGCAAATCATGAGCCATTCAAACTGCAAATGGTAAACAAATGAAATGACTCTTTTTCAATATTATTTCTCTTTTTGTTTCTCTCAGATATGTATGGGTTACACACTGTGTTTGAGTTGTTTAACTAACATTTCAGTTGATTACACAGTCCGCGGTTGTATAAAATTTCAGTTGGTTATACCGCCCACGGGTATAAAACATTTCGGTTGGTTATACATCCTTTAGGCGTGTAACATTTTAGTAGGTTATACTGCCCTTTGGTAACATTTCAGTTGGTTATACAGCCTTTGGGTGTATAACATTTCAGTTGGTTATACAGCCTTTGGGTGTATAACATTTCAGTTGGTTATTCAGCCTTTGGGTGTATAACATTTCAGTTGGTTATACAGCCTTTGGGTGTTTAACATTCCAGTTGGTTATTCAGCCTATGGGTGTATAACACTTCAGTTGGTTATTCAGCCTTTGGACGTATAACATTTCAGTCGGTTATTCAGCCTTCGGGTGTATAACATTTCAGTGAGTTATATTGCTTTCAAATGTATAACATTTCAGTTGGTCATACCATCCTGGGAGGTATTACCAACTGGAATGTTAGTTTTGCACAGGAAAACAAAGTTTTCCTTATAAATGTTCTTCTTTTAAAAATACTGCATCATTAGAACCATGGCCTGAAGCATCCATTTATTCTTAGTTAACGCAGCATTCAAATACAAATTGCCTTTTATTCACAAGTGCGCTTCTTGGAGAATGTCTTTCATTTTGTCAACTTACAATTTTCCTTAAATCCCTCAACTTTTAAAGTCCTTTTTCGTGATTTTGAGAATACGAATTTTTCTCTTTTAAAATATTTTTTCTTGGAAAATGTATCTATTTCTTCTCTCGTTTGGAGCTAAATTGTGCACCCCTTTCCATCTCTGCAGCTGAATATAACAGGGAAGCTGTGGGATAATTTTGACTGGCAATTCGAGGAAATTGCTGGATGTAACTGTGCAACGTGTGCATATTCACAAAGTTTACAAATGGAAATGAAAGGCCAGGGTTGCATTCAGATGGGAATTGGTTGAGGATTGGTTGTTAAAAAGAAATGGTTTCATTGATGCACAACCTCACATAGGCCAACAGTCATATTAAACCTTACCCAATTGCGAATTTCAAAAACTATTCAAAACAAAACTAAGTCCCCCTTTAGGAAAACTTGAATATCTCAAAGACATCTTTCCGATTTCTAAGACGATTAGTATTTGTAGCCTTATTCCTTCATTAGCGTCTGAGCCAGCAGACCCTCAGTGCACCTACCATCCTTTTCAAAAAATTGAAGTTTTGGCTTGTCCAAGCATTTTTATTACAGAAATTGGTCAAACCCCACTCAAATTATTTCTCATGTCATCCAAGGAACCTAAAGGTAAAATGTTACAAAAGAACTCTTCAGTTGTCTACTAAATATGACTGAGAAACAAATTTTCTCCGGTCACCTTGCTTTCCTTTATATATTTACTTCTTTGCTAACCGTATAACTATACATATCTGCAAATATCGCTTTGTACATCATCTGTCAATATATGCCGTTATTTTTCAATGGACATTTCTATCAATCTATACCATTGTTTTTCAATGGACATTTCTATCTATTTCCATTGAAGTATGTTAATTTATACATAAAATTTAAAATTCAAAAGAAGTGCTATGGTCTCACAGCGCCGCATCGCGAGAACAAGCAAAACTGACAACGACAGTG
This sequence comes from Platynereis dumerilii, assembly GCA_026936325.1. NCBI lineage: Eukaryota > Metazoa > Annelida > Polychaeta > Phyllodocida > Nereididae > Platynereis > Platynereis dumerilii. The sequence continues at coordinate 167,185,377 of JAPTHN010000001.1, forward strand.
CTCAGCGCCACCTGATGGATGAGTCATTAAGGATTGACCGACTTTGACAAACAACTTCTGGCTGCTGCAATTAATCCTGTCTGTCGGGCTCAATGGCATTTAAGGTAGGGAGAAAAAAAAGGAGGGAAAATGGAGCAGTGGGTTTGCCGCAGACCTGTGGCCTCCACAAAGTGGACAGCGGTGAAATGAAACTAGGAAGATTGAAAGGTAAATTCACTTGGAGCTATCCATAAACCTCGGTCAGAGGAAAATGTCACGTTTAGACAGAGAAACAATTGGCCCCCTAAATTGCTGCAGCTCTCTAAACAATGCCTCCAATTAAAGGCAGCATGTCTATTTGTTTTATGGGGCTGTGACAAGGATTCCATCCTGCCTCTGTGCTGTCGGTCATTTCTCAAACACTCCCTCTTTCGTGTCTAGTTTGCAAGACGGATGAAACGCAAACATGCAATTAAAGTGAATTAATCAGCCCACTGGGCACCTCCGCTGACTAATAAGGCTGCGCTGGACAGCGTGCACCTCGCTTTTTATTAAACCCCATAAAACAATACCAGGTAAAATGCATCATTCTCCCCAACCCCCTCTCCCCCCTATTCTACAGCAGTCTGGGTTGGCTTATCTGGCTGCATGGTGCTATTGCTCTCAAGTTAAAAGTCATTCAAACAGGTTCCTACTAAAAGATAAATTAAAGTGTCAAGGTAAATATTTTTTCTTTCCTAGTTCTTAGTCTTCGCAAAATGAATCAACATTAAAGAAAGCTGCTCCCTAACATAGACTAGTGAATGTGATATGGCTATATCTAGGCCTATGCTCATTTCATCCCAAGTCAATGAAAACCAACATACCTTTCACAAGTTCAATCCTTTCAAGAGAGGCAGTATTTAGAAATTAAGAACCAATTAAGGACTGGTTAATTACAAGTTGCACAATACTCACTTTTTTGTGCTATATTAAGGTAACCGCAACCAGATGATTGGGCTCAATTGTGTACAATTGTAGGCTACATTGACAGGTCATCTGACAAGAACTCGAAACTGTAAATATGTGATGACATTGAATTCTACTGACTTCAATCTTCCAAGGCGGGTATTAGTGGATTTTAACACATAACATGGAAGTATATAACCTAAAGCACTGATCAGAAAACTGTACAATTCACTGATGGTCTGCATAGCCTTCTGCTCAACACTAGATGTCACTCCAATACAATCACCCAATGCAGCCAGCGACATCTAACGATTTCCTTGTATAACTGGCAGAGAAAGATCCTATTTTCCTTTAAGTTTTACCATAAGAACAGAAAAAATAAATAGAGTATGTTTGCGAAAAAAAAAATGTCCAAAAACACGATGACAATGTATCAAAAATTGTTCACGTTGCCTCGAACACTGCAGGAACTGAAGAACTGAAGCAGATAGTCCAATCCCAGGTCTAGCAGACTAGCAGGCTCAGAAGAGAATGGTCATGTGGACTTTACCCCTGACAATGTTGCTAAAATAAGCTTTAAAACAATCCTAATAATCTTCCTTATGTGACAAACTACGTGCGTGGCGTCTGGTATAGATTCATGTGACGTAGGTCTATGTAGATCAGCAGAGCAGAGCTCAGTATCCATCCAACCTTTCCTTGTGCAATTGCTGCGTCAATGACGCAGCACGCTCTGGAGGCCTTAATATCGGGTGCAGCACCTTCTTACTGGTACCAATGTTTAGGAAATTTAATTTCCTACATTTTGAGCTAAATTTCGTCTCTGTACGACAATTCGTTCTATGTCAAAAGTGCGTCCGAAGCACACGAAGTCAATGCCCGAACTTTTGTTGACATGTTCTTTTTCCTGTCATTTCTCAAAAAATCAGCCTGATAAAAATATTTCAAGCATTCAACAAATTTTCTTATGGTAAAATCTATTTGTTTCGATTTTTTCAAGATTTTTTAAAGTTGTATTAAATCACCCCAAAACCATGCCCTGAAGATTCTGTTATTTCACCAAAAGAAAGATGGCGATGGTCCAGACCTGAGTATCCAGACCTAAGATCTACGTATAGATATTCAAGATTCGTCATTTTACTTGTGGGTTTTTAAAAGATGAAAAATGATCTTCCTCAAATGAATTCTGTGGTTTATTACAAGGACCGCGAAGGACGAATCGTCCTACTTCAATTGTAAAGTATTTGGTTGACATTTCTTTAATATCTAATATCTTAAAACGACTATAAATATACATAATATGGCCCTATATTCGAATATATTTATAGAAATATTTGATGGTGAGGAGTCCAATATAGTTTTTCTGAGTCAAATTATACTCTATATTGGACGATTTACCATCTAATATTTGTTATATTTGAAGTTGAAGTTCTGAGTGAAGGTGATGGTGACGGTGAGTTGGAGTGAGACCATAAAATAAAATATAAGCCACAAAACCATAGGTTTAACCATTCACTTAATGTTGTAGTCCTGATCAATACGCAACTTTTGACACCATTAGTGTTTTCCTCTGTCTTTAATTGATGTGCAATTAATCTTTTACTAAAAGTGAAAAACAAGAAAAAAATTCTAGCTGTTGCTGCAGCAATGCACAGCAGAAGGTGCTTCCTCCCAGGTCCTGCCTCACTGCCCTATGATATGGCAATAAAACTCCTCACTGCCCAATATAACTTCTCACTGCCCAATATAACTTCTCACTGCCCAATATAACTTTTCGCTGCCCCATATATAACTTTTTCGTTGCCTAATATAGCGGTAGTGGTGGACAGATAAGCGGTTATGATTGGCTGATGCGATCCAAGTGGAGAATGCAAAACAAATATTTGATGGTGAAGAGTCCAATATAGAGTATAAAATTAATACATGAAGAAAAGCTATATTGGACGAGGCATTTGAGCTGAGTCCATTGCAATATACTTGTACTGAGTCCAACTGTTGTCCTATTAGGCCTACTCAAAACAAAATTTAGTTCGAAGAAGGTATTGTAATCACTTTGGTTCAAATGTTGTCCGTCTGTCAGGCACTGTCTGATTTGAACTTGACTTATTCAATATCAAAGTTGTTTTAATACACTCATTTTTTGTTGTGTATTTCAATAGGAAATTGAAAAAGTTAAATGCATAATTTGATTGGTTTCAATTGATATCAAAGGATTTTTTTAATCTAGTGTGGATGCAGAGCTGCTATTCTGTGCATTAAAGACCAAAGACAAAAACTGTGGTTTTTTTTTTTCAAAGGCTTGAAATTTCAGAACTATATGTATGCTTATGAAAATCAAGTCTTGAAAGATATTTTGTCAGACACAACCCAATATTAGAACATTCCAACTGCATTATGCAACCTGCGGGTTCTTGTTGTTCTTACAGCGTCCCACTGACACTTGATTTATAGATTTAAAACATTTTTTTTTTAGCAATTTATTTTCCAAACCAAGAATCACTTTTTAAAAATAAATTTATCGTCTTAAGAAATGCAACGCATTTTCACCACTCCCACCCTATACAGGAAGTACATGTGAAAAAGCAAGGGGGTTTTTAAGGGTTTTTAATAATGATTCAAGAAGTTCCCTTACTAAATTTCAGTTTCAAATTCACTTAACCATGGAGCTAACAATATATTGGTCATTTCATGGGTTAACCATGCTCGTCTGACAGAAATGGAGGAAGCTAAATTCGACACATTTCTGCTTGAGTTGCGAGGCGTTTTGGTCAGGTGCCTCTGAATATAGTGTCACACAGCGAGCTTGAACAAACTTTGGGGTTAAAAAAATTGACCAAGAAAACGATTAGCGCAATGATGTAGAAGAAGGTCAGACGAACATTTTGATGTATCAAATGAAAAAATCTGTTGGGAATTTTTTGAGATATTTGAGTTTTAGATTTTTTATTTATCACACCCTATTCTTAGCATGTAATCTCCACGAAAAAGTGATCGAAACTGTCCATTTTTCCTGTTTGGTAATATCTAAGATAAAAGTTATTATTCAGAAGTTAAAATATGCAGTCATTGTCTCTGCAGATAGTATGTAGGCCTATCACTTCATCCAGACTGATAGGGTGCGATAAACCTGTAACAGCTAACATTTCTGGCTAAAGGCCTGAGAAAATGTTTGCAATACCAGGTTGTGTTAGTAACATAATTCTGGTAAATGATTTAAGCAAATTTGGTCTCATCATCTCATTGTAACAGGCTTGTTGAGTTTTTTGTTCATTTCATCTTAAATTTTGCCCCCATGAAACAATCATTTCATAACAATGTAAAAGGATAGACAAAGTGGAGTAAATTATCAGACAATGCATGCATAGAATGTTTGTAAGTATCTGCTTCACCATGAAGTTGAATCCCCTGATATTACGTGAAAAGTCTTTGCAATTGGTCAAAAAGACAAAAATAAGATTAAAAGCTATAAATTAACAGTAATATTCATGCTTAATGTATTTTGAGTACTTAAAATGGATGTTGGGTGTTTAATATTGACGTAGGTTATCTGGCATCCAAAATCAACCAATCTTTAATTGTATAGAACAACAAAAATAGCATAAATTCAGTAAATTATGTGAAAATGTAGTTAATACAAACATGTACAACTATCGCACATTAAGACTGCAATGTCAAAGTATTTTACTCCACACTTAAATAAATGCTTCTAAACATTCTATTTATGCGTTTTCTGATGATTCACTCAACATTGGCTACACTTTACAAGGTTGCAAAAGTACTTGTTTCACAGTGTTGAAATTTCTTAAAAAACACATAAAAATCTAAGTAATACACCATAGAGTTCAAAAGTGAAGTAGATTTTACTACAATTATTCAGCAGAATGATGAAACTGAGGACGAGCTGGCAAATAAACATATTTTATAAATTTTCTGAGAAATGTTTACTGTTACAGGTTTATCACACTCTGTCAGTCTGAATGAGGTGGTATGTACTTGCTCTTGTGGCAATGACTGCATATTTTTACTTCTGAATAATAACTTTTATCTTAGATATTACCTCACAGGAAAAATGGGCAGTTTTGATCATTTTTAGATGGAGATTCCATGCTAACAATAGGGTGTGATAAATAAAAAGTTTAAAACTCAAATATCTCAAAAAATTCCCAACAGATTTTTTCGTTTGATACATCAAAATGTTCGTCTGATCTTCCTCTACATCACTGCGCTAATCGTTTTCTTGGTCAATTTTTTTAACCCCAAAGTTTGTTCAAGCTCGCTGTGGTCACAAGTTGCTCAAGGACGAGCTTGGCCAAAGAAAAAAGATTTTCATAAACTATTTTTATATGTTTCTGTGACTCAAAACTTGTGAAAAAAAAATGAGAAAAAGAAGCCCCACTCTTTCTGCTATCCCAACCCCCAAGGTTGGTAACTTGCTGTGATGAGAGAAGTAAAGCCAGATACATTTTATGACCAAAATAAAGAAGCATATGACATAAAAAAGTGAAGAATTGGAATAAAATTTACATAAGGGGGCGACCATTTTAACTGGGGGGGGGGGGTGGCTTGGAGTTTTCCTCGGTGTGAAATTATTTATTTCAAACATGCAAAGTCCCCCGAATATTCATTCCAAATTGAGGCACCAGATCTTGTAAAAAAAAGGCCCCTAACAGAAATTATTTATTCCAAGATCATTAAAACTGCCCAAAGATTTTGTTTATTTCACCAAAACTGAGCAAGAAATGATTTTTTTTTTTTAAATATTAAATAGTCACCCTCTAAATTTTCCATGATAAATTGCAACATCCTTCTTGTTTCTTATAAACATAATGAAATCGAGTGGTCGATGGTTTCCCAAAAACTAAAATCGCAGTGGAAAATTTGGGTCGCCAATATAGATACACTGTCGTATGTCATATCCTCTCATCAAACACAGTCGATACATGCTAACCAGGAGGAAATGTTGTCACTTGTAACCACAAGTAACCAAAGGCTTAAATCAGTGTAATGCAGTGGGATTACAAAATTTGGGCAAAAATGCATGGGTAGGCCTATAATTTGAGTAACCACCCTCTTATCAAAAAATCCTTGACTGACAATGTTCAGTCTGCTCTGGAGCTAGATGGACAGCACTCATCTTGATGCCAACTGACAACATTCCAGGCGAATAGGGAATCTAATTGGCAAGTAACAAGAAATCATAAGAAAATTTGAAGATCTACACAATAGTCATTTACTATATCAACAGACAATATAATAGTAGGCAGTTCCACTCGCAAATCTAATAGACTATGATTTGACAGTCATCTTTAAAGTTCGACAATGACAAGTCCCCCTTTATAAAACTTGGTATATCTCAAAGATCTCTTTCCTATTTCCATGAAAGTGTACCATGCAAGTTGCCTGCATAATAAAAATAATAGACATTTGTGCCTGTGTATATTCGTAGCTTGATCGCTTAATTTTTGTCTGACCCAGCAGACCTTCAGGGCACACCCCTTTTTTTCAAAAAAATTACGTTACAGCTTTTCCGGAAAAAAAAAATTGCCAAAAAGGTGCTCAAATTCCACTTAAATAATTTCGATAATGTCATCCAAGGGACATGAACAGTAAACACTTTACAAAAGCAGTCATCAGTAGTGTACAAAATATGATTGAGAAACACATTTTCTCCAGTCACATTAAAGGTCTATATATATATTATTAAAGGTCTACATATATATAATAATCAGGGAGGGCTTGGAGTTTTCCTCGGCGGGAAATTATTTATTCCATGGTAACGGCACGGTGGCAGTAATTATTTATTTCAAACCCGCGAAATTCTGAAATATTAATTCCTACATCAAGCAACTGTTTGTTTTAAAGAAAAATCCCCACCAGAAATTATTTATTTTAAGATTGCCCAGAAAGAATTTATTTAATTCACAGAACATGAGTAAGAAATTGTTTAGTTAACAAAATCTCCAACCCCCCCCCCACCCCTGAATATTAAATGGTCGTCCCCTTAAAGGGAGACTTCTTAACAAGACGTTGCTTCATTTTGGAATTAATATTTGGGATTTTGCGCCCCTTGGATATTAAATGGTCACCCTCTTATTACCTCTATTTGCGCATACACTGTCTAATATTATAAAGAACTGAATATGGAAGAAACTGTTCCATTGATGCATGGAAAATTATTACAAAAAAACGCAATCCTATAATGAACTCAATAAATAATCCTGATAGGGTTAAATATTCATTTAAGTCGGACTTCGTCGGATCTTTCATTTACACGCATTAATTAGGAAAATTCATTACTAACGTTCAGTCGTTCGACCTAATAAGTAATTAACAGATTCATTACCAGTAGTTCGTCGTATCCATGATTGTGTGGAAAATATATTGCAACATGGCTAATGTTGTTGTGCAATTAAGCTTAAATTCCTTTACCAATCAAACGTCATCGAACATATATACAGCAAAATAATCATGTTAACACAATGACGTAAAACAGCCTCAAAATCGGAGATAGATAGCTAGATTAGTACCTACAGCTAGACAGATAGACAGATAGACAGACAGACAGATAGATAGATCAATTTTCAATCAACAGATACGAACAAGAAATACTTTTTCTAGAAAAATATACATTTTTATTTTATCTGATCTTAATTAATTTATCACAAGTTTTGAAATTTCCAACATTAATATCATTATGATATATAATATTCCAAAACTTGAATATTCTGAAATTTCCGTCAACTTATCCGATAAATCAAATTCTCAATAATATTTATTATTTGACAAGTTGGTTTTCGAAAAAAGTTACATGACATCCTGAAAGTTACAATCTTCCTGTGGAAGTGCATGCATGAATTATTTTTTGGGAGAAAAGTGGACGATTTCATTTCCTTCCTTATTTTTCAATTGAGAGGGGCTATAAATAGGACTTATCAATTAAAATATTAAGATTGAAAATTTCACAATCGAAACCCCACCTGCCTATTTGCGTAAATGTGATTTAACCCTTTTCAGAATTGTGTTCTCAGGGTTGTGCAACGAACCAGGACGGATCCCCATTGGCCAGAACCAGGGCAAGAATTACCTGGAATTTGCTGGAATTCATTCAGCTGAGTCGGAACTGGTCAGTCACTGGGATTTAGTGTGATTAAAATTCTAAACATTTACTACAATTTACAATAAAATTCCTTTGAATTAGGCCGGATGGGCTATTGGTTATGATGTACCAAATATGGAAGCAGCATACAAACTGAGTACCAGGGCACACCTATCTCTTGAAGTAAACAAGAACCCTAACATGTATCAATAAATGTGCCGATGACCCTAAAATAGCTTCAGCAGTTTATTTATAAACCATAACAATATCGAAATAAAGGTATAAGGTGAATAATTAAAACGACTTTTTGCATTAGGCTTATCATAAATTAAATAATTAATTATTGGCAAAAACATGCTGCGTGGACAGAATCATTAAAAAAAAATATATATGGATAATGTTTGGCTTTACTTATAATTATCAATTGTAGACTTTGAAGGCTAGAAAATAAACCACTGGCATTGATGGTTATGTGACAGATCCTGAAAATGAAAGCATGCTTCGATCATATATGGAATGTGGTTCTTTTAATGTGTGTAATTTAGCGGGAAACCAATGAAAACCCCAAATGGTTTGCATTTATCTTGACCAGAATTATTATTTCACAGAAAAAATTATTTACATTATAAATTCATTCTGAGCACGCAAAATAAAATAAAAATGCTGAATAGAACGATGTTGTCTTAATTATATCTAGTTATCTTTTTCCACCCATCAATAAATATATTTTTCAAGACTGCTTGAAAAGAATTTATTGAAACTTGGCTTCTTTTATTAACTTCAACAACAGCCCCCCCCCCCTCCCACATATTTAGTGGTTGCCCCGTAAATCACATTAACACTTTCATACTTTCGTTGCAAAATGAACTTTTTACCAGCTATGTATTCGCAATGTTTGTTGCAGTTCTTATTATGAATAAACTTGTAAGAGTATTTCATGAAGTCATTTTAGAACAGTATTTGACAAAATATGCAAAAACTGTATAGGCGCAGTCTTCACTATATTTTGACATTGCACTCTAATGTATATTGGCAAATAATGTGAGCATGTGGCTCGCATTTGTCGACCAAGGAGAAGGATGTGAGTCCTGCAATGGACATGACACTTGCAACTCTATAAGCCACAAAGAATATTTTCTTATGGGCAACAAAAAGACAGAAACATGCACAACTTCCAGGAAAGAAAACCACAAGGTTAGATTAATAAGAAAATTCAGGTAAAAATATAATTTACGACCCCAAATTCATGCCAAAGACGAAAGAATTTATAACCGTTCCAATTTTTTTTAAAGTTAGCCTATACATATCCAATTTATAAAAGATTCGCAACCATTCCAAATCATAATGGTCTGCAGATTAGCTTTGTATATATGCCTAAAACCACACAACCAATAGGCCTTAACGAAAATTAATCAGAGCAAATTAATTACGCCAATAGACCCATATGGTTTGTAAACCACATTTTGAAGCAATCTCATATCAGTTTTCATGTAACAAAAAAGAAGAAGAAAAACCAAGATGTAGCTTATCTTTTGGGACTATTCTTTTACACTGGGTCAATAAGACGTGTCTGTATAAATAATATTGTTTTAAATGGGATCATTATTCAATAACCAATGCTGTAGAAAAATTCTAAGGACCAATAGGTTACCTTACTGACTTGATTGAGTTTATTTCCCTTCCTTTTTATTTCAAATTTCACTCTACTACGGAATTTCAGGTATGATAATAGTATCAAGGGACTTTCTCTGTGAGTCAACATAGATCCACCGCATGAACACATACGTCATGAACTCCGATCTCCACAGTCCACACACACGTGCATTGGAAGAGGAGGATATAGGCCTGTCACTTTCAGCCAATCACTGCAGACCCGAAAATTCTCTAAAATGTTTGGGAATCAACCAGTCAGGGCCAGCAGGAAATACCGTTTCGAAATGAAGGGGGACTGACAATCAGGCTATTTTTACAACAGCATAATCGCGCCATCGTAGGATTAGGGTATTATATAAAGGTTTCGATCTAATGGACTTCAAACATTACAAACACTGACAGCACAGAAGCAACAGGCTACTGCCAACATTATACATTTACCTTTATACTTGGATTATAAATTACAAATCTTCAAAATGTTATCACTGGGCAGTTTCATCGTATCACGAGAGGGCCAAGCCCTCAGAAATCACTTATTTGACTCTATCTCAACTTCAACGGAAAACTTGGTGAAAACCTTGAGCAAAATCTACGGCAGTTCTGAAGTGCCAGAGCACACAATCTCAGCTGCAAGACATGTCCTGCAAAGGAGCTGCAGCATGGAGGACCTCATCTTGCAGATCGAACTGCAGTCACAGCACCCCTTCGTGCAGGCAATGAGAAAGTTGCGTAACAAGTTTGGGGAACAGTGGCCCCCAAGAGCCTCCTATGAAGACTGGCCCGAGCACTGGTTTCCCTACATGGAGATGGCAGAGGAGATGTCTTACAAGTTGAGGGATCTGGACAGCCCTGCGCTCTTCAGGGAATGGATCAATGACATAGGACAAAAGGTCAGTAGTTCTTATAATTTTTATAATCTATTTCAAATATTAACAAAATAATACTTTTGAAATCTTTAAAAATACACAATCTCCTTTCAAATTGCTTTAAAGATAACTTATGATCATAGCAAACATCAGCAATTACAAGGCAATCATGTAGTAGGCTTATATGTACAAGAAGGACGGGTGATTGTGGCTTTACGTCATGTAGTTATGCACATCACAAATTCTAAATTTAATTTTAACAATATAAGCTCATTAAAAATATATATATATATGCTTCTTCTTATTATGACAACAAAATCTTTACTCAACTTCTTACTCTAAATTTCAGATTGATGCTGAGAAAATCACCCAAGAAGTTGGAGAAATGTTGACAAGAGACGGCCACAACACAGCAGTCTATGGTCTCATGGGAGCCCTGGCAAAACTCATCTTTGCCTACAGGTGGGGCAGACTGCCTGCCTTGGAGGAGGAGATCAACAGAAAGACACTGGAGTTCCCTGCTCATTTGATGAAGCCTTTCGAAAAGGTATGTTGAAGAAAATCTACTTTTGCTTACTGTTGTTAACTATCTGGGTTGAAAAAATAATCATCATCATTGGGTTGCTGTTATGGAGAATATACAATAATAATATTGAATACTGGTATTTGGTTAACTGGGCAACAGACACTAATCATTTGATATTTTAAATCTTGCAGATATCAGAACATTACGGCACGATTCCTCGCGGCTGCCAGTTCAGCACTGCTTTCGGCAATGCAACTTACGAGGAGGGACAAGACGGGCCGACGGGTCACCGCTTCTTTTTCACCACAGAGGAAATCATGAGGGAAACGGAGACAAACTTCTTCAACTGTTTCACTCACATGGATGTCGAAATAGGAAAGACCCTTGCCCCGATGAACAAATTCATGGCTCTGACGGACGTCGCAAGAAAAGCCGATCCTGAACTCTGCAAACATGTGTTGGAGGACAGAGTACAGTGCTTGCAAGAGATCTCCCAACACATCAAGAGCATGTTCAAGATTTTCAGAGATTATATTAATGAGAGAAAGGTGAAGAAGGAGTTCTGGGCGCCCTACATCCAAGGAGCGACCGCCTGGAACATCAATGGCATGACGGAGGGCATGAGCGGGGCTGAAACCTTAGCATTCCACTTGCTCGACGCTTTCCTTTCGGTGAAAGGCGACAGTCCAGTCGCTCAAGCATCTGTGAAGAAACTACAAACAATCCCAAAAGTGTGCCGCGACCTTGTAGCGACCTTGAATGATGACTCTTTCGACCGATTCAGCTCTTTCTGTGACCTTGAGGGTCAAGATGACCCGGTCGCCAAGGTCAAGGAAGAGATGCTCAGCTCCCTGTACATGTGGCGCCTCGGACATGCGAAAGTTCCCAAAAAATATTTCGATTCCCAGAACAAGACGACCTCAGGTGGAGTTGTAGAGAACGTGGGGGAAACCGAAGGCTCCCTGGTGGAAATCACAGAAAGACAATTGAGGCAAAGAGCTATGGAAACCAAAGCATGTCTAGAGCAAAGTAAAGCCAGACGACATTAGTTACCATCATTTATTGTGTTATTGTTATCTTGCATTTATCATAATTTACTGTCCAGTCTCTGTGATATTGTAGCTGGATTTTCAAGAACGTTCAGCATTTCTCCACATGTCAGACATTTATCTTTCCTTGTCTGTAATAACTTATTACCACTGCCATGTTGCTTTACACTATTGCTATAAATATATACTTTTATACATCCATTTTATACATATTATTATGGTAATATTACCATTTCCTGAATCTCAAATTCTCAGTGTAGTTATCTTGATGTACATTTGTATATAGTTCTGTTAACTCTCATCTTGCACACCTCAAGGATCTGTTTTGCACATCATATCAATTGATTAATTTATATCATTGAGTTATACGTTTCACTTTGAAAAGAAGCAACCAAAAACAATACATATCTTTTATCATATTGTATATAGGCTAAGATACATTCGCTTGTATCCCTGATTTATAACCGGGTTACTGCATCTCTATTAAATATTTATTATACATATTTATTGATCATTTTCATCAACTTTTTAACAATCAAAAAATATGTGATATCATTGAAATATTTGACATTGTTCAGATATTTGTGGCTGTGAAAAGGAGGGAAAAAACTCCTGACATCTGTATTTCGTGTCTATGCACTAACGGGTTTACATATTATATCATAATAAAACGTGATAATACTTTCTTGACATGATCTATTTTTGTCTTCTGTTCAACCCTGCTTCCAAGCCTCTTCCGGCAGATCTGACATAACACACTAGCCTACACTGGCCTACACATGTATTCCATGTATGCATGTACAAGGCTGCACATTCCTGAAGTGTGTAAAACTTTAGTTCTCTCTTGCAGTGTACATCAAGCTCCAAATGCCATAGTAATGATATTGATATGAAATTGTTTATCTGTCTTGCGATATTAATCTAGGACAACCACTCTTCACACCAGAACCATCAATTCCCTGCTACAACGTGCAAGTGAAAGCAGCCCAGGAAAACCCCTAAAAACTGATATGAGCTTCTGTTTTCACAACCTCGAACGATGTACACTGGGATGGCCCACTTTCTGTATCTCAATGTTCTAAAATAGCTCCAGTTGGTGTAGCAATCAACCACCAGGAAGTACGCGTAGCAGCAACAATATGATGCAAGCTAAATTATCAAATATAGATCCTATATATTTGTTTGCACAAGATGAAAAGTGATGTGTGATAAACAAGTCCAATATAATTCAGCATAATATTCACCTGTTCAGCTCAGATACTTTCAAGATGGCAAAAGGTAATTGAGGTAAAGGGGTCCTGTTGTATATTGCTATGTGTGTACCCATATACTGCAAATACTATTAATATACTAATATGAAATTATTATATTTATTATATGAAAATGTGATATACCAAAGAAATTCTTTGTAGAACTTTGTCGATGTAAGAATTGATATTTCGACAAATTAATCAGGATTCTCCAGAGTAACATTTTTGGAGGTTTAGGCCAGAAATTTCGTTTTTATGAATGGCAAAATTAATACGATGCCTGTTTTGAATTGGAAAATCACTAGAGCAGTCCGGATGCGGTCTATGGGCATCGGACCGGTTTTTTTGTGTGCGGTCCGGTTTATTTGGGCCCGGGATTTGATGATCCAGCTCAGACGGTCCATTTTGTAGGGTAACTTCATAGTATCTAAGCTTGTGGATTTCATTTACGGAAAACCCGATAAACGGAATGTCAGACTGACCTGGTTTTAATTTCTTTGGCATGGTTGTTTTTCTCCAACTTCCCGATGACTAGAGAGTTCTTTGACGTAGTTGAACAGCTGATGAATGATTCCAGATGGTGGGAGTATATCACTGAAAATAATCAATTAATAGATGATAATTCAATTAATTTTGCTATGCGGCAACCCCAAATAATATTATCAAGGTTACTTCCTGGTAGAGTCATCCAATCAATTTAGTTCTTCATCGTTAGTTAATTAAGCCTAATTGACAAAACCAAATACCAAATTCAAATATTTTCAGTTTCCATGGTTGCTCTTTTATACATATATTTTCAGCCTATAACCATCTGTGCAGATGTTTTAAAAATGAAGTTTTAGTGTTTCACTCTTTATGTACTTTCTTTCTCCCTTGGTGAGATTTTGCTCAAATTATTCCTTAATTCACCCAAGAATACCTTAAAGTTAAATCTTACCCTGCCTGACCCATTCATCGGAGTGGCCCATCTTCCTTTTGCTCTTCTTCGCATTTTCATCCTCCGCAAGTTTCTTGGCGGGGATGTGGCCCTCGTGGCAGAAGTACTTGGCATTTTTGAATTTATTTATCACCAGATCTTTCAAGTTGACGTTCAAGCATGGCTCTGGAAAAAAATAATTTAAAGGGTTGTTATAAGCCTATTCTGTGTCAGTCTGAAGTTTTCTTTTCTCCGTCAATCGAAGATATTTTCCATTCCAAATAATCAACAAATCTGTAGGCCTATAGCGTTTGCTAGATCTACTTTTTATGTGTTTTATTCTTATTATAAAAGATATTTTGTTTAATTTCAGAAAAAAAGGAGGACAAAAACATTTCTAACGAAGAAACAACCAAACAAACAAGATGAGAGAGGAGAGAGGAAGAAAAGGAGAAACTTTAGAAAGAAAAGACGAGGCAGTTCTCAAGAAAGAGAAAACGTAGAAAGAGAGAACATGTATAGAAAGAAAGAGAGAAAGAAAGAGAGAAAGAAAGAGAGAAAGAAAGAGAGAAAGATAGAAAGAAAGAGAAAGAAAGACAGAGAGAAAGAGAGAAAGAGAGAAAGAAAGAAAGAAAGAAAGAGGGAAAGAAACAAAGAGAGATAGAGAGAAAGAAAGACAGAAAGAGCAAGTGAACAAAAAAAAACCCTAATACAATAAGAGAGGTGACAAAATATCAGAAAGAACAAGGGAAAGATAAGAGTAAGCAAGAACATGATGCATCTTCTTGCCAGATGAGATCTACCCCCTAATCCTGAGGGAAGCTGCCGTCCAATTGAAAAGACCCTTGTATCTCCTTTTCAAAAACTCATTGGACAGCGAATGTGTTCCAGACTCCTGGAAAAGGGCGGGAATATGCCCTATCTTTAAGAAGGGTCCGAAGAAGCATGCGACAAATTATAGGCCTGTGAGTCTAACAAGTGTGGTTAGTAAAGTCTTAGAATCCATAATTAGAGATGGGATCATGAATTACATGAGAACTGAAAAACTTATTTCTGATAACCAATATGGATTTATGAACGGACGTAGTACCACTAGCCAGTTGCTTAGATTATTGGATAAGTGGACGGAAGACTTGGACAATGGAAAAACGGTGGAAGTCCTGTACATGGATATAAGAAAAGCATTCGACACAGTTCCTCATGATCGCCTCCTGTACAAACTGTCCAAATATGGGATAAGTGAGAAAATCGTGGGATGGATCAGATCTTTTATCAAAGGAAGACAGCAATTTGTCCGTCTAAATGGTGTGAAATCAGACGTACTCGAGGTATTTAGTGGTATTCCCCAAGGCTCGGTGTTAGGCCCGGTTTTGTTCGTCATTTATATAAATGACTTGCCGAATAATCTGAAATGCCAAGCTTTTATGTTCGCTGACGACACTAAGCTTTATAACTCATACCTACCAACAGCTGAAGATTTCTGTACCATGCAAGTAGACTTATTCACTCTCCAGAAATGGTCAAAAGACTGGTGTCTCCGATTTCACCCGAGCAAGTGTAAACAGCTGATTATATCCCTTCTACCGGAGCCACCCCAAATCCCTCCGCGCTATATGAGAGATACGGCGGGATCAGAAAGTTTCTTCGAGGTATCGGACTACGAAAAGGACCTAGGAGTAACGTTTGACGACTGTCTAAACTTCAGAAGACATATAGACGGAATAGCGAAAGCCGCGTCAAGTATGATGGGACTTATTAGAAGAACTTTTGCAAATTTAACACCGGAAGTCTTCAGACCCTTATATATTGCTCTAGTTCGCAGCAAATTAGAGTATGCACAATCGGTATGGAGTCCGCACAGCCAGCAAGATATCAAGAAACTAGAACAAGTTCAGAGGCGATCTACCAAATGGGTGAACGGCTTGAAAAATATCGAATACAGTGAAAGACTGAGACGGCTCAACTTAACGACTCTCCACTTCAGAAGATGCAGAGGAGATTTGATTGAGGTATTCAAGATCGTGAAGGGGATACAGGACGAAGACACAGTGGTTAACCTGCCCCGCGCGGAGGACACCAGAAGAGGGAATATGTTTAAACTCCAAAAAAGAAGATTCAGAAAAGATGTGAGGAAATACTCATTCCCGAATAGGATAGTCAATATCTGGAACAGCCTGCCAAATTCTGCCGTTGAAGTGGACACTGTGAATAAATTCAAAAATGCCCTCGATAAGCACTGGAGAAATCACCCGGCCAAATTTAATGCTGAAGAGAGGATTCAACTGTATTACCAATGAGATGGGCTGCTTTAGCAGCCCTCACCATAGACTCCAACATAAATATAGTTGACTTGGGAATGTAAAAACTAAAGGGTAGCTTGAGCAACCCTAAACTAAGAGTCCTAGACAAAAGAAGTGCAATCTGGTGAAAATTTCATGAGACTGAGGAGGTTAAGGGTGGCTTGAGCAACCCGAGTCAAAATTGCCTCGATGAGCATATCAATATAAGTATAAGTGAAGTAATTGAGATACGGAATCGCGAGCTAAGTAGGAACTAATTTTGAGAAGGGGTAGCTTGAGCAGCCTCGTACCATATATATAGTTGGTGAATTATTGACACATCGGATGGTGCCTTATGTACTAAAAATTGTGGGCGAGCTTGAGCATGCCTAAAATCACTAGTACCGTGTCAGAAATTTTCTCTGTCTACTAAAGTGTAAATAATGTATATAGTGTAAATAATTGTATATATATTCAGTGCACTATGAGGCATGCTTGAGCATTCCTCCTAACACCTCATCCCATCATCATTATTTACACGTCGGGAGAACAACCGTATCAAAGATCTGGTCATAGAGGTTATTCATATAACCTGCGACCAGTACTTACTTATTACTTATTACTTATTACTTCGCGAACATGGCATGTGAATGATGTGATTGGGCCCAAAATTCTAACTTTACTCTACTCCACCCAGAGTACTCATTGCTTATAACTATTTTAGGCATGAAACTTGTAAGCAGCTTTCTTTCACTTTCTACAACAACCTTATCTGGGTTGGGTCCCTTAAACTTTAATTTTTTTTGGCTGAATATCATTATTCTCCAATCATTACGTATCTTTTATTTCAATTTCAATCATTTCCATTTCATCTTTCATCGCCAGGTGTCACGTACCCCTGCATAACATCTTTCTCATGCTTCAATGACAATCTATATTTCATTTCTCATCTTTATTACCCCACTTCACGGGTACTATGCTAGTGCGTACAATGCAGGGCTGGTTAAAGTACTGGTCTACAACTTCACAAGATTTATTCTCAGATTTTTATGAAAGTTCGGAACTTTATAGGCCTATACACACAAACTCTATGCGTGGGCAGTTTGACATATTTGCACCGGTCGATCTTTCATATTTAGGCAAATATTATGAGAAAAGTATGATAGGTAGAGAGAAATTTGTTGTGTTGGAAGTCTCATTGAAATATATGTGTGCCAAATTTCATCCTCCTACAACGTTTAGTTTTGAAGCAGAGAGCGATTTAGGACCAATTTTTGCTCATTTTTGTGTCTCACGGACAGTTTTGCTAATTTTATGGCAATACAAATAAAAAATTAATGCAGGAGTTGTCATTCATGTTAATGATGCCTCTCTGGATCTATGACTTGGGTGTAAATTACAATAGGTTTCATGCGAATAAGTAATATGCAGATGAGTTGTTTCCTAAAATGTAAAAGATGGTATGTGTTAAATATTTTGTCTTTGTGAGACCATTTGTAACTTCATATGCTGTGATGAATAAGCATTAAAGGATGTGTCTACTGCTTGTGTCAATTTTGTAGCTGAAGACATATCTGCAGGTAAAGCAACAGCATTTATATCAATAGCTATACTTGGTTTTCGGAATTTGAGGCTTGAATATGATGTAAAAAAAAAACATGTCCTCTCCAGCACATCGAAAAAAAAATACACTCAGGGTTTCGAAGGAAAAACAAACAAGTTGCGTTTTCTTTGCTCAGATAACACTTTTAGTGAGTCTGCCCCTGTTTTCCAAAGCTCCCCATCAGTGTGCCTCGGCGGTCCAACGTCGGCCCGAAGCTGGTCTGATGCTACTGACATCGGAATGACGCTGGCCGACGTTGGACCACCGAGGCATGCTGACATGGCTGAACCTTTTAAATTGTGTTAAAATGCTGTCTACAAGTGGACTGCTCTTGCATTGCCACAGATCAGAACATAATGCTGTCTTGTGTTGCCACCTAGTGATTAGTGTGCTATTCCGCAAGCTCCTGCGAGCGTCCACATCATTTCGATCAGAGGAACACACACAATTTTGTCTGGAAGACACCGGGGCTGTTTCTGAGTGTGCTGATGGCCTTGTCTACTTCCTTAGAGAGTGTGATTGCCGAGTCTGACTCTGGTATGCATCAATGTTGAATAGAAATTTTGTGAATGTGCAATGAAATTGGAACTATTTCTTGGGACAGCAATGATGTAGCATACAAAATCAACTTTTGTGCCAGATGGCAGCAGCATGCAGTTCTCATTTTCACCAGACTGATTAAAAAATGCTTAGTTTCTGGCAGCCCGGCAAATATTTTGAAGCCTCCCCTCAGTCCCCTACCCCCACATCCAAAATTTCCTGGACCCGCCACTGGGACGCAAAGACAATGTGAGAAAGAGTGACAGGACAGAATAAAGAAGAATACAAGAAGAACAGAGAAATGATGATAAAAAGAGAAAGAGGAGAAGGGAGCACAGAGAAGAATTAATAGAGAACTGAGTGATTCTGAAAGAAAGAGAGAAGGAAAAAGCCCTGAAGATGGACGGAGAAATTTAAAGAAAGAATGTGCGAGAAAGAAAGAACCAGGAAGATGAAAAGAAATGAATTAAAGAAGTACTTCAACAGCAATTCTATGGCAAGATAATTGAACATGTGATGTTTCACATTTTCACTATCTAGAGGAGATGTTTTACCCACTTTTGAACAGCAGATTCTCTGGGTGTTTTGTCGTTTCTTTTAGAAGATAAGAAAAGTATGAAACTGGGAGTGAAACACCCAGTCTAGCAACTTTTTCAGTAACCAGTTGTAAAGTCCAACACACAGAAACCTGACAGGCCTCTGACAAAAAAGTAAGAAGAGAAAGGAGGCTGACTCACCATGCTTTTGTCCGGCAGGGGCCGTGGGTCGTTGGAAGAGGGCGACAGTAGCGGAAGTGAACTGAACCACATTGACTATACCCCCTGTATCTCCCCACACCAGGAGGGCCTCGTCTGCATTCTCCGGGTCATACCTATTCAGAAAAAAGAACGATTTTGTCATACAAAATAAATCGACCAAAAAAAAAAAACTTGTCTGAGAGAGTAGTTCCTGACCAAGTGCAAAATCAGAAGTAATCAAAGGTGAATTGATAGATTTTATCATGGATCTATAACTTATAGCTCTATGATTTTACATAACTCCATTTTCCAAAGGTGTACATCTGTATATTTATCTTTGTGGAATATCTTTGTTCGGAAAACTAAATGAGAAGCGTCAGAAACTAGAAAAGAAGCTTTTTTAAATGCTGAAACTCTAAAACCACTTAGAAAATGCCATCTTGAGAGTTTTTCAAATTTTCATCTTGTCGAAGTCTTTTAACAACTATAAAACTACAAAAATACATTCAATGATAAAACATTCCATGACGTTTTAATTTGGAAAGTGCTCAACTTACCAGTAGTCCAAGCAAAGAGGTGTGGTATGCAACCCATGGATTTTGTACTGGCAGCTGAAGTCCATCTTGGTGCTGAGGTCATATATGGCTGGAAAAAATACATCATCGTTGATTCAGACCAAAACAACACAAGATTCAAGTTTTAAAAAAAAATATTATATATAATTATATTGTCTACAACTCAAAATAGGTATGAAATTACCAATTTCTTTGCTTGTGAAGGCCAGGGCAATTTTGTTGACATTCTGCAGAAGGACGAAGTGAGTCACCCACAGGTCCCTTGCTTTGCAGGTGTCTGTTGTGATCTTCAAGTTCCTTTGCAATTTCATTTGCTGGTCCCACAGAGACACACATCCTTCCTGGAAGCAAACAGTAGGCATTAAGTTTTGAAAACCACCTTTATGGCACAAAGAGAAGAATATTAAAAGTTAAGACATTTCCCTGCATTTTTTTGTTCATTTTGATACCATGATATACAATATGTAATTTTAGAAAAACATTCAATGATTTTTTCTGGGGACAATTCTTCTCAGTCATACAATTTGGGCCATTGGTGAATCTCCATGTTCTCCTACATATTTGACACAAGAGGTCGTCTGTTTAAGAAACATGGAAGTGCTGCCCTCTTGTGTTATTTTAGCTTGGAAGCTGGGCCACCCATGGACCCTTAATTTCGAGAATTTCTAAAAAATGATGACGTACAATATCTGACTAATTATTAAACATTTAAATGACCAAGGACTTTTTAAAATGTTTTTCTTTCCGAAAGCAAAACAATCGAAAAGCAAATAAAATGGTCTGGAGCTTTATTGCAACCATCCCTACAGCACTTGCTGCTGATTTCTGCATCATGTTCATTGAGGAATGTTTGCAGCTAAATGTATGAATTGAGGAAAAACCTGTCAGGGGAAGCAAAGGAGAGGGAGCAAAGTTGGATTAGATTATGCAAGCAAGCAGCTGCTGCTGTTTTGCCTGATATTTGTGATAAAGTTGCATATCAGCAAGAGGCTAAGGTAGCCAGGCCGGTCCATGTAAGGGACACACACTTTCCACTAAGCTGGGGCTCACAGAAGAGCTTTGGGTTAAGCCCTCGCTTCAGATGTGCATGTTTGATTCCCACTGCATCTAAATTTCCATCTGATATGTCTACAGGCTTGTGTGTAGTAGGCCAGTACAGATCTATTTGGCTAACTATCGAATTTCTGATGCACTTGCTCTAAATGGGAATAATTTGCAGAGGAATATTACTGACCAAAAAATACTTACGACATTCTCTGCAGTAGACATATCATTACAAAGTATTCGAAAATATGCCTCAAACATCAACTGATCAAGTTTCTCAGATAGTGTATACGCAATATGCATGCCTAGCATTGCCTACCATCCACAGTGGCATTCACACGCCCAGTGGTACCCTGGACATGCAATGAATGGTAATGAAACATATTTTTGTTATAAGCTATTTCAATATCATTTTCTAGAAAACACCCATCAAGAAGGAAGACAGAAAATTAAGAAAAATGTTGAGTGAACGGTCAGATTTCTACACAGCACAAACGACCCACTACCATGTTGGTTACGGTGAAAGTATTGCTGAAAGGCCCTTGGTCATTGCTGTAAAATAGGGCTGAGGAACTTGATATATGACTTCGATATGAAGTACATGTATACAACATGCTTTATTAGGGCTGAGGAAACTGATCTATGACTTCATTATACATATTATCTTTTAACCAGGGCTTAGGAGCCGTGGCTTCGGAGGTTTTCAGGTGAAGTCTGAGTTGACAGAGTTGAACTTTGGTTTTCAGATGAAGTCGGACATTAATCTGGTGACTCCTGACTCTTGTTACTCCTTCAAACTCAAAATATCATTTATGTATAAAATCCAATGAAAAAATGGTGGAATTGATTTTTGATTATTTTTGTTATGACATGAACATTTTTTGTAAATAATGTCAAAGCGAGGAGTCAGGTGTCAGAGACGAGAGTACTTCATAAATTCTATCCTTTTAACCATCACCAAGTGAAGGCTTTCTAACATTTCCACCCGACATCAAATTATATAGGCCTAATTACATTTCACATCATTCATGAACTGCGCTAGAGCACTTGACTCAAAGCAATTACATACTGTAACTCTCACAAGGTCTTTACTACCAAAAGGAACAACTTCCAACCGTACAGTGTATACTTGTAACAAGTGTAGAGATTTGAAAACACAGTGCACATAACTTTTTTACACAGCCTAACCTTGAAATAAACGAGAATGGCATCAAAGAAGCACTTCTAATCTGATGATTCTCAAACGATTACAGTATGTTTGAGATGGTATCGGCTCATATAGCACAGCAGCCTGGATTGATGGCTTCTGCTTGGATAGCTGGATTTTGTATACAGATAAGAAGAGCAAGGGGAATGGGCAGCTAATCTGGCTACATCTAGTATTGAGTGTGTTGCATACGAGCAGCAACTCAAGCATTAGTGTGCATAGCATCGGTGCATCAGTGGAATCCGCATCAATGCATCTCAACCAGAGAGGCACCAGAATCAGCAGTCCCAGAAACAGCTATGTCAAAATCAGCATCCTCAGAGACCGGTAGAAGCAACCTTGCACATAACTGTTTGACACAGTGTGACCTTGAAATAAACGACAGAAAACTAATGAGATAGTGAGCAGTTAGGAGTAAAGAATTGTGTAAGATTTCAATAAGGGAATTTCATATTTGAGTTTAGACTTTTGAAATAATCCAGAAGAGAAATCCAGTACACAGGAGAAGACACATCGAAGTCCATACGCAAGCAACAGAAAATGCCGTATCTCACAAAGATAGTTGCCTCCTATTACTCCGTATGTTGATCTTATCACTCTCCTAAAAGCGTTCTGTCCTGTCTCCCTGGCCATGCTTTGTGTCAAACAGGTTATATCAGATTAAGACAACAGACTATACAACTATCTGCTGCCATATACTGCAATAGGAGTCAGTGGCCATAGCAAAGTTTATACGACGGCAATGATACCCTTTTATTACTGATGGCTGAGATGGAGCAAACGAAACACAAGGTCAATGACCTTTAACTGCATTTTAAATTGATTTGGCTGCTTTTTGGGTCTTTTTACTGCATTTTTATTCATCACACATTGAATTACTGCAGGTTGAAGAGTCACAGGGAATTGAATATACAAGGCAAATATCAAATAACTTGCTCATTCTGTTATCTGCATTATATGAGCGAATGGTGTATGTGAGATGTGTATGCCCAGCAAACATTGAAGCCCATATAGCAGCAATCTAGCTCACTGTGCAACTGGCACTTGGCGGGTTGCTGACGAAGAATACCAAATATGAAAAGCTGTCATGTTGATCACATGTATTCTCATTTGAAATGCTTGACCACGGCGGTATAGCAGTCTGTGGCCCTATCTGATGTGACTGATGTGCGTCTCGTAATTCCTGACTACAGATATACAAGAGGAGTAGATATACCAACATGACATTATCAAGATGAAGATGTACAGGCAGAGACAATAGGGCTGCCAGGGTGAACAGGAGGCCCATTCCATTGATTCACAGGCAAACAGAGAAGAAGAAGAAGAGGCAAAAGGGCTGCAGACCCTAGCAGAAAAAAGGCAAAGTGGCTTTCTATCACTTCTATGGGTGCAGCAATGAAACTGACCTCCACAGCATTGATATTAAGCCTTCCACAGCGATGAAATCAAGCCCTTTTCCAGGAATCAGCCAAGCAGCATGGTCGCTCCGGGTCAACTGCCATCTGACTCTGCAGCCAAATATCACTTCAATCACTCTGACTGGCCGGACACAGAATGACACTGAGCTGACACCACTTGACTGACACCGCTTGACCGACATGTCTTGCCCAAAGACGCTTGACTGACATCGCCTGGCTGAAACTGCTCGATTGACACCGCTTGACTGAAACCACTTGACTCACACTGCTTGGCTGAAACCACTTGACTGACACTGCTTGGTTAAACCAAATGTTCCAGTCACCCAGCTTCAATGCCTGCATTCTGTTTCACTGGCCACTTAAATTGCAAGAAAATTCATTGAATTGTGCAAAATGCCAAGAACATCATTTGCTGTTCATGGTATAGTGCACGGAAACAAAAACATACTTTCAGGTCTATACTATGTAAAGTACACACAAAAGCATGCATGTCAGGGAGGTTGGATAGTCCTGAAAAATGGCAGCTATCTGGTGACCCAGATGTTTTTCCACTGAGACTCCAAGCTCTTTTGCCAGTGTGGACAGATCCTATGACGATGCGGAAAATGAAATTAGACTGACACTCATATTGAAATACAACCTCTTTGTGCCATGGTGTACAGCTTTCAGCCTTTATGACAAATATATTTTGGGTCCATGGAGTTAAAACAATTTCAAACAGAGCTCAAGTCCGTTATTTACTGATGATATAGAAAGGCAAAAGGCAAACAGTCAGTGGGGCTAGGAGGTGTCTTCAGAGAGGGGGTGTCTAAATGCACCAGTGGGGCAGGGTGCTTGATAGAAGCCTCTGGCATGTGATCAATCTCAATAAAAAACATCCCTCGAACTTATAACTCAAACAACAAAGTCATGCATCCCTCTTCCCCAATACATTCATCTTTACTTGGCAAATCTGTCAAGCTAATTGTTCCGCACCCCAGGGGACTCCGGCAAATGTTTCGGCTTTGGGGACATTCCTGTCGCGCTTGCTCAATTCGCCTCTTACTTTTCCCTCCTCCTGCTAAAGCGACATGGCACGAAAGATGGAGAAGGAAGGGGACCACTCCAAGAAGGAGTTTTAAGAATTTGAAAAAAGTCTTAGTGCTGTTCAGGAGCCCACTGAGCCAGGAAAGAAGCAGAGCAAATAGGACCCACTTGAAATCAAGCAACCTTCAATTTCATTTGGACATGTGATGATTCAGCGGGGTCTGTGCATTTCCCACCTTCTCATTCTATCTGCCAACCAGAGTTTAAAAGTGGCTGTTCAGTGCGCCAGCCTGGGGTGCCTGTCTTTTCGAGTCTCCTTAAAGTGCCTGATCAGGGAGTGTCAGTCTCAATGTGAATCAATGAAACCACTTCCATGAAAATACCTGAGAGGGTGCTTGCCGGACATGCCGCTTCTAGAAAGCCTGCAGGAAAGTGAAAACTGAATGTGTCTTTCTAGGTCTCTTCCAGACAAATTATTGTCTGAAAGGGTCTCCCGGCAAGTACTTCCCTAAAAGTGCCTAAAATGCGTTCCTGCCAAGTAGTTCCAGCCAGCTTTTCTTGTTTGCCTTGGCTTATGTTGCACCATTCATCAAAAGGCATCAAGACACAGAACAACCAACAAGACACCAAGTAAAATACCCTTTGTGCCTTTTAGCTTCACTGCCTGCAACAACAAAATCGCTGACCTGATTCTCAACCAACCGAATTAGCACTCCCCTCTTGTTACTTAATAGATAAATCCAACTGTTTTGTCCTCGTCTTGATTAGTTTTATATCGATATGAAGAAAACATACTTATATTCTGATAATGGTTATCAGTGTTACTGTACCTCCATCCCCCATTGCAATTGATTCAACAATAATATGAAACTGAAATTTACAAATAAGAAACTGCAATTACACTCAGTAGCATGACATCACAAGGTTAAAAACAGGCTGGACCTGGCTGGTGATAGATCAATTGCCCCAGCTGTGACATGGAGCTGAGAGCTTGAAATCATGCCTGCTCAATGTGCTCATCCACCGAGTACCAAACTCCAGATTCGAGCATTTCAAATGTAATTTCTACTAATCAAACATATCAATTTCGAGGAGTGTCAATTAAGAAAAGTTATTGCAGGGCATAGGCCAATGTTGTCTGCAAATCTGATTTGAATCTGTAGCATTTTCAATTGATATTCGAAGGATATTCCTCATTCTCTTAAATTTACAGCGATCAGAAACATAATTTAAAGCTGTAGAGCATTATTTTTATATCAAACTATATGTTAAACTATTTCAATGGCATTTATTCATCAAATGGAACAGATTTGCAATTCATTTCTTAAGATTAAGCACAAAATACAAACTTATAGCAGAAATCAGGCTGAGGCTGGATGCTTGAGGCCAGCTTATGGCTGTGGTTTGCTACTCTGAGTAGGAAATGTGGCCAGGCAGCAGGGCCATCAAATGGAACAAGTGAAAGCACTTGCAAAAGAACATCTCTGAGAACAAGTGCAATGAAATCCTCTGCAAGTAATTAGGTTTTAAGGGACATTTTCTTCCCCTAAATGATATTTACTCAATGGAAAAAGAACTGCAATCTGCTGCAGATTAATATCAGATTAGGATATTAGGAAGGAGTTGTGGTCTCCAGATTGCAACATGCCATCCCCATTAGCAAAAAGAAAACATCTAAGCTGTCGAAACTGCTCACGTTAGCTCACCAGGGAACCATGCATCTCCGCTTTATTAATACACCATTTTGATATCTCTCGATCCAATTGCAATGTTCTCTAGTGAGTCAATTTGAGATTGCAGTATTTAGTATGCAGATAATATAAACAAGCCATAGCCATTAGAACTATTCCATAAACAGTGTTTTTCTGGAGCATTAGTCAAACATATCTAAATAAACTTCTTTCAGGGAGTTCACTCAAAGGCGCAACCGTGTAGCCGGTGGAACCACAGGCACAAGGCTATAGATACCTGTGTCTATGTTTATTTAATTACACATATAAAATTGCTGCATTATCCACTTGGCCTGATTAATTCAAGCCCAGACTGAACCACCCTAGTTGTCACAGATCAAATTCGCTGAACAGAATAAGGTTATGCATGTGGCCTCAAAGGGTAACAACTACATGTGTCATATATTTCTCAATTTATGCATACTGACAAAGTTTTCCTAATCCTATCAAGGGCTGTTTTTGGTGCATGTATTGGCAGTTAAAGAGGATTAGTTTGCATTCATCATATAACAAGCTCCATGAAATCTTGAAGTTATGTTTGCCGATTCACAGCTAGGGATCATTCACAGTACAGTGGAAATTAATGAACAACAGCTCAAAAAATTGTTTGTGACTTTACAAAAAGGAAATAGAAGCAAATTATAGCCATGCACCAAACTAGAAACAGAAAAGAAAATGCCTTCAATTTTAAATCCGATGAAATCCATTGAGGGCCCTCGGTCAACTGGAGTATAAAACTCAACAGGAGTATAAAACTCAACTGGAGTTCATTCAGGGCTTCTGAGAAGACAAGCAAAAGTGATTTTTTGGGAAATACAATACCCTTCCATGTAATATGTTGTATGGTAAACACAAGTAACATTTTACTGAAAGTTATCATCTGTGGTTGAAGATTATGTAATTGTAACTCCTGCAAGGTTATTGCCACCGAATGGAATAACTTCCAAAGTGTACATGTAATAAGTGTAGATATTTGAAAACACAGTGCACATAACTTTTTGACACAGTGTGACCTTGAAACAAACAAGTATGGCTTCAAAGAAGCTGTTCTAATCTGATGATTCTCAAACGATTACAGTATGTTTTAGATGATATCTGCTCGTACAGCACAGCAGCCCCGGATTGATGGCTTCTGCTTGGATAGCTGGATTTTGTACACAGATAAGAAGAGCACAGGGAATGGGCAGCTAATCTGGCTACATCTAGTATTGAGTGTGTTGCATACGAGCAGCAACTCAAGCATTAGTGTGCATAGCATCGGTGCATCAGTGGAATCCACATCAATGCATCTGAACCACAGGCAACGCCAGAATCAGCAGTCCCAGAAATAGCTATGTCAAAAGCAGCATCCTCAGAGACAGGCAGAAGAATCCTTGCCCACTATCACATTAGAAATCTTCGGTAATACCTGTCATGAATTTCAAGATTTTGTGGCCTGCACAGACTATAAAACCATCAGAATAGGCCTAAAATATACTCATAACAACTGCTACTTAACATTCATGAAAGAAGCAGAAACAGTATGTCTCATATCACATAGCATGCTGACTGAATTATCGTTTCATTGCCAGAGTGATGATATTTGTGCACGACTAGAGTTTAGAATTATGTAAAAGACAGAAAAAAGTGTGTGATAGCTTGAAGTTATAGTGTAAAGAATGTTTAGGATTTCAGTCAGGGAATTCATATTCGAGTATTGAATTTTAAGATAATCCGGAAATATTCCACACACAGGAGTATACCCATGATTGACTTGAATCCACGGCATGGACACCATGCGCAGGCAACAGAGAACAGAGTACCTCAAGGAGAGAGTTGCCTCCTATTACTCCGTATGTTGATCTTATCGCTCTCCTAAAAGTGTTCTGCCCTGTCTGCCTGGCCATGCTTTGTGTCAAACAGGTTATATCAGATTAAGACAACAGACTGTACAACAATCTGCTGCTATCTACTGCAATAGGAGTCAGTGGCCATGGCAAAGTTTATGCAATGACAATGATACCCTTTATTACTGATGGCTGAGATGGAGAAAACAAAACACTAGGTCAATGACCTTTTACTGCATTTTAAATTGATTTGGCTGCATTTTGGGCATTTTTACTGCCTTTTTATTCATCACACATTGAATTACTGCAGGTTGAGAAGTCACAGTGAATTGAATATACAAGGCAAATATCAAATAACTTGCTCATTCTGTTATCTGCATTATATGAGAGAACAGTGTATGTGAGATGTGTATTCCCAGCAAACATTGAAGCCCATATAGCAGCAATCCATGCTCACTGTGCAACTGGCACTTGGCAGGTTGCTGACGCAGAATACCAAATATGAAAGGCTGTCATGTTGATCACATGTATTCTCATTTGAAATGCTTGACCACAGCGGTATAGCAGTCTGTGGCCCTATCTGCTGTGACTGATGTGCGTCTCTTCATTCCTAACTACAGATATACAAGCAGAGTAGATATACCAACATGACATTATCAAGATGAAGATGTACAGTCAGAGACAATAGGGCTGCCATGCTGCACAGGAGGCCCATTCCATTGATTCACAGGCAGAAAAAGTAGAAGAAGAAAAGGCAAAAAAGCTGCAGATCCAGGCAGAAAAAGGCAAAGTGGCTTTCCATCACTTCTATGGGTGCAGCAATGAAACTGACCCCCACAGCAATGATATTAAGTCTTCCACAGCAATGACATCAAGCCCTTTTCCAGGAATCAACCAAGCAGCATGGTTGCTCCAGGTCAACTGCCATCCAACTCTGCAGTCAAATATCGCTTCAATCACTCTGACTGGCCTGACACAGAATGACACTGAGCTGACACCACTAGACTGACACTGCTTGACCGACATGTCTTGCCTGAAAACACTTGACTGACACTGCTTGGCTGAAACCACTTGACTGGCACCGCTTGGCTGAAACCACTTGACTGACAACGCTATGTTGTCACCAAATGTTTGGCTTGAGGACCTTCCAATAACCAAGCTTCTTTGCTTGCAATGCATGTATTCTGTTTGACTGGCCATTTAAGTGAAACAACATTCATTGAACTGAGCGAAATCTCCAAAACATCAGTTGCCTTTCATACTGCATGGAAACAAGCATGAGTTCAGTACTATACAGTGAAGAGTACACACAAATGCATGTCAGGGATGTCAGTTAGTCCTGAAACAAGGTAACTACATGTAAATATGTATCTGGTGAACCCAGATGTTATTCCACAGAGACTGCAAGCCCTTTTTCCAGTGTTGAACAGATCATATGAAGCTGCGGAAAATGAAATTAGACCGATACACATATTGACATACGACCTCTTTGTGCCATGGTGTATGGCTTTCAGGCTTTATGACAAATGTATTTTGGGTCCATGGAGGTAAAACAATTTCAAACAGAGCTCAAGTCCGTTATTTACAGATGATATAGAAAGGCAAAAGGCAAACAGTCAGTGAGGCTAGGAGGTGTCTTCAGAGAGGGGGTGTCTAAATGCACCAGTGGGGCAGGGTGCTTGATAGAAGCCTCTGGCATGTGATCAATCTCAATAAAAAACATCCCTCGACCCTTTAACTCAAACAACAAAGTCATGCATCCCTCTTCCCCAATACATTCATCTTTACTTGGCAAATCTGTCAAGCTAATTGTTCCGCACCCCAGGGGACTCCGGCAAATGTTTCGGCTTTGGGGACATTCCTGTCGCGCTTGCCCAATTCGCCTCTTACTTTTCCCTTCTCCTGCTAAAGCGACATGGCACGAAAGATGGAGAAGGAAGGGGACCACTCCAAGAAGGAGTTTTAAGAATTTGAAAAAAGTCTTAGTGCTGTTCATCCGCCCGCTGAGCCAGGAAAGAAGCAGAGCAAATAGGACCCACTTGAAATCAAGCAACCTTCAATTTCATTTGGACATGTGATGATTCAGCGGGGTCTGTGCATTTCCCACCTTCTCATTTTGCCTCCCAATAAGAGTTTCCCTCCCTAAAAGTGGTTGTTCAGTGTGCCTGCCTGGGGTGCCTGTCTTCTCGAGTCTCCTAAGAGTGCCTGATTAGGGAGTGTCATTCTAAATGTGAATCAATGAAACCGCTTCCATGATAATACCTGAGAGGGTGCTTGCTGGACATGCCATTTTCCGAAAGCCTGCGGGAAAGTGCAAACTGAAGCTGTCTTTCCAGGTTTCTTTCAGACAAATTATTGTCTGAAAGGGTTTCCCTGCAAGTACTTCCCTAAAAGTGCTCAAAATGGGTTCCTGCTAAGCAGTTCCAGCCATTTTCTCTAGTTCGCCTTGGCTTATGTTAACCATTCACCAAAAGGCATCAAGACACTGAACAACAACAAGACACCAAGCAAATACCCTTTGTGAGAATTAAGCATCACTGCTCGAAGCAACAAATGGCTGACCTAATTCTCAACCAACCAAATCAGTATCATTTAGTGGAAACAGAACCAATACCTTTGGTTTTTGACGTGGTTGGCTCTATATTGATATCAATAAGGCACATCCTGACAAGGATTAACACGGAGAAACTGCAATGACAGCATGACATCATAAGGTTTAACAGGCATATGACTGCAGAAAATTCAAAGACAGTTGGCTGAATTATAGGCCTGTATATCGACCCCAAATGTGTGTATTTGTACCTTAATGGCATTATTCACAGCTGAGCCAGCAACCATCGAGTGACCTAAAAATCTGTTGCTTTTTCAATGGACATGACCAATTTCACCATGCGGGGGAGCCACCATGAAGCTGGACATACTTCAAGAAACCCTAGAAAATGTACTTCTCAATAATATTTAGTACCAGTGATGTATGTAAGGCCAGGACATCTGAGGCCGAGACTGAGACCGAGGCATTAGCCTCCGAGACCGAGGCAAGGCTGAGGCCATTAAAATGTGACTGCGAGGGGTATGTGTACTCAGTGTCTTCTGGCTCAGACAAAAATGAAGTAATAATGCTACAAATACACAGGTGCAATGTCAATATGCAGGCCTACAAACTGGGCAACCTTCATGGAAATCGGAAAAAAGGTCTTTGAGATAATTAAGTTTTCATAATGGGGTACTTATTTTTGTTGAACTGTTTATATAAAGGTACGATACTGCACTTCCCACTTGGCCTCATGATTTCAGAGGCCCAGACTGAACTGAATTGTCAGAGCTCCGATTCACTGAATAGGTTAAGGTCATGCATCAAAGGGTTACACCTATCATGAATTTCTCCATTCACGCATATTCACAAAGTTCTCATATTAAGGCATGTTTGGTGAACATATTGGCAGTTAAAGAGGATTACTTTGCTGTCATCCTGTAACAAGCTCAATAAATCTTGAATAATGAATATTGTTTCCCAATTCACAGTTAGAGATCATTCACACTATTTCACAGTATATATGGAACTAAAAAAACAACAGATACAAACATTTTTTGTGATATTACATAAAATAAATAGAAGCAAATTGTAGCTACCAAACAAGAAACAGAGAACAAAATGCCTGCAATTCTAAATCTGATGAAATCCATTGAGGGTCCTCGGTCATTTGGGGTAACTCAACAGGAATTCATCCAGGGCTTCCGAGAAGACTGACAGAAGTGATTTTTTGTGAAATACAATAACTTTCCATGTAATCTGTTGTATGGTAAACACAAGTAACATTTGAATGGAAGGTAAGCACCTGTGGTTGAAGATTATATTATTGTAACTCTCACAAGGTCTTTACTACCAAAAGGAACAACTTCAAATGTAAACTGTTTATTTGTAACTATTGTAGAGATTTGAATACACGCCATGGTGCACATAACTTTTTGGCACCGTC
The DNA here is from genome assembly GCA_026936325.1 of Platynereis dumerilii. NCBI lineage: Eukaryota > Metazoa > Annelida > Polychaeta > Phyllodocida > Nereididae > Platynereis > Platynereis dumerilii. The sequence goes on from JAPTHN010000001.1 coordinate 167,217,622, forward strand.
TAACCTTGAAATAAACGAGTATGGCTTCAAAGAAGCCGTTCTAATCTGTGATTCCGAAATGATTACAGTATGTTTGAGATGGAATCAGCTCATATAGCACAGCAGCCCCGGATTGATGGCTTCTGCTTGGATAGCTGGATTTTGTACACAGATAAGAAGAGCACAGGGAATGGGCAGCTAATCTGGCTACATCTAGTATTGAGTGTTTTGCATACGAGCAGCAACTCAAGCATTAGTGTGCATAGCATCGGTGCATCACTGGAACCCGCATCAGTGCATTTCAACCAGAGAGGAAACACAAGAATCAGCAGTACCAGAAACATCTATGTCAAAAGCAGCATCTTCAGAGACGGGCAGAAGCAAGCTTGCCCACTATCGCATTTTAAATCTTCAGCATGGATTTCAAGATTTTGTGACCTGTACAGACTTTAAAACCATCAGAATAGGCTAAAGTTTGAATAGTATGTCGCAATTGTCTCATATCACATCGCATGCTGACTGAATTGTCATTTCATTGCCATGGTGATGATCTTTGTACACCACTAGAGCCGCTAGAGATTTGAAACATCATGCTATCAAGGAAAAGACAAAAAAAGTGTGATAATGTGAAGTAAAATAGACATAATAGGCTTTCTGACTATGAAGTATACAACAGGCTTTATTCGGGTTGAGGAACTTAGTCTATGACTTCACAAACTCTATCCTTTTAACCATCACCAAGTGAAGGCTTTCCAACATTTCCACTGGACATGCATACATAGGCCTAATTACCTATCACATCAGTCATTACATGCGCCAGTGCATTTGTCTCAAATAATAACATATTGTAACTCTCTGAAAGTCTCTACTGCAAAAAGGAATAAATTCCAACAAGTGTAGACATTTGAATATACGGTGCACATAACTTTTTGGCACAGTGTGACCTTGAAATAAATGACAGAAAACGAGTGAAATAGTGTGAAGTTAGGAGTAAAAATTGTGTAAGATTTCATAATTGAGTTTAGAATTTTAAAATAATCCAGAAGAGAAATCCAGTACACAGGAGTAGACACATCGAAGTCCATACGCAAGTAACAGAAAACACCGTATCTCACACAGATAGTTGCCTCCTATTACTCTGTATGTTGATCTTATCACTCTCCTAAAAGCGTTCTGTCCTGTCTCCCTGGCCATGCTTTGTGTCAAACAGGTTATATCAGATTAAGACAACAGACTATACAACTATCTGCTGCCATATACTGCAATAGGAGTCAGTGGCCATAGCAAAGTTTATACGACGGCAATGATACCCTTTTATTACTGATGGCTGAGGTGGAGCAAACGAAACACAGGGTCAATGACCTTTAACTGCATTTTAAATTGATTTGGCGGCTTTTTGGGTATTTTTACCACATTTTTATTCATCACACATTGAATTACTGCTGGTTGAAGAGTCACAGTGAATTGAATATACAAGGCAAATATCAAATAACTTGCTCATTCTGTTATCTGCATTATATGAGCGAACGGTGTATGTGAGATGTGTATGCCCAGCAAACATTGAAGCCCGTATAGCAGCAATCTAGCTCACTTTGCAACTGGCACTTGGTGGGTTGCTGACGCAGAATACCAAATATGAAAGGCTGTCATGTTGATCACATGTATTCTCATTTGAAATGCTTGACCACAGTGGTGTAGCAAGCCGTGGTCCTATCAGCTGTGACTGATGTGCGTCTGTTCATTCCTGACTACAGATATACAAGCAGAGTAGATATACCAACATGACATTATCAAGATGAAGATGTACAGGCAGAGACAATAGGGCTGCCAGGCTGCACAGGAAGCCCATTCCATTGATTCACAGGCAGAAAAGTAGAACAAGAACAGGCAAAAAGGCTGCAGACCCAGGCAGAAAAAGACAAAGTGGCTTTCCATCACTTCTATGGGTGCAGCAATGAAACTGACCCCCACAGCAATGATATTAAGCCTTCCACAGCGATGAAATCAAGCCCTTTTCCAGGAATCAACCAAGCAGCATGGTCGCTGCGGGTCAACTACCATCCAACTCTGCAGCCAAATATCGCTTCAAATCACTCCTACTGGCCTGACAAAGAATGACACTGAGCTGACACCACTTGACTGCCACTGCTTGACTGACAAGTTTCGCCTGAAGACACTTACACCGCTTGGCTGAAGACACTTGACTGACACCGCTTGACTGAAGCCACTTGACTGACACCACTTGGCTGAAACTACTTGACTGACACCGCTTGACTGACACTGCTTGCTTGTCACCAAATGTTTTGGCTTGTGGACCTTCCAATAATATATCCAAACTTCTTTGCCTGCCTGCATGTATTCTGTTTTACATTCTTTGACTGGCCACTTAAATGGCCAGAAAATTTATTGAATTGAGTGAAATTTCCAAAATATTAGTTGCCTTTCATACTGCATGGAAACAGAAACATACATTCAGTACTATACACACAAGGCATGTCAGCAAGGTCGGCTAGTCCTGAAACATGGCAACTATCTGGTGAACCCAGATGTCAATCCATGGAGACTGCAAGCCCTTTTGCCAGTGCTGAACAGATCCTATGACGCTGCGCAAAATGAAATTAGACCGACACACATATTGACATACGACCTCTTTGTGCCATGGTGTACGGCTTTCAGGCTTTATGACAAATGTATTTTGGGTCCATGGAGGTAAAACAATTTCAAACAGAGCTCAAGTCCGTTATTTACAGATGATATAGAAAGGCAAAAGGCAAACAGTCAGTGAGGCTAGGAGGTGTCTTCAGAGAGGGGGTGTCTAAATGCACCAGTGGGGCAGGGTGCTTGATAGAAGCCTCTGGCATGTGATCAATCTCAATAAAAAACATCCCTGGACCCTTTATTCCCTTTAACTCAAACAACAAAGTCATGCATCCCTCTTCCCCAATACATTCATCTTTACTTGGCAAATCTGTCAAGCTAATTGTTCCGCACCCCAGGGGACTCCGGCAAATGTTTCGGCTTTGGGGACATTCCTGTCGCGCTTGCTCAATTCGCCTCTTACTTTTCCCTCCTCCTGCTAAAGCGACATGGCACAAAGCTTGGAGAAGGAAGGGGACCACTCCAAGAACGAGTTTTAAGAATTTGAAAAAATTCTTAGTGCTGTTCAGGGGCCCACTGAGCCAGGAAAGAAGCAGAGTAAATAGGACCCACTTGAAATCAAGCAACCTTCAATTTCATTTGGACATGTGATGATTCAGCGGGGTCTGTGCATTTCCCACCTTACGCTAACGAGAGTTTCTCTAAAAGTGGTTGTTCAGTGTGCCTGCCTGGGGTGCCTGTCCTTTTGAGTCTCCTTAAAGTGCCTGATCACGGAGTGTCAGTCTTAGTGTTAATCAATGAAACCGCTTCCATGAAAATACCTGAGAGGGTGCTTGCTGGACATGCCGCTTCTAGAAAGCCTGCAGGAAAGTGAAAACTGAATGTGTCTTTCAAAGGTTTCTTCTAGACAAATTTCCTGAAAGTACTTCCCTAAAAGTGCCTAAAATGCGTTCCTGCCAAGTAGTTCAAGCCAGCTTTTCTTGTTTGTCTTCAGTGTCTTGGCTTATGTTGCACCATTCATCAAAAGGCATCAAGACGCAGAACAACGAACAAGAAACCAAGCAAAATACCCTTTACAATTGTGGTGAAGCATCACATACGCAAGACTCGTGCAGACATGGCCAGCGTCTACGGTGTTATGCCTGTAATGGGCTGGGACACAAACTTATGTTTTGCCGAAATGGACACTAGGTAAATGGCCAAGCCGACGTGGCCGGAGAGACTGTTGTACATGTTGTTGATATTAATGAATGTGAACTACCTGAAAGTGTTACAAATGAATTTTATTCTGATTTTAAAGATTGTCAATGTTGTGAATTTGACAAAATCGAATGTTATTATAGTGGTTTAGATGAATGCCTATATTGCAAATGAGAAACAAAAGACTATTATGGGTTAAACTGCATGACAAATAATGTAAACATTGTGAATTACCATATTAATTCTAGTGCTTACGACAAAACCACTTTTGGTGCTCACAATAACTCTGATCACGCTGCTTGTGATATAAATCATTCTGGTGCTATTGATTTAATTCAAAACATGAACTCTTTAGACGTATCTACTGTTACTGAAACTGTCATTGAAGATGATACCACTAATAATGGTAACTTACTAGAAACTGTACCAATAATGGTAGAAATAATGATCATGTGGGCATTACTGCTAATGAGGAAATTAATAATTTAACAAGTACTTGTCAAAACTCATACAATAAATCTTTAATAAATCTTTATTTTTGTACTAAATGTACAATTCATGGTACAATGTAAAAACAGAAAGGAAAAAAAAAAAGTAAAAGCACAAATGGTATAACAAACAGAAGTATTTACAAGAAATAAAGTTTAAAATTTAATAAAACAATTAAAATAATATTAAAATAAATTGAACTATTCTTCAATATTGACACAAGTCGTCAATAATACTTTGGCACTCGTGATAGTCTAATAACCAAGGATCAAACGAATCCCTCATCATGACAAGTTCTTGAATTTGAGTGCCAATTCTTAAATCTTCATCACATATACCTTTTTTCCATGAAGTAACAATATTCCTATTCATAACCTGACAATTTAATTCATTATTTTTTATAATATCTATACAGTATTTATTATTTATGTATCTCAAATTTCTTCCAACTCTGGTATAGGAATATATAGCCTGATGAAATACAAAGCTTAACACAGGATTATTGCTATAGTAACTGGATTTAAAGAAATTAACAGATCTTTTATCAAGGGAGACTTCTAAAGGTACAGAATTTGATATATGAGGTAGTAAGTTACAGTGCGTTCTCCATGGCAAATTCCAGATTCTTCTAAGTATTTTACGATAATTAACATTTAACTGATTAATTCCAATTTTATCATATAAAGCACATAGATTAGAGCCATAAAAACTACTACAATATTTACTTAACAGATCATTTTTAATTTCTGCTGACAGATGATTAAATGTACCAAGAACTGTATTGGCTTTAACATTAAATTCATTTACAATTCCATTTAACATATTATTACTTCTATCCTCATATAAAGTATGTCCCAAATATACCATATGATTAACCTTTTCTACTTTCTGACCGTTGACATATACATCATTGTAATTTACAGATAAACTTTTACTAAATCTCATTAACATACTTTTTTTACCGTTAAATATAATACTATGAACTTTAGCATAATTTTCACATATCTCAACCATTCTATTTAAACCATATAGAGTAGGTGACAACAATATTAGGTCATCTGCATAGGCTATACTACCAGTATACATTTGCCCTATGTAACAGCCATATCCAGACTTTTCCAAAGATTTTAACATATCATCTATATATACATTATACAAAGTCGGCGATAGAACACCACCCTGTTTTACACCATTGGTAACATCAAAATAATCTGACATGGTATTGTTAAATGAAACTCTTATCTGTTGATTTAAATACATATTAAGTAAAATTCTAACATAAAAAGGATTAACTCCTCTAGAAATTAAATGCTGAAATAACTTTACATATTCAACCCTATCAAATGCTTTACTAGCATCTAAAGCCAATGCATATACAGTACCACCTCTATCTAGGTAATAATCAATAGTCTCTGTTACAACTGCAGTAGCCTGTGAAGCAGACAACTTGGGTTTGAATCCAAACTGTAAATTTGATGTAACTAACTTTTTTTTTTCTTTTGAGAATATTAAAATATCTAAAAGCTTGCAAAACATACTTTGTAAGCATATACCTCTGAAATTTTCAGATTTAGAAATATTTGGTCTTTTACCCTTAGGTATGGGAATCATAGTACCCACATTCATTTGGCTTGGGCTATACCCATGTATGATCATACAATTAAACAAATATAACAGATATTTTAATAAAACTTCACTTCCATGTATAATATGATTAGAATAAACACCGGCATTGCCGTCTGCTTTACCCATAGCTAAACTCTTGATAGCAGTTGACAATTCTTCACATGTAAATAAACAATCTTCTATACAATTGACATCTAAGCTTTCTTGGATGCTATCTGTTATTTCATTAATACCAGTTTTGTTATAACCGACACAATTATACAGATTAGAAAATTTTTCAGCAAAAACCTCCGATATATTTTTTTCACCAGTAACATTGTCAACCATGCCTGGAATCTTTTTAGTTTTAGATTTAATTTTTCTGACTTCACTCCAGTAACCAGTGACATCATTGTTCATCATACTTTCTGCCATTTTTTTTAGATTTAAGTAAATTACATTGTTGTTGACACTTTCTAACAGCATAATGGTATTCTGACCTACTTTTTCTTCTCATATCGGCTAACAAGCCAAACCTAGGACAACCAGCTGCTTTCCACCTCCAGTGCCACATTAATGCATTATCCTTCTTAAGTGCACAGTGGTCATTCCAACCTGGTAGAGGGGATCTGGTTTTGCCTATGCTAGATACACCGGTAGAAGGAAGAACTCTGCTAGCTCTCAAACAAGCATTAACAATACTCTCGTACAAATTCTCAATATCTTCAAAATGTACATCACATTTTAAGTCTTTACATGTTTGAACACTGTCAGGGAGAACAATATTACTCAACTCTGCTTTAAGAGCAGTTTTGTATCCCTCTATATCATGAACAGAGGCCTTATACCAATTAGGCCTAGCCTTTAACTTGGAATTATTTAAATTAAAATAACCACATGGTATCTCAAATTTGCTAATCACAACAAGATGATCGGACATATTATTAACATCTTCCACAGAGTAGTAATCAATAACAGTATTTTTAAGATTATCACTTACAATAACATGATCTATTTCTGATTTAGCACCATTATGTAGACACTCATATGTATATGTGACTTTAGAAACAGGAAGTTTACAACAAGGAACAAGTTCTTCACTGCCACTAAAAGTGCTCAGTTCCTCACTTTGAGGTGACTGTCTATCAAAAGAAGTATTAAAGTCTCCTCCAATTATAATGTTATCAACATTTTGACTATGTGCAATTACAGATATTTCAGCAAGTATGTCTTGAAACTCTTTCACGTTACCGTGCCTACTCCTATCATCACATGGCATATACACATTAAATAAAAGTATATCATAACCATCAAAAACTGTAATTTTAATACAATTAAGACGAACTGAAATTGTATCAATTGGAACAATACTGTATTTCACATTAGATCTCCATAAAATCACACAACCACCATGTGGTCTACCAATCTGTAACATATTTGAAGGCATTGCACTTTTACCCTGCATACACACTGAGCTACTTTTGTCAAGACTAGAAAAGGCATTATCAAAATTCACCTCATGTAACCAATGTTCTTGCAACAATAGGAAATCACAATTTTTAAAAACATCAGATATATAATTAATTTTAAAAAGTCCACTAAAATGTTTACAATTAAAACTGGCAATTTTTAAATCAGCCATGATTATAAATTTTTAAAAGTCACTTCTTGTCCGCTGGTTGGTCTCGCTGTACTCTCGTACACGAATTCCCATGGCCCAAATATCTGCTTGAACCACCTTGGACGCTTGCGCTGCTTCTACTGTTAACACGAAGGACTTCTTCTTCGAATCTGGATGGGACCTTTGAAACAGATCTGTTGCTTTGATACCAACACCTAAAAGGTGATTATATAAGTTATCGACGGAGTAATGTTTGAGGACATTGTAGACAAAGTATTGCTTGCACTCGGTTCTCGGTCTACTTTGCCTTACAGCACGCTGGTACTGGTATCTGGGGGTTTCGAAACCATCTTGGTCGGTACGTTGTCGATTCTCTGCATAGCTTGGACGAATCTGTTGCGATTTGGGAGCATAAGAATCTAGCCGAGGCCATTCACCAAACCCTGGGGGACCGGTGCCCATAACGAACACAGAGCCCGAATTTCCAGGGAACTGAGGTCTTCCATTCTGGGATCTTGAGGTACTGGAATGCCTATAGTTAGCTGGAATACTAGATGTCTGTGACAGAGCCTGTGGTCGTTGTCCAGTAAAATAATTACTAGGTGTAGCAGTTCTCTTACATTCACAATGCACCCTTGTTAGCACTGAGACTTGGGGCTGGCGCTTAATATTGTCCACAGTTCCATCTCTCACTAGAGCTTCATTAACATTCTGGTTGACAGGATTGTCAACGGTGCTGGGGGAACCATCATCTTCATCAGCTATAACTTCCACCTCGCCTGAGGGTGGAGGAGTCGCATCTCCCGCCTTTTCATGGTCATCGCGGCTCTCCTTGGCCTTATCTGCTATTTCATGGATCAACTTGAGATGACTTTCAATTTCGCGCTCATTTTTCTCGACTTTTTCTTTCGTGTCACTGAAGTTAACTGTACTTTCAGCAACAGTGTTCTCAATAGAGTCTAACTTTCTTTCTAAATAGCTGAGCCTTTGTTTAATAGACAGTTCGTTTAATTCCTCGGGATTTTGATGAGGTAAAGCTTTCAAATTAACTGCAGCAAACACTATGCTGTCAACACCTTTTCTGTCCATGTCTGAGAAAGCCTCCAGTAAATCAGCCAGGTTGGCTTCAGCTTGGGATCTGGCCCTAGTGGATCTCCGCATTTTAAGTTCTTTCAACACATCGGCACCAACTGAGCTCCATAAAATACGTTTTGCTTCTTCTATCTGCTCAACAGTATAGCTGGCTAGTATGATTCTTTTCAAATTTTCTTGTGCACATGAGTGCTGATAAAAATTTATGTAGCACAAAAGTTCACAAATTACGATTTTCTTTTCTTCATTATTTCTCTCTTCCATCAATCCTGCGGCATTGTTTTCTGTCAATGCAGTGGTATTGCTCTCTGTTCCACCTTCGGCTGTAACTATAGAAGATGTTTCTCCCGTTTTTCCATCAACACTGCCATTTTCGTCACCCATTCTGTCAAGTCAATGACACAGCACACCTGTGGGCGATAATAGGAGCACTGCTCACATTCAACCAGTTTTCCTCTTGTTTTTTCTGCTCTTTCTTCTTGTCTTGAGGTCAAACATGCCATTACCATGGCAACCAAACGAGTCGGTGAAATTTTTTTGTTTTTCATTTTTGGAATGTATGGGTCCCATAGAGTACCTGTGCAAAATTTTCGAAAAATCTGTATGATCAAACTACCATACTTGAGTCACCTTAATCTTAAGAAATGAATTGCAAATCTGTTCCATTTGATGAATAAATGCCATTAAAATAGCTTAACATATAGTTAAAATTACTGCTAACATAACTATTATATAATATAGTTTTATATTTTTTTGTCTAGATAATGATTTATTCTCTTGAGTGCATTTATTTGCTTCCCTGCCTGATTACATAGAGTTTCAATTTGGAGGTGGAAATTTAGTTTATGATCAATTTCAATACCAAGTATACTTACACTCAATTGTGATTTAATCAGGTTCCCAATTATTTTCACTTGCAAGTTATTAGCGTTTTCATTTATAATCATTAGTTGAAATTTATCTGCGTTCGCTGTATTGTTAGACCGAAACCATTCAACAGCTTTTATGCAACCTTCCTCTAGTTTTATCTTAATTTCATTGGTATCTTTGCTTATATAGCATAATGTATTGTCATCAGCATAGTTATAGATTTTTGAGTTCATATTAAAATACAGAAAATCATTAATAAAAATATTAAACAACAGTGGACCTAGAATAGACCCTTGTGGGACACCCTTTATATTTGATAGCCATTCTGAGAATGTATCGCCTATTTTGACCCTTTGTTGTCTATCAACAAGATATGATTTTAACAAATTACAGGCATTTATACAAAAACCATAGGCTCTGAGTTTGGTAAGAAGTAGCCCATGAGACATAAAATCAAATGCTTTGGACAAGTCAATAGCTATGATTCCTACTTTCTGACCATTATCGATTGCTTGGCGCCAATCTTCCGTCATTCTAATTAGGATGTCTGATAAGTACTTGTGCAATTGTGGCTCGATGTATTCATATATTTGATTAGATTTTTTTTTTTTAAATATTTTTGACAGTGCCGTTAGTAAGTTTATAGATCTATAGTTATCTTTGTCAAGTTTGTCTTTTTTCTTGTACAGAGGGGTAATGTTGGCTCTTTTCAAGTTATCTGGAAATGTGCATTGTTGTAAGCATAAGTTAATTATATGAGTTATGGGTTTACAAAGAATAATACTTGTCTTTTTGATAAAACTAATGGGGATTTCGTCAAAACCAGATGCCTTTTTACTAGATAGTGATTTTATGATTTTACTAACTGCATGTTCTGTTACAAGTTTAAAGTCAAAATTCCTTTCACTATTGTTTTGTTATTCTTAATAACATTTACACTTGGGTTAAGTCGATATTCTGTTATTGTTTCCTCAACATTTTTTGCATTATTCTCTCGATGTCCAATGTTTGAACCTATATCCCGAAAGAAATTATTGAAGATACTACAAACTTGTTTGGTTTCAGTTATAATTTCACCTCCTTCTTTGAGGGGTATTCTGTCTGGCTTAGTTTTGCTTTTGGAGAAAATTGGTTTAATTGCCTTCCAGAAGTCCTTGTTTTTTGTACCATTTTTGCATTTTCCTTCAAAATAGTTTCTAATTTCCATACGTTTTATTATTGTTACTATGTTCCTATACTTCCTGTAAAGTGGAAGGTGCTGCGAGCTTCTATCTTTAAAGAATTTATTTCTGAACTGATTACGAGTTAAGATTGCTTTTCTCAATTTTTTGGACATACAGGGAAAGTCATTTAGTTTTACAACCTTTTTCTTTTTTGGAGCATGTTTGTCTAATATTTGTCTAACCATAATGTCTTGCAGTTTGTTTAAAGCTGTGTTTGCATTTAGTTCATTTAGAATTGTTATATCTATATTTGAGGAAGCCAGGTCAAGATTAACTAAGTCATAGCTTATGTCTTTGAGTTTCCGATAATAGATAACTTTGCTTGGTGGAGGGGTGTGTTTTGTTTTAGTACACCTCCTATAAGATGCTGAAAATCACTGATTCCGGTGTCTACTGAGAAGCCTTTGAGGAACTTCCTACGCTTACTCACTAACAGGACATCAATAAGTGTCGGTTGATCCGACTTGAAACAGGTAGGTTCATTTATAATGTTTGTAAGGTTGAAGGAGGGACATATCGTTGATAGTGTATTTTTTTGGAACATATTGAAGTTTAAATCACCAATAATTATTATATGATCGCATTTATCCAGGATTTTTTCCTTATATCGTCAAAAAATATTTTGAAGTCTAGCGAGTTCATTTAGGATTTTTATAAGCACATACCACAATGATTTTAGTTCCATTGCAGGTTAATTAAATAGTCATGCATTCAAAATCATCAGTACATTTATTTTTGGGTCCTATAGTTGATGGGATGTTTTTGGAAACATAAGCTAAGAGGCCCCACTATTTGATCTTTTTTCCTGTCTGTACATGAGTAGTTCTTAATTTCAAAAGCTGCATTTTGATGGGAGCTGTCTAGTTTAGTCTCGCTAAGTATCATAATTTCAAATTTACAACAGCTAAGGAGCTCAGTTATTTCCTGGAATTTTGGATAGATACTGTTTACATTTAGATGACTGATAATTATGTTATTTGGATTTGAGCATCTAATGGCTTCAACATCTAATGGCTTCAACACCTTCGCTAGGTGGCCACCTGGTACAACATGTTGAGAAAACTGCTGCTGAAAAATCGTATTTACATCTGAATTTAGTGACTTTTTACTGAAGAAAACGGCAAGAATAGTCTACTAGTAGAATAAGGAGGCAAATTAGCTGTTATTGCGCCTGATGACTGCTTAAAAGTCATAAATTGAGTTTGTGGCTATGTACCACAGAATAAAGCATTATATGCATTTGTCACATAAAAATGTCAAAAATGTCTTCCCATGGATGTACCCCAATACATTTGCCACAAATGTGAAGAAAAAGGTTAAAATACTTTTTTCTGTAAGAACTCAAAGGGCACCAACACACTAATTAATTGCAGATTTTGCATGCATCAATTTTGGCAGTTATCAAATTTTAGAAAAATTATCATACAGATAGTTTTTTTTTAATTTGCACATATCATAAACAAGTTATTGTCAAACAAATGGCAAAAAATTAAGAAAAAATTACCGAGTAATTTTTTTGCTGCAGTACCATTACTGTGCCAATGTCAATTTAAAGAAATAAAGACAATTTTAGACACAGTTGACTGAAATTAACAGAGAAAATTCTTTGGATAAAGATGAGAAGCTGAAACTTTGAACTAGCATAGAGTAGGTGTTACTGCATTCAATAAAAAAAATAATTATGCTTCTAGCTGCATTAGATCTCATTTAAATAGCAAATTACTGGCTGCCATGCTGTTGAAAAAAAGAGAGCAGAAAATGGTAACATCACAACTTTTTCAGGGCCTGTAGCAGTTGTGACGCTATGTTGCTAGGCAACCAGGCTGCTCAGAAGTATGTGCAGTGTACCATGGTTGAGTCACCTTAAGTATAAAATACTAACTTATAGCAGAGATTAGGCTGAGGTTTGAGGTCGTGGTTTGCTGCTCTGAGAATAAAATGTGGCCAGGCAGCAGGACCATCAAATGGAACAAGTGAAAGCACTTGCAAAAGGACATCTCTGAGAACAAGTGCAATGAAATCCTCTGCAAGTAATTAGGTTTTAAGGGACATTTTCTTCCCCTAAATGATATTTACTCAATGGAAAAAGAACTGCAATCTGCTGCAGATTAATATCAGATTAGGATATTAGGAAGGAGTTGTGGTCTCCAGATTGCAACATGCCATCCCCATTAGCAAAAAGAAAACATCTAAGCTGTCGAAACTGCTCACGTTAGCTCACCAGGAGGCAGGGACCAATGCATCTCTGCTTTATTAATACACCATTTTGATATCTCTCGATCCAATTGCAATGTTCTCTAGTGAGTCAATTTGAGATTGCAGTATTTAGTATGCAGATAATTTAAACAAGGCATAGCAATTAGAACTATTCCGTAAACTGTGTTTTTCTGGAGCATTAGTCAAACATATCTAAATAAACTTCTTTCAGGGAGTTCACTCAAAGGCGCAACCGTGTAGCCAGTTGAACCACAGGCACAAGGCTATAGATACTTGTGTCTATGTTTTATTTAATTACACATATAAAATTGCTGCATTATCCACTCAGCCTGATTAATTCAAGCCCAGAATGAACCACCCTAGTAGTCACAGATCAAATTCGCTGAACAAAATAAGGTTATGCATGTGGCTTCAAAGGGTAACAACTATCATATGTGACTTTCTCCACCAAAATGAATTCAAAGTCGGCCTCCTGCTATATTTAGTTATGAAAATGACTTTATTCTGCAGGAATTAGGCTTTAAAATGGTACCTCATTTGATTTTAAATCTCAATTCTATCCCTATAGGTATGGCAGCTCAAACATACATGATGCGAAACATCATAATCGGAGAAAATGGCATTTCCATTTCCCGACATTACAAGGAAAGATTAAAATATCAAGAATGACACCTAATTTCAAGGAGTCAAAATCGATTTCTGGTAAAAATTATTTTAAATATTCAAAGAAAATGCCCTCTGCAAGAGCTTCGTGCCAACACTGCAACAGTAAAAAAAACACTCTAATGTGACTTTTTTACACGTTTTGCTAATTTGTAGGAAATCTAGAATGCCTGCTTTAAACTCATTTTGATGGAGCAGGTCACATATATTTCTCAATTTATGCATACTGACAACGTTTTCCTATCAAGGGCGGTTTTTGGTGCATGTATTGGCAGTTAAAGAGGATCAGTTTGTAATCATCATATAGGGATCATTCACAGTAGTACAGTACAGTGGAAATTAGGGAACAACAGCTCAAAAATTTGTTTGTGATTTCACAAAAATAAATAGAAGCAATTATAGCCACCAAACTAGACACAGAAAATAAAATGCATTCAATTTTAAATCCAATGAAATCCATTGAGGGCCCTAGGTCAACTGTAGTATGAAACTCAACTGGAATTCATCCAGGGCTTCTGAGAAGACAAGCAAAAGTGATTTTTTTGGAAATACAATAACTTTCCATGTAATTTGTTGCATAGTAAACACAAGTAACATTTGACTGGAAGGTAAGCACCTGTGGTTGAAGATTATGTTATTGTACCTCTCACAAGGTCTTTACTACCAGAAGGAACAACTTCCAATGTATACTTGTAACACAGTCTAACCTTGAAATTAACAAGTATGGCTTCAAAGAAGCTGTTCTAATCTGATGATTCTCAAACGATTACAGTATGTTTGAGATGATATCTGCTCGTACAGCACAGCAGCCTGGGATTGATGGCTTCTGCTTGGATAGCTGGATTTTGTACACAGATAAGAAGAGCACAGGGAATGGGCAGCTAATCTGGCTACATCTAGTATTGAGTGTGTTGCATACGAGCAGCAACTCAAGCATTAGTGTGCATAGCATCGGTGCATCAGTGGAATCCGCATCAATGCATCTCAACCACGGAGGCCAGAATATGCTGTCCCAGAAACAGCTATGTCAAAAGCAGCATCCTCAGAAACAGGCGGAAACACCCATGCCAAAATCACATTTGAAATCTTCAGTAATATCTGGATTTCAAGATCCATTGACCAGTACAGACTCAAATTTTTAGACTAGGCCTATAATCGACTCATATCCATCCCAAAGAAAAGAGAGTTCTAAAAGAGAGTGACAGTTTGAAGTTACAGGTGTAAAGAATTGTTCAAGAATTCAATCATGGAATTCCATATCCGAGTATTGTAGTTTAAGATAATCCAGAAAAGAAATTTAACATAGAGTAGTACACACTGGAGTCAAACCTCAAGCAACAGAGAACGGAGAACCTCAAGGACAGACAGACAGACAGACAGACAGAAATGTTTATTTGACATGAATCCACACAGTTACAATGAATACAAAAACATGGTTTTATAATTTAAATGTCAGGAGACATTCACTTTGCCATGAATATGGCGCTAGCATGAATGTCACCTATTAGAAAAGAAAATATCAATTTAAATTTTAAATGAATTACTAGAAATTTTCACATTATTACAAATAAACTGAAAATCACAATTTTTATAAAAAATAAATGATGATAGGTGAAATGATAAATGAAAGGTGAAGGGGGATAAATGAAAATGATATGAGGGTCGATGGGATGAAATGAAATGAAATGGTCAGCAAAGTAAAAAGGATGAAATAATATTACCTATAGTTGGAGGATTGACATATAAAACAATTTTGTATGGAACACTGTTCGTGATACTGGTGGATCAATGAATTTTTAATATACAAGGAGAAGCCAAACTCACTATGAGTTGTGGCCTTTCCCAGGATGGAATTTGAAGTAATATTTAATAACTTGGGTAACTGGTATCTGACACTATTTTTGGCATATGCATGATATAGGCGAGGTAATCTAAAATTTTTATTTCGTGTATTGTGCGGATAATCATTATGGGGTTTTATTAGAATATTTGTCACTGAAAAATATTTCGGAATTTGATTATTTTCTAATCTGTAAAAAAACTTATATAATTTTACTTTCTAAATATCATGAACAGTAAGCAAACACAGTTTTTTTAATAAGGGCTGTGTGTGGGCATTATATCAAGTATTGGCTGCAGCTCGAATTGCCCTTTTTTGTAGTTTAAATATGGAGTTTGCTTTATAGCCCCAGCATAGAATTCCGTAATTAAGGTGAGAATTAACAAGGGCACAATAAATAGTTTTCAATGTATCCTGAGGAAGGAATTTCTTCAATCTATTTAAAATACAAGTACACTTAGCTATTTTTTTACTTATTTTATCAAGGTGATCATTCCACTTGAGATGCTCATTAATAGCTATACCTAGAAAATTAAAGGTACCAATGTATTCCAAGATTTTGTCATCTATAAATAACGCTGGGCGATTGACAACTTTACCAGGTGTGTGGAAAATCATACATTTTGTTTTATCTACATTCAAAGATAGCTTGTTAACTTTAAGCCAAGACAAAACATTCGCTAATTCAGTATTCAAGATCTGAACATTGTCTTGAGAAGAATCAAGAGAAACAAATAAAGTGGTATCGTCTGCGTATACAATGAATTTTAAAAAACTGCTTGATCTGAAAACATCATTTACATAGATGAGGAACAACAATGGACCCAAGATTGAACCCTGTGGGATACCAGTAGAAATATTTAAGTGAGAGGAAGAACAATTTTGATATTCGACATATTGTACGCGATTACTGAGGTAACTGGACAGGAGGGCCCATGCGGTGCCACTAAAACCATAGTAATGAAGTTTTTCAAGGAGAATTTCATGATTAATAGTATCAAATGCTTTTGATAAATCCATAAAAACTGTTAGTGGTACATTTCCTGAATCCATTTCATTCACAATACGATCAGTTAATTCTAAGGCAGCAAGTTCTGTAGAATGAAGTTCTCTGAAGCCATATTTACTAACATAATAAAGATTTTTACTTTTAAAGTAATCATGCATTTGAACAAACAAAACCTTTTCGAAAATTTTAGAAATGGTAGGTAACACAGAAATTGGCCTGTAATTTTTTATATCTGATTCAGGACCCTTTTTATAAACTGGAGTTATTTTGGCTATTTTTAATTTGTCTGGAAATATACCACTGTTAAGTGTCTGATTAATTATTATCAGTAGAGGTTCAATAATTGTACCCTTAATCTTTTTCAGTAGGATTGAAGAAATATTATCATATCTGAAGCTGGTTTTAGATTTTATTTTGTTAATCATACCATCTAACTCATTAATTGAAATTTTTCTAAACTGAAATGTTGAATTTATCGGAGGAAATAGATATTTACTAAAATCAAGTGACGGGGGAAGAGCACTACCTGATGTCAAGGAGGAGCCTATTTCAGTAAAAAACGTATTGAATGCATTGGCAATTGCTTGAACCTTTTTGGGCATTTTTACTGCCTTTTTATTCATCACACATTGAATTACTGCAGGTTGAGAAGTCACAGTGAATTTATTATACAAGGCAAATATCAAATAACTTCCTCATTCTGTTATCTGCATTATATAAGCGAACGATGTATGTGAGATGTGTATGCCCAGCAAACATTGAAGCCCGTATACCAGCAATCTAGCTCACCTTGCAACTGGCACTTGGTGGGTTGCTGACGCAGAATACCAAATATGAAAGGCTGTCATGTTGATCACATGTATTCTCATTTGAAATGCTTGACCACAGTGGTATAGTAGGCCGTGGTCCTATCAGCTGTGACTGATGTGCGTCTCTTCATTCCTGACTACAGATATACAAGCAGAGTAGACATACCAACATGACATTATCAAGATGAAGATGTACAGTCAGAGACAATAGGCCTGCCAGGCTGCACAGGAGGCCCATTCCATTGATTCACAGGCAGAAAGAGAAGAACAAGAACAGACAAAAAGGCTGCAGGCCCAGGCAGAAAAAGGCAAAGTGGCTTTCCATCACTTCTATGGTTGCAGCAATGAAACTGACCCCCACAGCAATGATATTAAGCCTTCCACAGCGATGAAATCAAGCCCTTTTCCAGGAATCAGCCAAGCAGCATGGTCGCTCCGGGTCAACTGCCATCTGACTCTGCAGCCAAATATCACTTCAATCACTCTGACTGGCCGGACACAGAATGACACTGAGCTGACACCACTTGACTGACATGGCTTCTTGAAAACACTTGACTGACGCCGCTTGACTGAAGGCACTCGATTGACACCGTTTGGCTGAGACCAATTGAGTGATGCTGCTGTGCTGAAGACACTTGACTGAAGCCGCTTGGTTGTCACCTAATGTTCCAGTCACCCAGCTTCAATGCCCGTATTCTATTTGACTGGCCACTTAAACTGCAACAAATTCATTGAATTGTGCAAAATGCCCAGAATATCATTTGCCTTTCATGGTATAGTGCATGAAGACAAAAACATGATTTCAGTATACTACACAATGTAAAATACACACAAACGCATGCATGTCAGCCTGTCAGGGAGGTCAGTTAGTCCTGAAATATGGTAACTATCTGGTGAACCCAGATGTTATTCCACAGAGACTGAAAGCTCTTTTGCCAATGTTGAACAGATCCTATGAAGCTGTGTAAAATGAAATTAGACCGACACACATATTGACATACGACCTCTTTGTGCCATGGTGTATGGCTTTCAGGCTTTATGACAAATGTATTTTGGGTCCATGGAGGTAAAACAATTTCAAACAGAGCTCAAGTCCGTTATTTACAGATGATATAGAAAGGCAAAAGGCAAACAGTCAGTGAGGCTAGGAGGTGTCTTCAGAGAGGGGTGTCTAAATGCACCAGTGGGGCAGGGTGCTTGATAGAAGCCTCTGGCATGTGATCAATCTCAATAAAAAACATCCCTCGACCCTTTAACTCAAACAACAAAGTCATGCATCCCTCTTCCCCAATACATTCATCTTTACTTGACAAATCTGTCAAGTTAATTGTTCCACACCCCAGGGGACTCCGGCAAATGTTTTGGCTTTGGGGACATTCCTGCCGCACCTGCTCAATTCGCCTCTTACTTTTCCCTCCTCCTGCTAAAGCGACATGGCACAAAGGATGGAGAAGGAAGGGGACCACTCCAAGAAGGAGTTTTAAGAATTTGAAAAAAGTCTTAGTGCTGTTCACGGGCCCACTGAGCCGGGAAAGAAGCAGAGTAAATAGGACCCACTTGAAATCAAGCAACCTTCAATTTCATTTGGACATGTGAAGATTCAGCACGGCCTGTGCATTTCCCACCTTACGCATCTGTCTTCCAATAAGAGTTTCCCTCCCTAAAAGTGGTTGTTCAGTGTGCCTGCCTGGGGTGCCTGTCTCTTTGAGTCTCCTTATATAGTACCTGATTAGGGAGTGTCAGCCTCAAATTCTCAATGTGAATCAATGAAACCACTCTCATCAAAATACATGAGAGGGTGCTTGCCGGACATGCCGCTTCTAGAAAGCCTGCAGGAAAGTGAAAACTGAATGTGTTGTTCCAAGGTTTCTTCTAGACAAATTTTTGTCAGAAGGGGGTTCTCTGAAAGTACTTCCCTAAAGTGCCAAACATGGGTTTGTGCCAAGTAGTTAAAGCCAGTTTCCCTTGTTTGTCTTGGCTTATGTTGCACCATTCATCAAAAGGCATCAAGACGCAGAACAACGAACAAGAAACCAAGCAAAATACCCTTTCTGCTTTTATGCCTCACTGCTTGCAACAACAAAATGGCCGACCTGATTCTCAACCCACCGAATTGGCACTTCTCTCTTGCCGTTTAGATAAATCCTATTGTATTGTCTTCATCGTGGTTATAGTTCTATACTGATATCAAGAATGCATACATAATCAGATAAGGGTTATTATTAAAGTTACACTTACACTCATTTCAATTGATTCAATAATAATATGAAACTGCAATTTACAAATACGAAACTGCAATTACAGTCAGTAGCATGACATCATAAGGTTAAACAGGCTGATCCTGGCTGGTGATAGGTCAATTGCTCCAGCTGTGATGTGAAGATGCAAGCTTGAAATCATGCCTGCTCATCCAGAGTACCAGACTCCAAATTCAAGGAAATACCAAATATAATTTCTAATTATCAAACATACCAATTTTGAGGAGTGTCAAATTATGAGAAGTTATTATACAGCTTAACCAAGGATGTCTGTAAATCTGATTGAAATCTGTAGCATTTTCAATTGATGTTCAAATGAGATTTCTCATACTCTTAAATTCACAATGGTCAGAATCATAATTGGGACTGCCAGCAGCAGGCCTTGTGTGACAAGCCAGATTCTATTGCTGTGCACTCTTTTGAGTGTTTGTTCTTGTTTATAGCTGTAGTGCACTTTTTAATATAAAAACATGTTAAACTATTTGAATAGCATTTATTTGTCAAATGGAACAGATTTGCGATTTATTTCTAAAGATTAAGCATAAAATACTAACTTATAGCAGAATTCAGGCTGAGGCTGGATGCTTGAGGCCAGCTTATGGCTGTGGTTTGTTGCACTGAGTAGGAAATGTGGCCAGGCAGCAGGGCCATCAAATGGAACAAGTGAAAGCACTTGCAAAAGAACATCTCTGAGAACAAGTGCAATGAAATCCCCTGCAAGTAATTAGGTTTTAAGGGACATTTTCTTCCCCCTAAATGATATTTACTCGATGGAAAAAGAACTGCAATCTGCTGCAGATTAATATCAGATTAGGATATTTGGAAGGAGTTGTGGTCTCCAGATTGCAACATGCAATCCCTATTGGCAAAAAGAAAACATCTAAGCTGTCAAAACTGCTCACATTAGCTCACCAGGGAACCATGCATCGCTGCTTTATTAATACACCATTTTGATATCTCTCGATCCAATTGCAATGTTCTCTAGTGAGTCAATTTGAGATTGCAGTATTTAGTATGCAGATAATTTAAACAAGGCATAGCCATTAGAACTATTCCGTAAACTGTGTTTTTCTGGAGCATTAGTCAAACATATCTAAATAAACTTCTTTTAGGGAGTTCACTCAAAGGCGCAACCGTGTAGCCGGTGGAACCACAGGCACAAGGCTATAGATACTTGTGTCTATGTTTTATTTAATTACACATATAAAATTGCTGCATTATCCACTTGGCCTGATTAATTCAAGCCCAGACTGAACCACCCTAGTTGTCACAGATCAAATTCGCTGAACAGAATAAGGTTATGCATGTGGCCTCAAAGGGTAACAACTACATGTATCATATATTTCTCAATTTATGCATACTGACAAAGTTTTCCTATCAAGGGCTGTTTTTGGTGCATGTATTGGCAGTTAAAGAGGATTAGTTTGCATTCATCATATAACAAGCTCCATGAAATCTTGAAGTTATGTTTGCCGATTCACAGCTAGGGATCATTCACAGTACAGTGGAAATTAATGAACAACAGCTCAAAAAATTGTTTGTGACTTTACAAAAAAGAAATAGAAGCAAATTATAGCCATGCACCAAACTAGAAACAGAAAAGAAAATGCCTTCAATTTTAAATCCGCTGAAATCCATTGAGGGCCCTCGGTCAACTGGAGTACAAAACTCAACTGGAGTTCATCCAGGGCTTCTGAGAAGACAAGCAAAAGTGATTTTTGGGAAATACAATACCCTTCCATGTAATATGTTGTATGGTAAACACAAGTAACATTTTACTGAAAGTTATCATCTGTGGTTGAAGATTATGTAATTGTAACTCCTACAACGTTTTTGCTACCGAATGGAATAACTTCCAAAGTGTACTTGTAATAAATGTAGATATTTGAAAACACAGTGCACATAACTTTTTGACACAGTGTGACCTTGAAACAAACAAGTATGGCTTCAAAGAAGCTGTTCTAATCTGATGATACTCAAACGATTACAGTATGTTTGAGATGATATCTGCTCGTACAGCACAGCAGCCCTATTGAATTGATGGATTCTGCTTGGAAAGCTGGATTTTGTACACAGATAAGAAGAGCACTGGGAACGGGCAGCTAATCTGGCTACATCTAGTATTGAGTTTTTTTGCATACGAGCAGCAACTCAAGCATTAGTGTGCACAGCATCGGTGCATCAGTGGAATGCACATCAATGCATCTCAACCACAGAGGCAATGCCAGAATCAGCAGTACCAGAAACAGCTACATGTATGTCAAAAGCATGCAGCATCCCCAGAAACAGGCAGAAGCACCCTTGCCAAAATCACATTTGAAATCTCCAGTAATATCTTGATTTCAGGATCTGGTGACCAATACAGATTTAAATTTTTTGACTAGGCCTATAAGCGACTCATATCCATCCCAACTTAAAATTATTAAAACTGTAATCAAATAAGCAGAGACAAGTCTCAAATCATATGGCAAGATAACTGAATTATCATTTCATTGTCATTGCGATGATCTTTGCACACGACCATATATATACATTGTATAACTTCGAATTATGATGGAATTTTGAGGAGCGTTGAAACTACACATAAAAGACAGTTGGTTTAAACATATTTATTTCATTTGCTAACGAGCCATAAAAGAGAGTTCTAAAAGAGAGTGACAGTTTGAAGTTACAGGTGTAAAGAATTGTTCAAGATTTCAAAAATGGAATTCCATATCCGAGTATTGTAGTTTAAGATAATCCAGAAAAGAAATTTCAACACACAGGAGTACAGGCTGGAGTCAAAGCTCAAGCAACAGAGAACAGAGTACCTCAAGGAGAGAGTTGCCTCCTATTACTCTGTATGTTGATCTAATCACTCTCCTAAAAGCGTTCTGTCCTGTCTCCCTGGCCATGCTTTGTGTCAAACAGGTTATATCAGATTAAGACAACGTTACTATACAACTATCTGGGGCTATCTACTGCAATAGGAGTCAGTGGCCATGGTAAAGTTTATATGATGGTAATCATACCCTTTATTACTGATGGCTGAGATGGAGCAAACGAAACACAAGGTCATTGACCTCTTATCACATTTTAAATTGATTTGGCTGTAGCGTCTTGGGTATTTTTACTGCCATTTTATTCATCACACATTGAATTACTGCAGCTTGAGAAGTCACAGGGAATTGAATATACAAGGCAAATATCAAATAACTTGCTCATTCTGTTATCTGCATTATATGAGCGAACAGTGTATGTGAGATGTGTATGCCCAGCAAACATTGAAGCCCGTATAGCAGCAATCTAGCTCACTTTGCAACTGGCACTTGGTGGGTTGCTGACGCAGAATACCAAATATGAAAGGCTGTCATGTTGATCACATGTATTCTCATTTGAAATGCTTGACCACAGTGGTATAGCAGCCAATGGCCCTATCTGCTGTGACTGATGTGTGTCTCTTCATTCCTAACTATAGATACACAAGCAGAGCAGATATACCAACATGACATTATCAAGATGAAGATGTACAGGCAGAGACAATAGGGCTGCCAGGCCGCACAGGAGGCCCGTTCCATTGATTCGAAGGCAGAAAGAGAAGAAGAAGAACAGGCAAAAAAGCTGCAGATCCAGGCAGAAAAAGGCAAAGTGGCTTTCCATCACTTCTATGGGTGCAGCAATGAAACTGACCCCCACAGCAATGATATTAAGCCTTCCACAGCGATGAAATCAAGCCCTTTTCCAGGAATCAGCCAAGCAGCATGGTCGCTCCGGGTCAACTGCCATCCGACTCTGCAGCCAAATTTCACTTCAATCACTCCGACTGGCCTGACACAGAATGACACTGAGCTGACACCACTTGACTGACATCGCTTGACTGACATGTCTTGCCTGAAAACACTTGGCTGACATCGCTTGGCTGAAACTGCTCGATTGACACCGCTTGACTGAAACCACTTGACTGACACTGCTTTGCTGAAAACACTTGACTGACACTGCTTGGTTGTCACCAAATGTTCCAGTCACCCAGCTTCAATGCCTGCATTCTGTTTCACTGGCCACTTAAATTTCAACAAAATTTGTTGAATTGTGCAAAATGTCCCGAACATCATTTGCTTTTCATGGTATAGTGCATGGAAACAAAAACATGCTTTCAGTACTATACCATGTAAAGTACACACAAAAGCATGTACATGTCAGGGAGGTCGGTTAGTCCTGAAACATGGCAACTATCTGGTGAACCCAGATGGTATTCCACTGAGACTGCAAACCCTTTTTGAAGAGTTGAACAGATCATATGACGCAGCAGAAAATGAAATTAGACCGATACACATGTTGACATACGACCTCTTTGTGCCATGGTGTATGCCTTTCAGGATTTTGACAAATGTATTTTGGGTCCATGGAGGTAAAACAATTTCAAACAGAGCTCAAGTCCGTTATTTACAGATGATATAGAAAGACAAAAGGCAAACAGTCAGTGAGGCTAGGAGGTGTCTTTAGAGAGGGGCTGTCTAAATGCACCAGTGGGGCAGGGTGCTTGATAGAAGCCTCTGGCATTTGATCAATCTCAATAAAAAACATCCCTCGACCCTTTAACTCAAACAACAAAGTCATGCATCCCTCTTCCCCAATACATTCATCTTTACTTGGCAAATCTGTCAAGCTAATTGTTCCGCACCCCAGGGGACTCCGGCAAATGTTTCGGCTTTGGGGATATTCCTGTCGCACTTGCTCAATTCGCCTCTTACTTTTCCTCTTCCTGCTAAAGTGACATGGCACCAAGGATGGAGAATCAAGGGAACCACTCCAAGAAGGAGTTTTAAGAATTTGTAAAAGGTCTTAGTGCTGCTGTTCAGGAGCCCACTCGGCCAGGAAAGAATCAGAGCAAATAGGACCCACTCGAAATCAAGCAACCTCCAATTTCATTTGGACATATGATGATTCAGCGGGGTCTGTGCATTTCCCACCTTCTCCTTTTGCCTCCCAATGAGAGTTTCTCTAAAAGTGGTTGTTCAGTGTGCCTGCCTGGGGTGCCTGTCTTTTTGAGTCTCCTTAAAGTGCCTGATCAGGGAGTGTCAGTCTTAATGTTAATCAATGAAACCGCTTCCATGAAAATACCTGAGAGGGTGCTTGCCGGACATGCCGCTTCTAGAAAGCCTGCAGGAAAGTGAAAACTGAATGTGTCTTTCTAGGTCTCTTCCAGACAAATTATTGTCTCAAAAGGTTTCCTTGCAAGTACTTCCCTGAAAGTGCCTAAAATGGGTAAACTCTTGTTTACCTTGGCTTATGTTGCACCATTCATCAAAAGGCATCAAGACACAGAACAACGAACAAGACACCAAGTAAAATACCCTTTCTGCCTTTTACGAGGGGCATTCAGAAAGTTCGAGGCTTTTTTTCATATGGATACTTATTTTCAATCTAGAACTATGAATTTTTTACAGGATAAAATTCAGCATATTTGGAATGGATTTCCAAAATTTTGGACAATTTCGACATTTTAAAGTCATTCTGTGGTTGCCATGGAAACTGAAAGTTCAGCTTCTTGGGGCAGGTAACCCTAAAACCAAGAATGTCAAGAAATTGTGACTGTGAGAAACTTCTCTCTGTCACTTGTATTAGCGAGATTGACAATATTTGACACAACAAATATGGTATTAGCTTCTAAATATGCTTTCAAGCACACCAAATGTGTGTATTCTTACACTGAACCCATGTAGGAAAGTACTCCTGCATGCCAGATTTGGCAAGGGAAATTCAGGAGGCAAAGGTGCGTTTCCCTGACTGCATAAGGACTTGTGAAAGCATGGATTCACTAGTATGAACAAGAGACTAGAATGGACAGCATTATCCATCCTAGTTATTCCTGTGACATGTTGCTTAAAATAAGTCCTGGTTTTCCCTTACTTTAGTCCATGGGGACCATAGTTTCAGGCACTGGAGGAGAAAAGGCTTTGGATGACCAAAATTCTTTCACAGAACTTTGTTTGGAGGACTTCAAGAAACATTTACTTCACTGGGTCAGGTGTATGAATCAATGCTTTTGGTGAGCTTGGGAGTATTTTTTAAGGCTAATATTATATTCCTTGTGTCAAATATTGTCAATCTCACTAATACAAGTGACAGAGAGAGGTCTCTCACAACCAAAATTCATTGGCTTTAGTGGTTTCAATATTATCTGCCCCAAAAAGCTGAACTTTCAGTTTCCATGGCAACCACAGAATGACTTAAAAATGTTGAAATTGTCCAAAATTTTGGAAATCCATTCCAAATATGCTGAATTTTATCCTGTAAAAAATTAATAGTTCTAGATTGAAAATAAGTATCCATATAAAAAAAAGTCTCGAACTTTCTGAACGCCCCTCGTAGCTTCACTGCTTGCAAAACAAAATGGCTGACCTGATTCTCAACCAACCGAATTAGCACTCCCCTCTTGTTATTTAATAGATAAATCCAATTGTTTTGTCCTCATCTTGCTTAGTTTTATATCGATATGAAGAAAACATGCATATATTCTGATAATGGTTATCAGTGTTACTGTACCTCCATCCCCCATTGCAATTGATTCAACAATAATATGAAACTGAAATTTACAAATAAGAAACTGCAATTACACTCAGTAGCATGACATCACAAGGTTAAAAACAGGCTGGACCTGGCTGGTGATAGATCAATTGCCCCAGCTGTGACATGGAGCTGAGAGCTTGAAATCATGCCTGCTCAATGTGCTCATCCACCGAGTACCAAACTCCAGATTCGAGCATTTCAAATGTAATTTCTACTAATCAAACATATCAATTTCGAGGAGTGTCAATTAAGAAAAGTTATTGCAGGGCATAGACCCATGTTGTCTGCAAATTTTATTGAATCTGTAGCATTTTCAATTGATATTCGAAAGATATTTCTCATTCTCTTTAATTCACAATGATCAGAAACATAATTTATAGCTGTAGAGCACTATTTATTCGTCAAATGGAACAGATTCGCGGTTCATTTCTTAAGATTAAGCATAAAATACTAACTTATAGCAGAGATTAGGCTGAGGTTTGAGGTCGTGGTTTGCTGCTCTGAGAATAAAATGTGGCCAGGCAGCAGGACCATCAAATGGAACAAGTGAAAGCACTTGCAAAAGGACATCTCTGAGAACAAGTGCAATGAAATCCTCTGCAAGTAATTAGGTTTTAAGGGACATTTTCTTCCCCTAAATGATATTTACTCAATGGAAAAAGAACTGCAATCTGCTGCAGATTAATATCAGATTAGGATATTAGGAAGGAGTTGTGGTCTCCAGATTGCAACATGCCATCCCCATTAGCAAAAAGAAAACATCTAAGCTGTCAAAACTGCTCACGTTAGCTCACCAGGAGGCAGGGACCAATGCATCTCTGCTTTATTAATACACCATTTTGATATCTCTCGATCCAATTGCAATGTTCTCTTGTGAGTCCATTTGAGATTGTGGAATTTAGCATGCATAGCATGCAGTTATTAGAACTACTCCATAAACTGTGTTTTCTTCAGAATCAGTCATGGAGTACTGAACTAGTTACCATTGGCGACAAAAAAATGCGACAGGACAGTTAAATTCGACCCTCACCAACCTGCCTGGCAAGTTATTCAATTAGTCCAGCAAGTTGTTGACATTTTGGACGACACAATAACGAATCATACTGCAGGTGAAGCACTTACCAAGTTGCACTTCAGTGCCCACCAGTGTACATGTTGAATTCAACTGTCATGTCGAAATCAGAAGTCGTCAGTGGTATGAAGAATTGAAGATTACGTTTGAAACATATTTTTGTTGTTGAATTACCCAATACTGACCTTGCTGACTCCAATGTACCGGTTGCTCAACTTCACATAGGCAAGTCGATTTATAGTTTCTTTGTGGGGACTGAAACGAAAGCAAAACCAAATTATATCTAGGGCACACTCTAAAAAATTTAAGACAAAATTGTTTTTTTAGATTCAAAATGGTTTTTTGAAAAACCAAATTTCAATGCAGAAAACCAATATGGATTTTTTTAAAAATCCATGTTGGTTTTGCATTGAAATTTGGTTTTTCAGAAAACCATTTTGAATCTAAAAAACCAATTTTGCCCCGACATTTTTTAGAGTGCAGATTTCATGAAAAGTGCTCTCAGAGGGTACCTTAAACTTTCCAACCCTTTTGTTATCCCTCTGTTGCTTCCTGAAGCAAGTAAACCTATTACTCAGTACATCTGTGAGCTAATGGATAAATATCTTTAAAATAATGCTCAAATATGTAGCTTTTTGCTCTTAAAAAGATATTTTTTTATCCCTCATGAGGACAATTTTGGACGACCAAACTTACTTTTGATCAGACTTGCTTACTTTGGCACTCTGTGGAATCTGCTAAAACCAATTCAGGAAAATGTAATGATGTGCGATTGATAAAACACATCTTGAAAATTATTTTGGAACCGTTTTTAATTGTGTTGGTCATTATGAAACTTGAAAAAAATGAAAAATAAAAAAAAGACTGCTAATGTAACTCCATTCCGTCACAGGACACTGAGGTTACATTAGCAAGTTTTACATGGGGCATTTTTCTGTGTTCTTGCTACTTATGCAAATTTTGAACATGAAATTCTAAAATTTTATTGAAAAATCTGTCTTATTTGCCTTTAAACATCACCAAAAACATAAACAGCTGAGTATAGTAGCTGTTTTTTCATTGCTAATATAACTGCAACTTCGCATCTGTCCATTTCATAGTGTTACATTATAGCAAAATTTGTCTATATAAATTACGTTAACGAACACATGATTAGATCCCAATTTTTTTCTGAACTGAAAGCCAGGTCTCCCAGGAGCAGGCCAGGGGTGGTACCCTGCTTGTGTTTTCATTTATATTGCAGTAGTATCAGCATAGAAAAATTCCGTCCTCCATCATTAAACATTGTTACATTAGCACAAGGCCATATTCTTAGTGACTCCGAACTACCAATCCAACAGCAAACAGTGTTTACTCATGATTTTATTTAATGGATTGACACAGTAAAAGATTTAGATTTCAATTTTTTGTGTCCTGCCAGCCTAAGTTGCTCTGAGCGTCCTTCAAATTTGCTCCTTTGACAGAAAGTACTGTATGATGTTAAGTTGAGGATGTTATGTTGAGGATTTTTTGTTGAGAATGTTATGTTGAGGATGTTATGTTGAGGATGTTATGTTAAGAATGTTTAATATATTGAGGATGTTAAGTTGATGATGTTATGTTGAGGATGTTTTGTTGAGAATGTTATGTTGAGGATGTTATGTTGAGGATGTCATGTTAAGGATGTTATGTCGATCATCCTTTTGTATGGCATCATGCTCTCAGTTTATGTAGCGAATTCGAAAGATACAATAGTTATTGGATGGATAAGAAATAAACGTATTTGTCAATTCCGATAGGAAATACTAGACATTGTGTGGTTGAGCAAACTTGATCGGAAGTGGAAACATTTGAATCGCGTATATATACACCATATGGACCCACGGGCATTGCCCTTCAGTGGGCATCCTCCATTTGGGGTAAGGTTGCAAAAAAGTGCTGCAGCTTCCCATATCTCCCATGGTAAATGGCGGCTCAACTGGCCAATCAGTATGTAGGACTTTGTGGATGCTGTAACGATTTTCCATAGGATCTCAGAGCAGTAATACAGAGCTGTACACAGCTGGGAATATCCAATGACACCAGATGACCACGTGGTCTCTGAACCTCTGACTTATCCTGACCTCTGGTGACCTTCCGTGACATTGACCAACCCATGTCACGTGCTCCACACATGATAGGACATCCCAAAAGAGAACCTCACTTTCTACAATTTTCAGTAAGAGAATCGATCACTCGGATTCACTCCCAACTAATAGAACAAACACAAAAGTTGATAGGAAATAAAACTTTGCAAGTTAAAAGAGACGAGGAGGGAGGCAGCTCACCCTCTTAGTTGCCTCCAAGTTGCCTCTTGTCACTTGCAGTGTGTGTGGAGTGACAGCTTAGCATTACATAGGAGGAGACATGCAATTCCATAAATTAAATTTACACAAACAGGGTGACCAAAATCAATTTGAGTTTATCAGCTGCTTCCATAATGCGTGCGTGGTTTTTATTTGCTGAGATAGGATGGATGGCGAAGTCATTACGATTCTGACAGTTGGAGTAGCAGACCATCTCCCCCTGGACTGGAGGAAGCCCTCTTGTGAGCCTCTGCTGTGAGGCGGTGTTGTGAGGTTTGTTGTGGGGCAGGCTGAGGCATTTCTCCCTTTCCACTGGTCGCCTTTTAGTCCTGGGAGTGGATCAATGACAGCATTTAGGAGGCATAGTCGTGGGTGAAATTTCATTTCCACTAACTTCAATAGTATCGAAGATTGAGATCTCTTGTGGCTCCCATTGTGCAGTGGCCAAAAGTGACAGCTGATGTGACGATCTGTGAGCCCAGGGCCAGAGAATGGGAGAAGAAGAAGGAGAAGGCCCTGTCAGACAGAGCAGGACAAGAGAAGGCAGGAGAAGGCAAGAGAGCAATTGATGATTCAGGCCACCAGCCCCCTCCCTGGGAAGCACCCGGTGTGCCAAGGTCTCAGCAATGGGAGCAGTGGAGTTTGCAGTGACATGCCTTTGTTTACCGGGTTGCTGCAACCCCCATCCATCTTCATAGCTGATACACTCAAGTTATTCCATTTGCTTTGTTGGCTTCTGCCAGTTCTTCTTCTTTCTATCTCTTCCGATTTGCATCTTTGAACCTGACTTTTCAATAGGTCAAATGAGTTTGAACAGTTCGAATTCAAGGATGATAGATCAATTTAAACTCAATAATGGCTTACGATCTCTCGTGTGACTTTAGCTCCCCAGACACCAGAGCTGCCCTTCGGCCAGCGGCTCCTTAAAGACCTGCCCTAGACTAAACATTGGCCAGAGAGGTTGGACTGTCCCGGACCATGGCCTGCGGTAGGACCTTCTGAGTTGGACCTCTTAGCCAGACCCTCTCAACCCCCTCTCAGTCGGACACAAAGTGGTCCACCAACAATAAGGGCGACCCTCCGGAGCAGCACTTCAATCTATTTAAGCATTTTTGCGCTACAAACAAGAGCAATTGATGGTGGCTGGGAGGGGCACACTCCCCGTTGGCACTATTTTGCCCACTTGGCTCCCCCAAGAGACCTGGCTTAATTTAGTCAAGACTTTACTGGCCGGCCCATCAATAGCAAATGCCAAAATCTTTACACTACTCTGCTCACGGAACAGTTAATCAATAGCCATCTTCATGTGTGATATAGCAGTCGGTGAAGAAACGCATTCTTATGTAAATGAAGGAGCATCGTTCTCCGGAGAAATCAGAAAATGTCTACATACTTGCTGTGGTCATTCGTCACAGTTGCCTCCCCGGCACAATCTCCCCATCTCTGTGCCTCCCCCACTGCTCAACCATGGGCTGCCCAAATCACACAGCATAACACCAATAACACAATTTTCTCAGGCACTTGACTGTGTATATACAGGAGCAATTCAGTTATAAATGGTATACCCTTAGTTAGATGTGGATGTTGGTGCCTTGTCTTTACTACCATTGGTCTGCCATTAGTCTACCAAGTTGGCCCAGCTGTTTGCCCCTCTACCAAGGGTGCATTTGTACCTGTTATCTCCATCTATCTGCCAATTAAGTAACTGTCTTCAACAAACACATACAATATGCAACTGTTTTAAACCTGTTATGGAGCCATTTGGTGCAACGGTAAAGTGATAAATAAATTAAATACAACTACATGTATTTCCACCGAGTTGTAATCTCTGCCGAAGTTTTGTACCAAGCAAAATGTATTTGTAACATTGACAGAACAAAGTCATTGTTTCTTCGTAGAACTGAATTTCAATAAGTGTCCTTTGAACCTGACTTTCAATAGGTCAAATAAGTTTGAACAGTTTAAGTTCAAGGATGATAGATCAATTTATACTCAATAATGGCTTACGATCTCTCGAGTGACTTTAGCTCCCCAGACACCATCGCTGCCCTTTGGCCAGCAGCTTAATTCTTTCAGGAAGACCTCGTGCTTTCTACATGGTAACACTGACACCATGCTTTCTATATATTGTAACTTTAACCATGTGTTTTCTGCCACGCAACTGTTGTGTGGCAGCTACCGCTAAGCAGATCCTGCCAAATAATGGTCCTGCTAAGTACATAACAAGTTCTTCCAAGTAACTGTTACCTCCTTCTTTTCCTCTCTCCTTCTCTCTTCTGATTATTCCACCACCAACTCCCAGATGGCCCCGTCCCCAGGCCACGTTTGTCTTTCCTTACAGACCTTGAAAAAGCCCTCCAGTTTAAGATTTCACGAATCTTTATGAATTCCGAATGAAATTACATCAACTTATCATAATATTTATGGTGATTTCCTCTGTTGCTCCAGTAAATAAAATTCATTTTGCGAGGAGGCATGTTGAGGTAATGTAATCAGGAAGGCAAGTTTTGGCAACTTCATCCAATTTTTAACATGAGATGAATCATGTTTGACATGAAGGTAATTCTCTAATTATTTACGATGACTGATGCCTATTATGCTCTGGCTTTGATGCTGCTTTTAATGAACATTTCCAGCACTTCAAAAATTTCTAGACACCAATTAGGGCCATGGAAAAAATAAGAGGATGAAACAAAAACCTCCAAGGAGTCACAAAGCAACCGGGGAGTCAGGGCCTCAACCCTCCAGCCTCGTTTTGGAGTCTGTGTCATAATAACTTCCAAAATGGCTCTCCTGCTTTGATGTTCCAGAGTAAACAAATCAAATTAGTCTCACGTTAGATGGTCTAGTTTTATTGTAAAACTATTACAAAACATGAACCTTAAGCACGTGATACAAAGCAAACAAAAACAGCTCCTAAAGACTGCAACAGACAGAGGGGCGGTCAGGCAGATAGATAGATAGACAGATAGATAGATAGATAGATAGATAGATAGATAGATAGATAGACAGAAAAAAATAAATATAATGTCTTACAAACAAACCAATATGCCCTTGCAATGAGCATCTGTGGCATTTTCTTAGCACAAGCGTGAACAATCAACTGGAAATGCAACCGCAACTGATAACTGTCCTTTCAGTTGCATTCAGGGGTTATCGCCAGTCGAGGGAATAGCACCATCAGAATAACACCAATTCTATGTACAAAGGGCTGTTGTATATGCAATCTGATAATAACAAAGACTATAGGCCTATTAGTCTTTAGATGCATCCTACGTCAAGACTCAGTGTTGTTCAGTGCAATTTGCGCTCATTGTATATTTTGTGGTCACCGCCAGATAATCTATGTTGAAGTATGTCACCCTCACCCTGCCCTGAAAATTACAATTCCATCTTACCACGGTACAGTGTGTACCCAAATCTTAACATCTAAACATCAATCTCGACCAGTGATGGAAATGGGGGGGAGCTCGGGGGAGCTGAGCTCCCTTGACCAAAAAACAGGGGGAGCTGTACCCTTCTACAGCTCCCCCAATGACCAGTGGTGAAATTACAATTATCATGTTACTTTTTCAGTTCTCATGGTATTTTTAGCAAAACTTATGCTCTGGTGGAAGAATTCTTTCCCTTTTGAAAATTTGGAGTGGCGAGCCGCTGCTGCATGAGCCGAGAGCTCCCCCAACGAAAATTTTCCATTTCCATCACTGATTTCGACATGCCAACGTCGTACAAGTATGTTTTGGTTCCACTGAGCAATTTCAAGTTCAGATCTCTCAAACTTGAGACTTGGGATGATCTACAGCCTGAACTGATTTGAATAGAGCCTGGTCCAATCTGAAGACATTAGCCTGAAATCAAGATTGCAAACTTTGAGTTGAGTGGCTAATCCTCGGTGTCTATGACTTACAAGTACATCACTTGCACCACGTGACCCTGCCCACTTGATTAAAATGCTAAATGGAAGGACAAACAGTCATCTATCACTTTCCTGTTTGCCGGTAGCTGATTACACGATTATCTCCTCCAGAGAGACGTTGTTTGCGAAGTAAAAGTACTTGATTAAGTTGAGGCTTCATTGGGCTCTCTTTGGGCCTCTCATTGGGCCTCTCGTTGGCCCTTTTCATGGGATTGCAGTCATTTTGACCCTTTTCACTGGAATGAATAGGTTGAACGCTTCCTCAGCTTAATTAGATGTAGCAGTGAAAGACCTACCTTGGCAAATGTTTGAGGTTCTTCCACTGAGGCACCTGCGTTGACTTGACCCTGTCATCTTTCTCGTAGAAATCCAACAACATGTGAGAAGCGAACTTGTCCCAATCAATCAGGCCCTCTCTGGTCACATCAATCTTGTCGTACAGCTCCGCATACTGCAAAATAAACAGGCATCAAGGTCATCCAATGCATTCCTATACCAAGTCCTATACAACTGATGAATCATCTCCAAAAATGTCTGCAATTGCAACGAATTTCAGAATAATATATATCAGAAGTGTATGTGAAGTCAGTAACGATTGGCCCACACAGTACTTACAAGACTGCTTTCTTTGTACTGCAGTCTAAGTTATTAAGAAATACAAATGAGCACCAACATAACAAGACAGCAAAATAGCCCTCAAAAGGCATAATAAATGAAATTGAAAGAAACGACTTTATTTTATGTGTGAGAATTATATTTGTTAGATATATATTAACACTGATAGGAAACTATATATCCATTGAGCAACTTCAATTTCTCAAGTCCCTCTGTCACAGTGAGTGCCATTGCAACACAGAGGGCTTGTGAGGTCTGTCAAAGTGACCAAAGACAATCGACATGCTTTATTAATTGATTGGGACTCTACTGATAACACCATGGCGTGTATTTTTCTTTTTTTAAATATCTAGAATTGACAGAAGCCACGAACAGTGTCCAATTGTACATAAAAAGGTTTAATGCTAACAAATTTTTAATAACCAATATCAAATAACTTATCCATGTCTGCAGAATGAGATACCCATTGTTCACAAGAACCCAACAAAAGAAGCACATTAACTTCAAAGGGAGGGTAATCCCCCAACGCCCCTTTTTCCCAAGTTAACCAGTTAAACTGATTGCTTTTCAAATTTCAAGTGGACTTTTTTGGAAGAGGAGCAAGAATGGTCCCCAAAGCAGGGGTCATTTGTGCGTCAAATTCATTCCATGTTGAATCCATCTGAATGTAATCCTCAGACAGTGGAATTTGATGCATCATAATTGAATTAAACAAAACTATCATCAGACTGGCGGCCTGGACCTGCCTGGGTGCTAGATAAGCTTTGGGCTGCCTTGAAATGAGAATCAATTTCAGGAATAAAAAGCAAGGGCCCTCTCACATGCCCGCCATATTTACACAGTGTTGGCTTTTTCTGCTAGACAATTTGGCTAGGGAGTTCTTCATTCGAATCCAATAGGCGACATGATTACAATACGCATTTAGCTGCTCTCAAGTACTTATCAGAAGACGCGCTCCCAGGAGGCCAGTTCCATGGCAGTTTCCCAGCATCAGATCCATGCAACTATTGATATGGAAATGTCATTAGGCGATGCCATCCATTTTGTGGCAGGGCCAAATACTGCGGATTACTAAAGAGCAGAGGTTTGCCTCTGGGGTTACTCGTCATTACAAGCCTGTTTATAGAAGCAGATATAAGTGGCAGAACTATATCATTTACTGATATGAAACACAGGGGTATAGGAATTATAGCTGCAGCGGTAGGAGGGCCAGGCCATAAAGGTGCAGAGGGCAGAGGTCCTGCTAGTTCAGGGGTCTGGCAATAGATGGCAGCAGGGTACATGACCTGGGATTAGCTGGCTGGTCTATGCAATATCCAGAAGAGGACAGATAAAGAACAAGTGCAAGCCAGGGGGATTGAGGTTACAATGCTGTCACATGCAAACAAAGCCCTTACAGCCAAGGTGGCGCTGCCTACTGCCCTCACCAAGACCTGGGGCAGGGCATCTATGGAACAGATTCAGAGGAAAAAGGTGAGGTGCCTCTGCCCTGCTCCTAGCTGGCAGTCCTGCCCTCCTTCTCTGCTGTACTCTACTTCTGTCCTGCCTCCCTCATGGAGTCCTGGCCCTCTCCTCTGCTGCCTCTGTATAGGCCTACTGTGTATAGAGTTGTGCACATGTATGGGAAGGCCAAGTCATTTGGATAGAGGTTTGCTGGGACATGCATGGCAGTGTCCACATGGCATGGAGATGGCATAGGGATGGCATGGGGTAGTGCAGGGTGCCCAGCTTTCACCATGTTTATTCATGGCACTCAGCAGATCCTCCTTGTCCCCTCCACTTGGCAAACATAAGCTTCCCGTTTACATTTTATTCACATTCTGGTGACAGATGGCCTGAACTTTGCCAGAATAATTCCTGATGCCAGGACTCAGCTAAATGAAGCCGGCTCCTACGCAGTACATACACACTATCTGGCCCTCCCTCCCCCTCTCTCTATGATGTCTCTAGTTGCTGCCCCTGGCCCCTCTAGCTGCCTTCCACCAGGACCATTCCTATCTGAGCCCCTTTTTTCCATACAGATCTGCTGAATATGAAATGGCAGACATATGCAAGGCTAGACGACCACCGATGACTTCTAGATGCCGGCCAAGGTTGGGACAAGTTCAAAACTTCCAATATTTCCAAGATATCCAACTTCCAGGACATCCAAACTTCCCAAGATAGATTCTACCCAACTTACGAAGATATCTTGATATCCAGGATATCCCAACTTCTTTGCACCTCCCAAGAATCTGAATAAATCTCTCCAGGACTTCCACAAGGCTCATGAGTGCAACCTATACGAGTCTTCTTCTTCGGAATTCTTTAAAACTTCCAACTGCATGGAGTTTGTACCCTTTGGAATATCATTAACCCGTATGAAAAATGGAAACATGATCGACCTACCAAATTAACCGCTAGGCCTAGCTAAAATCAGACCTGACACTTGCATGTGGTTTCAGTTAACTTCATAGCCAAACAAGCACCCACAAAATGCAGGGGTAAACAAGATTGTTGATGTAAACAAACAACTCTGTCACGGAGTTCTTTCAATGCACCACCTATATATTCCTATAGACATATCAGGGAATACATGAATATGCGGCATTCACTCCAGGAGCTTCCATTTGCACAAGACTCTGCCTTTTCGCAAAGGTGACCTTTCCTGGCTCTTGTGGATTTCTATTTTCTGATCCACATGCAACTTTTGATGTTACGTAATACTTGCTGAGAAGAGTAAAAGCAAGAATGAGCCAACTCAATGGTAAGCTGATGGGGCTGCAGTCAAGTCAAGCCAGTAGGCCCAGCCAGGAGTAAGTGAGCCACCTCAGTGAGATAACTCGTTCAGCCTCCTTGAATAGGCGCCATCTGACGATATAATCTGCCATACATAGAAAAGGACAGCCGACATGGAAAGACAAGCAAGTGTCATGCATTTTACATTACTCGTGTATGCAGTGTCACAGCCTTGGCTATTGACACAACTATATATCCACAGCAGAAAGGCGACGCCTATCGCCAGAAATAACAAGAGTGTGGCGCCACCTAGCCAATAAAAGCCACGATTCGTCAAGGATGCAGAACAGAGCAAAGTGACCGATGGTGATAGATAAATGTGGACACAATGAATTCCTGATGCCTCCGAAAATATTACAGCTTGCCTCATACAATGCTGAGAATTCCCTGACTGATGACCTTTCCTCCATCTCTTGGTCTGTCATGGATAGGACACTTAATACTTAAGGATAATTGCTTGAAAATGTGTACATGTACCAATTGTAACTTTAATAATCTTGTGAAGTTGAACAATTATGCATGAATACAGCAGCTCTCTGTACGATTTCAATTTGAACCAACAATTAAACTACAGTACAGTGTATTATGTTTGGCATAATATCCATGTCTATTTATTGTCTATTGCTATTTTGTTTTAATCTTGCATCTACTCTTGCAACACCTAGAAGGTATGCATCTCAACAGGTTGGAATTATCTTCAGGGAATGATCATTTTGAAGCAAAACCACCTGTTTCGTTTGCAGAAATGATTGCTCCCAAAACTCATTATCCCTTTTTACCTTCGGAGGCTTTCGATTTAACATTTTGTAGAACCAGTACGGTTGATAAAGCTGATGGGATGAGAGCAGCAGGCCATTACTGGGATTGATTGCCATTCATCCAGCAGTCCATCATGCTTAAGAGAGGACAGTAGATAGATAGATAGATAGATAGATAGGTAGATAGATAGATAGATAGATAGATAGATAGATAGATAGATAGATAGATAGATAGATAGATAGATAGATAGATAGATAGATAGATAGACAGATAGATGGACAAATAAGCCCACATCATCAGAAAAGAATATCATCCAAAAGCAGATGAGTGTCCTCGTTTTCTGCAAATGCAGCACAGTCAGCTGGCACGTTGATACGATGACCTACAAAAGCAACCGCAACTGGCATGGATTGAATGAAATCTAACATTTTGAAGGATATTTCACCTCCTCGTCACAGTTCTTTCCATACAAATAATGGAATTCTAATCTGGAGTGGAACCCAGGACCTGAGGCAATAATGTTGAGATGCATTTGTCCTCTTTTAAAGAAAGAAATAGAAAATGCAATTGCCCACAAAAAGGTCGAATGGCAAATGGAATGGAATGAGCAAATGTTGCATACGCCTGGCGTTATGTAAATGAATTAGCCAACTGTCTCGTTGCCCTGACAAGATGGCAACAAGAAGTTGGTCTGCACGGAAGCACAAGTCATTGAGGGACCACAATTGCAGAATGCAACATATTACATCTTGTCCACACATGACATCCAGTGTCATCCTCGTAGCTTCAGGAATAGTAAAAACTGCACACGTTCAAACTTCAAAAGAAAGATAGGAAAGACATGCAGAGGCACGAGGGCATTGGGGAGGGGGAGTTATAAGGGGCAGTTGAGGTTGCTGGTGGTGGCAGAGGGAGGCCTGGCCATCAAAGGTCGTCGTGAAGCATTCAAGTCAGAGATGACACCCAGTTGATCGCTGTGGACACAAACGAGCAAATTGGAGGGGAGAAAAAAGGGAGGGGTCGGGCAGAGATGAGAGGCGCAGGATAGAGACGGAGCCAGGGACCACCCTTGGGAGCCGCTGCTGCCTGACCGTCTGCCTCCGACTTAAAAACCTATAATGGCGGCCGATTCATCATTCACGAGCGATTAGGAGGATGCGCTGGGCCCTTGTCGGCTGACATTAGGAGCTCCCTGCCTCAGCAGCATTGCGATTCAGACCCAGCGCTGGCTGATTTCACAGTTGGCTGACTGCCGGGCCCTGCTCCAATGGCCAAGCCAGCACAACGACCTGCTCCAGCTTGCTCTGGCCTGCTCTGGCTTGCTTTGACTGCTTTGTCCCTCCCTATCACGTCGATACTCTTACAAGAGCTTACAAGAAGTGGCCAGCCCAAGACCACACACATGCTCCCCCAAGGTGCCCCCTTTGCCCCCTATGTGCTCCATGCTGCTTCATCATGCTCTCCGCTCAACTTTTGATGCTTCATGCTCAACCTTTGCGGCTCCATGCCAAACATTTGGTCTCTATAAGCTGAACTTCTGGCACTTCATGCCGAACCGTTAGAACAACTCAGACAAATCTTTGGTCCGACATTACGTATATTGGAATGGTGGACTTTCCAAGTCGTTTACTTTTTTTTCCGAAGACCACCATTCTTCTTCGATGCTGAAAGTTGCAATGTGTTGCCAATTGGTTGATCTGTGTCGTCGATGTGCATGTTCAGCAATATTGGCATATCCATTTTGCACTCAACTGTAGCAGCACCCTTGAGTCTATACTTTCGGTGTTCTGGTCTCTTTTACTAGTGCTGGCACTATCCTTTGGTGGTCCATGCTGCCCTCATCTGCTCCCTTGGGCTCCATGCTCATCCATGCTGCTGCTCCATGCTGCTCAGTTGGTGTCCCTGTTGGTGCTAGGCCAGCATCCTCCCTCTCCTTTCTCTTGTAACAATTTCCTCTGGCAAACAGGACAGCATCTACACGGCCTCCCAGGAATTAAGTCTCAGCGTTGGCCAAAATTGATATGATATGACAAGGCCACGTAAGAGGAGCCCCAGCAATGAGGCTCATCAAGCAATAAGGCTCATCTATGTGTCTCACCATATCCAAGAATATCCAATAGGAGAACATGCATGCTCACTCATGCTACGACCCAGCTGAACCATTGTGTGACGCTGATGCATTGGATTGTCTATTTGCATTAAGAACTTCTGCAGGGCTAAAGATGTTGTAAGCTTCTACTTCATTGCTTGTACTTCGTTTTCCAAATTGAACCAACAATCCTAAGACGATATTCAATACACTAATGCTCCACAGATGCATGATGACATTGTATACTGTGTACACCTTCTAATATCCACAGCGTACCGGTACTTATATATAGCCTAAAGGTGACAAACGTTCTATACTGATGTACATTAGACAATCTATAACCCTCCTCAGCCCCAGTATCAATTGTCAGAAGGCCCAGTTTGTAGCTGGGAGGGTCATTTAGGGTAGGATGGTTTTAAAAGAAAGCCATCATTCCTTGTTTGCTGTTCTCTCTGAAGCACATTACACCGGTCTTAGGTCCAGACGAGACTTGTAAACCAGGCAATGGTGGCAGGCCCATAAGCAGTCAGCAAGCGCCCTCAGCTCTGATTAAGACAAAGAGCAGTGATCACGCCTCAGTCCCACGACCTTGACACAGCATCCAAGGTCAATCAGCCTGATTCGGAGTAGCCAAGCATTTATCACATTTATAAATAGAGGCTGGCTTATCAGCTGCTTTTCCCATCCATCAATTTTCTCATTTTCCTGACAGCCAACTCTCCTTTCCTGGCCGACCAGCCTCTTCTGGGGGAGTTAGCGCAAATAATCTAAGGATAGCAGTCACGTTGGATCTATCAAGCTGTGCATCAATTATCACCAGGGGCTGACATGCTTCATTTTACTCGCAGGCCCTGGCCCAGTTTCAAGCAGAAAGCTCCTAAAGCTACACGAAGACCCCTTTTTATGCAGCTGTCAGCCCTGACATTGATACTTCAAGATAGAGACCATGTGACCTTGACAAGAGGACAGAGGGGTCAAGGTCACGTGTTCTGATTAACCTCCATTGACCTCATTAAAGAAGCGGCAATCCCAGGCCAGTTCAGTTTTCTTAATGGGTCAGAAAAGAGCAGAGTCAGCCATGAAACGTGGAGACCCACAATAGGTTCTATTCATTATAGATTCATTGTCCATTTGGCTGAAGGGTCGGTCCGACACAAGATGTCAGACCTGAGAGACCTCTATTTTCTGGGTGCACTCTATCAGCACTGGAGTCCAGTTGGGATCCCTCACAAATTGACTTGTAAGCCCTTGACCAAGCACTCGGCAAACAGCCATCATAACTGGCCTATGGATAAACCTATGGAAAGGCCATGGACAGGCTGAAGACTGGCATTGGGCCATTGGTATTTGTTGTTAGAGGCGGATTAAGGAGGTCTTCTGCTGCCCTCCTTCTGTTTGAGGTGCACTCTGCATGGGTCCAGCAGAGTCATGCCCAGCCCTTGCCCACTGCCATGTCCCCTGCCCATGTCCCTGCCAATGCTAATGCCATAAGCCCAACGCCTCTTGCCCGACGCCTCTTGCCCATCAGCCTGGGAGTTAATCAGACCTGGCAGAAGAAAGGCTCTCCTCAAAACGCCAGCTCAGCTCGGTTGTGATAATTAAAACTAGATGGGCCAGGCACTGGCAGGCAGGAGACGGGAAGTGAGCAAGGACATAATATTAACAAAGAAATTAGAGCCCATCGCTAAACTCCTCAGTCAATTACCAGCTAAGTACATTTCATGTTGACTCAGAGGATCTGTTATGGAAAGAATCTCTCAACTATTAACTAGTCGTGGCTGAAATTGCTGCTGATATCATTACAATGGACAAAGATATGAAATGGTTATCATGAGCAACTTAAAAGCTATTCAGCACAAGCTATACCTCATTTTTGCGCTTGCTAAGTTGTTTGTAGTCTTTCAGAAACATGCTCAAATGGTCAGAAAATGCCTTATGAACTGCTCATGGACTGCTCTTGAAATGGAGATGGCACAAATTCGACAATTTCTTTGCAAATTGGAGG
Organism: Platynereis dumerilii; assembly: GCA_026936325.1. Lineage (NCBI taxonomy): Eukaryota > Metazoa > Annelida > Polychaeta > Phyllodocida > Nereididae > Platynereis > Platynereis dumerilii. The sequence continues at coordinate 167,259,202 of JAPTHN010000001.1, forward strand.
TCATTATCGGGTGTGCCAAAAACCACAGAAGCATGCGGAGAGAATTGCCAAGTGAGCCGGAGGCAAAATGAAGCAGCATATAAATGACAGTGGCATTTACACAACACTCTAAAAAAAATCAGACAAAATTGGTTTTTTAGATTCAAAATGGTTTTTTGAAAAACCAAATTTCAATGCAAAAAACCAAAATGGATTTTTTTAAAAATCCATTTTGGTTTTGCATTGAAATTTGGTTTTTCAAAAAACCATTTTGAATCTAAAAAACCAATTTTGACCCGACATTTTTTAGAGTGAACGCTAAAGTTGGAGTTTAAGTTATGGAGACAGAATGGCAAGTAATCCTCCCAGGGCGAAGGAGGCCTTAGGAAAAGGCTGCAGAAGCCATGCCACAAGCCATAGCACAAGCCAAGCCACAAGCAGAGGCACAAGCAGAGACAGAGTCGTGCCACGGAGCTATGATGTTAGGGAGGATGGGGGTGGCACCCATGCCATCCCTGTGCACACCACCCTCCCAAACTGCTGCACCAGAGAATATTGTTTTGGAGCGGCGCAGTGTTATAGTCACTTGATGTGCGTAACTCAATGTTTGCGAAATGAGCTGCACTCACAGCCCGCCTCGTATAATAGAGGACAGAAATGGCACATGAATGGCACGCCAATGGCAGTTGGACGGCAGTGGAATGGCAGAGGAAGACTTTGGTCACAGCTTGGTCTTGCAGTCAGCCCCGCGTCGGCCCATTACCTCAACAGAGTTCAATTTACAGAGGCAGCCAGCTCCTCATTATAGGCCCGACTCATGCTCTGTCATGTGTCTTCAACGACTCCATACAACAATCTAATTCATCCCGGTCCTCCTCGAGCATGGTCTGACAGCCACAACTGCCACTGACCAGCCTCCTCCCTTCATGGTCCCTTGACCGACAATGCAATTAGACAATCCTTCCTTATCGTCCACAGCATCAACAATATCTGCAGCCACAACTCAACAGCATTAGAATCTACCGGCTTCATCGGCATCATCTGCTTGAGCAACAACGACCCTATATCAACATCATCTGCAGCAGGAGCGGCCTGGGTGATGTCAAGGGGATGAGAGTGACCAGGAGATGCTTGTCCCGCTGCTCAGTCTGTTAGGTTGATGACTTCTGCTTCATCACCATTGTCCTTGCACGGTTGTCATGGGAACAGTTTAGGCAGCATCTTGCATTTGTTGCGGCAGCAGCTAGCCTTGTGAAGCAGTCATTTGATGCTTAGTTTTGGAGCTTGTCGTGTTGGGACGGCAGATTCACCAAAAGCATCCCAGGCAGGCGGAGTCCTGACCCCGGTGCAGAGCAATTAATGGGCTATGGGGGCCACTGGGGAGCATTTCAGGCAATGCAGGGCAGGCATACTTGCAGATAAGCAGAGCCATCCCTCCGTGCTCATAACAAATGCTCATAACCAGTGCGTGTGCATCTCTCATCCTTTAATTGACACACGCATCAAGGACCCATACCCAGTTACCTATATGTCACTCGTGATCTAATATCATCAGTAAAACGCACCATTACCCGGCCCATTGAGAGCAGAATGCAATAAAGCATCAAATAACACGACTTGTATCTCGTCCAAGCTCCGTTTTCCATCAAGAATCATTAAGCAGAAATGCAGTTCTCTCTGCGTTGGCCTTGGCCCGAACACCAGTCCTTGCTTCTGCCTAGTTTCAATTTCTCTCATTAAAAAGGCATCAAGCCCCCTGCCTCTGGTGTGACGTTGTCTCGTGCTGCGCACATCTCCAGTGGCAAATTCCTACAATACTTAAAGACTAAGCAGACAAACTAATAGGAAAGACCAAGTATAAAACCAAAACGTCAAAACAAACGGAGCAATCATCTCTCAAGGTGAGCAAGTCGTTGCCTTTTTGTAGAGTTGTTGTACAGTTCTATAGCCTTACACTTGGTGGCTCCCTCTGTCTCGTGTGCCCTTTTGACACCAGGGGATGCAACGCGAGACTTGATATCAGCAAACGAGAGTTAATGTGAGAACAATGAGACGTGTGGACACCAGATAGCAGGAGGCACTATTATCCACAGCACTAATGGCTTCTGCCAAATGAAATTTTCCACTCGGACCGCTTGAAAAATGAACATCACCAATGAACATTACAAGGGCCAGCTGCTGGTGGTATGGCCAGTGCCTTCCCTATGAGCTCATCTGATTATGATGGAATCAAACGGCATGCAGGGCAAATATAATTTATTGCAAACAATTATCTGGGCCCATTCAAGGCCATAATGTGTGGCTCGTATGTGTCAGAGGGCTATGTGTAATTTCATCAGCTATGGGGCAGCATGTGCCAGCTAACGACTTGAGGTGTGGCGGTCCAATCCCAGCATCTTTATCTGGCTGCTGCATGGACCATGAGTTAGAGCTGGCTCTGTTGGGCTCCCAGGCCTCCCATGCATGGCTGGTAGAACGGTTGTAGTAGCCAGTTACTTGGGCAATCTAGGGACTACAGACAGGGACTACAGACAACTAGTCATCTGTTGTGGGCACAGTGTGTAGGCTGCCACTATTCCTCACTGCTTAACTGCCCTGGCTGCCATTAGATGCATTCTCCACAAACACATTCAGTCGATCTGCACCCATAAGGCCAAGGGGATTATCTGAAGAAGAATGACCAGATACACACTGGCACCATTTGCCATATAAAGTGACTAACTGCTCTGTGCTATGGCTTTATAGGGGTTGCTTAAAGAAAATAATGGTATTAATCAATCGCAAAGATGTTCCTATACTGAAGGTTCGACACGTTTATTTATGGGATGATGTTATGATAAATATAATACTCCTCTTTGTACCCTGTAATAACCCAACTTTCGATGCAGTGCCACTTTGTCATGCACACATATTTCATCCGCTTCGCTTTTCGCTGTTTTTCTTTTTTGTGTGATTTGCTGGGTATGCCAGAACCCGTAAATTCAAGACACTCTCTCGTACAAATCTATTTTGACATAGAGATATTTATTTCAAATGTACATGCACTGTTCAATGTTGACAACATCCTTTAGGGGCCTTGGAAGTGTATTGTGTTCATATGTTTAATCAAACAACGAGTCATTGAATCAGTAGAATGGTAATTCCAGTTTGCAAAGTTCAGTCAGTTGCGGTGGCATTTCTATATCATTGAAAGTGCGTCCAATGTGCTGTGGCTGCTGTTGACCAAGGCACTTAGCTACTTTTGTACCGCTATATATTTTCACATTATATTGCATACCTACAACACATCTATCTATCTATCTATCTATCTATCTATCTATCTATCTATCTATCTATCTATCCATCTAGCATATCTATTTGCATATTACATTGCAATGGTCACCGGATGCACCCATATAGAAGTAGAAGTAGAAGCATATATCTATCTATCTATCTATCTATCTATCTATCTATCTATCTATCTAGCATATCTATTTGCATATTACATTGCATACCTGCAACACATCCATCCATCCATCCATCTATCAATCTATCTATCTATCTATCTATTTATCTATTTATCTATCTATCTCTCTATCTAGCATCCCCATGGCTGTTTCCTGAAGTGGGTGACTGAATAACGACCCCATAAACCTGAGGCATATACATGCTGAGTTTATGACAAGTTGACAAGAGCAAATAGGCAGGCCCATGGCAAGTATGGAATGACAATATAGCTCATTTTATGCACATGCTTATGGTGTCATCCGCAGTGTAGTGAACAGCATGAATATAGTGTTCATTTCATCACGGGTGACAGCCAAAATATGACATAGCTTGTGACATGAATACACCACACTTTGCCCACTACGAAGTGCCCCAGAAGCAACCAATTAATGTACTCTCATACATAAAGCAATAAAAAGGTCATATAGCTCAGATTCTTGACACTTTTATAACTATACACACATGGTGTAGTGATGCTGTACAGGGGCAGATTTATTGGCTAAACATCCACACTCTAAAAAAATTTGGATATTAGTGGTATTGTGCAAAACCAGTGTGTACAATAAAAAACCAGTTTGGTATTTTTCAACTATAATTGGTTTTCTTCAGAGCAAGTGGTATTTTTCATGAAAATTGGTTTTGGTCATGGGGAATTATGGTATTTATAAAAACCAAACATCTGAAAATCACCTTTATCATGATCCATTTTTAATATACTTGTGGAACAATGATTTGAGATGTTTAAAACGTTTATGTTGTGGTTCATGTTTTTAAAATTCATGCATGTTACTTTATTTAGAAGTTTTAAGAGAGAGGACTAACTATGCTGTATATCAGTCAGGGCTACTGAAATATCCAATTAGGTATTTTACTAATCCCTCAGGGCTCACCCACCGGTTGACCTCTTCTAATAACACAAACTGTTAACATGTCCCCTGACAAGAAAAGCTGTTTGTTTATCAATCAAGACTTAAGAAGGTTTAAGGCAGAGTTTATTAGTCTCTACACTGCAGTCGATGAGTGTGCATATCAGTGTGCAGAAGATTGAGAAGAACTTGGTAAGTTTTTCTTTTAATTCCTTAATTACACTCCTAAGAAATACGCATTCTGAATGCAATTGTGTTTATTTGGGTAAGGTGTACACAAGGTCTGGTTCATATATATGACATTATCATAAGCTATAAAATTCTAGTTCATTTTTCCCTTTTTTTTTCTTGAATGTAATTTTGTAATCTGATTATGTTAACTTTTACTGTGTTTCATTAACTGGTAATGGCAAATACACCTATCTGTCCAACCACGTCATATTAATGTTTGTCAAATTATGTAATTGTGAATTGTTTTATGTGGTCAATAAATAATTTATTTATTTATTATTTTATGTACATAAATCAAACACGTGGATAGTGTTGAGTCACTACTTGTTCTGATATAACAATGACCCAAGGCATTCAATACTGTGAATATTGCATTCTGCCTGTAAAAGGATTCATTTCTATTTAAGGCAGCATGAAATTGGTATATGTGTTTCAGATGCCTGTGAATTATACAAAATTACATACCGTAAAACGGGTAAAGTTGGCAATCCGGGGTATTTTTACCCACTTAATGGCACAAATGCCAACATTTGTCACTGACACAGGCATCTGTAGCAAAGTGGTGGGTCAAAATAGCTTGCCAACTTTATCCTGGATTAAATGTACCAACTTTACCCCTTTTACGGTACTTTTACTGATATTTTTAAAATCTTTGTTTGTTTTTTACTTCCTGCTTCAGATGCAGAATGGCATGTTCCTACTGAGGCCCTTAATAAAAAAAACTACCTTTGAAAGAAGTTTGCGCCATAAAGCAACTTGGAAAAATATTGCTTCTCAAGGTACGTAAGTTGAATAATAGCTCTTCCTTATCTTTTCCAATTGAAAAATATTTATTGTATAGTATTCTGATATTTTCTTGTGTTAAAATGAGCTTGTTTTGACCAATCTTCAGTCAAAAAATGAGTGAACAGGGGACGTTCCATAACCAAGGCATTGATTTAATTGAATGAAGTTATTTGATATATATTTTGCATAATCCTTCTTGCAAAAACTCATGGATGTATCTACCTGCTATTTCAGATCTCACCAGGAAATGGTCACCTTGCCCCGCCTAGAAGGAAAATGTCTCCTTCCTTTTTGCAATATTGAGGTGAGTGCGAACAGAACGAGATCTTTTACTGGTAAAACACACAGTGAGAAGACATTAATTCAGAATTCATATTCTGCCGGTGTACACCAAAAGTTCCATTGAAGGTTTTGCAGTATTTGATGTGTACATAATGACTACCTTGACTGAGTAATTTTTTTTGCTAAAAGTGATATTTGGACACCAATGCTTATCCACTTTCCACTTTCAGGATCCCAAAAATGCAAACTGCAAGGTTCGATTCAAGAACAGTCGTTCACCTTTCATCCATCCGAATTGATCTAAAAGTGCATATATATAGTTATACGAGAAGGGAAAACTTCAACCAACAATCATACCATCCCAATACTGTGCACTAATAATGACAAAAAATATACTCTTGGCTACTGAGAGGGGAGAGTTGGTCTCGTGATAGCATGCTGGGCTGCCAATCGCTGGGTCTGGGGTTCAAATCCAGCTCTAGCCGGACTCATTGCTTCATCCTCCTACTCTCCTAGTTGGCCTACCAAACCAATACAGGACGTAAAGCCCCAATCGTACAAGCAATCCATCCATCTTCAAGATTGGCTACTGAAGACTTTTGATACAAACTAATGATACTGACATTTCAATTGGCATTGCCGTCCTGACTTGCCGTTATTGGAAATATAACCCTAGTCATTTACAATATAATATTTCCTACATGTGATGTGTCTTTATTTTAACCAATTCATACTTTTTTAATCTCTGCTTTCCTGTGTTTTGATTACCAATGACTGCTGTGATGTTTTTATTTCATGTGTTTGATTACCAATGACGGCTGTGATGTTTTTATTTTGTGTGTTTAATTACCAATGACTGCCGTGATTTCTTTATTCCAAGGCCAAACTGTGATTAATGAGTGTCAATATTGGTTTTTCAATAAATTTTTATCTTTTAATATCGATATTTACAATAATTATGAATTTGTGTGAATGTATACATGTAAAAATAAACATTGAAATCAGATCCATGGCATCATTTTTTTTATTTACTTTTAACTACATAATATTTTTAGATAAATGTGAAAAAAAATGTATTATTTATTTATACTAATGCTGAAATACTGGAAAACCTGCAATTGGGTACCAAATTGACCGTTATCCATACCGCAAAATCTTAAAAAAGGTCTTATAAAATACCCACCAATGCATAATGGGAGAATCAATTTTGATATTTTTAGTGATATGCTGGTTGTTGTAAGAGCAGGAAATGGTTTAATTCTAAACTAATGAAAAATCCCAAAGATTTCAAATGTCAAGGAATAAAAAACCCATTGCGTTTTCTGTTGTATGCATGTAAGTATTAATCAATTTCTATGATGGAATTACAGTATCTGCAATTTGAAACATTAATATCCACTACTGACTTCCTGCAAATTTAGCAAAATACCAATTAGTCCAGTCAATTTATGTCATACCATGCCCTGACACCAAAAAAATTGCAAGAAATTGTTTTATTGCATTTTCTCACAGTATAGAGTCATAAGAACACCATACTAAAAGTCTGCCAAAATTGGGTCAGCTGAAGTTGGTTAATTAGGTCATCAAAAATTGGGCCGCTAATTAGCCAAAATGTTGGTAATATTAGTCTATTAGAAGCTTACAAAAGCATGTTTTGGGCTATGAATGATGTTTTATGGTTAATTTTGGTAGTCTGGTGTGTCCTGAGGCAGATTCAGCCTGGTGTCACCTTTGCACCCTTTTTATTGGCCAAAAACAAAATGGCTGCCAATCGTTAACAAAAATGACCATAACTTCCTTGATATTTGTGATAGAATGCTGATTTCAGTGTCTATACCTATGTTTCTAGGGTCAACTAATGCAAATAAACCATCAAATTGTTGATAGCTCCTTTCCAATTCATGATATACCCTCCATATTAGCAAAATATTGATAAATAAATTAACTACTTCGGGTGGAGAGAAGCAAAATCTACGGTTGATTTCACAATCACAAAATTGCTTCCTAGTAATTCCATCATGAAAGCTTTTCTTAAAATATAAAGTTACAATTTATAATACAATACTTAAAAAATGACAAAAAGATTTAAATCAATTGTACTCAAGTCACGGGAAGAGTGTTTAATACAACATCATTACAAGATATTGGAAACCGTCAACATTTTATATATATAATTGGCCTGTTGATACTCACTGTACAAGTCACACAAATCTTTTCAAACATATCACCTTGTGTGATGTTTATCCCAGTGGTATTCATAGTTCATACAGGTGTCACTGTGATGTCACATGAGTAATTATCCAAACATGCAACTGACCAGTGACTGCCCACTTTTCCTTGACACTTTCTTCCTCGGACTAAGTGCCACTTTGAAATTGGATTTGTCCATATTGTCATAGATAACACCTGGCATGGCCCATATACAGAAAAAAAGTGGTTTGCTGCAGTTGTATCTGAAAAACCTCGCAGCTAGAAGATATTCAATGAATAACTTTGAGTGCTTCTTAGCAAGATTCACATCCACTATGTCAGGGATGCTTGGTTAATTGATTGGTTTGCTTCTGCATGAGACAATTGCCTTGCTTTTCCCAAATATTCCCATTGCGTAGCATTCATGCCTTTTCATCATAGCCATGCATATCATCACCTGGAGGTTGCTCGTCAGAGAATGATAACATGCAGTAGAGGCGGTAGGTGACAAATGCTCCTGCAAGATAGTTTTTGGCAGCAGTCACTTTCGTACATAATATATTGTATCACAGCGAATGAAGACCATCTCCCAACCTGCCTATAAACAGTGCAATCATAGCTTTGCATCCATTGCTTTCAGCAACAAAATTACTTTTTGTGGTAAAACTCCTTGGCCCTCTTTTAGGGTACAATCTCCATTCATCAATTTGGGTACCACTGTCTTTCCAATACCCTGGAAGTCATGTCACACCAAGTGAAGCATATAGGAATAGCATGTTGGTGCACACTTCAGCTCCGAGCTTCTGCTTTATCACCTTGAGATCTGCCATTGATGCTGTCCGATGAGATTCTCCTTCAGCTTGAATCACATGGCAGTCTCTTGAAGTCATATATTGGGAAGTTAGGCGAATTAGGTCTTGCCTGTTGACATTATTTGAGAGAAAATCTTCTTTCTTGCACCAAATGTAATTTTATATGTGATACTGACTTGGTTCCGTCATTTCATTCTCAAGATTTTCTTCTCGTTGTTCAAAGCTAGAGGACCTGTATATTCATGGGCCAAAAAAATAACCAGTGATGTAAGGACATGGCCAAATAAAATCCATGGATGCCAGACCCTTGCACCAATTGCCATGTCCATCCACAAGAACAGAGAGCCTAGATCAGCCAATATCTCCAGTTCTCCATGATATAACATGAAAGATAATGATAATGAACAGCTCATTGCAACTGAAGATCCAGGTCCTATGGCCATGAGTAATGAAAAGAAAATCATAAGAGTGGAATCATGGAACAAAATCAAGTTCACACACAAATTAATATTTACTAGCAAGAAAGAAGAAAGGGAAGATGATCACCTTGAAGATACGACTAAGACCGCAATGGATCCCTGAGAAGTACAAGATTATCTAGGTTTGATGATGTTGTATCTCATCTTTTACAGCCAAGTGACACGGAAACAAAAGTGGAAATCAGAGGCCCCTATTAACTGAAGTGCCCATGAAAATGTGGCTATTGCAAAAGCCTATAGTGCTGTGAAATTGATAACATTACATACAACCTGCACAAAAAGCCTTTTCTCTTCAAATAATTGTGTTCAACTGCTGACAATCTTGGAAATATGTACTTTCAAATTCTCCTGTGCAGAATATCCAGTGCAGATGTAGTCGTAATCGGTCAAAGAATATCATGTTTGACTTTCCACAAATGTCATGAAGAGACGACAAGCAGCAAATTAAATCACCAGAGTAGAAACTTTTAAAGGATACCATTTCAATTGTAGAGCCATACATGTTGTTGACACATTGCAAAATTTTGGTGCATAGGCCTATATCAAGAACTTCAACATGGTCGTGGGTATTCTGGAATACAGAATTCAAAATTTTTTTTAATTGAAGATATGCCAAAAGCTTTCATGGGAAATATCATGAAGTTGTGCATGTGAAATGTTGTTTTGCCTTCCCAACCAACTCGCCATAGTTCATCCATTTACCAATACCTTGCATATATTTTAGGTATATTATGAATTGTAAAGGAGAAATTAACAATTTGATTTGGTTTCAATGCATTGCTTGACCCTAAAAACATAGGTATAGACACTGAAACCAGCATTCTATCACAAATATCAAGGAAGTTATGGTCATTTTTGTTAACGATTGGCGGCCATTTTGTTTTTGGCCAATAAAAAGGTTACCTGAGGGTGTGAAGGTGACACCAGGCTGAATTGGCCTCAGGACACACCAGAGTACCAAAATTAACCATAAAACATCATTCATACCCCAAAACATGCTTTTGTAGGCTTCTAATAGACCAATATTTCCAATATTTTGGCTAATTAGCGGTTAAATTTTTGATGACCTAATTAATCAACTTCAGCTGATCCAATTTTGGCAGACTTTTAGTATGGTGTTCTTATGACTCTATACTGTGAGAAAATGCAATAAAACAATTTCTTGCAATTTTTTTAGGGGTCAGAGGGCAAATTTACTGGACTAAATACTGATTTTTTCTTGTACAAATGCAACTGGTTTTTGAAAGTATCAATTGTTTATGGTTTTTTAACTAATCAAAAGGTGTTCAAAATACGGGACAAGCTCAAATACCAATATTGGTATCTTATTAGAACTTTAGTTTTTAGAGTGCATGTAAACTATATAGAGGAGAATGAGGGCTTCGCAAAAAGGTGCAGATAACAAATCTATGTAGAACCTTGACGGAGTATAAACGTTAAACATTTCCCTAATGTTTAAACATGTTGTGAACGAGCTTACAAACGAATTGGTCAGTTTCACAAAAACGTTTCAAAAAAATGTGACATACATATTGTAGTTTCCAAATTGTAGGTTGCATGTGATAAAACCGCGGCCATTGTGAGAATTAAACTTGACTAAAAACAAAATTGCAGATGGCAATTTGAAATACAACAGAGATTTTCACCAAAAAAACAACAACAGGGATGTCCTCGACAGTCCTCCTGTTCAGGAATGCTGTTATGAGTGTACTTTTATATTTGAGTGCCTTCTATGTTGGCCATCATCATTATATTCTGTACACCAGATTAGGCACGGTGAGTAGCTGTGCAATTTATGAGATTTCCCATTTGTGTTTGCAGAGGCACTTGGCTGGTGAATCAGCAGCCTGACTGTCAATATCTTCACAGCACACCAGTGTCTTATAATCCTAATTCAGCAGGAGAACAATTAAAACTTCCCAGTTAACAATCCCAACTTTTGATTGTTTTGGAGAGGCTTGGGCTTTTTGCCAGTAAAGACGTGATTGACTGGGACCCTTTGTTAGATTCTTGTTTTTCAGCGCCATCAGAATGCCCTGGCACGAGGGCAGGCTGAGGGGCTCTCACTTCAGACCTGTGATAAAAACAGCGCTGGGGGTAATAACCGTTCTGTTGTGGATTGATGTTGCGAGGGCTGATCTTAGATTAAGGCCCGCACGGCATTCCGCCCGCTTTTCTAATTAATATCTGCGGAATGGTGGCCGCTATTGCGTTGTCGGCGACTAATGCCCCGCTAGTCTTCTGTTAATGAGAACATAGTCCGGTTCAGGGGTCGCATGTCCGGCAAAGCTGCTGCATCTCTGCAAGCATCCCATCCCATGCCAATCCCCTGCCTCAGCAGCCAAGGCACATCTCTTGCTCAGCTACAGCACTTCTCCAGATAGGCTCCTATCAGCCATGGGCCACCACAGGCCTCCATAGGCCTCCACAGGCCACCAAGGGCCACCGATGGGCTACCTTGGGCTGGGGGCTGTTTAGCTTGGCCCTCGGATGGGTCACTGTTTCATCCCCATTTGGCGCGACTCGTCCAAGATCAATAACTGACAGCCAATATGGAATGCAAATGTGACACCCTAATCAAATGGCAAACAAGGCAATTTCATTAAGTCCTCATACAGATGCCAGGTCAAAGACTTGTAGGCCTTGCTTCATGTCCTCATCTCCTACTTTCAAGCAAACTGTGTTTGCAGGGCAATATGTCGCTTGGATTTCTTGCCTGCTAGCTTGCCTGCCTGTCTGATTGCTGCTTGCCTGATTGCCGCTTTTGCTTCCCACCATGTAGCACCACCATTGCTCCTATGGAGTCTGGTTGTCAACCAAGGAGTGGCTGCTCCGGCTGACCAAAATAACTCCCTCCTCATCTTTCAAAAGGTGAGACTCCCCTGGGAATGGCAAATACTGACCTAATCACTTCCTCTTAGGGTGCTATAGCAAAACAGGCAAATGTGCTTCTCATTATACCACACAGCTCGGCTTGTGTTTCAGGACTGGGCCTCGGTCCATTAGCGCACATTAAGATGACCGTGGTCCCCATGCACCGACTGCATGCATTGCCAAATGACAGCCTAATAGACACACACCTTGCTGCCAGTGCTGTCAGTGCTGCCACTTTAACCATGCACTTTACTGTCCTCCACGACTATCTGAGTCTATCTCTTGCATCTGAGCATCATTTTAAAATCGATCAGATCATTCCCCAATGACAATCTCAATCGCCCGTGAATGTTGGCATTTTGCAAGGAGCCGCAATGCCACCCTGGCTTTTAGACAGTGCAGTTGATTGCCTGGTGTTTTGTCCGAGCTGCAACCAGCTTAATGTTAAAGCCATCAGCCTTCCTCGCCAGCCTTCCTTGGCAGTCTTCCTCGTGCTTTACCGCATCTAACTGCAGGAAATGGCCGCAGTGAGGCTGATTGTTACACAAGCCCAAGGTGCCTTTTGATTAGAGATTGCCTGGCTGCAGACAAGTGACTAACTGTTATTACATGGGCTGGCAATCATGCTCTTATTGACGCAGCGTTCAAGAGCCCCCAGTCAACCAGAACTTTTTTTCACTCCAAGGAGCTGGTCCAGTCTCCCTGTGCTATTCTGGAAACCAACAAAAATGGGTGATTAGCCAGGGAAAAACCAGACCCACCCCATAGTTAGAACGTGGGAGGATTCTGCATCAATAGTTTCTCCAGGCTAATATTTTCTGTACGTTTCTTATGCCAGTGTTATGCTACATCACACCACATGAATCACATGTACACATATTCAGCAATTACATGTAAAAAGAAAAGAAAGAAGCATGGGTACAATGTCCACTTGCTTATTTCAAATTGTAGGAGAGCACCGGTGTAGATTAAAGTAGTCCGCAGTTGAAACACAACGATAACCTCCAGCAAAGATTAGTATTTGCCTTTGACTTTGTCATATTTTCATTTCAAGGTTTTGTTTTCGACATCTTTTCCTCCGACCGCCTCAAATTCCAAAAGAGATTACACACAGTGCAGGAAAAGCAACATCATTATGCCTTGCAACCACATCCTCTGGTATTTTTCACTTTCGTGTAATATTCGCGATTCATAATTCAATAAATTTGTAAAATGTTTGAAAGCAATTAATTGCACAAGGAGGCACGTGAATATTTCATGTCTGAATTGATGTGATTGTCGGTTTATTGGTTTAATCTTAGGTAATTATCAGGATGCTTGTGATTAATTCATAAGAACAAATAATTGCCCATGCCAAGAATCCTATTTCAGAAGAGCTGCCCACTGTGCCTTTTTCCTCCCTTCTCCTTCGTCATTTTTCCTTTGAGGTTCAAATCGGTCAAAACAAAATGGCAGCAGTGACAGAGCGCCACCTAGTGGATAAGACATGTAAAGGTCACTTGCATCATTACCTTTAATATCGCCCACTTTATCACAGCTCCCCTATTTTATGTTGGACCACATTACCTACACACAGCGGCTGGCGCACTGGTCAAAGTTGACCACCTATTACTAAGGACAAGGCAATAAAATAGAAATACGAGCTGTGATCTCTGAGCTGCAATTAGTGACCTGCAATTTGACTGCGGCACACTTGGCCAACCACACGCGGCAACTCCACTCATTACGCACTTAGTGGCAAGGCCTCAGAGATCATGAACTCATTTTTCTGGACCTCCAACGTACATTGGCAGGCGAGAATCACACAACTCGGACAACACGTGGCACATACAAAGCAGCGGAGCCGAACCCAAGCCATCTACTGTTATTTTCTGGAAACGAGCTGGGTATTAGGTCCCTGGCTTGGATGATAACTACTGGTTAAAGGAGATAGCCATAGTAATCAATGGTAATAAGTCATTGGATGGAACACAGCAGGCTGTCCGTGACTTGCCTTACTCCCTGGCCCATCCATTATGTTGCCTTGAGAGTTCAATTAAAGACCAACATCTGCAACCTGTTGCCCTACCTATGAACAATGGGTCCCTGAGCAGCGCAATAAGGACCTCAGACCATGCTTCGAAAGGACCTTTAGGCCAAGTAAAGGCAGCAGGAGGAACGTGCACTCAAAATTGACCAAATACAGGTCTGGAGGGACACTGGCTCCATCTGCCTCATTCTCTCACCGTTCCATCTTAAGTGCTCCTAATGACCTCCAAGTCAGATGCGCTTAGTAAATACGTCTCGACAACTATTAAGCCCTTAATCGCTTCCTTGCTGGTTACTACAACTTGCTCTGGAGACTTTCTTCCTCCACATCGTAAAACTAGTGATCTGAGAGGACAACTGAATAAAAACCGCAGGCTAGAATGGTATCAGGTATGTCGACTAGATGTTCCCCTGAGCCGGAGACTCGTGTGACAAGGCAGCTCAATCGCCTACAAGAGGTCCGTCCTTGGTCAGAACAGACAGTAACAGTCCGAAAGACAGTCATGGGAGGAATTAGACCTCCTTGAATGATCCCATTTGATTTTTTGTGAGCACCATTAGACTGGTGAGGATGCATGGCGCATCAGATTCCGCGATGGCCTTGCTTGGTGAACTTCTTAATGAGGAATGCATCCCCAGGGAAGAAGCGACTCGCGGATGACTAGGCAATGGCTCCCGGATGACCCCGTGTCGTCTCGCTACGCCACTGCAACTCCCAAGCCAGCTACAACTTCGACCGACTGGATAGCGCAATAAGTTAGCCAGCCATCCTTCGATAAGCCTGACACCTATCTGTAAATGCTGTCCATTGGAGCAACGAAGGGATCCGACCAGACACACGGCCCGCCCGCTCGGCCCATATCTGTGCAGGCTAGCATGTTCCATCATGTCTCGGGTGGACTGACCACTGCTGCAGCCGCACACACTCTAAAAAATTCCAGACAAAAGTGGTTTTTTAGATTCAAAATGGTTTTTTGAAAAACCAAATTTCAATGCAAAAAACCAAAATGGATTTTTTTTAAAATCCATTTTGGTTTTGCATTGAAATTTGGTTTTTCAAAAAACCATTTTGAATCTAAAAAACCAATTTTGTCCCGACATTTTTTAGAGTGCAAGGTCACCAAGGGTCACTGACCATTTTTGCTCCGCTTTGTGTTGTGCACTTTCCATTCGTAAACCAATTGAATATCTTCGCCATAAGGAGGGCAGTTAGTGAAGCAGCACGCTGGGAAGTAAGATCAGTACCAACATTAGAAACAAGTCATGTTTGGTTAAACATGTAGGGGCTGGGCCGAAGTGCCAATGAATATTCCGCTTGTCCTTTTCGACTTGTCTCAGTTCCATGATGACCTCCGCACACCCAGGGTGGACAGGAGGGCCTCTTGTGGCCCATGCCATTTGCAAGGGCAATGCAAGGACAATGCAAGGGTGGCAACATTACAATGCAGCAATTTTGTAAGCATGACAACTCCGGATGACCCGTGCTGGGCTTGGTAGACAGCGACTCAAGAGTGGTCACTTTTGCTTGTCTTGCCCGTTGGAAATCCAGCCATGGGGAAGCCACTCGGGTTGATGCCTGGCCGAACCTCTTGTCCGCCTGACTTACAACAATAGACCGCGGGGCCCGCTGGGACGTGCCTCTTTGATTCGGCGCCCAATGCTGCATTGCCATATCTTCATAAACTTCTTCAAACTTTCCTCGCAGCCTTTTGTACAAAAAAGAAGGGGAGCATCTCAGAAAAGCAGCTCATACCATTATTCATGTTTCATCCTAATCCCATCATAATGTGTGCGGCTCTATCGTTGTCCCATCGTATTCCAACCTCCTACAATTTGCATACAAAGACATTAAGTGACTTCATATCTTTGGCAATTTTAAGGAGATCTTCCCTGAGTAGATTAAGAAGCTGCATATAGAACGATGCCAGTCTCCTTCTTTTTCTTAGGGAGCCTTTGAGTCGAAGCCTCTGCAGCGGTGCTCCTTGCAACCCAGTCCTTGTCTTGCAGCGCTCTGCTCTATTTGTGCTTGGAAAGGCATCTAAATGACTTGGAAACCTAGTTGCTTGAGGGACTGGGCGAGTCAATTCTGAGTGGCTGTTAATATGAGGGCTTGATATGACCTTTTGTCAAGCTGGCAACCAAAGCAGCAATGCCAAACATGAAGTTGGAGATAAAACGGGGTTAAGATTCCCTTCTCAAACATCGCTCCCTCTTTAGAGGCTGGCTCGGGCAAATTGCCTGTCTCAACTCATTGGTCGCCAAGTGTACAGTGTCTGGGAATGTGACTGAATAGAAAGGCAATCTAAATGTAAGGAGGCAATCTAAATCTGAAATACATCACAGTGGACTGTAGACTAGTCGAAGTCCATAAGGTCCTCATGCATATATATATACACCCTCATCGATTGCTCTAAAACACACTTGCAGCAGCCCTCAGCCCTGCCATCCTCTCTTCTGCATCAGATTTACTTATCATTGCCCAACAGTCACATACTTCCCCATAGGTTAATGAGAGGCAATCATACTGAGATTTGTGTATATTTACATTGGGTCGTGTGTAATAATGACAGAATGGATGCAGCTAAGCCATTAGTCCTGTATCCTTGCTGCCTGATGCAGACTTAAGCTGGGGCATTAAATAACATGACAGTGCCATCAGTGCCACGCGATGGAGGTTGTGGATATTACGCCTATAACTAGATATTGTGAGATGGCTTAGTAAATAATGAGGATGACCATCCACGGGCATCTAGCAATCCGCGAGCAATTGATCATGGATGTAGGTCAGTCTGCCACACACGGATGCCACGCGCGGTTGCCACACGAGGATGCCACACGAGGATGCCGCGAAGAGAGGCCACGAATGGATGCCACGAAGGGATGCCGCGCAGGGATGAAGGGTCAAAGGCAGGAATTGCGTGATGAGAGGACAAACACAATGCAGAGGTCATTAGGAGGGCACTGGTCTGTCACTGTCAATGGCCAGCAGCGTCCAGCAGTGGACACAAGGTCTGTCCTCCCACTAAGTTCCAGTGTCCTAGGTCGTCCACCTTGCAAAAGGTCTGCCCTTGGTCTTCCAGTGGTCTTCCAGTAATCTGCAAGTCAGCTGAAGCCACCATGCAGCAGGCACATGCAGGAGGCACAACACAAGTTGCTCACGACATACGAATGTCATACATGTATACACTGTATACAGCAGAGCACATAATCCCTGAACACAAGGGCAGGTCACAACTCCAAAGACTTTCTTCTCAGTTTGCAGAGGGGAATTCAAGAGATACAAGGCTGCTGAGCCTGATACCAGATGCATAAAGGAGCAGAAATGAAAGAAATGCAAACAACCCTGGGGTGACAATGGACTGCTAAGCCGCGTCATGAAAACCCCACAAAGGAGAGACTCCGAGAGAGACGGAATAAGCATCACAATGGCCCCGCTTGACATAGGCAAGTCGATGTCAAGTCCATGCTCATTGTAAACCTGCTGCTAAATCCAAGTTATCCTGGAGAAAATAAACACACCGAGCCCAACAAACAAGAAAGATCAACTGGATTGACTCCTGACATCTTCCCAGAGGGAATGAGTCAATGGGACATACATGGAACTGCGTTATGTCCATTTGCCCTTTCCTGTCCAACCACACGTTTTAACACAAACATATTTCAAGCCAATACATCACATTCTCAAAGCTCTTAAACAACCAGATGTCCTAATAATAATACTAAATTTATCATCAAGTCTTCTTTTTTGGAATTGTACACCATGCACTGAAAAAAAGGTGAAAAGGACGCCATTGCCACTAATAGCATCCTTAGTGAACAAAGACTGTAAAGACATTAAGTCAGATGCACCTATACGAACATCTCAATTGGGAAAGTTTACAAAGATTTACAAAGATTAGAAAGAGAAGGGGAACTTCTACATAACAAGGATTATCTAAATACTGACACTGCCCTGAATCTGCAATGCAGTTCCGGTGGCAGCGAAAGCTTCTGTATTCTGACACTGCGACTCATGTGCACGATATGCTGATAACAAAGACGCAACCGAATAATTGTAAGATGTATATCTTTCATTAAACTCTAAAACAGTTGTCAATATACCTGCTATCATCTTCTTTTTTTCAGCAACAGCCTGACTTTCATATTGAATTTAACCAATATTTTTATTTCAGGACTAGGCCTATCATGAATTGCAGTGGATTCCCTGGGATAGCGTGCTGTGTGCCAGTCCTCAGCTCTGTCCCGTGCCTTGTCCTGTGTTGTTCTGTTTGCCTTGCATGGTCACCCCTCACTCTCTTTATAAGATCCAATCTTTCCAATCCAAGGTGACTAGGGATGTGACCAGAGATGTGACTGGAGATGTGACCAAAGAGTGGCCAAAGGTGACTGGGGGTCATGCATCAAAGCTTTCTGGTCCTAATTAATGAGGGGAACATGGAACTGGCCATGTTGTATTTTCCTTTCATTTGCTATCACGTCAAGGTCAGAGAAGGCCACAGAGGACAAGGACGACCTTGAAACTTGTCTCTCTGACAACAGGAGATTAGCTGGTTCCAACTTTCGATCCCTTCTTTTCTTTTTGGCAAACATATTTTTCTATGCTTTGAAAGAAAACTGCATGATTGGTCACACAGGGAGCAACATTGCTGAAAGGCAACCAAGTGACTAGTTCAATGTTCTACTTCAGCGTCAGTCTCCTAATAGAAGTACAAGAGGGATTCAATAACACCATACACTTCAGAGTTTTTATTTAAAAACAAATTGAATGTCATAAAATGCCTTCTTGTAATGACATACGCCGACATACAACACAAATGCAATGGCAGATATTTGTGAAATGATTGGGTTACTCCCTTCTATTTGGATTTCAAGCAATTAATTAAATCACCCACCTCATTAGGCAGTCCTTTGTTCACTTTTCTCATTATCCGACAGAAGTCTTCTCTTGTGACAGTTTCATACTGAAAAATAATAACAGAGGAATAAACCTCACAAACCAATATATTTGGCCACTTACATAATACACATGCATACAATACAACCTTGTCACAGCTGTCAGACACAACACTTGGAAACTTTACTTTCAGAAATTCAGTGGAAAATAGAAAGGAATTTTACCAAGTTCTTCTGAAATAAACAGTTCAATATAAATAAATCCTCCTTCACGAAAACTTTGATTATCTCAGATACCTATTTTTTGAAATTAGTCAAATCCATTAAAAAAGCCACACATTTTTGCAAGCACTCGAAGGAATTTATTTTTCCAAATGGCTGTATGTTTGTCAGTTTGTTTAATATTTCATTTAGCTGGGGGGGGGGGGATCTACAATCATAATCCAGAATCGAGTTATTCTTCAGATTTCAAATTAGTAGTGCTTCAAATGGAGCATCCTAAAAGTCAGGCCTGATAAATAATTCAGCAATTCAAATGGGAGCCACATTTGGAGGAGCATCTTCCGAATGTAACACAGTGTGATTTTTGTCAGGAATTCATTAAGCATCGAAATTAGCCCGGGAGATTGATATGCAACGTGATACCTGCCAGGCCCGACAGCTTCCACATTAAATTTAAAATTAAACTGGCAAAAAAATCCCTTCAGATTATGTAAGACAATCTCAGGAGTTGAGAAAAAAGTAATTAGTGTGGTAAAACAGCAGGAAGCAAAAAATACCACTAATCATAGAGTCTGGCCAATTACAGTACCAGAGGAGGAGAATCTCCTTGTTGAAATTAAAGGACAACTGGAAACAAGCCCATAAATTGATAAAATGGGCAATTTGGGGGAAGGAGATGAAAATCAACAACACTAAACAGATGCTTTACGCCATGACGTCTTGCAAAACATTATTACAAAAGATGTTCCCTATTTCTTTTCAATCTTTTGTCTTCTTTGGATAATTCCCTGAAGCGACACTGTTATAATAATTATAACAGTTGACTATGACGTCAGATGAAAATGAAGAAGGGAACATTCTGAGATTACTTTTTACCAAATAAGTATATACTGTCTCTTTAAACAGCATGCTATCTTAAATGTCAGTGACCCCAACTGTGATTTCCAACACCACATTTTAGTCATATAATTGTAACCATCGAATGCAGATCAGATGTGGGCGATGTAAGTAAAAGTGGCTATAAAATATGATTCTCTTTAGGCTTATAAGTGTATGTAGCAACCCCAACAGAGGCCATATAAGGATAATTCAAGCTGAATGCCCCCCACTATATGCCCAGTTCTGGGTGCTCATGAGGGTTGATTGAAGAGGCGGGAGAGAGAGAAGGAGTCCTCAACGTGTTTCAAATTTACCCTATCTGAGGGACCTTTTACTTGCCAAGAACATACACTGATTTGAAAATTTAAAGCCATCTACAATTCTTTCTTTTTTTAAAGAATTTGTATTCACGTTTAACTCCAGTTCTGCAGTTTAGCAATTACAAAATTTGAAATAAGTAATGCTAAATGTTCAAAGGTTTCTATTCATATTTAAGGTATTTTCAACTCCAGAAGAAGTTATCTCAAAGGTAAAGCCTCAAGAAATTTTGTTTTCATTTTTTTAATCACCCACTTGTCCTGGTCCAGTAATGTAACTTTCAGTAACTGGTAATATACAGCAACACATTGTGAAACTATAGATTCCATGGTATGGAATAAAGACTTAGTGTGAGCCACTGTGTGGTCAGTTTTACAAGGTTCCTTACATATGCTGTTCAGCTTTATTCTCCTGAGCCTCAATATTCTCCACTCCATATAACTTGGTGATGGGCAATAGGCAAAGAAGATTGGCTACTTTCTTCTATTTCTGCCTCGATTCCTTGGGAGATGGCAGGCTAATTTTCCAAGGCTCCATGCAATTGCTCCGATAAACATTTTCCCTCTCATGTTACATAATCGCAAGCTTATCTGGAGCAGGGCGCAGCGCCACGATGCAGATTTGGAGGTTGACACTGTTCAGGACAAGTGGCGCGCTTCATTAGCAGTCACAGTAGGCAAATAGCCATGATTGATCACTCACTATTACGTTTTTCACTTAAGCCTCCAAAAATAATGAGCGACATTCATCCCGCGCTGTTTGAGACTCGTGGTCCTCACTGCGATCCATGTCATTCGCGGAGTCGCAGGGAGATAGACACGTAAAATGTTTGTCTGAACTGCTCCCCACCGCTCTGCAGGGATAGTGATTCAGGCTACAGTGCAATAACAGTTGACAGCAGCCTAATCTACAACACAGTAGGAAGTGTTCAGCCAATCTAATCAACGGTCCATGTCAATACAGTCAATAAGGCTTTAAAACAAGCAGCATGTTTTGCTTGCCAATCGCGCTGTGACGTTGACACTCGTTCCACGATTCTCCGCTTAATAACTCTGCGGAGAGGAGCCCTCTCAGTATTCCCGAAAGTGATTGATTGGAAGTTGTGGAGGAAGCATTAGGGTTTAAACTTTATTGAAATTTTTAGCGACAGTTTTTCATCCTTGAATGCTTGGTATAATGACAACAGATTCGGGTGAAATGGCGGTTAGTCGAGGCGCCAAGCCAAGTCGATGGAGGCCACCCCACTCACGAGAACCTTCCAATTTCGTAGCTCACTGCCTCCCCGCCTGCTTGACTAACCAAAACATCATTCTTATCGAACAAAATACTCTAAGTGTGAAACTAACAACTGCCAGTTGATGTTCTTTTTGCTATAGCACTAAAGACTGCCGGGAGTGTATGATTTAGGACGACTTGCATGAACCGAGCCTGTAAGTTACATTGAGATGGTGGTGTTTTGGAGGAGATATTCAGAGGGCAAAGCTCTTAAGAAGTTTTGAAATGGCTCCCCATGGACAATGACACAAGGAGATGGCAGCGAGCGAGACGGGACACCCCGAGAAATTATGTAGCAATTACAAGCACCGCCCAGCATTCATGATTATTCCATTTCAAGTGTAGGTCCTAGAGGGGTATAGGTACTCTCCATTCATAAGGGTGTACCCCAGGGGAGCAATGTCTCTCCCCTGCTACCCTTTGTAATACACGTCTACATGAAATATTTGTCAGAGGCGTTTTATGTGGGTCTCCAGTGATAGTCCGATCAATAGCTTGGCGCTCTCTACCAAAGCATCTTCAGTCAGCGACCTCTGAAAATTGCTCCTAACTCAGTCATCCTCGTCTCATGCAGTCTCTTAGTGCTACATTGTCAGCTTCACTGACACGGAGTGTATTTCTTCATTGTTGAGGGGAATTCATGCGAAGCAATCCTAGTATTTCTGGTAATAAATCTGCTGTCAGGGAGATCAATAGGAGGAGCTGGTGGGACTGCTTTCTAAAGCCGTCGCTGACTAACATGAGATCCAACCTCAGATTCTTGGCGATTCGATTTGTGCCACAGACTTCCATCCACGCGTCAGAGACTGTCGGACTCTACAAATTTATTCAGCATTCCCATGCATCTCACTTTGCGGGGCTAGGGGGCCAGTACTCCATTTCCTTGCCATCCCATTTCCTCTACTCCGGGGAGACAGGCCATCTCATCCACCAAGTTGTGTGTCGCCCTCCTGCAGAGTCACCCGACGACTTCCATGCAGCTCACAATCCCCCAATTGCCTCTTCTCCTTCTCTCACAAACACACAAAGGATGTTTTCAACGATTCTATCAATTTTCTAAGAGACTAACTCGTTAAATTACTAAATTTAAAATGTGTTATATAATGAGACAGAATCTTTAAAGAAACAGATTTGACATTGTTCCATAACTGAAATGTGAAGGATGTTATTTAAAATATCATATGGCCATAATATTATGTGGGCAACCTGTTTTCCAAAGAAAAGTACACAGTTTGCCCTGTCACAGGCAACCACCTAGAATCGAAGACATGGAAAAGTCTATTTGGAGTGTGGTCTTTAGCCAAATGCTGTTTGGCCTATGGTCCCAACAACTGGGACATGGGAAGAATGAAAACAGATTGATAACTTTTAGGAGACCATCAAGCCGGACCAAATCAGAACCACACAAGTCAAGAATCAAGATGTGAGTTTTGGTTTGATACCTATTAGAAGTACTTGAGACACACTGCATGTCAATTCAGGAAAGATGCAACCAGGTGGCAGCCATCAACTTAATTTGTTTAGAGGAAAAACTGTCTATCCTGCATGCTTAGCATTGCTTATAGTACATGATCATATGCATGACTGTCTATGACTCTTGAGCCTTTCACGAAACAAGTCATTGACCAGATTTCAATTGATACACAATCTCCCACGAAAAGCTATCATGAAAACCTTTTTATCTAGTCAAGAAAAGGGACTAACTGAAACAGTTCAAAAGGATTAATTTCAATAGTGTTTCTAAAAGAACTAAGAATCGTCGTTATCAAATGTTAAGGAACAGTGGAACACATGCCAACGGGTCAGCGTTTTTTTTTCCTTTATTTTAATGGTGGACCCTGGCCTGAAAAGACTGTCAAGTTGGAAAAGGTTGTAGATCCGGGTACAGATTTAGGTTTAGATGCAGAGGCAGGGAAGTTGAGAGGATGTGGAGAACGCGGCTGAACGCCGGAGACGAGGGATGCTAAAAGTTGATGATGCCGAAGCAAGGCAATAACTCTTCGCATGTCGTAATTCCCTTCCTAATTGTGACACGCCAGAGTTGTCATATTTCCCCTACAGGAAGTTTACTGTCACGTGCTCCATTGTAAAGGCAATTGTCTGTGGTCTGCCATTGTGCTGTAGACAGTGTGCAGTCAACATAAGTCAACGATTCCCAACACCTGTGGGTCCAATTTAGCGGGCTGCTCGTTCATCAGCCCCTTTTGTTGTTTTTACAACATTTTGCCTCCTCCCTTGGTGACACGTTTTATAACTGCACAGCTCCATGTGAAATGCTAACCTGCCTTGATTTAGTGAGCTGCAAATTTCATTGTCACGCGGATGAGGTCTTTTTGTTTGTACTCACTTCTTCAAACTGCTCCTGCAAAAGGTCAAGGTCATCCTTCGTCAGCCTCGATTCCAACTTTCCTTCCAACTTCACCAGAGGCAACAAGCTGCAAAAAAGAACAAAGAAGTGACATAACAGTTTATCATTCTGGCTTGGAAACAACAAAATTGTGGCCTAAGGTAAAAATTGCATTGTAACTGCTTTGAGATTTCACTCCTTGCAATGTTGCATGGGGAAGGGCAGCTTAGTTGACACAGTTTACAGAAAAGCAAGTCTGCAAGCTAAACAGAGGATAATATATATTGGAACGAAGAATAGTCAAGTGTTTGGAGAAATATCTTGTTTTTGCCCCAGATGGTTTCAAATGAGGTCATGTCAAATGTATCGACAAACCGCGAATTGGCAGGTTAGTTGATACACCCATTCACCCAACCAGATGAGTTGGTATACAAAACTCCGATGGAAAATGCAAAGAAGTAGTCACATGCATATATGGGACAATAAAGACATAAGCCTACACCAAAGTATTTCCTGTTCCCATGAACGATGTCTTCTCCCATAGCGAGTCTCATTTGATGGTAGACAATACATGTATTATACCGCAGACCTGAATGTGCCAAATGGTGAAAATGATATACCTCCATATAGAGTCCATACTAAATAAAGAGATCTCATGACAAATTCAAACCAAGATTCATCTGTAGAGTTGCTTCATGAAAATTCCTTGGTGATACTTTAAATAGCATGGTTGTACTAACTCTCTAAAGGATCAGGGTTGTAATTTTGACCAGGCCAACAGAGCAAGGAATCGAATGTATTAACCAACATGTCCAGTTGTCCACCCAATTGTTTCAGAAAACAGCTGTGTTCTGGATCACAGGATAAAATCTAGGTCACCTGAGGGAGCCTATTAGACAGACAACCATTCTCACATACCTTGTCTACTTATATCAAGGTCCTGTGAAACATCCTTGACCTCGCCTATTGCAAGAGAAAACCATGTACCCGTTGGGCACACATTCACTCCGCACACAGTTATTCTCCAATCTTTTTTTTACTTCGCTACCAAATCTTCATTCTTCTTCTATATTCCTAACTGTGAATAATCTTCTTTTTTCTGCTTACCTGAAATTACAAATGGCAATACTTTCTCGAATGACCATTTCTATCACCAGGAGGTGGGACATAATGAATTATTGAGAATGCTCCAAAAAAAGGAATAGATGTGGAAATGGTCTCGCAAAGACCTGAGAATGCCGAGATTGACATAAATTCCAGTCATATATACGTATGTATAGTATATATCGCAGCTATTGCCAGCAAGTATGCAGGTCATTTGGCATTTTCCTATTTGGAGCATGGGAAATGCAATGTCAGGCATGGCCAGTAACACCAGACCAGAATATGGGATGAAGTGATCACAGGTTAAGATAAAGCCACATTGATTTAGTAATGTAAAGGAAAGGCATATCAAGGGTGCTAGTGTTTCAGTTATTGTGGAATGACACCATTTGCAGGGAACGTAATCCTATAAGCATCGATTGGGGTTATAAAACAGGCCAGGGTGGATATCACTGGGGAAATTCTGTTGCATAGATGCTCTCCAAGGGTCTGATATCAGGGTATTGTTGAGCATCAGTCTGACCCATACATATCTATTGTCAATAGAGAAGCATTGATCACACCACTCTCTATTCCCAGTGTCACAGGAGTGTGCTACCAGGACCCCATGGGACATTGGGAGTCACAGACATAGCTAACTAAGCACATTTATACAGGAGCAGGTCCCACGTAGCTTCATCTTTCTGACGTGCAGTCGAAAGCCAAGGATCTCTGAGATCTCAGTGAGATGTTCTGCCAGTCAATGCAATCATGCAATTCAATAGAAACTATCTAAGCAGAAAACTAGTCTTTCTCAGACTTTTTACTATTGAAGTTTTGTTGTTATTATTTTTTCCCACAAGATGTCAACTGATACTTCTTTTACAATACAAAAACAAAAAAATTAAGAAGAATGCAGTGTATTGCCAGCTGCAGCAATCCAAGTTATCCAACTGAAACTAAATATGCTTGACAATATTTCCATACTTTACAGATGCTTTCAACCAGTATGCATGACATTTATGTAGGCCAAACTGTCATACATTTCAGTATTACATATAGGCCT
The DNA here is from genome assembly GCA_026936325.1 of Platynereis dumerilii. Lineage (NCBI taxonomy): Eukaryota > Metazoa > Annelida > Polychaeta > Phyllodocida > Nereididae > Platynereis > Platynereis dumerilii. The sequence goes on from JAPTHN010000001.1 coordinate 167,285,298, forward strand.
ACCATTCCTCATAACAAGGCTGAGGTGAAATAGTTACTTTTTTGTCTTCAAGACATCTATTAATTTTTTTTCCTCTGTGAAATACCAGGGAAAGCCTTTCTGTCTAATGCCTGTGTCTCACGAGCGTGGTTAAGTGACGGCGAAGTTGTAGAGGTTCCAGGAAGTCAAGTTTCGCCCAATTTCGGCGTTTCAAGCCATTTTTGGACAATTATATAATCAATTAGAGGTTCTAAATCGTTGTTGATGGTTCCTATTACGACGAGGCTCTCGTTTTTTACGCCGAATCGCTCGTAATTACGGACGAGGCAAGAAGAGACTTGTGTCGGCGAGTTGTCAGGAGCCTCGACGCAGTTCCATTGCTTCAATGTTAAACTAGATTCGCCCAAGGAGTCTCTTTCTTCGCCCTAGCATGCTGTTGCTTCGCCCTAGCATCCTCTTACTTCATCCTAATCTTCAATTACGCCCAAGCAAATACATTTTACGGTGAAGCAAGTGCCTGTTTCGGCGTTTAAACAGCCTGTTTGCGTCGGCGAGTTGTTCTCTTTTTTCGCCGAATTTCCATTGACTCAATGATAAGTAGCCTCGCCCAACCTGCCTCTAAGTTCGCCCAACCTGTCTCTAACTTCGCCCAAGCTGTCTCTAACTGCGCCCAATCATTTTGGGGGTCTTTCTGGTCTTTTGCTTCACCACTTCTTTCTTCGCAAAGATTCAACCGGTTGAATCTTTCGTGAAGCAAGTTCTTGCCTCACCATAAGGTCATGTGACTTCTAGGAACTTTTGGCGAGGCAGTTTAAGAAGCGCCGTAGACGAAAATATCGTCGCCGAATTGTTGAATGTAGGTAAAAAACCTCCCTCTTTCCTGGAAAAGCAAGAAGCGACGCAACAAGAACCCTCTGTTACGTCTCCGTGAGAACTAGCCATAACGTGGATTATAAGGTCACAGCAGGATGGAACCCACCATTGTTGTAGATCTTCCTGATTTTCTCACTGAATATGAGTACTCGATCATGAAAGCAACTTCAACTACCGTAAAACGGGGTAAAGTTGGCAATAACGGGGGAAAGTTGGCCAGCTATTTTAACCCACTTAATGGAAGAAATGCCAACTTTCCTCACTGAAACAGGTGTCAAATTTGCTGAAGAAACATGTGTCAGTGAGCAAAGTAGGCATTTGTTCTACACGTATTAAATGGGTTAAAATAGCCGGCCAACTTTCCCCCGGATTGCCACATTTACCACGTTCCACAGTGATAAGGCTGCTTCATAACTAGATATTTTTATAACCAAAACCTCTAACATCACCAAAGGTACGCACTTGTATGCAGTCAAACAAACAACACATCCTGATTCTCCATGTGTAGGCCCATATATCAGTTCTCCAATGAGCAATGATGCTTTGAAACTTTCAGAAGGTTTCATAGCTGCCACATCTGCTTCAGTTTACCTAACGACATTGAGTTGCAGTAATGACACCGCCTATTAGGCTATTACCTCTGTGCACTCAATCCAGCCATAGTACACATTGTTAGTTTATCACACTTCCTCACTTTTCATCTTAGTTTCACTGTGGATGACAGTGAATAACAGAATATGCTTTCAGCTTTTCATATAGAGTGTATGCGCACCACATGGGAAGTTGATTCTATTAAATATACCCTGGTAGGGATGGGAAAAATTAGAAATGACGCCCAATTTGAGCGATTCATCATCCTGTCGAAAGCAGTGCTTTGTATTTCCGTGACAACAAAATTCATGAAATTGCTAATTCTAAACGAGGGTGGTCCCTGTCAGAGAGTAATCTCCTGACTAAAGATGAATGGCGGACGGTGTTTGGAGAAATCGCGATTAATTTGGGCCAAACACGAATCGCAACTTGTAACTCGAAGTTGTTTGAATAGCTTAGGGATCATTCATTATGCCAGTCACTGCTGACTTTCAACAATATTACACAACAGCTTAGAGTTGTAAAGAGAGACAGACTAGTTTTTGTGATTTGTAGAAAGTTTCAGATGAAGTAACCCTTGGGCAAGACAAATGCCAGACAAGACAACTGTGTGACTAACATCTGAGGACTGGCCCTCCCTCCTGCTCCCTCCTCCTCCCCGGCTGACTAGATTCCCCTGATTAGTCCTCCCTCTTCATTCTCCTTCTTTCTTTATTTCCATCTTTTTCTTTCTTTCTAACCGTTTTCTTAACTGCGCAGCCTCCCAGTCTAGACACAAATGGCAAATATGCCTCTTTTTTCCTCCTTTTTAAATTCTTATGGGCATGCGTCCTGGGGAGGATTCAAAATGTCTTTTTTGCCGTCAGCCATCAATTGGAGTTTGTGAAAAACAACCAGGGAAATTAAAATTTATGGAAGAATTCTCTGGAGCGCTGGTAAAACACGTCAGATGGTAATTTCTTTAAATCGGACTGGTTTTCTCTTAAGGTTCCAATTCAGACATCCATGAATAATAAGTTAGCATTAAAGACAAGTTGCATGTAGTTACAGACATTTTCTTGTCTACCAGATCTATAGCAGATAGAACAGCAGGAAATTAAACTGGGACAAAACTGACCATTGTGAATTAATTAATCATTTGCTTGAGCTGATCCAATAGAAGCAATTGCCTTTGTTGATTTGAGAAAGCATGCCTTGGTCTTGTTGGGATAACCTAATGCCAAGACATACAAGGTGGCAGCCAAGATGGCAGCCAATTGATAACCAATATTGACCATGGCAAGCAATTGATGATGCATTATGTCCAGCAAAGGTCACTACATGCTGTGCTGGTGCCAGCTGAGGGGACAGTGGGCAGTTTGCCACCAGTTATATGTCTTGACTGCCAATATCTTGTGGGCCAAGACAGACAGGGACAATTTGTGTAATGAGGTCCATGTTTAGAGTCTAAACAAGGAGACGGGGCAGAATGAAGCCAGAACGAGGCAGAATGGGGGCAGTATAAACAAAGAGGACCTCTTGGGTCAATGATTGTCCTGCAAGGCAGCACCCTGCTGAGCGATAGCCCTCCACTTCCTCTCAGGTTAGCTCAGTTTCCCTCAAGTGTTAGATATTGCTCCTGAATAGTTAGGGTACTAGATGCGAAATACATATTAACAGTTATACTAATAAGGTAAAACGATGGTTAATTGTACAAGATTAGTACTTTGGAAAACCTTGAATATATAGCACCCTGTACCAGATGCAACTTAAGGAATTTAGTGACCTGCAGCATTATTTTTTATACATTCTCATGTCCATATGGCATCCTCATGTCCATCATACAGTCCATGCTGAGTGCACAAATTGAATCACTGGGCTACAATATTATTTTTATAAAACTCGTATGCGAGTGTTTCTGCAAAATTTACAAGACAAACATTTTCTGTTTCAGAAATCTGCAAATCTTGTCTCCTCATAAGGGAATCAGCGTTAATGGAACCTAGTTTTTATTAGGGCATTCTGCCCTATTGTTACTGTCCATCTAAGGAATCTTGTGGACCAATTTTGAGATTAAATACTGAACCAACTTCATTCAAACTTTACACACAGGGTTTATTTTGCCTATGATTGTGTTGATCAACTTTACAGGAACATACACATTGTTTAAATACCATTTTAGAGACCCAGGGAAAGCATCCTAGAAAAACTGGAAGGAGGGAATCCCATGATGTCATTGTCTCATTGAGGGGCTTCCCCAACCCAATAGCTCACCGAGAATTTGTCAAAACAACAAGAGGTCAGCAATTAGGACAGAACATGGCTGCATGCTTAATAAATGTGTTGCTACCTTTTTCAGTAGTAAGATGATGTGCAGAATGCCTTTAAAGTGCCTTGCGCACATTATTTTTTCTTTTAATCTTGTGTTGGGTGCTCTTCTTTCTAAAAGTACTCTAACTCCTAAGTGCAAGTATCAATATGCTCCCTTGACGCATAAGTTTAGCTATTCACTACATGTACATAATTGATGCTATGTATATAGTTAATATTGTATAAAATTGATATCATTTGATTCTATATATATATCTCGTTTAACGTTATCCCATTATAAATGACATAAGTATCAATTGTAGTAGGCCTATTTATATTGATCAATAAAAGAATATATGTATAGTATTGTCAGTGAATGATACTAGAGCTTGAAAATGAATATCTTCTTAAATTTCAAATGGACTTGAGGATTCAAAAAAATCTCTAAAGTCACCTAGGATATACATGTGCTAGTATGCAGTAAAAGAAACAATGCAAGGCTATTCTGCATGCTTACATAAGTTCTTCAACGAGCAAAGATGCTTTGTAACTTTCAGAATGTTTCATAGCTGCCGCATCTGCTTAATTTTACTGACTGACATACAACTGCAGCAATGACACCGCCTATAAGGCTATTGCTTCTGTGCACTCAATCCAGCCATAGTACACATAGTTAGTTAGTCACACTTCCTCACTTTTCATCTTCGTTTCACTATGGATGACAGTAAATAACAGAGGATGTTTTCAGCTTCTAGTTTTCAGCTTTCAGCTGTTCATATTGAGTGTACGTGCACCACACACAAAGTTGATTCTATTAGATTTACCCTGGTAGGGATGGGAAAAATTAGAAATGACGCCCAATTTGAGCAATTCATCATCCCGTCAAAAGCAGTGCTTTGTATTTCCGTGACAACAAAATTCATGAAATTGCTAATTCTAAACGAGGGTGGTCCTTGTCAGAGTTTATCAAGAGTAATCTCCTGACTAAAGATGAATGGCGGATGGTGTTTGGAACAATCGCGATTAATTTGGGCCAAACACGAATCGCAACTTGTAACTCAAAGTTGTTTGAACGGCTTAGGGATCATTCATTATGCCAGTCACTGCTGACTTTCAACAATATTACACAACAGCTTAGAGTTGTAAAGAGAGACAGACTAGTTTTTGTGATTTGTAGAAAGTTTCAGATGAAGTAACCCTTGGGCAAGACAAATGCCAGACAAGACAACTGTGTAACTAACATCTGAGGACTGGCCCTCCCTCCTGCTCCCTCCTCCTCCCTGGCTGACTAGATTCCCCTGATTAGTCCTCCCTCTTCATTCTCCTTCTTTCTTTATTTCCATCTTTTTCTTTCTTTCTAACCGTTTTCTTAACTGCGCAGCCTCCCAGTCTAGACACAAATGGCAAATATGCCTCTTTTTTGCTCATTTTTTAATTCTTATGGGCATGCGTCCTGGGGAGGATTCAAAATGTCTTTTTTGCCGTCAGCCATCAATTGGAGTTTGTGAAAAACAACCAGGGAAATTAAAATTTATGGAAGAATTCTCTGGAGCGCTAGTAAAACACGTCAGATGGTAATTTCTTTAAAGCGGACTGGTTTTCTCTTAAGGTTCCAATTCAGACATCCATGAATAATAAGTTAGCATTAAAGACAAGTTGCATGTAGTTACAGACATTTTCTTGTCTAGCAGATCTATAGCAGATAGAACAGAAGGAAATTAAACTGGGACAAAACTGACCATTGTGGATTAATTAATCAATTGCTTGAGCTGATCCAATAGAAGCAATTGCCTTTGTTGATTTGTGAAAGCATGCATGCATGGGTCGTGTTGGGATAACCTAATGCCAAGACATACAAGATGGCAGCCAAGATGGCAGCCAATTGATAACCAATATTGACCATGGCAAGCAATTGATGATGCATTATGTCCAGCAAAGGTCACTACATGCTGTGCTGGTGCCAGCTGAGGGGACAGTGGGCAGTTTGCCACCAGTTGTATGTCTTGACTGTCAATATCTAGTGGGCCAAGACAGACAGGGACAATTTGTGTAATGAGGTCCATGTTTAGAGTCTAAACAAGGAGACGGGGCAGAATGAAGCCAGAACGAGGCAGAGTGGAGGCAGTATAAACAAAGAGGACCTCTTGGGTCAATGATTGTCCTGCAAGGCAGCACCCTGCGAGTGATGGCTCTCCACTTCTGCTCAGGTTAGCTCAGTTTCCCTCAAGTGTTAGATATTGCTCCTGAATAGTTAGGGTACTAGATGCGAAATACATATTAACAGTTATACTAATAAGGTAAAACGATGGTTAATTGTACAAGATTAGTACTTTGGAAAACCTTGAATGTATAGCACCCTGTACCAGATGCAACTTAAGGAACTTAGTGACCTGCAGCATTATTTTTTATACATTCACAAGTCCATATGGCATCCTCATGTCCATGCTGAGTACATAAATTGAATCACTGGGCTACTATATTATTTTTATAATATTCGTATGCGAGTGTTTCTGCCAAATTTACAAGACAAACATTTACTGTTTCAGAAATCTGCAATTGTTGTCTCGTCATAAGGGAATCAGCATTGATGGAACCTAGTTTTTTTTCTTTTAAACTTGTGTTGTGTGCTCTTCTATCCAAAGGTACTCTAACTCCTAAGTGCTAGTATCAATATGCTCTCTTGACGCATAAGTTTAGCTATTCACTACATGTACATAATTGATGCTATGTATATAGTTAATATTGTATAAAATTGATATCATTTGATTTTATATATATCACGTTTAACTTTATCCCATTATAAATGATATAAGTATCAATTGTAATATCTATATTAGTCAATAAAAGAATATATGTATAGTATTGTCAGTGAGTGATACGAGAGCTTGAAAATGAATATCTTCTTAAATTTCAAATGGACTTGAGGACTCGAAAAAATCTCTAAAGTCACCAAGGAAACAATGCAAGGCTATTCTCCATGCTTACATAAGTTCTTCAATGAGCAAAGATGCTTTGTAACTTTCAGAATGTTTCATAGCTGCCACATCTGCTTAATTTTACTAACTGACATACAACTGCAGCAATGACACCGCCTATTAGGCCTCTGTGCATTCAATCCAGCCATAGTACACATAGTTAGTTTGTCACACTTCCTCACTTTTTATCTTCGTTTCACTGTAGATGACAGTAAATAACAGAGGATGTTTTCAGCTTTCAGTTTTCAGCTGTTCATATTGAGTGTACATGCACCATACACAAAGTTGATTCTATTAGATATACGCCGGTAGGGATCGGAAAAATTAGAAATGACGCCCAATTTGAGCGATTCATCATCCCGTCAAAAGCAGTGCTTTGTATTTCCGTGACAACAAAATTCATGAAATTGCTAATTCTAAACGAGGGTGGTCCCTGTCAGAGTTTATCAAGAGTAATCTCCCTACTAAAGATGAATGGCGGATGGTGTTTGGAGAAATCGCGATTAATTTGGGCCAAACACGAATCGCAACTTGTAACTCAAAGTTGTTTGAACGGCTTAGGGATCATTCATTATGCCAGTCACTGCTGACTTTCAACAATATTACACAACAGCTTATGGCTAGTTCTCACGGAGACGTAACAGAGGGTTCTTGTTGCGTCGCTTCTTGCTTTTCCAGGAAAGTGGGAGGTTCTTAAGCTAGATTCAACAATTCGGCGACGATATTTTCGTCTACGGCGCTTCTTAAACTTCCTCGCCAAAAGTTCCTAGAAGTCACATGACCCTATGGTGAGGCAAGAACTTGCTTCACGAAAGATTCAACCGGTTGAATCTTTGCGAAGGAAGAAACCACGATGCAAGAGACCAGAAAGCCCCCCAAAATGATTGGGCGAAGTTAGAGACAGCTTGGGCGAAGTTAGAGACAGGTTGGGCGAAGTTAGAGACAGCTTGGGCGAGGCTACTTATCATTGAGTCAATGGAACTTCGGCGAAAAAAGACAACAACTCGCCGACACAAACAGGCTGTTGAAACGCCGAAACAGCTACTTGCTTGGCCGTAACAGGTATTTGCTTGGGCGTAATTGAACATTAGGACGAAGTAAGAGGATGCTAGGGCGAAGAAAGAGCATGCTAGGGCGAAGAAAGAGACTCCTTGGGCGAATCTAGTTTAACATTGAAGCAATGGAACTGCGTCGAGGCTCCTGACAACTCGCCGACACAAGTGTCTTCTTGCCTCGTCCGTAATTACGAGCGATTCGGCGTAAAAAACGAGAGCCTCGTCGTAATAGGAACCATCAACGACGATTTAGAACCTCTAATTGATTATATAATTGACCAAAAATGGCTTGAAACGCCGAAAGTGGGCGAATCTGCAGTTCCTGGAACCTCTACAACTTCGCCGTCACTTAACCACTCTCGTGTGATCTAGGCATCAGAGTTGTAAAGAGAGACAGACTAGTTTTTGTGATTTGTAGAAAGTTTCAGATGAAGTAACCCTTGGGCAAGACAAATGCCAGACAAGACAACTGTGTGACTAACATCTGAGGACTGTCCCTCCCTCCTGTTCCCTCTCCCTCCCTGGCTGACTAGATTCCCCTGATTAGTCCTCCCTCTTCATTCTCCTTCTTTCTTTATTTCCATCTTTTTTTTTCTTTCTTTCTAACCGTTTTCTTAACTGCGCAGCCTCCCAGTCTAGACACAAATGGCAAATATGCCTCTTTTTTCCTCCTTTTTAAATTCTTATGGGCATGCGTCCTGGGGAGGATTCAAAATGTCTTTTTTGCCGTCAGCCATCAATTGGAGTTTGTGAAAAACAACCAGAGAAATTAAAATCTATGGAAGAATACATAGGGATGGGAAAAATTAGAAATGACGCCCAATTTGAGCGATTCATCATCCCGTCAAAAGCAGTGCTTTGTATTTCCGTGACAACAAAATTCATGAAATTGCTAATTCTAAACGAGGGTGGTCCCTGTCAGAGTTTATCAAGAGTAATATCAATATGCTCTCTTGACGCATAGGTTTAGCTATTCACTACATGTACATAATTGATGCTATGTATATAGTTAATATTGTATAAAATTGACATCATTTGATTCTATATATATATCTCGTTTAACTTTATCCCATTACAAATGACATAAGTATCAATTGTAATATCTATATTAGTCAATAAAAGAATATATGTATAGTATTGTCAGTGAGTGATACGAGAGCTTGAAAATGAATATCTTCTTAAATTTCAAATGGACTTGAGGACTCGAAAAAATCTCTAAAGTCACCAAGGATATACATGTGCTAGTATGCAGTAAAAGAAACAATGCAAGGCTATTCTCCATGCTTATATAAGTTCTTCAACGAGCAAAGATGCTTTGTAACTTTCAGAATGTTTCATAGCTGCCACATCTGCTTCATTTTACTGACTGACATAGAACTGCAGCAATGACACAGCCTATTAGGCTATTGCCTCTGTGCACTCAATCCAGCCATAGTACACATTGTTAGTTTGTCACACTTCCTCACTTTTCATCTTCGTTTCACTATGGATGACAGTAAATAACAGAGGATGTTTTCAGCTTTTTTTTGTAGTTACAGACATTTTCTTGTCTACCAGATCTATAGCAGATAGAACAGCAGGAAATTAAACTGGGACAAAACTGACCATTGTGGATTAATTAATCAATTGCTTGAGCTGATCCAATAGAAGCAATTGCCTTTGTTGATTTGTGAAAGCATGCATGCATGGGTCTTGTTGGGATAACCTAATGCCAAGACATACAAGATGGCAGCCAAGATGACAGCCAATTGATGACCAATATTGACCATGGCAAGCAATTGATGATGCATTATGTCCAGCAAAGGTCACTACATGCTGTGCTGGTGCCAGCTGAGGGGACGGTGGGCAGTTTGCCACCAGTTGTATGTCTTGACTGTCAATATCTAGTGGGCCAAGACAGACAGGGACAATTTGTGTAATGAGGTCCATGTTTAGAGTCTAAACAAGGAGACGAGGCAGAATGGAGGCAGTATAAACAAAGAGGACCTCTTGGGTCAATGATTGTCCTGCAAGGCAGCACCCTGCGAGTGATGGCTCTCCACTTCTGCTCAGGTTAGCTCAGTCTCCCCTCAAGCGTTAGATATTGTCCCTGCAAGGCTCGCATGCATGGTTAGGGTACTACAAATGACATATGCATGAAAGTTAAAACTGAATTAAAATGTGCTAGGTTAAAAATTTGTTTTATACTTTGTGTGAAAAAAACCCTGGTCATCAGGCTGATGCCACGTCAGAAACTTGGCGACATCATCACTAACATGCATATTGTCTGTGCTGACTACGCTGAATTGTCTTGTGATAGTAATTATTACTTCTCATGTGTTGTCCTAATCGTACAACACTAAAATATACATGCACAAGCAATGGTGACATGTCTTCGTCTATGTTCATCTTTGTGACAATTTTTTTCAGCATTGGCAGCCTATAATGGGCATTACTTACATTGTACAAAGGATTGGTTTTAAAAGAGTCCTTTTTTTGGCCCATTACAAGGTATTCAGGATGGAGAATCCTACATCCAAGATGCACAAGGTAGCCTCACGCACATAAGGAAACCGATATGCATGAGTAAGTACTTGAATATTTAAGGCCTTTATGTATTTGATGGTTGTTGTTCCTGAGCTTTGTTCTTATTTTGCTCAATTTTGGCAAACAAGTAAACAAGTAATGTCAATAAAGGAACCAACTGCTTAAAAACAGCTTTCCCTGGCAATAATGTAACTGACCTGTCTGACCATGCATTACACTGAAGTGAGAACAAGTTTGGCAAAAGTTTGTAAGAAGCTGCATGGAGTCAGTTGACGCACTGTATACAATGCATTAGCCTTGAACATCTTTATTGATTACAGCCAATAACATCAAAGAGGAACATGGTGTATCCCATTTGGAAGAAAGATCATTTGTGGACAGTAATGTAGTGGCAGTAATGCCCTCTGTCGGCATTGCGGGGAGTGATTGGATGTACCATGTCCATGGCTGTTGGCTGCAGAAGCAGGCAAAAGCAAGCAGGCTGCCCATCACCCATAGCATCAGCTAAGCGATCACTAATCTGATTGCTTGTGAAATATTGGATGATTCAACGTGTTTCCATGAAGATATGTAGGGCAGCATATGACCTTGGGCTAACCAGTTCTCAAACGATCGCCAGCAAGAGTCCAAAAGCGAGCCTTCCTTTCCCAGATGCACCGTCCACCAATCAATACAGTTTGTCTGTCTCTCTGTCTCTCTCTGTCCATGCTTCATATTTGTCTCCAAAGTCAGTCCTCAGAGTAAATTGTACCTCCAATACACCATAGATTCCAAGTAGAATTTAGTGATAAACTAAATTAAAGTAAAATGACAGAGAGAAAGTAATTATATTTGCAAAGGAATTCAATCAAAGTCGAGAAGACCAATCTTATCATTTATGGTTAATCAATCTCCACATGGCTGTTACTCTACAGCAACCACTGCATGGGAGTTTTAACTTTGGGCAAAATGTGTGTTTTGACTTTGTTTTGACTTACAGCTGTTTTGGTGAAAATAAGTTCTTTCTAACTTTACATAGACAATTGACACCATAGTAATGAACTATGCGAAAAATACACAAAGAACCAGACAGAAAAAGCGAGCCAAGAAACTCAGACTTCATGCAAATAAAGACAAGGTCAATCAAACAAATGAAGACAAGTACACCAGTAAATATTTGATGTTTAGCACATTTATTTTTCTTTTGATTCCGTCTTACTTTTAGTTCTGGAATCAGATAATGCAGTTGTTTGTGAATTCATTTCTGATCAAGCAAAATCCACAGCCCAATGAATGGCATCTTCAGTTGTTTTCTCCAGTTGTTTGTTGCAATCTCTTAGAATCAGCAGTTTTCAGATTCTCGGGGCAAAGTGGATTAGCACCAGGAAAAGAAAATCTGGTTCACATTTAATGCGGAAATCTCTTCCTGAAAAACTCTGCAAGTTGATTTGTGTCATAAACATCCTTTAATCATTCGATAAAGACAATAGAATGGGAGGAGGCCAGATTTTAAATAATGAAATTGCACTGGGAGCTTCGTGACAAGACGTAATGCAATTAAATGGGAAAAAGAGAGTATGGTTAGGAGACATTCGCTTGATGCTGTCAGAATCAATTAGAGAGTGGGCAAAGTGGCCCTGAAGTCGTTAAGGAAATCAGGGGAGGCATGATGACGTTAGAAATGTAGCCCAGGCTGGAGCCCCATCCCCTTGGTCCATGCACTAACCAGCCCCCCCCCCAGCCCACAAAGGGCCATGGCATCAACCGAACTGCTTGGTGCTCGGAATCCCAGCCCACATATTACGTTAATATTGGTGAATAGATTATGACAGGGCTACTGGCCATGGTGATCTCTGGGGCTACCCATTTGGCTCAGGTTAAACCTACTGCATATCAATGGCATTCTCCCATATTACAGGTCACCAATGTTGATGCAGAATTCACCATGGCCAATATTTGACCAATGCCCTCCCTCCCCTATCGCAAGTCACAGGAAGAATGGGCCAATTACCAAACCCAAAGGACATAAATCTCAAATCTGAATCTCATTTGAATATCTATCGATCAATACAATCAGGTAATCCATGAATAAGATACAATTATAGGTCAAATTACCTGCAATAATATCTACGAATAAAAACATAAACACGCAATATTTGTGGTGTGAGCAAGAACCAGTTGTTATTGGATCGACTGCTTTTCTTCTGTAATAAACCTTGCATACAGAACACAAACATTCATGAACAATGAACATGATGGAATATTAGGGGTCAACAGTCACAAAAACAGGTTTGCATCAACTCCTCTGTACACATTTTGCTCCGAACTATTCAATTTACAAAACTATCCAGATCTACATAGATAACTGGTGGAAATGGAACTTCAGTATTTGTGAAATTCACCGAAAGTCAATTATCTTGAATTAGGGAATTATGTTGCGTGCACACATCTCCCATTATAACTTGGGAGGAAATTCGAGGCGGATAAGCACATGGGATTTTTGGGTGTCCGAGATTTTACTGCAGATTGTGTCTGCCTCTTCAAAAGCTTAACTCAAGTTTCAGAATTGCATGACCAGCAGTTTGTCACACTCCTGCAATGATTGCAATCGCAGCTTGGCGAATAGGACACAAATGGCAAACATAAAACTATACAAACCATGCAGGAGATTTGGTGGAATGACAAGACAGGATATTATTAGCACAACGTGTACAAACCGCATGACTCCAGATTGTACTCCACCGTCAAACAGTCACCCCAATAAAGTCAGGTCATTTCTGCTTAAACCATGGTTAAATTTACAGCGAGTGATTTCCACCAATCTGATCTCGTATAGCATCCCATCTGTCTCGGGAGCAGCATCAGCCAGGGACTGCAGTATATACAAGCAGTATATGGAAGGACATCAAACTTTGCCCATCCAGAGCAATCACAGCAAACTAGCCTGGAACAATACACTTTGGTCATTTCCCTGCATCACTTCAAATCTGATTTCTCTGCTTGGACTTGTATTGGATTTTTTGGTATACCTTTTTCTTTTTTTTATCTGTGCTTGAAACTTCACTATATTTGAGCCAGTTACATGGCCCACTCATAAATCAGGAGGAGTAAATGTGCCATGCAATCTCCAGTTATAAAATGTAAAATACGCGGCAGTGAGACCATTTTTGAAAATGGAGGAGGATCCTCAAAATTGCAAAAGGTGATCCCTCCATGCGTCACATAACTATATTGCTACGAGGAGTTATGGGTTTAATCACTTCCTCAAATTGGTCGGAAAATGTTCCTCATCATTTGAGGAGTCTTAAAAGCCCGATATCAATGACAAATTTACAAGCCAGCAAAGCCATCTCAAAGTCATTACGGTTTCATCATTCTATTCATGAACACATGTGAACATACTGTATAGAGGTCGAGACCCCGCAGTGTAGGTCGCTGACAGACCTCTACGTCCTAATGAAGGTTTAATATAGATTGGAGAGCCAGGGACCATGAAAGGGGGCACACTCTTGGTACAGGATGGAATGTCTACCCTACATACATCCAGCTTGGATTTTGCAGTCTGTCTCTGACTCTTTATGTCCTTATCTCTCTCTGTCCCTGCTTCATATTTGTCTCCAAAGTTGGTACAGAGAGTTGTGCCTTCCATACACCAAAGAGACAAAGTGCATCGTTGTGACAAACTAAATTCAAGCGAAACGGCAGTGAGAAATTAATCAATCATTTAAGGTTGTATCATTCACCACATGGCTGTCACTCTAGTCTATAGCAACCACTGCATGGGAGTTCAGATTGTAGTTTTAGTCAAATGGGTGCTTTACTTTATATCTCTTTTACCTATATAGGTAGTTCTAAGTTCTCTGTGACTTACCAGAGGCAACTGACGCCAAAGTTATTAATATGCGAAAAATACACAAAGAACCAGACAGAAAAAGCAAACTAAGAAACTCAGACTTCATGCAAATAAAGACAAGGTCAATCAAAAAATGAAGACAAGAAGTGCACCAGTAAATATTTCATGTTTAGCACACTTATTTTTCTCTTGGATCATTTTGCTTTTAGTTCTAGAATCTGCAGTTGTTTGTGAATTAATTTCAGATCAAGCAGAATCCACAGCCCAATGAATGGCATCTTTAGTTGTTTTCTCCAGTTGTTTGTTGCAATCTCTTAGAATCAGCAGTTTTCAGATTCTCGGGGCAAAGTGGATTAGCACCAGGAAAAGAAAATCTGGTTCACATTTAATGTGGAAATCTCTTCCTGAAAAACTCAGCAAGTCGATTTGTGTCATAAACATCCTCTAATCATTCGATAAAGACAATAGAATGGGAGGCGGCCGGATTTTAAATAATGAAATTGCACTGGGAGCTTTGTGACAAGACGTAATGCAATTAAATGGGAAAAAGAGAGCATGGTTAGGAGACATTCGCTTGATGCTGTCAGAATCAATTAGAGAGTGGGCAAAGTGGCCCTGAAGTCGTTAAGGAAATCAGGGGAGGCATGATGACGTTAGAAAGGTAGCCCAGACTGGATCCTACTCCTCCCCTTGGTCCATGCCCTAACCAGCCCCAACCAAGGGCCATGCAATCAACTGAACTGCTTGGTGCTCGGAAGCCCAGCCCACATATTACGTTAATATTGGTGAATAGATTGTGACAGGGCTACTGGCCATGGGGATCTCTGGGGCTACCCACTTGGCTCAGGTTAAACCTACTGCATATCAATGGCATTCTCCCATATTGCAGGTCACCAGTGTTGCTGCAGAATTCACCATAGCCAAAATTTGACCAATGCCCTCTCTCTCCTGTCACCAGTCACAAGAAGAATGGGCCAATTACCAAACCCAAAGGACATAAATCTCAAATCTGAATCACATTAGAATATCTATCGATCAATATAATCAGGTAATCCATGAATAAGATGTAATTATAGGTCTAATTACCTGCAATAATTGGTATGAATTGCAATAAAAACATGCAATATTTATGGTTTGAGAAAGGACCTGTTTATAGGGCTAACTGCTTTGAGTGTGAGTTAAACCAATGAAGAATAGTGCATGCATATTGAATGACACTAAAACAATATGAATTAGGCCAACATACTTGATGTTTTTTTTAATAAATCATAATATACACACAGTTACAGCTCCTCTGTCAATTTTTCCTAAATTATTCCGTTAAGCAAACAATTTTCAGAAACAAATTGATCAATATAGATAACTGGTGGAAATCAAACTTCAGTATTTGCGAAATTCACCCTAAGTCAATTATCTTGAATTAGGGAATTCTGTTGCGTGCACACATCTCCCATTATAACTTCGGAGGAAATTCGAGACAGACAAGCAACTCGGATTTTTTGGTGTCCAAGATTTTACTGGAGATTTTGTCTGCCTCTTCAAGAAGCTTAACTCCAGTTTCAGAATTGCGTGACCAGCAGTTTGTCACACTCCCTACAATGATTGCAATCACAGCTTGGCGAATAGAACACAAAAGGCAAAACATAAAACTATCCTTTAACAATGCATATTTGGTGGAATAACAGATATAACCAGGATAGGATATTATCGGTAAAATCTCACAAAATATATTACAAACAAGACACTGCAATAGATGAAAGAGTACAGTAACTCCCTGAAAACTACATGATCAGGATTTTATTCCACCTTCAACCAGTCACCCCAATAAAGTCAGGTCATTTCAGCTTAAACCATGGTTGAAACATTTACAGTGAGTGATTTCCACCAATCTGATCTCGTATAGCATCCCATCTGTCTCAGAGGAGCAGCATCAGCCAGGGACTACAGTACATACAACTAGTATATGGAAGGACATCAAACTTTGCCCATCAAAAGCAATCACAGCAAACTGACCTGGAACAATACACTTTGGTCATTTCCCAGCATCACTTCAAATCTAATTTCCTTGCCTGAACTTGTATTGGATTTTTTGTGGTCGCCTTTTTTATTTTTTATTTGCGCTTGAAAGTTCACTATATTGGAGGCGGCTACATGGCTGACTCATAAATCAGTAGGAGTAAATGTGCCATGCAATCTCTGGTAATAAAATGTAAAATACGTGGCACTAGGACCATTTTTGAAAATGGGGGAGGATCCTCAAAATTGCAAAGGGTGGTCCCTCCACCTCCATATGTCACATAACTATATTGCAACAAGGAGTTATGGGTTTAATCACTTCCTCAAATTGGTCGGAAAATGCTCCCCATCATTTGAGGAGTCTTAAAAGCCCAAGATGAATGACAAATTTGCAACCTAGCAAAGCTATCTCAAAATCAATATGGATTCATCATTCTATTCATGAACACATGTGAACATATAGAGTGTGGGACCCCTTGGTGTAGGTCGGTGATGGGGCTCTACGTCCTAATGAAGGTTTAATATAGATTGGAGAGCCAGGGACCATGAAAGGGGGCACACTCTTGGTACAGGATGGAATGTCTACCCTACATACATCAAACTTGGATTTTGCAGTCTGTCTCTATGTCCCTATCTCTCTCTGTCCCTGCTTCATATTTGTCTCCAAAGTTAGTAAAGAGAGCTTTACACCTTTCATACACCAAAGAGACAAAGTACAATGTGTTGACAAACTAAATTCGAGAGAAATGGTAGCAAGAAATTAATTATGTTAGTAATGGAATTCAATCAAAATTGAGAAGATCTATCATTTTTGGTAGGATAATTCACAATATGTTTGTCATTCTGTAGTAACCGCTGCATCGGAGTTGATTGTTTTTGTCAAATGTGCGTTTTGACTTTTAGCTTTATAGATAGAAAAAAATTCTTTGTGACTTTACATAGGCAATTGATGCCAAAGTAATGAATTGGGCCAAAAATACACAAAGAAACCAGACAAAAAAAAACAACCAAGAAACCTCATGCAAATAAAGACGAGGCCAGTCAATCAAATAAAGACAAGAAATGTACCAGTAAATAATTGATGTTTGCACATTTCTTTTTTTCATGGAATCCGTCTTACTTTTCGTTCTGGAATCAGATAATGCAGTTGTTTGTGAATTAATTTCTGATCAAGCAGAATCCACAGCCCAATGAATGGCATCTGCAGTTGTTCAGCAGTTGTTTGTTGCAATCTCTTAGAATCAGCAGTTTTCAGATTCTCGGGGCAAAGTGGTTTAGCACCAGGAAAAGAAAATCTGGTTCACAATTAATGCGGAAATCTCTTCCTGAAAAACTATGCAAGTCGATTTGTGTCATAAACATCCTTTAATCATTCGATAAAGACAATAGAATGGGAGGAGGCCGGATTTTAAATAATCAAATTGGACTGGGAGCTTCGTGACAAGACGTAATGCAATTAAATGGGAAAAAGAGAGTATGGTTAGGAGACATTCGCTTGATGCTGTCAGAATCAATTAGAGAGTGGGCAAAGTGGCCCTGAAGTCGTTAAGGAAATCAGGGGAGGCATGATGACGTTAGAAATGTAGCCCAGGCTGGAGCCCCCTCCCCTTGGTCCATGCACTAACCACCCCCCCCCCTCTAGCCCACCAAGATCCATGGCATCAACTGAACTGCTTGGTGCTCTGAAGCCCAGCCCACATATTACGTTAATATTGGTGAATAGATTATGACAGGGCTACTGGCCATGGGGATCTCTGGGGCTACCCACTTGGCTCAGGTTAAACCTACTGCATATCAATGGCATTCTCCCATATTACAGGTCACCAGTGTTGCTGCAGAATTCACCATGGCCAATATTTGACCAATGCCCTCCCTCCCCTATCTCCAGTCACAAGAAGAATGGGCCAATTACCAAAGCCAAAGGACATAAATCTCAAATCTGAATCACATTTGAATATCTATCGATCAATACAATCAGGTAATCCATGAATAAGATGCAATTATAGGTCTAATTACCTGCAATAATATCTACGAATAAAAACATAAACACACAATATTTGTGGTGTGAGCAAGAACCAGTTGTTATTGGACTGACTGCTTTTTCTTCTGTAATAAACCTTGCACACAGAACACAAAGTTTTTTTTTAACATTCATGAACAATGAACATAATGGAATATTAGGGGTCAACAGTCACAAAAACAGGTTTGCATCAACTCCTCTGTACACATTTTGCTCTGAACTATTCCATTCACAAAACTATTCAGATCTACATAAATAACTGGTGGAAATGGAACTTCAGTATTTGTGAAATTCACCGAAAGTCAATTATCTTGAATTAGGGAATTATGTTGCGTGCACACATCTCCCATTATAACTTGGGAGGAAATTCGAGGCGGACAAGCATCTGGGATTTTTGGGTGTCCAAGATTTTACTGGAGATTGTGTCTGCCTCTTCAAGAAGCTTAACTCCAGTTTCAGAATTGCGTGACCAGCAGTTTGTCACACTCCTGCAATGATTGCAATCGCAGCTTGGCCAATATAGAACACAAAAGGCAAACATAAAACTATACAAACCATGCAGGAGATTTGGTGGAATGACAAGACAGGCTATTATTGGCACAATCGTGTACAAACCACATGACTCCAGATTGTACTCCACCGTCAAACAGTCACCCCAATAAAGTCAGGTCATTTCTGCTTAAACCATGGTTAAATTTTCAGCGAGTGATTTCCACCAATCTGATCTCGTATAGCATCCCATCTGTCTCGGGAGCAGCATCAGCCAGGGACTGCAGTATATACAAGCAGTATATGGAAGGACATCAAACTTTGCCCATCCAGAGCAATCACAGCAAACTTGCTTGGAACAATACACTTTGGTCATTTCCCTGCTTCACTTCAAATCTGATTTCTCTGCTTGGACTTGTATTGGATTTTTTGGTCTACATTTTCTTTTTCATTTGTGCTTGAAAGTTCACTATATTGGAGCCAACTACATGGCCCACTCATTAATCAGGAGGAATAAATGTGCCATGCAATCTCCAGTTATAAAATGTAAAATACGCGGCAGTGAGACCATTTTTGAAAATGGGGAAGGATCCTCAAAATTACAAAAGGTGATCCCTCCATGCGCCACATAACTATATTGCTACAAGGAGTTATGGGTTTAATCACTTCCTCAAATTGACTGGAAAACATTCCCCATCATTTGAGGAGTCTTAAAAGCCCGATATCAATGACAAATTTACAAGTAAGCAAAGCTATCTCAAAGTCATTATGGTTCCATCATTCTATTCATGATCACATGTGAACATAGACTATTGTATAGAGGTCGAGACCCCAGAGTGTAGGTCGCTGACAGACCTAATGAAGGTTTAATATAGATTGGAGAGCCGGGGACCATGAAAGGGGGCACAGTCTTGGTACAGGATGGAATGTCTATCCTATGTACATTCAGCTTGGATTTTGCAGCTTGTCTCTGACTCTCTATGTCCTTATCCCTCTCCGTTCTTGTTTCATATTTGTCTCCAAAGTTGGTACAGAGAGTTGTGCCTTCCATACACCAAAGAGACAAAGTGCATCGTTGTGACAAACTAAATTCAAGCGAAACGGCAGTGAGAAATTAATTATTTTAAAATAGTAATACAATCAAAATCAAGAAGATCAATCATTTATGGTTGTATCATTCACCACATGGTTGTCACTCTAGTCTATAGCAACCACTACATGGGAGTTCAGATTGTATTTTGGTCAAATGGGTGTTTTTACTTTATCTTTTACTGTTAGCTATATTGGTAGAAATAATTTCTCTTTGACTTCACAGAGGAAACTGATGCCAAAGTAATGAATATGCGAAAAATACACAAAGAACCAGACAGAAAAAGCAAGGCAAGAAACTCAGACCTCATGCAAAAAAAAAAAGGTCAATAAAAAAAAATGAAGACAAGAAGTGCACCAGTAAATATTTGAAGTTTGGCACATTTATTTTTCAATGTGGATCCTTCTTACTTTTAGTTCTAGAATCTGCAGTTGTTTATGAATTAAGGTGGCTCGATACTCATGAACTTTCCAAGATAGGATTTTTTTTAAATAGTTTAGAATGGTCCAAAATATAGTTTATAGCAAGGATATGTAAAAAAAGGGGGTCGCAACCAGCCTTTTTTTCTAAATATTTGAGGTTATGTACAAGAAAGTCATTTCACGCAAACCTGAAAAATTAATTTTTTTCTTAACTTTTTTACTGTGAACTTTACCCTGTCATTTAGTGGTCATGCATCCCATATTATTCAATGAAGCATAAAATTAAAGAAGACACTTAAATGGAGAAGCTGATTACAATTTCAAAGAAATATATTTAGTTTAAAGGGCTTTCCAAGGGGCTCGAAATCAAAATATTGATTTTGACAATTTTAACTTTTTTTATAAACCATGGCGCTAAAAAAAAATGGCGAGATAGGATTTCTCATTTCTTTGTCATTTATTTCCAAATATTGTGAGGAACAATAAAATGCATAAGAGAAGGTTTCCTACCGCGATGGATTTTGATATAAAAATTTATTTATATCTCAAAGTCATTTTTGAGAAATTAGACCTGCTTGTCGAAAATCGCCTGTTAAAATTTTCTATTCTGAGTATCAAGCTGAAACTCCGGCTGTATGTAGTCCTCTTCATAGCGCATCTAATGCTGTAAACGAGAAGTCTCTAACCCAAATAGAAGTGGCGCAAATTGCAAACGAAGCGGCCGACGCATGAAATTCTCAATTAAAAAAAAGATCTTGAAGCAGTGCCAGCACAGTGGTGACGTTAAGATAGATGGGGCATGCCTGTCTGTGCGGAAATATGTGCAGGTGACGTAATTTCGTGGGTAGCGAGCCACCTTAATTTCAGATCAAACAGAATCCACAACCCAATGAATGGCATCTTTAGTTGTTTTCTCCAGTTGTTTGTTGCAATCTCTTAGAATCAGCAGTTTTCAGATTCTCGGGGCAAAGTGAATTAGCACCAGGAAAAGAAAATCTGGTTCACATTTAATATGAAAATCTCTTCCTGAAAAACTCTGCAAGTCAATTAGTGTCATAAACATCCTCTAATCATTCGATAAAGACAATAGAATGGGAGGAGGCCAGATTTTAAATAATGAAATTGCACTGGGAGCTTCGTGACAAGACGTAATGCAATTAAATGCTAAAAAGAGAGTATGGTTAGGAGACATTCGCTTGATGCTGTCAGAATCAATTAGAGAGTGGGCAAAGTGGCCCTGAAGTCATTAAGGAAATCAGGGGAGGCATGATGACGTTCGAAATGTAGCCCAGACTGGAGCCCCCTCTCCTTGGTCCGTGCATTAACCAGCCCTCCCCCCCCCCTCCAGCCTACCAAGGGCCATGGCATCAACTGAACTGCTCGGTGCTCTGAAACCCAGCCCACATATTACGTTAATATTGGTGAATAGATTATGACAGGGCTACTGGCCATGGGGATCTCTGGGGCTACCCACTTGGCTCAGGTTAAACCTACTGCATATCAATGGCATTCTCCCATATTACAGGTCACCAGTGTTGCTGCAGAATTCACCATGGCCAATATTTGACCAATGCCCTCCCTCCCCTATCGCCAGTCACAAGAAGAATGGGCCAATTACCCAAAGGACATAAATCTCAAACCTGAATGACATCAGAATATCTATCAATCAATATTATCAGTTAATCCATGAATAAGATGTAATTATAGGTCTAATTATCTTCAATGATATGTATGAATTGCAATAAAAACATGAAATATTGACGGTTTGAGAAAGGACCTGTTATTAGGGCTAAATGCTTGCTGTGTGAGTTAAACCAAAGAAGAATAGTGCATTCATATTGAATGAACTAAGACACTTGGAATGTAGGCCAACATACTTGATGTTTTTTAAAATAAACCATGATATACACACAGTTACAGCCCCTCTGTCCATTTTCCCTAAAGTAGTTCATTAACCAAACAATACTCAGAAACAAATTGATCAACATAGATAACTGGTGGAAATGGAACTTCAGTATTAGTGAAATTCACCGTAAGTCAATTATCTTGAATTAGGGAATTCTGTTGCGTGCACACATCTCCCATTATAACTTGGGAGGAAATTCGAGGCAGACAGGCATCTGGGATTTTTGGGTGTCAAAGATTTTACTGGAGATTGTGTCTGCCTCTTCAAGAAGCTTAACTCCAGTTTCAGAATTGCGTGACCAGCAGTTTGTCACACTCCTGCAATCATTGCAATCGCAGCTTGGCAAATAGAACACAAAAGGCAAAACAAAAAACTATACCATTAACCATGCATATTTGGTGGAATAACAGCTATAACCAGGATAGGATATTATCTGTAAAATCTCACAAAATAACTCCTTGAAAACTGACTCCAGATTGCATGCCACCGTCAACCAGTCACCCCAATAAAGTCAGGTCATTTCAGCTTAAACCATGGTTGAAACATTTGCAGTGAGTGATTTCCACCAATCTGATCTCGTATAGCATCCCATCTGTCTCAGGGGAGCAGCATCAGCCAGGGACTCAGTATATATACAAGCAGTATATGGAAGGACATCAAACTTTGCCCATCCAAAGCAATCACAGCAAACTAGCTTGGAACAATACACTTTGGTCATTTCCCTGCTTCACTTCAAATCTAATTTCCTTGCCTGGACTTGTATTGGATTTTTTTGTGGTCGCCTTTTTTATTTTTCATCTGCACTTGAAAGTTCACTATATTGGAGGCGGCTACATGGCCAACTCATAAATCAGGAGGAGTAAATGTGCCATGCAATCTCTAGTAATAAAATGTAAAATATGTGGCACTGGGACCATTTTTGAAAATGGGGGAGGATCCTCAAAATTGCAAAGGGTGGTCCCTCCATGCGTCACATAACTATATTGCAACAAAGAGTTATGGGTTTAATCACTTCCTCAAATTGGTCGGAAAATGCTCCCCATCATTTGAGGAGTCTTAAAAGCCCAAGATGAATGACAAATTTGCAACCTAGCTAAGCTATCTCAAAATCAATATGGATTCATCATTCTATTCATGAACACATGTGAACATATATGTCTTTGAAGTATCAGCAATTGTTCCGTTGAAGCAGTCTTTATTTGGACGCATAATTGGCAAAGGAGGAAATGTTGTTAAAAAACTCACAGATCAGCACAAGGTTCGCATGTCGTTTGGAATGTGGAGCGAGGAAAGGAAGGAAGATGGGGAAGTCATTTCGGGAGTGCTAGTTCGAGGCCTAACTAAGAATGTCAAGTCCGTGACAGAAGAAATTAAAAAGATAATTAACTATGAGTGACAATTTAAAGCGCAGAGGCCGACCCGATCTAATATTGATGCCAACAAAATAATTTGTACATATTGTAATAAAAATTTCAAGCATATGCAAAATGTCTTTTGTCTGATACACCTGAAGTTAAAAAGGCCTCTGTGCCGAAGCAGATTTTGAATGTTAGAAAATCTGACATAAGTCCGATGAAAATGAGCATCTTTAATGCTAGAAGTCTGAAAAACAAGACTGATTTGGTAAACGACTACAGGTCTGAGCATAATCTCGATATAATGCTCTTCACAGAAAGTTGGCTTAATGATAGTGATCCTGAAATTGGAGAATTCGAGAACAATGGTGATTTTTGATTTATTCTAAAGCCCAGACTAGGCAGACAAGGTGGCGGAGTTGGTTGTTTGCATAGATCTAATTACCTGTAAAAAAGATTGAAACAAAAGCAAGTGTGACCTTTGAGCACATGGCGCTTGATATTAATTCCCGGTTGACAGTTATTCTTGTATACCGGCCTGAACCCTCCCTTAAAAACCCGTACACTATGTCACAATTTTATGATGAGTTCACTGAACTTGTGTCACATTTTGTAAGTGACAAGAGAGAGCTTCTCATAACTGGTGATTTCAACTTTCATATGAACTGCCCTAGGTCTGGGAACACCGTCAAGTTCAATGATGTGTTGCAGATGTTTGACCTAATCCAGCATGTGAAGGGTCCTACCAATATCGCTGGGAATACACTTGATCTTGTAATTACTATACCTAATCGCCCAAGCATTCATTCATGTAAGGTAGATGAGCTTATCTCCGATCATAATGCAATTCTAGTTGATTTGAATCTATCTACTCCATATAGGGTAAAAAAACGTATTAGATATCGCAAAACGCGAAACATTGACTCTGACCTTTTCAAACTGGATCTCAAAAATTTTTTCTCAGCCAAACTAAATAAACTTGGCTATAATCATATCAATGAAAAGCATCTAAATGATCTGATATCTGCATATGAAGGATCGGTAGAAGTTCTCGTCAAACATGCCCCTGTTAAAGAAAAAGTGATCACAGTTAGGAAGCCCACACCGTGGAACACCGATGATATTAAATCTTATAAAGCTGCCAAAAGAAAAGCTGAAAAAAAGTGGCGAAAAACTAAATGTGATGCTGACCTTGCAACTTTTAAAGAAAAACGAAACCTGTTTAATAGCCACCTGAAGGACCTAAGAAGGAAAGATTTGGCCAAAAAGATTGGTGAGAATAAAGGAAACTCAAAGGCACTATTTAAAATTATGAACAAGGCTCTCCACGTGAAACAAGACTTACCACTACCTCCCCAAAAAGATGATGAAACTTTAGCTACAGAGTTTTCAGATTTCTTTGAAAAGAAGATATCGGACATAAGACAAAAACTTGATACCACCAATAACTGCAGCAGAATTGGACCAAATATCTCAAATGGGTTCCTTGGAACATACTTTGATTCTTTTAAAAGAATGCGGACCGACGAGATCCGTAAAATAATTTCGGACATGGCACCAAAGCATTCGGCACTAGATCATTTTCCGACCTGGATCGTGAAAAATCATTTGGACGAATTTCTTCCAATAATAACTCAAATAGTGAACACATCACTTGAACTAGGAATAATGCCTAAATCACTAAAACATGCAATTGTTAAGCCTCTCCTGAAGAAACTTGGTCTGGATCCACTTCTCAAGAACTACAGACCTGTCTCAAATCTGAAATTTCTAAGCAAAATTATTGAAGGTGCTGTCATCCAGCAATACACTAACCATCTCAGTGAAAATGAACTACATGATGCTAGACAATCAGCATATAAGCCATTCCATAGCACTGAGACCCTGCTGACGAAAATTCATAACGACATAATGTTGAATGGTAACAAAGGTGAGGTGACAATGCTTGTACTCTTGGATCTTTCTGCAGCTTTTGATACAATTGATCATCAAATTCTGATAGAAAGACTGGAGAAAACCCATGGAATTACTGGTACTACACTACAATGGTTTAAATCCTACCTGTGCGATAGAACTCAGTCAGTTATAATCAGTGATACAGAATCAGCCTCGAAGAAGCTCAAATTTGGTGTTCCTCAAGGATCAAAACTGGGACCAATTCTTTTTAACAGCTACATCGCGCCTCTCAGTGATGTAGCCCAAAAACACAACATTGATGACCAGAAATATGCAGATGACGAACAATTACTTTTGGCTTTCACACCAAATATTTCTAGCACATCTGATGCCATTTGCAGAATGGAAAATTGTATTAAAGATATTCGGTTATTCCTCCATCGAAATAAACTGTGTAATAATGGTGAAAAAACCGAAATAATAGTATTAGGCCCAAAGAGTAAACTGAAAGACCTGGGTGTACATATATGTTCACATATTTGCCAATCCCAGCCAGGATTGAATATAAATTGATGACCTTAAAATGGAAAATTGTCAATAACCAAGCTCCAAAATATTTGAGTGATCTTATAAACAATAAAACCTACTGTCGCCTCTTAAATTCAAATAAGATGTTACTTAATATACCTAGACTGGAATGTAACAATAGCTGGGAAACAGGGCTTTCTGCATCTCCAGTCCCACATTGTGGAATAAACTGCCACCTCATATCAGACAAAAACGCACACTGGACTCCTTTAAGAAAAGTCTGAAAACTCATTTATTCAATATTCACTACAATCTACGCTGATACTCAGTTTAATTAAGCGTCGGTGAGCAAATTCATTTTGGAACTGGCGCTATATAAACTATTATTATTATTATTATTAGAGTGTGGGACCCCGTGGTGTAGGTTGGTGATGGGGCTGTATGTCCTAATGAAGGTTTAATATAGATTGGAGAGCCAGGGACCATGAAAGGGGGCACACTCTTGGTACAGGATGGAATGTCTACCCTACATACATCAAACTTGGATTTTGCAGTCTGTCTCTATGTCCCTATCTCTCTCTGTCCCTGCTTCATATTTGTCTCCAAAGTTAGTAAAGAGAGCTTTACACCTTTCATACACCAAAGAGACAAAGTACAATGTGTTGACAAACTAAATTCGAGTGAAATGGTAGCAAGAAATTAATTATGTTAGTAAAGGAATTCAATCAAAATTGAGAAGATCTATCATTTATGGTAGGATAATTCACAAATGTTTGTCATTCTGTAGTAACCGCTGCATCGGAGTTGACTGTTTTTGTCAAATGTGTGTTTTGACTTTGTCTTTGACTTTTAGCTTTATAGATAGAAAAAAATTCTTTGTGACTTTACATAGGCAATTGATGCCAAAGTAATGAATTATGCGAAAAATACACAAAGAAACCAGACAAAAAAAAGAAAATACCAAGAAACTTCATGCAAATAAAGACGAGGCCAGTCAATCAAATAAAGACAAGAAATGTACCAGTAAATAATTGATGTTTGCACATTTCTTTTTCTCCTTGGATCCGTCTTACTTTTTGTTCTAGAATCAGATAATGCAGTTTTTAGTGAATTCATTTAAAATCAAGCAGAATCCACAGCCCAATGAATGGCGTCTTCAGTTGTTTTCTCCAGTTGTTTGTTGCAATCTCTTAGAATCAGCAGTTTTCAGATACTCGGGGCAAAGTGGATTAGCACCAGGAAAAGAAAATCTGGTTCACATTTAATGTGGAAATCTCTTCCTGAAAAACTCTGCAAGTCGATTTGTGTCATAAACATCCTCTAATCATTCGATAAAGACAATAGAATGGGAGGAGGCCGGATTTTAAATAATGAAATTGCACTGGGAGCTTCGTGACAAGACGTAATGCAATTAAATGGGAAAAAGAGAGTATGGTTAGGAGACATTCGCTTGATGCTGTCAGAATCAATTAGAGAGTGGGCAAAGTGGCCCTGAAGTTGTTAAGGAAATCAGGGGAGGCATGATGACGTTAGAAATGTAGCCCAGGCTGGAGCCCCCTCTCCTTGGTACATGCACTAACCAGCCCTCCCCCTCCTCCAGCCCACCAAGGGCCATGGCATCAACTGAACTGCTAGGTGCTCTGAAGCCCAGCCCACATATTACGTTAATATTGGTGAATAGATTATGACAGGACTACTGGCCACGGGGATCTCTGGGGCTACCCACTTGGCTCAGGTTAAACCTACTGCATATCAATAGCATTGTCCCATATTACAGGTCACCAGTGTTGCTGCAGAATTCACCATGGCCAAAATTTGACCAACGCCCTCTCTACCCTATCACTAGTTACAAGAAGAATGGGCCAATTACCAAACCCAAAGGACATAAATCTCAAACCTGAATGACATCAGAATATCTATCAATCAATATGATCAGTTAATCCATGAATAATATGTACATGTAATTATAGGTCTAATTACCTGCAATAATATGTATGAATTGCAATAAAACATGCAATATTTATGGTTTCAGGAAGGACCTGTTTATAGGGCTAACTGCTTTGAGTTTGAGTTAAACCAATGAAGAATAGGGGAACATGGGGACCGATGGGCCACGGGGACCGATGGGCCATCCTCTTAACTCAACATCAGAAATGTATCGTGACATCTAATTTGCATTTTTAGTATTGCTTATCACATCTATGAATACCATATCGACCACTGATCAATAAGTCATGGCACAAGCGTTTAGGAGGAAAAATGACATTTTAAACATCTAAAATTTTTTTTTTCTGATTCAGAAAAAGTTTAATATCTCAAAAGTGTGTAGACTCAAGGCCATATATTTCCTATGATGATTTGCCCTATATATTGGTGGCAATTTACACATTGAAATTTAGGAGCAAGAACCATATGTCACCAAAAAAGTGGGGTTTAACTTTTCTGAAAGCTTTTGGGGACCAATGAGCCACCCAACATGGGGACCGATGGGCCACTATTTTTTTAGATTTTCTATAGGTGGCGTATTGGCATGGGCCTGGATATTAAAGTCTTTTATGGGAAAAAGCACAATAGAACTTCAGTTTGCATCTTTAAATGTTAAGTTTTGACTTAAATGAATGACCTCGAATTTACAGTGATAGATTTGCCTTAGTAATGGCTTCAAACACAAAATGGTGGAAATATAAAATATCCATAATCACGAAGTTTCAACCGTGGTAGTATTTGGGATATAATAAACATAAGGACCCCGTTAGACATTGATGCAATATTGAGTGTAAATTAAATTTTCATCAAAATATATAATAGCTAATAAAGGGTTATTGATAAATTGTTATTGATTCAAGATTTCTCCTGCAGGTGGCATACTAGTACAGTATCATTGGAAAATTGTACTTTTCCACTAAAAATCTAAATGGTCGGCAAAAATTTTTGCCTGATGGAGAAAAAGTTAAAATATTCTCATTCTTTAATATTCATCAACAAATTTGAGGTATTAGACAAGATTTTGATGTTCACGGTGGTAGCCCAACTTCTGTATCAACCAAAAATCAAATAATTTTTTTTCCTTCGTCACCAATGAACCAATCGTTTTAGAATTCTCCATAGCAGTTTTTAATGCATCTGTTCATGTACTGCTAAAATTTCATTTCAATAGATTGACTATAACTACAAAAAAGTAACTCATGACATTTGTGAAAATTAAGCTTTTTTCAAAGTGTAAAATCTGGGCATATCTATATTATTTCGATCTCTTATTGTCCTATACACTCAGATGGATCAACAAAAACATATTGGAAACAAATTTTGAATTTTTTATCCACCCTTTGGCAAGTTATTAACACGGTCCATCGGACCCCATGGGATGGCCCATCGGTCCCCATGGTTGGGGACCGATGGGCCACGTTCTTTCTTGACAGAAAATGTGTTTTCTCATCTTTCTTCCTGGGTTGATCTATGTGAATCTGAATTACACCAGCTAAAAGTGTGCACAGTATGAATCCATTATCTGAAGCGGATTTGCCTCCATGGTCAATAATTTGTCAAGCGGCCCATCGGTCCCCACTCTCCCCTAGTGCATGCATATTGAATGACACTAAAACAATATGAATTTGGCCATCATACTTGATGTTTTTTTTTAAAACCATAATATACACACAGTTACAGCCCCTCTATCCATTGTCCCTAAATTAATCCATTAACCAAACAATATTCAGAAACAAATTGATCAACATAGATAACTGGTGGAAATGAAACTTCAGTATTTGTGAAATTCACCATAAGTCAATTATCTTGAATTAGGGAATTCTGTTGCGTGCACACATCTCCCATTATAACTTGGGAGGAAATTCGAGGCAGACAAGCATCTGGGATTTTTGGGTGTCCAAGATTTTACTGGAGATTGTGTCTGCCTCTTCAAGAAGCTTAACTCCAGTTTCAGAATTGCGTGACCAGCAGGTTGTCACAGTCCTGCAATGATTGCAATCACAGCTTGGATAATAGAACACAAAAGGCAAAACATAAAACTATACCATTAACCATGCATGTTTGGAGGAATGACAGCTATAACCAGGACAAGATATTATCAGTACAATCTCACAAAATATATTAGAAACAAGACACTGCAATAGATGAAAGAGTACAGTAACTCCCTGAAAACTGCATGACTCCAGATTGTATGCCACCATCACACAGTCACCCCAATAAAGTCAGGTTATTTCAGCTTAAACCTGGTTGAAACATTTACAGCGAGTGATTTCCACCAATCTGATCTCGTATAGCATCCCATCTGTCTCATGGGAGCAGCATCAGCCAGGGACTGCAGTATATACAAGCAGTATATGGAAGGACATCAAACTTTGCCCATCCAGAGCAATCACAGCAAACTAGCCTGGAACAATACACTTTGGTCATTTCCCTGAGTCACTGTAAATCTAATTTCCTTGCCTGGACTTGTATTGGATTTTTTGGTCTACTTTCTCTTTTTCATCTGTGCTTGAAAGTTCACTATATTGGAGCCAGCTACATGGCTGACTCATAAATCAGGAGGAGTAAATGTGCCATGCAATCTCTAGTAATAAAATGCAAAATATGTGGCACTGGGACCATTTTTGAAAATGAGGGAGGATCCTCAAAATTGCAAAGGGTGGTCCCTCCATCCGTCACACTCACATAACTATATTGCTACAAGGAGTTATGGATTTAATCACTTCCTCAAATTGGTCGGAAAATGCTCCCCATCATTTGAGGAGTCTTAAAAGCCCAAGATGAATGACAAATTTGCAACCCAGCAAAGCTATCTCAAATCATTATGGATTCATCATTCTATTCATGAACACATACATACTGTATAGAGGTCCCCAGGTGTAGGTCGGTGACAGACCTCTACGTCCTAATAAAGGTTTAATATAGATTGGAGAGCCAGGGACCATGAAAGGAGGCACACTCTTGATACAAGATGGAATGTCTACCCTACATACATCAAACTTGGATTTTGCAGTCTGTCTCTATGTCCCTATCTCTCTCTGGCCCTGCTTCATATTTGTCTCCAAAGTTAGTAAAGAGAGCTTTACACCTTTCATACACCAAAGAGACAAAGTACAATGTTGTGACAAACCAAATTCGAATGAAATGGTGGCGAGAAATTAATTATGTTAGCAAAGGAATTCAATCAAATCGAGAGGATCAATTATTTGTGGCTGTATCATTGATTACATGGTTGTCACTCTAGTCTATAGCAACCACTACATGGGAGTTCATATTGTACTTTTAGTCAAATGGTTGTTTTTACTTTATCTTTTACTTTTAGCCATATTGTCAGTTCTCTGTGACTAAACAGGGGCAATTGACGGCAAAGTAATGAATTATGCGAAAAATACACAAAGAACCAGACAGAAAAAGCAAACCAAGAAACTCAGACTTCGTGCAAATAAAGACGAGGTCAATCTGACAAATAAAGACAAGAAGTGCACCAGTAAATAATTGATGTTTAGCACATTTATTTTTCTCCTTATATCTGTCTTACTTTAGTTCTAGATTTTGCAGTTGTTTGTGAATTAATTTTGGATCAAGAAGAATCAACAACCCAATGAATGGCGTCTTCAGTTGTTTTCTCCAGTTGTTTGTTGCAATCTCTTAGAATCAGCAGTTTTCAGATACTCGGGGCAAAGTGGATTAGCACCAGGAAAAGAAAATCTGGTTCACATTTAATGTGGAAATCTCTTCCTGAAAAAGTCGATTTGTGTTATAAACATCCTTTAATCATTCGATAAAGACAATAGAATGGGAGGAGGCTGAATTTTAAATAATGAAATTGCACAGGGAGCTTCGCGACAAGACGTAATGCAATTAAATGGGAAAAAGAGTGTATGGTTAGGAGACATTCGCTTGATGCTGTCAGAATCAATTAGAGAGTGAGCAAAGTGGCCCTGAAGTCATTAAGGAAATCAGGGGAGGCATGATGACGTTCGAAATGTAGCCCAGGCTGGAGCCCCCTCCCCTTGGTCCATGCACTAACCAGCCCCCCCTCTAGCCCACCAAGATCCATGCCATCAACTGAACTGCTTGGTGCTCTGAAGCCCAGCCCACATTTTACGTTAAAAAAATATTTGTGAATAGATAATGACTGAGCTATTGGCCATGGGGATCTCTGGGGCTACCCACTTGGCTCAGGTTATGGTCAATATCTGACCAATGCCCTCCCTCCCCTATCGCAAGTCACAAGAAGAATGGGCCAATTACCAAAGGCAAAGGACATAAATCTCAAATCTGAATGACATCAGAATATCTATCAATCAATACGATCAGGTAATCCATGAATAAGATGTAATTATAGGTCTAATTACCTTCAATGATATGTATGAATTGCACTAAAAACATGAAATATTTATGGTTTGAGAAAGGACCTGTTATTAGGGCTAACTGCTCGCTGTGTGAGTTAAACCAATGAAGAATAGTGCATTCATATTGCATGACACTAAGACACTTTGAATGTAGGCCAACATTCTTGATGTTTTTTTAAATAAACCATGATATACAGTCAAAGCCCCTCTGTCCATTTTCCCTAAAGTATTTCACTAACCAAACAATACTCAGAAACAAATTGATTAACATAGATAACCAGTGGAAATGAAACTTCAGTATTTGTGAAATTCACCCTAAGTCAATTATCTTGAATTAGGGAATTCTGTTGCGTGCACACATCTCCCATTATAACTTGGGAGGAAATTCGAGGCAGACAAGCATCTCAGATTTTTGGGTGTGCAAGATTTTACTGGAGATTGTGTCTGCCTCTTCAAGAAGCTTAACTCCAGTTTCAGAATTGCGTGACCAGCAGTTTGTCACACTCCCTACAATGATTGCAATCGCAGCTGGGCGAATAGAACACAAAAGGCAAAACATAAAACTATACCATTAACCATGCATATTTGGTGGAATAACAGATATAACCAGGATAGAATATAATCGGTAAAATCTCACAAAATATATTACAAACAAGACACTGCAATAGATGAAAGAGCACAGTAACTCCCTGAAAACTGCATGACTCCAGATTGTATGCCACCTTCAACCAGTCACCCCAATAAAGTCAGGTCATTTCAGCTTAAACCATGGTTGAAACATTTACAGTGAGTGATTTCCACCAATCTGATCTCGTATAGCATCCCATCTGTCTCCGGGGAGCAGCATCAGCCAGGGACTGCAGTACATACAACCAGTATATGGAAGGACATCAAACTTTGCCCATCCAAAGCAATCACAGCAAACTAGCTTGGAACAATACACTTTGGTCATTTCCCTGCATCACTTCAAATCTAATTTCCTTGCCTGGACTTGTATTGGATTTTTTGTGGTCGCCTTTTGTATTTTTCATCTGTGCTTGAAAGTTCACTATATTGGAGGCGGCTACATGGCTGACTCATAAATCAGGAGGAGTAAATGTGCCATGCAATCTCTAGTAATAAAATGTAAAATACGTGGCACTGGGACCATTTTTGAAAATGGGGGAGGATCCTCAAAATTGCAAAGGGTGGTCCCTCCATGCGTCACATAACTATATTGCAACAAGGAGTTATGGGTTTAATCACTTCCTCAAATTGGTCGGAAAATGCTCCCCATCATTTGAGGAGTCTTAAAAGCCCGAGATGAACAACAAATTTGCAACCTAGCAAAATTATCTCAAAATCAATATGGATTCATCATTCTATTCATGAACACATGTGAACATATAGAGTGTGGGACCCCATGGTGTATGTCGGTGATGGGGCTCTATGTCCTAATGAAGGTTTAATATAGATTGGAGAGCCAGGGACCATGAAAGGGGGCACACTCTTGGTACAGGATGGAATGTCTACCCTACACACATCAAACTTGGATTTCGTAGTCTGTCTCTATGTCCCTATCTCTCTGTGTCCCTGCTCCATATTTGTCTCCCGAGTTAGTAAAGAGAGCTTTACACCTTTCATACACCAAAGAGACAAAGTACAATGTGTTGACAAACTAAATTCGAGTGAAATGGTAGCATGAAATTAATTATGTTAGTAATGGAATTCAATCAAAATTGAGAAGGTCTATCATTTATGATAGGATAATTCACAATATGTTCGTCATTCTGTGGTAACCGCTGCATCGGAGTTGACTGTTTTTGTCAAATGTGTGTTTTGACTTTTAGCTTTATAGATAGAAAAAAATTCTTTGTGACTTTACATAGGCAATTGACGCCAAAGTAATGAATTATGCAAAAAATACACAAAGAAACCAGACCAAAAAAAAGAAAATACCAAGAAACTTCATGCAAATAAAGACGAGGCCAGTCAATCAAATAAAGACAAGAAATGTACCAGTAAATAATTGATGTTTGCACATCTCTTTTTTTCATGGGATCCATCTTACTTTTTGTTCCAGAATCAGATAATGCAGTTTTTAGTGAATTCATTTAAAATCAAGCAGAATCCACAGCCCAATGAATGGCGTCTTCAGTTGTTTTCTCCAGTTGTTTGTTGCAATCTCTTAGAATCAGCAGTTTTCAGATTCTCGGGGCAAAGTGGATTAGCACCAGGAAAAGAAAATCTGGTTCACATTTAATGTGGAAATCTCTTCCTGAAAAACTCTGCAAGTCGATTTGTGTCATAAACATCCTCTAATCATTCGATAAAGACAATAGAATGGGAGGAGGCCGGATTTTAAATAATGAAATTGCACTGGGAGCTTCGTGACAAGACGTAATGCAATTAAATGGGAAAAAGAGAGTATGGTTAGGAGACATTCGCTTGATGCTGTCAGAATCAATTAGAGAGTGGGCAAAGTGGCCCTGAAGTCGTTAAGGAAATCAGGGGAGGCATGATGACGTTAGAAATGTAGCCCAGGCTGGAGCCCCCTCTCCTTGGTACATGCACTAACCAGCCCTCCCCCCCCTCCAGCCCACCAAGGGCCATGGCTTCCACTGAACTGCTTGGTGCTCTGAAGCCCAGCCCACATATTACGTTAATATTGGTGAATAGATTATGACAGGACTACTGGCCACGGGGATCTCTGGGGCTACCCACTTGGCTCAGGTTAAACCTACTGCATATCAATAGCATTCTCCCATATTGCAGGTCACCAGTGTTGCTGCAGAATTCACCATGGCCAAAATTTGACCAACGCCCTCTCTACCCTATCACTAGTTACAAGAAGAATGGGCCAATTACCAAACCCAAAGGACATAAATCTCAAACCTGAATGACATCAGAATATCTATCAATCAATATGATCAGTTAATCCATGAATAATATGTACATGTAATTATAGGTCTAATTACCTGCAATAATATGTATGAATTGCAATAAAACATGCAATATTTATGGTTTCAGGAAGGACCTGTTTATAGGGCTAACTGCTTTGAGTTTGAGTTAAACCAATGAAGAATAGGGGAACATGGGGACCGATGGGCCACGGGGACCGATGGGCCATCCTCTTAACTCAACATCAGAAATGTATCGTGACATCTAATTTGCATTTTTAGTATTGCTTATCACATCTATGAATACCATATCGACCACTGATCAATAAGTCATGGCACAAGCGTTTAGGAGGAAAAATGAAATTTTCAACATCTAAAATTTTTTTTTCAGATTCAGAAAAAGTTTAATATCTCAAAAGTGTGTAGACTCGAGGCCATATATTTCCTATGATGATTTGCCCTATATATTGGTGGCAATTTACACATTGAAATTTAGGAGCAAGAACCATATGTCACCAAAAAAGTGGGGTTTAACTTTTCTGAAAGCTTTTGGGGACCAATGAGCCACCCAACATGGGGACCGATGGGCCACTATTTTTTTAGATTTTCTATAGGTGGCGTATTGGCTTGGGCCTGGATATTAAAGTCTTTTATGGGGAAAAAGCACAATAGAACTTCAGTTTGCATCTTTAAATGTTAAGTTTTGACTTAAATGAATGACCTCGAATTTACAGTGATAGAATTGCCTTAGTAATGGCTTCAAACACAAAATGGTGGAAATATAAAATATCCATAATCACGAATTTTCAACCGTGGTAGTATAAGGGATATAATGAACATAAGGACCCCGTTAGACATTGATGCAATATTGAGTGTAAATTAAATTTTCATCAAAATATATAATAGCTAATAAAGGGTTATTGATAAATTGTTATTGATTCAAGATTTCTCCTGCAGGTGGCATACTAGTACAGTATCATTGGAAAATTGAACTTTTCCACTAAAAATCTAAATGGTCGGCAAAAATTTTTGCCTGATGGAGAAAAAGTTAAAATATTCTCATTCTTTAATATTCATCAACAAATTTG
This sequence comes from Platynereis dumerilii, assembly GCA_026936325.1. NCBI lineage: Eukaryota > Metazoa > Annelida > Polychaeta > Phyllodocida > Nereididae > Platynereis > Platynereis dumerilii. The sequence continues at coordinate 167,321,448 of JAPTHN010000001.1, forward strand.
AGGTATTAGACAAGATTTTGATGTTCACGGTGGTAGCCCAACTTCTGTATCAACCAAAAATCAAATAATTTTTTTTCCTTAGTCACCAATGAACCAATCGTTTTAGAATTCTCCATAGCAGTTTTTAATGCATCTGTTCATGTACTGCTAAAATTTCATTTCAATAGATTGACTATAACTACAAAAAAGTAACTCATGACATTTGTGAAAATTAAGCTTTTTTCAAAGTGTAAAATCTGGGCATATCTATATTATTTCGATCTCTTATTGTCCTATACACTCAGATGGATCAACAAAAACATATTGGAAACAAATTTTGAATTTTTTATCCACCCTTTGGCAAGTTATTAACATGGTCCATCGGACCCCATGGGATGGCCCATCGGTCCCCATGGTTGGGGACCGATGGGCCACGTTCTTTCTTGACAGAAAATGTGTTTTCTCATCTTTCTTCCTGGGTTGATCTATGTGAATCTGAATTACACCAGCTAAAAGTGTGCACAGTATGAATCCATTATCTGAAGCGGATTTGCCTCCATGGTCAATAATTTGTCAAGCGGCCCATCGGTCCCCACTCTCCCCTAGTGCATGCATATTGAATGACACTAAAACAATATCAATTAGGCCAACATACTTGATGTTTTTTTTAAAAAAACCATAATATACACACAGTTACAGCCCCTCTATCCATTGTCCCTAAATTAATCCATTAACCAAACAATATTCAGAAACAAATTGATCAACATAGATAACCGGTGGAAATGAAACTTCAGTATTTGTGAAATTCTCCATAAGTCAATTATCTTGAATTAGGGAATTCTGTTGCGTGCACACATCTCCCATTATAACTTGGGAGGAAATTCGAGGCAGACAGGCATCTGGGATTTTTGGGTGTCCTAGATTTTACTGGAGATTGCGTCTGCCTCTTCAAGAAGCTTAACTCCAGTTTCAGAATTGCGTGACCGGCAGGTTGTCACAGTCCTGCAATGATTGCAATCACAGCTTGGATAATAGAACACAAAAGGCAAAACATAAAACTATACCATTAACCATGCATGTTTGGAGGAATGACAGCTATAACCAGGACAAGATATTATCGGTACAATCTCACAAAATATATTAGAAACAAGACACTGCAATAGATGAAAGAGTACAGTAACTACCTGAAAACTGCATGACTCCAGATTGTATGCCACCATCATACAGTCACCCCAATAAAGTCAGGTTATTTCAGCTTAAACCTGGTTGAAACATTTACAGCGAGTGATTTCCACCAATCTGATCTCGTATAGCATCCCATCTGTCTCATGGGAGCAGCATCAGCCAGGGACTGCAGTATATACAAGCAGTATATGGAAGGACATCAAACTTTGCCCATCCAGAGCAATCACAGCAAACTAGCCTGGAACAATACACTTCGGTCATTTCCCTGAGTCACTTCAAATCTAATTTCCTTGCCTGGACTTGTATTGGATTTTTTGGTCTACTTTCTCTTTTTCATCTGTGCTTGAAAGTTCACTATATTGGAGCCAGCTACATGGCTGACTCATAAATCAGGAGGAGTAAATGTGCCATGCAATCTCTAGTAATAAAATGCAAAATATGTGGCACTGGGACCATTTTTGAAAATGAGGGAGGATCCTCAAAATTGCAAAGGGTGGTCCCTCCATCCGTCACACTCACATAACTATATTGCTACAAGGAGTTATGGATTTAGTCACTTCCTCAAATTGGTCGGAAAATGCTCCCCATCATTTGAGGAGTCTTAAAAGCCCAAGATGAATGACAAATTTGCAACCCAGCAAAGCTATCTCAAATCATTATGGATTCATCATTCTATTCATGAACACATACATACTGTATAGAGGTCCCCAGGTGTAGGTCGGTGACAGACCTCTACGTCCTAATAAAGGTTTAATATAGATTGGAGAGCCAGGGACCATGAAAGGAGGCACACTCTTGATACAAGATGGAATGTCTACCCTACATACATCAAACTTGGATTTTGCAGTCTGTCTCTATGTCCCTATCTCTCTCTGGCCCTGCTTCATATTTGTCTCCAAAGTTAGTAAAGAGAGCTTTACACCTTTCATACACCAAAGAGACAAAGCACAATGTTGTGATAAACCAAATTCGAGTGAAATGGTGGCGAGAAATTAATTATATTAGAAAAGGAATTCAATCAAAATCGAGAGGATCAATTATTTATGGCGGTATCATTGATTACATGGTTGTCACTCTAGTCTATAGCAACCACTGCATTGGAGTTCATATTGTACTTCTAGTCAAATGGGTGTTTTTACCTTATCTTTGACTTTTAGCCATATTGCCAGTTCTCTGTGACTAAACAGGGGCAATTGACGGCAAAGTAATGAACCATACAGAAAAAGCAAACCAAGAAACTCAGACTTCGTGCAAATAAAGACGAGGTCAATCTAACAAATAAAGACAAGAAGTGCACCAGTAAATATTTGATGTTTAGCACATTTATTTTTCTCCTTACATCTGTCTTACTTTAGTTCTAGATTTTGCAGTTGTTTGTGAATTAATTTCAGATCAAGCAGAATCCACAACCCAATGAATGGCATCTTCAGTTGTTTTCTCCAGTTGTTTGTTGCAATCTCTTAGAATCAGCAGTTTTCAGATTCTCGGGCAAAGTGGATTAGCACCAGGAAAAGAAAATCTGGTTCACATTTAATGTGGAAATCTCTTCCTGAAAAACTTTGCAAGTCGATTTGTGTCATAAACATCCTTTAATCATTCGATAAAGACGATAGAATGGGAGGAGGACGGATTTTAAATAATGAAATTGCACTGGGAGCTTCGTGACAAGACGTAATGCAATTAAATGGGAAAAAGAGAGTATGGTCAGGAGACATTCGCTTGATGCTGTCAGAATCAATTAGAGAATGGGCAAAGTGGCCCTGAAGTTGTTAAGGAAATCAGGGGAGGCATGATGACGTTAGAAATGTAGCCCAGGCTGGAGCCCCCTCCCCTTGGTCCATGCACTAACCATCCCCCCCCCCAGCCCACCAAGGGCCATGGCATCCACTGAACTGCTTGGTGCTCTGAAGCCCAGCCCACATATTACGTTAATATTGGTGAATAGATTATGACAGGACTACTGGCCATGGGGATCTCTGGGGCTACCCACTTGGCTCAGGTTAAACCTACTGCATATCAATGGCATTCTCCCATATTACAGGTCACCAGTGTTGCTGCAGAATTCACCATGGCCAATATTTGACCAATGCCCTCCCTCCCCTATCTCCAGTCACAAGAAGAATAGGCCAATTACCAAAGCCAAAGGACATAAATCTCAAATCTGAATCACATTAGAATATCTATCGATCAATAAAATCAGGTAATCCATGAATAAGATGTAATGATAGGTCTAATTACCTGTAGTGATATGAGTGATATGTACAAATTACAATAGAAACACGCAATATTTGTAGGGTGAACAAGGACCAGTTGTTATTGGACTGACTGCTCCCTGTATGAGATTTAAAAAATGAAGAGTATTTGGCATGCATACAGAATTACACTAAAATACCGCGTTTTTCTTCTGTAATAAACATTGCACACAAAAATTTGTGAACAAAGTGGAATATTCATGGTCAACTGTCACAAAAACATGTTTGCATCAACTCCTCTATATACATTTTGCTCTGAACTATTCCATTCACACAACTATTCAGATCTACATAACGTCAGCCTAAAGCAAAATTGGCCTAAGTCAGAATTAGGCCATTTTCCATTTCTGGTACCATAGGAAGGCCCTTTTGATAGTACATGTGCTTAAAAAAATGTTGGACTCCTAAATTAATAATAAACCCCTCAAAACCCCAACTCAATTTTCGCACAAATGGCCTAAGTCCTGTTGACTTAGGCCATTTGGACTTAGGCCAATTTTGTTATCACTAATTTTAGTGGATATCACCAATATTTTTCAGTCATAATTGTGAGTATTAATTTCATTGAAGTTGTTTCCTCACATTTCAGTCATAAGTTTTATGGAGAATATCTTAATAACACAGCTACACCACAAAAGAGTTTTGGCCTAATTCATTTTTGTTTCAAAAAAAACAATTGGCCTAAGTCAGTTTTTGGTTGTTTGCCAAAAATTGCTAAAAATGACTTAGGCCAATTTTGTTTTAGGCTGACGATAAATAACTGATGGAAATGGAACTTCAGTATTTGTGAAATTCACCGAAAGTCAATTATCTTGAATTAGGGAATTTGGTTGCGTGCACACATCTCCCATTATAACTTGGGAGGAAATTCGAGGCAGACAAGCATCTGGGATTTTTGGGTGTCCAAGATTTTACTGGAGATTGTGTCTGCCTCTTCAAGAAGCTTAACTCCAGTTTCAGAATTGCGTGACCAGCAGTTTGTCACACTCCCTACAATGATTGCAATCGCAGCTTGGCGAATAGAACACAAAAGGCAAAACAAAAAACTATACCATTAACCATGCATATTTGGAGGAATAACAGCTATAACTTGGACAAGATATAATCAGTACAATCTCACAAACTATATTATAAACAAGACACTACAATAGATGAAAGAGAGTACACTGTAACTCCTTGAAAGCTGCATGACTCCAGATTGTATACACACCATCATACAGTCACCCCTATAAAGTCGGGTAATTTCTGCTTAAACCATAGTTGAAACATTTACAGTGAGTGATTTCCACCAATCTGATCTCGTATAGCATCCCATAGAATATCTGTCTCCGGGGAGCAGCATCAGCTCCGGACTGCAGTACATACAACCAGTATATGGAAGGACATCAAACTTTACCCATCCAAAGCAATCACAGCAAACTACACGTAGTTTGGAACAGTACACTTTGGTCATTTCCCTGCTTCACTTCAAATCTAATTTCCTTGCCTGGACTTGTATTGGATTTTTTGTGGTCTCCTTTTTTCTTTTTCATCTGTGCTTGAAAGTTCACTATATTGGAGCCGGCTACATGGCTGACTCATAAATCAAGAGGACTAAATGTGCCATGCAATCTCTAGTAATAAAATGCAAAATACGCGGCAGTGGGACCATTTTTGAAAATGGGGGAGGATCCTCAAAATTGCAAAGGGTGGTCCCTCCATGCGTCACATAACTATATTGCAACAAGGAGTTATGGGTTTAATCACTTCCTCAAATTGGTCGGAAAATGTTCCCCATCATTTGAGGAGTCTTAAAAGCCCGAGATGAACAACAAATTTGCAACCCAGCAAATCTATCCAAAAATCGTTATGGATTCATCATTCTATATTTCATGAACACATGTGGAACTATATTATAAGATAAAGGGCGGGTAAGACCCCTTTGGGTGGGTGATGGCTGATGGGGCTCTACGTCTTAGAATGAAAAGGCTAGTATAGATAGTATAGCTGGAACATCTGTCCAACTTATAGGCCTACAGCAAACTGGGATTTCCTCTCGAAGGTCCCTTGAAAATATTTTGGTTTCACCGCCATAGGTTTGAACCCATGTAGGCAAAGACCTTCTATATATATTTCACCATCCAGGAGAAGGATAGATAAACAGATAGATTGACAGATAGATAAAAACAGACAAATAGATAGATAGATTGATAGATAGATAGATAGATAGATAGATAGATAGATAGATAGATACATACATACATACATACATACATACATACATACATACATACATACATACATACATACATACATACATACATACATGTAGATAGATAGATAGATAGATAGATAGATATTCCATGCATGGCATGCATGCATGTCACGGAACTATAGGAAATATTTTCTTTGAAATGGAGAGGACTATTTCCTTGTCCCTGCAGTGAAAACGACAGTGAGTTAGTGTTAGGACTATATTCTAAAGTGTTAGGACTGTGGCCATCATGACTCATCCGGGTGCTCCTCATCAGTCCATAGATCTCCCTAAACGTGTAACTGCCACCTCTCTGGGTGACCTCAGTGCTCCCTATTGGCAATGGCCATCCCTGTATGCTTGGCTGCTTACTACGGTGCTTACTTGCATGCAATTTGTTGTTTGCTTGCTTGCATTGATACTTGATTACTTGCCATTTGACTGCATGTATGGATCTACTACTGTTGTTTCATTCCATGGATTGTTTACTTGCAAATTTGTCACAAACTGTCCAGCACTGACCCTTTTTGCAGCAGCCACAACAGCCTCCTAGCACAGGGCCAGTCTATGACTTGTGGGCGGTGACTTTTCTTTTGTGTGCAATGTATGATTGCCATTCCCAAAAGAAGCCAATGAATAGAAAGAACATAACTCCCAAAGAGACTTTAAGAGAGAGAGTCATTATAATGTATACTACTAAACCTTAACGTATTACATCATATTAATCAGCAAGTATAGCAAAGACTATATCTTATGGCAAAGAGGGATAAGAAAAAGTTGTGAAGGAAATAGTTTTGTCTTTGAAAATACCAAAATCAGCCTTCCCACAAGGAAGTTAAATTGTCAAATCGCAAACTTATGTTAATCTTTAGAATAATATATGCTGTGCAAAACGCATGAAAAGTTGAATTTCAAACTGCTTTTACAGCTAAACACTTTGATATAGAATTAAAGTGGACTGTGGCACTGTGAAAATGGCACTTCGTGTGTCATCATGTTGATGATTTGTCATGATCAAACCCAATACTTTCAATGTTAATTTGAGTGAAGGAGACTTATCTCACTTGCTGGTGACGGACAAACGAAAGGATTATGCATCTGATTTTCACTCTAAAATTTGTTATGAGAAGTCAAATGGCTTACTGTTCATCATGACTAATCAAACAGCCTCTATGTTTCCCATGTTGAAAGTAGAGAAGATGACACTTCATCGCCTATCATGAGTCACGAAGTGCCATTTTCACAGTGCCACAGTCCACTTTACAGTGAAACACTTTGATATAGAATTAGAGTGGACTGTGGCACTGTGAAAATGGCACTTTGTGTGTCATCATGCTGATGATTTGTCATGATCAAACCCAATACTTTCAATGTTAATTTGATTGAAGGAGACTTATCCCACTTGTTGGTGACAGCCAAACGAAAGGATTATGTATCTTATTTTCACTCTGAAATCAGTTTTGACAAGTCAAATGGCCTTCTATTGATCATGACTAATCAAACAGCCTCTATTTTTCCCATGTTGAGGTAGAGAAGATGACACTTCATCAGCTATCATTAGTCAAGAAATGCATTTTCGCAGTGAACTGATCCTCATTGTGTCTATATCAAAGTGCATCACTGTAATTAAATATCAAAGTGTTTCGCTGTAAGCCAACCCTGTAAGCCAAGACCAAACTTCCAGGTCTTCGTACCCTTTCTATACCTAGAGCTATACAAGTACATGCACTGTGTACAGGTTTCCTCCCACAGGACCTTGCAGTTCGTGGCTGTGGCTGCTTTTTCGAAACATAGGCTGCGCAGCAGCAAACCTTCAGCGAATAACACATTTAGAAGATTACAATTACATCATAAAATTGGTGTGTTTACCAAATTCCGTTTATTATAGGTATGCAACAGTGGTCGAGTAATGGCATTCTATTATCTGTTATTTGCCTGCTGCCCTGCGATCTACCTGTGTGCTTGCCAGGGTTTGTAAAAGCAGGGAAAGGCCTTATTATACTAATTTACTTATATTATGGTACGGTTTTATGCATGCACCAATTTTTTTTCCGATCATTCAAAAAGTGTTAAATACAAGTCAAAAAGTACTGCTACATTTTATAGGTGATACGTGTAGTAAATGGCATTGCTGTATATGCAAAAATGGGCACATTTTGGCTCCTATAAGAAAATAAGTATTTTTAATATTTTTTCTCAATATCAATATTACAAAAAGTATAGAATATTTATCAGCCAGACCATGAAAAGGCACAACTAAACCACATAAGTCATATGTGTACCAAACTTTATCCATGTACATGCAATAGTGACCAAGTCTTGGGCCAGAAACAAAAAATTTTTTTTTTCTCTTTTTTTTTTCAATATTTCAAATAGCATTTAATATTTTCCACCAGACCTTTCAAAGGGCACAACTAGACCTTATAGGCCATGTGTGTACCAAACCTTATCCATTTACATGCAATAATGACCGAGTCTCAGCCCAAAAAACGAAAAAAATACATATTTTTCTATTTTCCAAATTTTTGCAAAAAGTATAGAATATCCATCAATGAGACCATCAAAAGGCACAACTAGACCATATAGGCCGCATGTGTACCAAATTTCATAAGTGCACATGCAATAGTGACTGAGATTTGGCCCGGAAACGAACAAAATTAATTTTTATATTTTCTCAATTATTTCAAAAGGTATTAAATATCTATCAATTAGACCATCAAAAGGCACAACTAGACCATACAGGCTATATGTGTACCAAATTTCATCCATGTACACTCAATAGAGGCCGAGTGCTGGCCCGGAAACGATCTATCCGCCCGCCGCCCGACCGCCCGCCCGCCCGGCGGACGGACAACATTTTTACCCAAGTGATTACAATACCTTCTTCGAACTTCGTTCGCTGAAGGTAAAAACATACAGAAAGACAAATGACTAGGGTGATGTTAGGAGACGAGGACCACATCCTAACCAACGACAGGCAGGCAAGGACTGGCAAGCAGCTTGGCTTCAAATTTGCCAGCACAGGTCAGGATCAATAGAGTTGAGGAGAAGGTTGTATCCAGCTCCACATTGATCCAAGTTAGGACATCAATGACTTGTCTAGTGTCCTGCAGCCGATCAATCCCTGGCCCTAAACTCCAGCCCATCGACCACCACCAATATTTAAATATATACACTAGCAATAAATTGCTCCAGTCCTCCGAAGTCTTGCCAACTTTGCCCATTCCCCATCAACTCTCGGGTCTCAACTGCTAAAGCATGTGTGTGCTGACTCACCGCTGATGAGCTATATACTGTTAGTATAGGTTATTCACCACGGGAGAGGGAATATGTGATTTATCTCCCGAGAGCTTCAGCCCGAGGTGTGATAAACACATATACCCGATGCCAGGGTGAATAACCGGCTTATACCATGATGAGACAAACACTCAAACATGAGACAATAAGTGGACATCAAAGAATATGGAATGCATTGTAGTGAAATTCAGGCTTGTGATTGGCTGACAGAGGTGTCGAATGGTATAATCAGCGTAATGAAACTCATACATGTGAGCATCAGATGCAGTGACACATACTATGAGGTTATACCATGGGTGGAGGCAGTATATCCCTGGTATAGTCACCCAAGATCCAGTATATCCCGAGACCCTAAGGGTCGAGGGATATACGGGATCGAGGGTGACTATACCAGGGATATACTGCCGCAACCCATGGTATAACCTTTTTATCCCATGTCTATTTTTTTAAATAATTTTATTTTATATCAATGTAAAACAGTTTGAAGCACTCAATGTGAATGCAGCTGTGCTACAAAAAAAATCAATACTCTTAATTGGCAGCACTTAATTGCCTTAAATCACAACAATCAGCAAATATGCTGGTATCTACATGCTAATAAGCATGATATATAGGGGCACTGTTGTCTTTTGATTGGTCAGTTCCAGTATATCCCTGTTGATCTCATTATCTTTCAGTATAGCCCTGCTGGTTAATTAGCCAAAGGATTTTGATTGGATGAACTAAATATATCCCTGTTTCCTTCTGTTGTATTTCCCTCTCTCAATCTGTATTTACCAGGGAAAAGCTCAGTATGAGGGACAAAAGTTGGCTAGACATGGGATAAAAAGTCATACATGTTCAATGTATAAAACTATAGGCCTACATGAAGTAGACATATATAGGCATATTATGTTAAAATGTTCATGCTCCCCGTAATAAGACCATATATATATGACCATGCGCCTTTCTTCTAGACAATCCATGCACATGTCACAAAATAAAACAGTATACCCAGAAGAGGGACTGCGCTGCAATGTGTGGTGGAAAATATACATAGTCTATCATCACATTGCATATTCCCACGGGCTTTTCTAGTATGCCTATATAGAAAATCTGATATACAAAAATATTTTAACCAATAAAAAGCTTACTTTTAAAATTGGCGATTGTTGTGATTTGATCTGCACAAGGCCTAATGACTCCAATTCGATCAGGACTGTGTGGTATGAAAAGCACATTTTCCTTGATATGATGTTAGAGGGACTTCCGAGGGTGGTAACTACAGATTATGACGAAGAAGCACAATGATGATTGTTCATCATGCAGCTAAACTTTTCATTATAAAAATTTAGGCATGCATGCAAAAAATTAAAATAAATTCAAAGTTAACGACATAACTTTATGACAATTAATAGCCTAATATATATTGCCTACAGACTGAGAGTCACATCTGTTATTTCTATGGCTCATTGTACCTTAATTAGGCTACACAAAACTTACAATGCCCACATGGACAATACAACTCCACAAATACAATCTTTTCTAAAAAATAAAAAATAAAAACTAGTATACTAAATTGCACAGCAATTTAAAGGAAGAACTTCCCTTCCCTTCAAATCCCTTCCCCTCCCTTCAAATCCCTTCCCTTCCCTTCAATTGCCTTTCCTTCCAATCCCATCTCTCCCTTTCTCTTCCAGTTCCTTGCATTCTTTGCCTTCCACAACTTAGCATGTTTTGATTCGGCAATGACTATCATTGCTGCTACTTTGAAATGCTTGGCATAGTCCATGGAAATACAACAACAGCCATACATATGTACTTAGTGATATATCGCTTGGCATGGAGGGAGACCTTTAGTGGCCAGAGGTACCATCCTGAAAGCAATACACTTTCATGAAACCCTAACCCTAATGAGTTCCTAGAGGCAAACCATAAAAGCTAGGAAAAGGTGCTTACATACATAAATAGGGCAAACAGTCAGCACCATGTCACATCAGTTTTAATTGACTTGAAGCATAAATGGATGAGTTATTATTGAAAACACGAAAAAATTCATGTAAAATTGGCTTTTGCTCTGACAAGCATGGTTACATTAAATGAAATGAAGAGCATGATTTTACACATCCTTTAACATTTTTTTGATGAAATTTGAGTCATTAGGAAACGAGTTATTGGCATTTGAATTTTTAAATTGAAAAAAATTCTCTAGGAAAAAGTATTTGATGGAAGTAAATTTCCTTTGGCCACATTATAGCGATCTAGGCCGGGTATTACCAAAAACATATTCATGAAGATCCATGAATATCTTCATAGTTTTTGTAGCCTGAAGAGTTTTGATCGGGCCAAAAAGTGAGAGGAAATTTTCACTGTTAAGCGAAATTTTCCCTTGGGCATCCAAGGGGATAATGCTATATATCATTGTAATGCTGACATTCTGAGCTTTCCAAAAATGGTTTTGTTTTTCTTCTTAGTTTAATATTAAGGGAGTTACAGCCGTTCAAAAGTTGCACTTTTGAGGCCTTGTGGCACCAAAAGTATTGGACCTGGGGTCCCATACTTTTGCATGGACAGTGTACCCTATTAGTACTACTCATTCCCTGAAGATCATGAAAATCTGATAATTGCATCATGGTTTTTCATGACATGATCCCTGGAAATTTCGTTTTGCCTTGATTTCGAACTTTTTTATCTCAAGACCTATCAAGCCATTTACCACTAGGCTCCTTTCTGCACTGCACATTTGTTTGTAGTATATGAGAAAAAAATTTCAGGCCAAAGAAACCAACAGTTTTCTCAAAACCGGAAGCAGAAATTTTTCATAGAAAATCGCTGTAATTCCCATGTCATGCGTAATTCCCATGCGTAATTCCCACCACTGGAGAAGTTCCATGATATCCCTATGCAGTTGTACTTTCATGGAGATACATTGCATAATTTTTGAGTAATGCATCATTTTAGAAATGGCCGAAAGTGGTCAGAAAAATAATAAGAATAACTAGTATAACTGATATTGCCGTACGGCAATATCGGATAATCCCCCGCGCCCCCCCCCTGTCTCCCTTGCCCTGCATACTCCCTCTTTCCAGTTCATGTCCTTCATGATGAATTCTTAAAACCATGTATGAATGAAGCAATCTTGTTTGTGCATATGCCTATCAAAAGTCGAGGCAGCCAGACACAACTGTTGTGGTCAAGCATACCACCCTGCAAGCAATGCATATTGATTAAACCCTAACCCTAACCCTAATGGCCTGTTGCAGACAAGCCATAAGAGTTGCATGGTTGGGTCTACATGGAAAAATTGGGCAAAAAATTAGCAACATGTCGTTTGAGTTTTAACTGATTTGAGATATGCACTTAGTAGCTATAATTGAATATATGAAATCATACATGTAAAAAAGGTTATTAGAATCAGGTCCATGCCCTTAGAGAACAGATAAGGCCATAATTTTACACATCTTTTAGTGTTAATTTCATAAGATTTGGATAGTTAGAAGCTGAGCAATCTAAAGTTGAAATTTGAATTTAAAAAAATTCTCTAGGAAAAACCTTTGATGTAGGCAAATTTCCTCTGAGGACAGTATGTAGGCGTAACAAAGGTATATAGAAAAAAATATTCACGAACATCCAAGAAGAACTTCATAGATTTTTTAGCCAAAAATGTTTCGAAAGGCGCAAAAAGTGACATGAAATTTTCAATGTCTGACGCGATTCTACTGCCAGACACACCTGTGGTGGCCAAGCGTACCACCCTGCAAGCAGTGCATGTTGAGTAAACCCTAACCCTAACCCTAATGGCTTGCTGCAGGCAAACCATAAGAGTTGGGGAGATGTGCCTCCATGGAAAAATCAGGCAATAAATTAGGAACATGTCATTGCATTTTCATCTGATTTGAAACATAAATGCAGGAGTTATAGTGGCTTATATAAAATCATCTATGTAAAATTGGCTATTGCTATGAGCTGTATGGCCTTGGAGGACAGTAAAGGCGATAATTTTAAGCATCTTTTGGTATTAATTTCATGAAATTTGAATAACCAGAAGCTGAGCAATTTATATTTGAAGTTTGAAAATTAAAAAAATTCTCTAGGACAAACTATTTTATGTAGGTAATTTATGTTCGGGGACAATATGGAGGGCTGATATGGGTAGCCCACATAAAATAATGATGGACATGCATGAAGAATTACATTGACTTTTTGAGCCGAAAAGTTTTTTTGGGCCTAAAAAGTGACATGAAATTTTCAATGTCTGACGCGATTCTACGCCGCGCGCCTGACACTATTATGCTATACACCATTGGAAAGCTGAGAAACAGACCTTTCTTGTGATATGTCAAACTAGTCTGTAGCTGCAATAGGGACTGAGCTATGGCCACTTGAAGTTTGAGTTTTTGTGCGTCCGTAGCGCACAGACCGTTTGTCCGAGCGGTCCGTAACTTTGTGAAGTTGGTACGCTAGGGTAGGTCTGTAAGCACGCCCATTTTCAGCTTTCTACGAGCATTCCTTCCCTGTTTTCCAGAAAAATTTTGGCCAGTTTTCGGGATGTCTATTTTTAAAAAAATCATATCTTGAAATGTGTTCATGAAATCTCCACGAGACGCCTTTCTGCACTGAAGACTTTGTCAAGGTATCTTAGAAAAAATCAACAGGTCTCAGTTGTGCTTAGGTTCTGAGAAACCTGCGCCGGAAATTTTTTTTATTTTTTCCTCATAACTCATAAGTGTCATGAAATTTGATCATGAAATTTCGGGTAAAGTAGCGCGCAATAGAGTCGCATCTTACCCTTGACTTGTAATGTAGTATCTGTAATAGTTTTGCAGTAATCGCAGTTTTCCTGAGCTGAATAATAAAAAGAATAATAATAATAATAGTAAAACGAACAATATCAATATAATCCCCCGCCGCTGCGCGAGCGGGGGATTATAACTAGAGAATAATTAAAATTGCACAGCAATTTTAAGATATGAATTCCCCTCCCCGTATTTCCTCCCTCCCTTGCCTTGCCTTCCATTCCCTGTCCTTCCATCCCCTTCCTTTCCACTCTGTCCTCTGCCATTCCCTCGCAATCCGTTCCCTCAGTTTCCATTCCCTGCCTTTCCATTCCATAGCCAGGCGTCTTTTGGGCGCTATGTAGTCCATGTAAGCGTAGAGTTGTGCATATTGACTCATATAGTGCTTAGCATGCAGCAATGTGTGTTGTGAGCAATGATACCACCCTCAAAGCAATACAATGTGACTCTCTGCGAAACTCTAACTTTGATGAAACCCTAACCCTAATAATTTGTTATGGACAAACCATAATAGGTAGGAAGATGTGCTTATTTACAAACAATAGGGCAACAAATGAGCAACATATCATATCAGTTTTAAGTGATTTGAAACATTATTGGAAGAGTTTATCTTGGATTATGAAATTTATGGTAGGGAGATGTGCTTACATGGAAAAATAGGGCAAAAAATTAGCAATATGTCAAATTAGTTTTAATTGATTTCAATGAATAATTAATGAGTTATAATTGAATATGTGATATTGTTTGTGTAAAATTGACTATTAACTATGGGTATATGCCCTTGGAGCTCATAAGAGGGCATAATTTTATGCATTTTTTGGTGTCATTTTCATGAAATTTGAATGATTAGAAGCTGAGCAATCTAAATGTCAATTTTGAAATGAAAAAAATTCTCAAGGAAAAAGTACTTCAAGTAGAAAAATTTCCTTTGGAGATATTATGCAGGTCCATAATGGGTACCACATAAAAAATCGCCATGAACATCCATGAAGAGCTTCATAGTTTTTTTGGGCAAAATAGCTTTTGGGAGGCCCAAAAAGTGACATAAAATTTTCAATGTCTGACGCGATTCGACACCGTGCGTCCCAGAGGATATTACTATACACCATTGGAAAGCTGACATTCTCAGGTTTTTAGAAATGTCCGTTTTTTCTTTGTAGGACTAATATTAAGGGAGATACAGTCCTGCAAAAAATCAACTTTTGCGGCCCTGTGGCACAAAAAGTATTAGACCTGGGATGCCAAAATTTTGTGACATTGTTAGATTAGGTTAGGGCTGTATACACACACAAATTCAACTTAATTTGAGCATTTTTTCCTTGTTTTCTGGAGTTTGGAATGTCATTTTTCGGAATTCCGTTTTTTCAAAAAATCATAACTTGGAATTTTTTCAAGGGAAGTCCTGTAGACTCCTTTCCGCACTGTGCCCTTCCTTGAACATTTTGTAAAAGAAATTTCAGTGCAAACCAAGCTTTGGTTTTCCCAAAACCGTTTCCACAAATTTGAAATGAATATTGTCTGTAATTCCGATGTTGTTCGTAATTCCGATGCGTAATTCCAGACACTTATAGACTTTCATAGTTTCTATATCTTGCTGTTGTTTCATGAAGATATCTCAAACAGGTTATGAGTTATTTGACATTGAAAAAGTGTTAATAATAAGAAGAAAAAGAAGAAAAAACCAGCAATATCAAGATGAATTCCCCTACGGGGAATTCATAATAATAAGAATACGTACAATATCAATAAGAACTTCCCTACGGGAAGTTCTTAATAAATAAATAAGAAGAAAAAGAAATTGAAGTTAAGGTTAATTTGTAGGCCTATACACTGTATTAGCTCATGGGGGAACATCTAGCTGACAGAAGTCTAGATAACCGAACTTTACAATAGAGTATAGGAATCGAATTCTATTGATTGGGCAAATAGACAAATCCATGCTGTGCTCTTGAATGAACTTCACTTGATCTAAGAAAGCAATAAAACAAATTGAAAAGTCTCACATACCCCTCCAGTTTATAAGGTGTTCTGCTTGTAGACTCTGCTTTAGAAATCCTGCTCAAAGTGCTCATACTTGTAGTAGACATTTTGAAATAAAATATGAAATCACTGTCCAACTGAGATTTTAGGTAGTCCAAGTTCCCTATCAAGGCCACCTGTCAGCCATATTGTATTCAATTAGTTGCCATGGTACCTCTGACCTAGTTTCACCTGGACGCACGGGCCACACGCGCACCAATGCAAGACTTTGCTGAACATGAAAAGAAAAAAAAATTAGATCATTTATTTCATTTGGCTTAATAATAATATTATATTAATTAATTTTTATGTTTCACTTGTTTACCGCTTTAATCTCGAATCATTTAGAGAGCTTTTTTATGCCTATGCCTATTATTTAAAGAGCTAGCTTTTTTATGCCCTATTAATTAGGATGACTAAAATCAATCTATAGCTCTTTATATTGTGACAGACCTAGACCTAGGTCCCAGGTCAGTCAAATAACAAAAATTATGTATCCCTAGATTGAAAAACAAAACAAAAAACAATTGATGTATAAATTTGCTCACTAACTCTAATAAAGAAATTATTTTAATTACAAGTTACTTTGATCTTGCAACAATATAGGTTAGAAATAATAATTTTATGGTTCATTGTGGCAATTTCAAATCGTGTCTCAATCATGTTTTAACATTTTAAATATTTGAATTAGCCGATACAGGGTTTATGCATCTACGGGTTCCAGGGCTAAAATGTTAAAGGAATTCAAGTTCATGCATTCCTTCAAAGTTTTTAAATGAATTTATTCTGTCATCATCGATTTTTATATCTTAAAAACTGATTTTAAAAAAATCATTGAAGTCTATTTTAACATGTCGTTTGCAATTATTGCAATAGGCCAGCATACATTCACTCATTCCTACGTTGATAAGTATAAAGTGATTTTAAGATTAAAACCTTGTTGTAGGCCTATATAATAATTAGTTAATTACATATATAGGCCTACAAGGTTTTTAATGGTCGTGCCAATCCATTTGTTCGTAGGATACAGGGGTCTGAGGGGGGGGGGCTTGGCCAAAACCTTCAAATTAACAGTTTAATGGATAATGAATTTTCATTTAAAATAAACCAACAAAAAGGACCATTTAAAGGATAACTTTTGAGCCAACGTTCAAAGCCACAAGTGAGTTGATTTTTTGTCGGTTTTGGTCCGTTGAACTGTCGGCTTCACAGCACACTGCACAGCAGAGAGCAGAGAGAAAGTGAAAGTTGCCAAAATGAGTCACAGAACTCACTACGCTCGATGAGGGGCACCGACATCCGGTTGCAGTGGATCGACAGCTTCCGCTAAGTTGTGACTTCTTTGTGGCGACTTTTAACTCCTTAAAAACCCAGAAACACGGGGTAAGTGGATCTAATTTGTTGCTGTATGCTTAGATCGGACTGTTGTGCATTCTCTGTGATGATTTTGGGGCTGTACTTGGCCCAGGAGTCGTGCATTGAGCGTGGCATTTTCGACCAACTCGACGGAGTCTCTTGACAGGTCGAAAATGGGTGCAAGCTGTCAAGGGGGCTTTACTCAACTATTTCGTGCATTTCCTGGCTAACTTAGAGCTATGGTTTGCCCCAATTACAAATCGAGTGCTGTACATTACATGGGAAGGGACAATTAGAGCTAGTATGAGGCAGAACATCGATGTACAAGAGTTAATATGACGGGATTAATCGCCAGATGGGGTGCAGCTTGAATGTAAACATGCTGGCTGCATGCTTGTTTGGGGTAGGGTCTCTCTCAATCATATTAGACTGCTAGCTCAAGGGTATAATCTACGGCTGACTGGTATGATTGTGTGTATTCCATTTCACTTCTGTACGCCTCAATGTTGACAGTTATCAGAATTCCTGTTTATGATACTTTGACCTGATAGTCTTATAATGCTACACTCTCAGTAGACACGCCTCCATTTTTCTCATAGCCTGAATAATTCTCTCAAATTGCCCTGTTTGTAGATAACAGGGTTTCATATTCTCATCATATCAATGGGAATGTTTTTATTAGGCTGTCCTCAGTAGATGTTATGTAAAAGTCCTCTTTTTACAGCCCTGTTCACTGAGTGAAGCCAATACAAGCTCTCTCAGTCTGCTCCAATCACTGCTTCCTATAAATGCTAATAAATGGGCTGGATCAATAGTGAACTTGCTGACCCCTCTGCAATGACTAACAGGCTACTGTCATGTAAAGTATGCTAACTTTTCAATTTGGATGTACGCTTGGGAGCTGATTTTTGTGAGTATCTGTATCAGGCTATCAGTAGTGTCTGTAATGTTGTTAAAACACTGTCTATAGCTACATGTGTCATGTGCACCCTATTGTTCAGTTAGTTCAACAGTCAACATGGTTGTACTACTGTTATTTGTATTGATGATTGCATCAATACTCAAAATCACATCCAATGTCACCGACGTTTACATTTTTTCAACAAAATCAATGTCATGGATAGCTTAGGCAATCTGATATCATAAATTGATCAAAGTGAATGAAAGTTGTGTTGCAGGTTTGAAGTTGTTGAATTAAATAAGTTTTTGTCAAATTTGTGTCCTTTTACTGGAATCTGATAAAATACATAGAAAAATAAAACAATGGTCATGTTTCATTATAACAAAGTATTACTCTCACGTTTCATATACAGTGGTTTTCGTTGGGTAAAAGTTCATCATTACCATGGTATAGCTTCTGAGGAAAGTTCCTTACTATTAGTTACTATTTACCAATGGTCCAATATGAAACGTTTTTGCTCAGTTGGAATCAACTTTAAACTATACCTAAAACCTGGACTCTGACTTGGTGTCAAATTGCAGCTTTAGATGTTGCCCATCAGTGATTAGGGCAGAAACAGGACTATGCATCATGCAGTACATATATATAATATATCTAGTCTCCAAAAAAAACAATGCTATTCTTTTGCCAGCTTTTTGTATTTGAAGTTTTGAACCTTTAGACAGTTCACAAGATTGATAGTTCACAAGAACCTCCAGTCCTCCACATATCATCCCTGTTGTAATCCACTTCTGTCTAAGAGACAATTTTCTTAATTGAATCTCAAAATGTACTTGCAAAGGTTTTTCCCCTCATTTTAATCATTCCTTTCTTTATCTGTGCCGACTAGAATTGTTTGATGTATCAGAATAATTAAGGCCAGTCCTAGCTTGCTGATATAATTGTATCCTTGGTGGTTTATTAGTCGGGAATGTTAATACTTCATGAAGTAAAGGGCCTTGTTGTGTTTTGAACTAAATTGTCATAATTATAATTGCTCTGTGTAATTGCAAGTTAATGGCTGAGTGCTTTGAGTTGTTTTGTCCTTCTTGATGGTATCTTGTTATTTTTTCATGACATTGAGTTTCCAAGGTAATCACTTTCACATCAATGTTGTGATTTGACAAATTTGTACATGGTTTATTCATGGTGATCAAATGTCACCATCACAACTTTTCCATTATCATGTAGTTTTATGGCTTTTTGGCAGCCTTCCCATTGGCTCCCAATGTTCATGGATGTAGCATTGTGTCAGTCTGAAGCATGGCTTGACATTTCAGTGATTGAGATTCATCAGGTCCATTAATAATCCAGGCTGATCAATCTGACATGACAGCAGCTGTCATGTATTGATTCTCTGTTTGTGTTGGAGTGGTATGTTTTGGTTTGGCTTTGGTAAGGCTAATCTTTTGTGATTGATGTGGATTTATCAATATTTGAAGTCAATAACATCATGAACATGCTGTTGGTATAACTGTATCGTTTGCATTACATGGGAAGTCAGTGATTTCTATCTGATTGTAGTACAATGTACATAAATGTGCATTGATTGTTTGTATTGCAGATCACTGCAGATGTTGCATCAGGTGTTTGTGTCCTCTGAACCTGTGCCTTGTAATTTGAGTTAATTATTCGGTTTTATTCGCAGCATTGACAGAGCAAGGTAATGGAGAGGTTGGACGGCTTAATTGTTCATCTTTTAATCTGGGGGACAATTTGAGATGCAGATTGTTTATTTATGATTTCCTTGATGGATGAGAGGGACCTTGATGATGTAATGGCTTCTTAGCTTTGTGTGAATGGTGATTTCCAGAGGTGTGTCATCTTTTTCGCGGCCTTGTTGCTCTGTGTTTTACTTTTTGGCTGCTTGTGATTCCCCGTATTGAAGTGGCGACAAGTCGACATGGGTGTTTTTTGCGGGGAGATGAGGGCGAGACCTGGTGAGACCTGGCGAGAGCTGGTGAGGGTCGGAAGGGATCAAAGCTGTCAGCCGACTAAGCCCCTGGACACCCCAAACCTGCTTTGGAATACCGCGGACCTCTGAAATAATGACCTAGGTAAATGCAAGTTAAGGTTGCCACTTCCCAGAGGCGCAGAAATGTGTTGGGTGACAGATTCGAGGATTCCGTTAGCAAGCGGCAGTGCTTGAACCTGACAGGTGAGGCAACTGCGCTTTATGAATTATTCTGAGCCATATTGCCTCGGCCGTCCTTGCTTCCTCATAAGAATTCCTCTTCACCGGCTAATGGCAATTTGATCTCCTCTGTTTTTTCACCTCCTCTGGTTATTATACGTGCAACAATTCTTTGTCATCGTCGCACAAACCTCGTCTAATATCAAAGCGTCTCTTAAATAATCTTTGTTATTCAAAGTGTGCCGAGAGAAGAAAGTTGCTGGCGGTTGCGATGAAAATTTAATGTAGCCTGTTGCCTCAGGTTCTTGTGGCTTTTTTGCTGTGGATTCCGATGCTACGTGTATACATGTGGTGCATGGTTCGCGACGGCTTGAGAGTGATGTCGCTGCGTTTGTTCTTATTCTTGTGTTTATGACGCCATGAAAATGCAATCTGTGGCACTGTAAAGCTCTGGGGGGTGCTTTGTCATTTTGAGAATTTCCTTTTTGGGTCCTTGGAATTCATTCCAAGACCATTGTCGTCAGATTCATTTCCTGTGAACAGGCAAAGTTGATGTATACACAAAAACATTTCATAGACAAAATGACAACCCAAACTGATGTGTCCTTGTGATTAGAATGGTACTCAGGCATCCCTGGTTACAATATTGAGCTTCTCAGTGCTTTAATTGACTTTCATTCAACTATTTCTTTTGACAGCTGTCAACTCTTCAGACAAAAACCGGTTCAGAATATTTGGCTGTGCTGCCCTCTTGTGCCAGTTTTAACATGTAATTTGATCTTCGCTTTTATGTATATAACTCAATAGAACATTCATGTGGTACAAAATATGGAATAAACCAAGGACCCTGTGCATGCATTGCATGCTATTTTTAAAACATGTTGTGTTGCTTCAACCTACTTGTTTTTGGTGTTGAGAGTTAAGAGTAGATGCCTCGAGTTATTCGTTCCTATCAAGTTCTTTGTTTGAAGATTCCGAATGAAGAAGTACATGTATGCTTGAACACTCCGAATAAAGAAGTGAATGTATCGTATGTATTATACATAATTTCTGCTACCGCTCTACTTTAGATGTATAATTGAAAACATATTGCAGTATAATTACAAAAACATGTTGATGGTATGCTGCTGCATAATACCAAAATCACCCTGGAATATGTTCTCTGTGTGTTTCTGTGGTAACAAATCATTTCAAATGAGTTATTTCCTTGATGTTGCATGAATCCAGCTATATGCCTGTCTGAATATCTTATGTGTGGATTTTAAAAGCTCACAGAGGATACATGATACGCTGTGCATATTTGCTTCAATTTTGTCAGCTGTTGTGTTTTGAGAGATTAAGAGATTAGGTTATATTTGGATGATACTAGAGACACTAGATCATAGGATTGATAGCATAATCTGAATAGAGATAGACTTTGAGGGCATCCTGAGTGATGTACAGACTCAATCTGAGTTGTAGTTAATGTGATGTTACAAATGTTAGATGCAATTCTCAGAGTTATTCCCTTACAGTCAAGGAAAGTGAAATGATTACTTCACTGCCATTGTAATGCGCAAGTCGTGTCATGTCCCCATACTTACCCGTACCCAGTTACCAGGTACCTGTTACCATCTTACAACATGGAAGCTAATAATTATTTGGCCATGCTTGTAAGTGAATCAGTCCCATAACTCACCAGAAGTGCGAGAAATGTATGGTTTTCGGAGAGCACTAGCCCGAACTTCTAGTACACACAAGGACTTTTCCGGCACCGGATCAGCAGATTCAGGGCTATCATACCTGATGTCACACACTGACACACCTATCATTTCTCTCACTGGTCAGCAGTGACACACTCAGGGAAATAAATACTGATAAAGTAGATTATCAGACCAGACAGTAGTGGCCCCACGTGTGCTTATTTCTCTGTAAAAGATAGGATGTGTTACTTGCTGGTTATCCTTAAAGCAGCTGAGAGTAATCACTTTCATTTGCTTGACTGTAACAAGTTCACATGCTTAGTTTCCATATTGTTTTAGTTGCAATGGTTGGTAGATTAATAGTAGTCCTGAGGCTCACCATTGATATTGGCTTTGTAACTAGAAAGCAACTGGAAGCCAAGTTGAAGGGCAGGAGATTAAGTGAGATACCAAAACCCCTTGTATTCCTTGTGCAGCTGGGGATTGTTTGTTAGCTGCCTTCTTATCACAATCTCATATCTCCATCTGATAAGCCTATTTCTCTTCTAGGATGTTGCATGAATAATTATCCAAGCCATTCATTCCCAGGTATTTTTCTCCTCCTTCCCTCCATGTATAATGCATGATGTTGTATCAGATAGATTCACATTGTAGGTAGACTACAGAAATGATACAGATTGATACAAGGGGATTGATACAAGGAGATTGTCTAATGCAACTAATATGAGGAAAGAGGATTATGCCCTCTGTGGGTTTATGGACACTCTGCTGTGTCTGATCGACTTATGATGAAAGGAAACTAATTCTCTTTTAGAATCTTTTTATAGCTAAAAAGTGCTGTTGAGTATATGTTATTAATCTGTTAAAACATATTGGATCTTCAAGCAATGATAACTGCCAATTATTCCATAGTGGCAAAGGAGCAATGAGGCATAGTAGCCTCCTATGTTGTGGAAAAATAGATGGACTATGGTATAAAGATGGAGTGTATCATTGTTTTGTATGCCATACTATTGTACTGTAGTGTTTGTGTATGATTGCTTTCAGTAAATTGCATGTAATGGGAGAATCATGCTCTGATAAAAAAAAGAACATAAACTCATTGATATGACTCAAACAGTGGCAGTTTTTTCACATGTATTTTTGGCACACAGAATGCTTTGTTGAGTAACTTGGTAATTGTTGGCATTGTTCTCCAGATAGGACTATGAGTATGTGTCAGTGTGTGAGGTATGGCCCTAGGGAAACCATTATACAATTATCAACTCACAAAAGCTCACAAAATAGCAATGGTTTCAAGTTGACCCCAGGCTACTGTGACCTTGTGATGTGTGTTGGATCCTCATTAGATCCCATTTCGTTGTCTAATGTTGGTCACTTGGATCGCTTCATAATTAATGGTCCAGCATGACACAGTTATGACACTATTGACCCAGAGAGGTCAGTTTTTGAGGCCATGGCCACTGGACTGACTGGGACAGTGGTGGTCAGTGTGAATTAGGGAAGTGTGTTGATTGTGAGGTCAATGTCAAATGTCAAGGTCAAAGGTCAGCCAAGGTCATTGCCAGAGGGATGATAGTCCAAAAGGGAACACATAATCTAGTCTTGTCTGTAAATATTTATATTTTGACCCAAGGCTTTTGTGGGATTATACTAAGATAACTGAGGAACTTGGAAAATCTTGTCTTTAGATTGTCTGCATAGTTGGCATTGTGCCAGAGCTACTTGACTAACTCTGCTCTGAGTAACTCTCAGTCATGGTCAGAAAAAAACTGGGTCAGGGGATCAAGGGATGGATCTCCGGGGATATTCATAACTGTATCGTGTTTATGTAAAGGGTGTAGGACATATGTTTGAAATGGGAAACCCCAGCCCAGAACAACAGGAGAGGTATGTTGTGATCAGTGCAAGTGATCTGTTGGGCTGATCTGTTTGGGTGATCTGTTGGATGGACACTGGCCCTAGGGGCTCCTGCAACCTATGCCATGCTACAGATCAATCTGTGCTACTGAAACTGATGCTTCTTCTCTACTGTTAAAACGCTGCTGAACCAGTGCCATGAATCTGCCTGATTGCAGAATAAGTGGAATTTTTCACTTTGATAAAATAAAATTTGTATGGTGTGTGTATTTATATCCTCATCTTTGTCCACGGTTTGGTATTGTGTGGTTGGTCATATCATGCTCATTATTTCCCTTTTTTGTGTATCTTACATTTAAATGTCATTTGGACCATTTACTAGATTCTGCCTAAATGCTTGATCTTGTGGAAGTAATATTTTTGTGTAATGAAATTCAACTGCCATTGACTTGATGCAGTTTTGAACCAACTTTTCGGTAAGTTTGAAACAAACTCTTTGATCATGTGTTACAGATACTGATCGCTAAAATGTTATGCGATTCCTTCTTGACACTAAATACAATTGTATCTGTGTTGATATTTGTAAACACTAAACTGGTTACCCCGGCTTGTAATTGGAGTGTATAGGCAGAGATACCGTAGTGTGGGATGCTGCAGGAGAGATATTGGCAGGATGGGGCTTCAGTCACGCTAACCAGTATCCCTAACACAAACCAGACATGAAGATAGCTGCTGCAAGCCTGCAACTGCTACTGATGTTGGTTGCAGATGTTGGTTGCCGATGTTGGAGTTACTGATGTTGGTTGCCGATGTTGGTTGCTGATGTTGGTAGCTGATTTTGGTTGCTGACATTTGTTGCTGATGTTGGTTGCTGACTAATGCTGATGTTGGTTGGTGATGTTGTTTGCGGATGTTGGTTGCTGATGTCAGTTGCCGATGTTGGTTGGTGATGTTGGTTGCTAATGTTGGTTACTAATGTTGGTTACTGATGTTGGTTGCTGATGTTGGTTACTGAGGTTGGTTGCTGATGTTGGTTGCTAATGTTGGTTGCTGATGTTGGAGTTACTGATGTTGTTGCAAATGATGTTGAAATTTAATGTTGAAATTTAATGTTGATAAGTTGGATGGCTTTAGAAGTGGTTTTACCTCTATCTTCGCTCATGGCCCACAGACTTATTGTCACTCATCTAAGAGAGTGACAACGCTTACTTGTGCATATATCTTCTCGAACAAGCGTTCACGCTTGTCCACAGCCGAGATTTAAATTTGGCGCCACCGCCAGACCACCTAATCTCCCATCATCCCTTGCGCTTAGACTTCCTCTTCTTCTCGGCTGCCCCACGCATAGGACGTATGCTGGACAGCCGCTTGTTTTCAGCCGATTGGGGCATTGACAATGGGTTCTTTCGGTTGTATTTCGTTTTCTAGGTTCTTAATCACGGTTCACAGAGCTGAACCGTGTTCAGGTAAGTTTATTTACCCACTTATGTCGCCTCAAAGTTGTCGACTTCGTCGCGTTTCAGCTGTCAAAAGATGGCGGACGCTGTGATGAACGTCGACTTTCGCGAGTGTTTTCAAGTAATTCTAGACATTGTACATGCTCTACTTCTTGAATTCCTTGCTCCTTGGTGCCAGTGCATCCTGGTTTTCTATTAAACTAGGTTTTTCACTTCGTCTTTTACGAATGACGACGCATTTCCCGCTTGGCGTTCGCCCCTCCACATGGCGTCCGTCTCGGGTGCGTCGTCAATGTGCGAAGTATTTCGCCATTTTTCGGGCCGTCTCGCCTCTCTTGACGGTTTATTTTGTACATGGACTCCTCAGTTCATTACAATGTACTATTCTCCTTCGTTTGTGTGCGTTTGCCTCCCCCTACAGCGCTGCAAACGATCGTTGATTTCCACGTGCGTCCCACTGGTGGGACACCCTGGACTCCGCTGTGGACCTCGATGACGCCGACCCGGCAAGCGGCGCTTCCGGGCGGTGTCTTTTCATGTTCCCGGCGTCCCACTGGGCCTACCTGGCTGGGCGCCGTGTTACACCTCGATGACGTCGTCTTGGTTTGTGGAGCGGACGTCTCACTGGTCGATCCTATTGGGCACCCGCCCCAGCTTGAGGATGGACCGGTGACTTTGGAGGGGTATGGTCCTCCCTGGACCATTTCTCCCTCTGCTGCCTCATGGTTTCCGCTGTGCTGCCTCCTGGATTTGCCTCTACCAGTTCCGACTGATGGGGGCTGCCTCTCCTGCTGCCTGCCTGCTTGGGTACCCCCATACCCCTTGCTGGGCCTCTTCTAAAAGGCTACCCGGTTTCTGCTGTGGTGGCTCCTGGCTTGCCTGTACCGGTTCCGGCCGGTCTTGGCTTCCTCTCCGGCTGCCTGCCTGCCTGCTTGGGTACCCCCATACCCCTTGCTGGGCCTCTTCTGGCTACCCGGTTTCTGCTGTGGTGGCTCCTGGCTTGCCTGTACCGGTTCCGGCCGGTCTTGGCCCGCTCGGCCCGGCTCCTGGGCTGCCTGCCTGCCTCTCCAGCTGCTGGCCTCTCTTGCCGGTGGCCTGCCTCTGCTGTGGATGGCCGGCTTCTCCGCGTCTTTTGGCTGCTCTCCTGCCGGCTGGGGTAACCCCATACCCCTTGCTAGGCCCGGCTCCCGGGCAGGCTGCCTGCTTGCCTATCCTACTGCTGGCCTCTCCTGCTGCTGGCCTCTCCTGTTGCTGGCCTCTCCTGCTGTTGGCCTGCCTCTTCTGCGTGTGGCCGGCTGTTCCTGCGGTTGGCCGGTTTCTCCTGCTGGCCAGCCTCTCCTGGCTCCTGGCCTGCCTCTCCGGGCTGCTAGCCTGCCTGCTGGGATACCCCCCCTAGCCCTGGCTTGGTCAGGCTCTCGTATGTCTGCTGGTTCCTCGCGCTCCTGCCTTTGGATCCTCTAGGGGGGGCTTGGCCCACTCGGCTGGGCCTCTTCCTTGCCCCTGCCGGTTTCGGCTTGTGGGGGCTGCTTCTCCTGTTGCCGCAGCCTGCTGGGGTACCCCAATTCCCCTGGCGCTGCTTTGCTGCTTGCCTTCTTCTAGCTCCTGCTGCCGCTTGGACTCTCCTATTTTTGGGCTGGCAGGCCTCCGCTTTCCTTCTGGCCTGCCCCCTGGGCTTGCCGCGCTGGTTCCAGCTGGTGCGCGCTGCCTTCTTCACTGTTTGTCTGCATGCTGGGGTCCCCACATCCCCCGCTATGTTAGGCTCCTGGGCTTCTCCGCAAGCCTGGGCCTTCGCCCTATGCCTGGCCTTCCCCCTGCGTTTAGGCTGCTAGTGCTGGATCCGGTTCTCCGGTTCACCGGGTGGTCCTGGTTGCTGCCTCACTCCGTTGCCGGTCCCCTATTCCGGCTTCTTCGTCCCACGGGACCTTCCTCCTGTGGATTCCTTGGCGGTGCTTCCGGCCTATGGTCTTTTCCCTGGGTCTCTTGCCTTGGGCCGGACTCTGCCAGACCCCTGGGCTCTTGGATTTGGGGGCCGCTTCTGTGGTCCTCCCCTTTGGCTCTGCTCTGAGCTTCTGCTGGCCCTCTGCCCAGCTGTGCCTTGCCTTCTGGTTTGCCGAACTTCTTCCGCGGGCTGGGAATCCCCCACTCTCCTGGCGCCCGCTACCTCCAGGGACATCCGTTCCTCCTTGGCACGCTTCTGCCGTCTGCTGTTCGGGCCTCTTGCCTTGGGCTCAGATGCTTGAGGCCTGGTTCTGGCCTCTCTCCTGCCAAGGCTCTGCTGGCGGACCCTCTGCGGCTCGGGTCCCTAGACCTCCCCGGCCGGTCTGGTTCTTCCTTCGCCCTGGCTGTTCGGCCCGTCGGCTCCTGCTTTTGGGACCGGCGTCCTGCTGCTCCTCCCTTCTGGGCCGGCTCATGCCCTTGGCTCCTCTTGATTGCCGCCAGGGGCTTTGGTTCTTTCCATGGATGCTGGCCTTCTAGCTGTGATGGGCCTCGTCTAGCTCCTTGCTTGCATCGAGGCTGTCCTCGCGTCTCACCGGGATCCTCCTCTTCCTGATCTGGCGCTGACTGGTTGTTTGTTCCCTGCCTCTGCCCTGGTCTCCTCATGCGACCGGGGGTGCCCTCATTGGCATTCTCTGGGCTACGTTCCTCTGGATGTTGGCGGGGCCTGGGGCCTCCTGGCCCTTGGTTTCTTTTTAACCGGCCTAACAGCGGAGGCCGGTTAATACAGGAGCTGTAAATGGATCAGGTGAAACCATAAACAAACCATGTAACCATGTAACCATGTAACCATGTAACCATGTAACCATGTGAACCAAGAACAGGGTAGGTGGCAGCAGGTCCACTGTATGTATGAAAATAGCCCTCTGGTGGATAACCCTTGCAGTATTTTGAGTTCAGTCCCTGACAGGTCTAACAGCAATATAACTCAACTACATTTACCCATAATAAAAGGCAGGACAATAGTGCATTGTTATGTGGAGTGCAACCCAGCTGCCTGCATGCAATGCATTTTGGGTGAGTGCAATGTGTTGATTCACTGTAGACAGTGGGTTTAGGAATGAAAGGGTGCAGCAAGTGGCAGACCAGGATACCAAATGATAGAATTGAAGGCAAGGGCTTGAGAAGAGCTTTAAAATGAGGGTCATATTAGTGAGAAGCGATGAGTAGAGGCTGGCTGTGGAGTGTGTGGATGTTTTTGGCGGGAAATGGACCTGTGGCGCCAGTCCCTGACGATGTGATAAGCGGAACTAATGAGCAGATTCATGCGCCCCTGGTGGCAGAGAACAGTTGGCGTAGAAAACGTAAATAAGACAGCAGTGGAACTGCTTTCTGCTGTTATCAGAAGGACAGGATAGATCAAGAAGGGTAGGTGGACAGTTGAGGTGAGTGGCATTGCTCGGGGAGGAGTTTTTAGCTGTTGAAGGTGTGAGCATGTCACACATGATTTTTGCATCTTATACCCGGCAGGGATTACCTTTCAGGAGTGTAATTAGGTACAATACAATGCATTGGATTTCCCGTGTCAATATAGTTTGATGCCAATGTCAGTTGTGACTAGGCTAAAACTGGGCATAGCACATAATGCCAATTTAAAACACTTGTATTCAACTGTGTAAACTTAATCCTGACCTATGGAAGGTTATATTTATAGTCTATCATCACACAAAGAGTGCCTCGGTGAGAAAAATGTAGACTTTTGTGTGATGATTGAATATAAGTAGCCTACTTGTACTCAAATTTAACAATTTTGAATATAGACACTGTGAATGGTTGAATTGATAAGTGAGTCAAATGTAACATAGGCATACAGGTGTAATGGATATTAGGCATACTTATCACAATGTAGTGGTTTTGAAAATGATAATTAGCTCACCTGTTTAATATCAAGTTAGGACATCCCAGTGGTGCATTGAATTAGCCGATAGCCAGCTTCATAAAACAATATCAGGCAAGGCAGAGAGATAATAGTCTCAAGGTTGACAAAGTTGGGCCTAATTCAATATAATTGGTATTTATGTATCTGTCTTATTTCATTGTACTCAATTTTTTTGCCTCAAATTTACAAGCAGCTTGCTAGTTGCCTTTTATTTCGAGGATTTCATGATATTATTCACATTCTTCAAATTGCTATTTGCATGTCTTCAGTATAGATATACAAAGGATTAGGTCAACATTGATTAACCCATTCCATGTTAATCACTGCCCCTTTAATATAATAGCAAATTGCTAGCTTTGAATCTGCGGATTCTTGTTCCCCATTGTGACCTTAATATTTCACCTACAGTTATGAAATTTGGTACAGGTATGGGACTCTGGGTATGGATTGGGAACATGTTGAGAAATCCAAGATGGTGGCCATTTTGTGGTGGCCATTTTGGCAGCCATCTTTCTTCATTCTTGAACTGCCCATTGTGACCATAATATTCACTTAGTTATGAAACTTGGTACAGGTATGGCACTCTGGGTATGGATTGGGAACATGTCGAAAAATCCAAGATGGCGGCCATTTTGTGGTGGCCATTCTGGCAGCCATCTTTCTTCATTCTTGAACTGCCCATTGTGACCATAATATTTCACCTACAGTTATGAAATTTGGTACAGGTATGGTACTCTGGGTATGGATTGGGAACATGTCGAGAAATCCAAGATTGTGGCCATTTTCTGGTGGCCATTTTGGCAGCAATCTTTCTTCATTCTTGATCTGCCCATTGTGACCTTAATATTTCACCTACAGTTATGAAATTTGGTACAGGTATAGTACTCTGGGTATGGATTGGGATCATGTTGATAAATCCAAGATGGCGGCCATTTTGTGGTGGCCATTTTGGCAGTCATCTTTCTTCATTCTTGAACTGCCCATTGTGACCTTAATATTTCACCTACAGTTATGAAATTTGTTACAGGTATGGGACTCTGGGTATGGATTGGAAACATGTCGAGAAATCCAAGATGGCTGCCACTTTGTGGTGGCCATGATGGCAGCTCTCTTTTTTCATTAATTTCACTGCTCATAGTGACCTCAATATTTTGCTTAGAGTTATAAAATTTGTTACAGGTATGGGCCTGTGGGTATGGATCAGGGACATGTTGAGAAATCCAAGAAGGCGGCCATTTTGGCTGCCATTTTTCTTCATTTCTTGAACTGCCCATTGTGACTTCAATATTTCGCTTAAGAGTTATGAAATTTGATACAGGTATGGGGCTATGGGTATCAGACGGGAACATGTTGAGAAATCCAAGATGGCGCCCATTTTGACAGCCATTTTTTCTTTTTTCTAGAAATCTTTTCAAACTGCATTGATTCTATACTAATATTCTAGCATCTTCCAATCAACTATTTCTCCTATCTTCCAATATAAGTTGCTCAGTGGTTTAAGCAATGGCACCTTCAATTTCATTGCGCTAGGTCGGTTTTGAATCCGCGGATTCTTGTTAGTTTCCTCGAGCCATGCTTCCTTCCCAGGCTGTCTTTCCCTGCTGGGCCCCCTGGCTCGGCTCGGCCTGTGCTTGGTTGCGGAGGCTTTTCTGGCCGTCGCCCTGCCTCATCATCCTGCTTCCCTGCGTCTCTCGGGCTCCTTGGCAGTTTGGGCGAGGTGTTTGCACCTCCCCTCCTTCACCTGACCTCCTGCCTTGGCATGTGCTCCCCCTCACACCTGCGGGGGGGGGGGGGGCGGGGCTGGGGTCTCGCTCCTCAGCCCATTCTCCGCTGACGTTGGATTGGGCTTCCTGTGCCCTGCGGGCTTCTGGTGCCTTTGGCCTCTGGGTCCGCCTGCCTCCCGGCTGCCTGGGCGGTCTACCCCCGGGAACGGGCCTTGCCCTCACTCTACCTAGCTCCCTCTGGTGCTGGTGGGCCTTTGCCCACCCCTGGCCCCTCCCTCTGGAGGCCTGCATGGGTGCTAGTGTAGCAGCCTTCATCTGGCTTGGGTCTCCCTTGCCTTGTTCCTCTCCTTCGACCGTCTCAGGCTCCCCTTGGCCTTGGTTCGGTCTCTCCAGGCGCTGTCCCTCCTGAGGGTTTGCCGCCTGGTGTCCTTGTTCTCTCCCAGGCTCCCCCGGGGCCTGTGTTGGGAGTCTCTGCCTGGCCCGGGCTCCTACCCTTGGCCCGGCGGCCTCGTCTGCACTCGTCTGGGTGGCCTCGGCTGCCCTTATCCTCTGCCTGCGCCTTCGGGGGCCTGAACTGCTCCCTTCCTGCCTCCCTCCCTGGCTTCCCCTGGCCTGGGTTGGGGGCTTTTCTTCTGGCGCGATGGCCTGGGGATGGTGGGGTGCTTCGGTCTTCCCGCCTCTCCGTCGGATTTACCTGCGCTTTGCCGTTGGAGCCTTCCTCTGCCTCTGCTTCCTCCGGCGTCTTCCGTGGCTTGGACCCTCCGGGATCCTCCCCTCTTGGCTCCTGTCCTTGGCTGTTCCTGTCGCTTCTAGCCTCTGGTACACTGGCTTCTCCATGGCCGTTTAGGCTTCCGTGGCTTCAGGCCTCTTTTGGCTTGTTGCTTCCTGATCCACTCCTCGCCTTCCTGGGCTCCTCGTTTTCCTGCTGGTCCACGGCCGCGGTGTCCGTGACCCTTGGTCTTGCGGGACCTCCCTGGACCTCAGCGATCTCTGTGAGTCTCCTTGGCGCTCTGGGGTTGGTTTAGGTCTTGCCTTCTGGCTTGTCCTACTTCTTCCCTTCCGGGCCTGGTCTCCCCCTGGCCGGTCTGGTTGTGGTCCTCGGCGATGCTTCTGACCTCCGGGGTCAGTGGCCTCCACGCTCTGGGGCTCGCGATGGTGGCCCTTGGCTGCCTTCTGCCCCTGCGACTTCTTTGGCCGTCCTCGGCCCCTCCGTGGCTTCGTCCTGTGCTTCTGCAATCTGGGCGTGTCCCCTGCCTGTTGCGTTGCCTTGACCCCCCTGGCGCGGACCTCCTCTAGTCTCTGGACTTCGGGAGGGGGTCACCTGGCTCCTTCCCGGGTGCTCCTTTTGGTTGGCGGATTTCCTCGGACTTCCCGGCGGTTTCTCCGCCACAGTGGCTGGCCTCCCTGTTTCCTGGGCGGCCATCCCATCTGGACGTCTGGGCCTCCCTCTGGGCTCCTGGACTTTCCTCCCTTGGTATGCCCTTTGGTCCACCTTGCCTTGCTATCCTGGGTTTGGAATCCTCCTCCGTTCCTATTGGGCCTTCTGGATGTCTGCCGATGGGCCTCTGCCTTGGTGGCTGGAGGCCCTTCCCTGGGTCCCAACCTTTGGGACCCGTTGCGTCAGTCTCGGGCTTCCCCCTTCTGCTCCGACTGGCTTCGCCGTCCCTCCCCCTGCTTCGCGAGGGGGATGGTCCTCCTTCTGGCCTCGGTGCTCCGGCCACTCCTCTGGGATGTGGTCTGCCGGCCATTGGGATTCTCCCCGAGTGCATTCTCGGTGGATGTTCCTTTCAAGTCGTTCGGGCCGTCCTCTGCGGCGTTGTTCCCGGACCCTGGGCCCTCTCCTCCTCTCCTGGTGGTGTGGGGTGCCCTCGGACTGCGGTTGCGGGCGAGTTCCCAACTTTGCTCTTCCCCTGCCCTATGCAGTCTCTCCTGTCGGTCGCTCTCCAGCTAGGGGTCTCGTTCCCTGTGCGGGTACTGGCCCTGGTCTTCTGCCTCCTGCTTGCTCCGGCCTGGTTGCGCCCGGCGCTTGCAAACGGGGGGGGGTGTCCCTCGGGGGGACGGGCCCCCGAGCTGCCTGCAGCACGTGCTGCCTCCCGGCCCCGAGCCTCCTGGCTCGGTGCGCCGGGTGATTTCTGGTTGTTGCCCCTCCACGGCACAATCTCTTGCCCGTTTGGGGTGCCCCCTCTTGCACCGGCCTCCTAGTGTCCGGTGTATGGGGGCCCCCCGTGGCTCTCTTCATGGCATTCTTTAGGCCTGCCTTCCGAGTTCTGGCTATCTGCCTACTGGCTTGGTTGGTTTTTGCCTCGCCCCATTTCCAGTCCCTGTTAGCGGCACTGAAACGGGCTTAACATCTGTCCCCGCCTCCTTCCCAGGCTTTGTAGTGCCCTGGGCTTGGATGCTTCTGGGTGATAGTCTTGATGCCTTTGCACTCACGCCAGACCACACCATGGGCTCCCTTGGCAGCAGCAACTGTTTTTTGCTCTGTACTTGGTGTCAATGCCCCTTTCTTGCTTGCGGGTTCCATTCCCTCCTCCACTTTGTGAATCTGCACAAGTCAGCGTTGTCACTCTCTTAGATGAGTGACAATAAGTCTGTGGGCCATGAGCGAAGATAGAGTTTGGGTCCTCCCCTATCGGGATAGGACCTATCTCTATGAGCTCATGGCCCACAGACTTATTACTTGAGTTTCCCACCCACCTCCCCTCGGTGGAATGTCATTGCGTGGCGCCTCGAAGTAGAGGAAGTCTAAGCGCAAGGGATGATGGGAGATTAGGTGGTCTGGCGGTGGCGCCAAATTTAAATCTCGGCTGTGGACAAGCGTGAACGCTTGTTCGAGAAGATATATGCACAAGTAAGCGTTGTCACTCTCTTAGATGAGTGACAATAAGTCTGTGGGCCATGAGCTCATAGAGATAGGTCCTATCCCGATAGGGGAGGACCCAAAATTGTGTGGTTGATATTGGTTGTTCTGAGTTCTGTTGAATATTTTGAAGGTTGCATTGGTGCTTTGGTGTTCATTTTGCCTCTGAATGGTTTAGCTTTCTTGCATACTTCACTCGCTTCACATGCACATTGCTTTCACAATGCACATCACTGGAACATGTACAGCTTGCAGACTCGATTTGCAATTTCTTTGGTGCTCCCTCAGAGTCCGTCTCATCCTTACTTCTGACACACTACACTCCAGCTGCACACAGCTCCAAAGTCCAAGTCAAAGGGAATTTTCACCTTGTGTAGATTTGTGTGGATCTTACAGATGCAACTTGAAGGGTTGGAGGATCCTGTGATGTGAGAAGAGTATCTCTCTCTCCAACTTCTGAGAGAACCTCTCACTCCTCTCTCTCCTCTCACTCTCTTACACCAACTGAAATAGACTTCCCAAGGCCCATTAAATCCAGTCTATGTTTGAGCTGTTCTTCAGCTATTTTTCATCTATTTTTAAGCCCAATGTACTTCAGACTTGAGTTATCTGCTTTTCAAAGCCCTTGAAATTGAATAGAAATCTCAAGAAAACTTAAACTTTACAAGTACTTACTCTCCTATTATATTAAGTTAGATATGGAAATATTTTGTGTCTACTGTGCCATGTCAAAGCACTCGAGATGCTTAGATTTATAAGTATGCAGGCATTTTTACACTTCATGCTTTTTGGTTTACTTGATATTGCACTTTGCAGTATTTTGTTACTTAATTCTGCCATTTCTCTGGCTGTATCTCTTAGCTATTTCTATTGCTATTCCATAGTCCCACTTATCAACACTTCATGTGTTGCACATTATGTTCAGGTTGAGTAAGAAATGTCAGGTATGATGTTTATGGCATATTTATTGGCAGCATATTGGGAGCTATTTGTTGTGGCTGATTGTTAGTTATGAATAATGCTTTGTGTTGAAAGGGCATTTTGCTTTGTATGTATGGCTTGTGTTGTTATGAACAGATACAACATGCATTTGTGGACTGCTTGTATAATGTGCAGGTATACAGTCACCAAGTTATTGTCCACGTGCCGGTGTATAATCATCACTACTATAATGTAAAGTCGCTCTATATTATCACCGATCAATGGCAGACCCCCCCCCCCAATGAAAAGCAGCATTTTGAAGAAAAAAAATAAAATTATGCGATGACCCCCCCCCCAAATAGACTATCCTATCTGGATCCTCCAGTACTGATGCAATCATGTGGTGCATTGGTGTGGTGCATTGGTTTGGTGCATTGATGTGGTGCATTGATGTGGTGCATTACTAAGAAACATCAGACTTCTGTCCGGATTATAGAATTATGGAATCAAATTACTCAAATCTGGTAATGGCCTTATTTGTATAGATTAAATGTGGTCATCTTTTTATACATGGTAGGACTCCATGAAAGTCTGTCTGCATGCGACTAATGCAACTGATTTGATTACATGTAATCAGATAACGTCAATATTGCTAATTACCTCAAATGAGTAAATGATAAAACGAGCAAAATGGCTGAACCACCTCCGAGGCTCCGAGCTAACTATCAGTTTGTGGGTTTTTAGATACGGCGATGAAACCAACAGCGAAAACCTTCATGAATTTAATTTCCTGATATCTATTCAGTCAGAAAATTAATCAGCAATATCAGCGGCTTTCATTAGCATTTTCTGTGCATGCGGCATTGCCTGAATTTAGAGCGGTTTTCGAAACGTTTTATGGCGAATAGTTGGTTGAAACTGGTAGAAGTGATCTACTCATTTTCGTCAGTTCATGGGATTTCTCTAACATTTTGTAATACATACACTGCCGTACAGTGATTTTAACCACTTTCTTTATTAATGACCTTAAAAGGGGATACTGACAAATTGGTGACGAAAGTTGTCAACCGTGCAAAGAAAAGGTGTAGTAACTGATTCCACTCTTGTCCTTTTGAAATTGTATCCGTTAACTACCGTGGTGTGCTCCGTTTACTGTAATAGAGAATAGCAGGGTCTATTTATAAAAGGTCGAAATTGTCAAACTGACAAATTGTCATTTGGGATCCATAGTTGTCAGTCCCATGATTGTTGACATATTGTTCCAGTATGTCAACTTGTGTATAATTTCTAAATACATAAGATGAAGACCAAGTTAAATCTGCTCAGAGATTTAGCCTATGAGTGCATCGGTGACTATTTCAATAAAGACTAACAAATTCTAGTTTTATCTTGTGATTAACTAGTTTTCCCTGAAATAATAATACAGCCATAGGCCTACTCTATCATAGTCTCTGTGTAAATTACATTGTATTCAGACACCATTGTGTGTTGAAAGTTTTCCTAAACTTATGGTTGCACTTTATTCTGTCAGCCAGTAGCTGCATTTCAGTCTTGTGACCATCATGTACCATCATGTGTAGA
The DNA here is from genome assembly GCA_026936325.1 of Platynereis dumerilii. Lineage (NCBI taxonomy): Eukaryota > Metazoa > Annelida > Polychaeta > Phyllodocida > Nereididae > Platynereis > Platynereis dumerilii. The sequence goes on from JAPTHN010000001.1 coordinate 167,357,577, forward strand.
GGCACTATATCACTATATGACCAGATAGATGCATTAACTGTACTGACATTTGTTTACTTGAATTTGTTTGTATGGCTGTGTTTGAAGTCCAGTAATTTCATCTGACCTTTGAAATATTTGTGTGACTTATGACATAGTAAACGGACTAGGCCTACTTCTATTTGCTATGAATATATGCATACAATATTTTCATGGCATATCAAGTCGATGTACATTATATACAATATATTCCATAAAATTTCAAAGGCTCTTTGTAACCAAAAAGGTTGACAGCTTTGTGGCTGAAATTGAAGTTGAAGACATTGTATGCACTTATAGTAATGTAATAGCCAGTACAAGTCTTGTACTGAAAACTTGAGATAATCTGATATTAAAATGACTCACTGTAAGGTTGGTTGTCGCAGCTTCTTCAAAGCGTACATTTTTCCTCTACGTTCAATCTTTGGCACTATTTAAACTTCCGGTGTACTCTCGATTGTTCCTCGTATGAGCATTTACTGTTGTTGGTGTCCTTGGTTGTAGCCGCTTGAGACAGTTATCTTGTGTTGAATAATGAATTGCAATCGCGATTCGACGTTTAAGGATAACGATTCATTATTTTGTTACCTTTAATTCCGATTGCTCAAGGATGAGATGTCCAAAACAGATCAACTGCGGAAGACGTTTTTGGGGAAATCGGAATCTTTCTGCGGGATTGCTGCCAAATGAGTTGGGAGTTCGGAAATGCAGAACTTGTAATTCTTGATTGGCGATCGACTGAATTTCTAAACGATTGGATTGCACCGTGCACTGGAGTTTGTGGCCTTAATTTTGTTTGAGAACATTAACGAGACAAATTACTGAAATTAGGACTTGCAATAATGTGTTGGACTTTCATGTCACGTGACCTTACAATTTTGAGTTTCCTCAACTTTGACATCGTTGGCTGCTGAGGAACTTGGGAGGAACTTTGATGGAACTTGGGTGGAACTTGGGTGCAAATGAAAGTGGAAGTCCAAAGTTTCTAGTTTTGCATCTTGTTCCTGAGGCAGTGATTCATCACACTCCCTCATGTTTTAATTTTCTTGAGTGGAGGGCCACAGCAGTCTTGATTGGAGTATGAGTGGGATTGGCACTGGAGTGTTTATGAACCCAGCGAAGAGGGAACAACTGTACATTGGAAGAAGTGTATATATGTTGTATGAACTGCATGAGACTTGTACATATTTGGGTGATGTATGAGGCAATTGGTCCTGGAGGGCAGGGGATCGTCCCATTGAGAATTGGGCAAAAAGGAGGCAAGTTGGTTTGCATTCTTACTATATATCAAGCAAATCAGGCTTCCCTCAAGACAAACACATGGCTGTTGTGCTGCTGCAAGGGCCTGCGAGGAAGGCAGTGTGAGGCTGCTGCAGAAAATTGCAGGACCTACAGATCGATGTCCTGCAGGGAGACTGGCAAACAAACACACTTAGACATGGTCCAATCTGTTATTACGTAAGGGAGAAGGGGGGCTAATTGGCCCTCTGTGACTCTTCCACCCTCCCTGGTCCTCCCTGGCCCTCCTAGGTGGTCTCCTGTGGTCTCCTGTGGGCTGCTCTAGATGGAGGACTGCAGCAAGGAGCTTCTGTGCAGCCAAGGCTACTTAGGACCCAGCACACATGCTATTGATGGAGTCCTGCTTCAGCCAAGATTGATTTGTTTGTCAATGAAAGAGAGTGTGTCTATGACAGCCTTCCTTTGGACAACCTTTCTTCTTGTTCTTTTGCTGCTGCCTTCCTTTGGACTTTGTGCTGACTTTGTTCCGACTTAGTTACTCTGTGAATTGTCTCACTGAGAAAAGATGTCAACAGATTAAGAGCGGAGTAAACACTGCCTGTGGCTGGGTGTATCTAGGTCTGTCAGTGTCCCCTTTAATCTGTTTTGATACTGAACTTTGTGATTACTTGTGGTGATTTAAGGGAGTCTTTTATTTCCTGCATTTCTGTAAGTACTTTGTGAGAGCTTTTTTTCCAGTCCACTAGTGTTCATCGAATCCTTAGCAGTCATTAGAAATTAGCAATATTTGGTTTGTCATGGAAATTTATTAGCACATGATTAGCTGCTAGTCATAATACATGTTTGGATGTTTGGTAAAGCCACATGTGATCATTGATACATGCCCTGTATGGTAGCATATCTTGATGGCCTTTTGTTCTTGTGGTACTCTTTGGACAGCCGACATGATGCTTTCAATTGTATGTTTAATAATTGTATAATTAGATGAGTAAGTTAACTAGACTGTGGGATTGGTTTATTCTCTTTATCCAAAATGCATTTTCCGATTGATTTGTTGCTTGGTTTGCATGTGAAATTCACGGAAAACATTGGGAAGTGGGTGTTGGTCTTGCGAATTATGTGTTATTATGATTCACCGCATTTGCGAAGGAGTGTTTTGTGGTTGTCGCGGTGTGTGATGTTGATTTGGCAATGGGCAAGGAGTCGAATCTTACGCTTGTCGTGAAATCATTGGGAATGTCATTTTCACTTTTGTGCAATGTCGAAGGGAGATGATAACTTTTCGATGCGGTGTTAAAAACTCCTTTAATTGCTCAATTACGAGTGGCATGTCTGCAGACGTGAATTCATTTGCAGTTTTGTCTTAATGGTTAGATAACATTTCCCATTTGGAAGGTTGCTTATCCTGCTCGAACAGCCCCATTGACATGGCCGGCAAGTGTCAGATTCCACAATTCTCATTAAAATTATTGATTCAGTGCAACTGGGTTCAGTCTCAGTGGGTCAGAGGAGCTCAGAAGACATTGTTTGCACTGATCTGGATAATGTTACTCATTTGCTATTTGGTTTCTCTGCCCTTTTTCACTTGTTTATGAATAAATTTGTGTCAAGAATGTGCTGTCAGCATTTACGAATGTTGCATTAAATGAGTTCTCTACCCAGACAGACTTTGCTCAGACAGGCTGCCTGGTTTCTTTTTGCAACTGCTTGAATTAATGGTGGTTCAAAAGTAGAATGCAGTGTATTTGACTGACAGTTGAATGGAAGAGCAATGTTATGGAATACCAAGTACTTGTTCGTAAGTTCCTGTGTTATGTATGTACATTAACTTTGATTTTGGTAAATTCTCTCTTGTTTGAATGGTGGAATACTGTCCTCGTTCATCTTGTTGTGTGTGTCTTTCTATTTTCTCGAATGTTATGAAAATGTGTTATGATAGTCTTTTGTAAATGAATAAGAAGAGGTCTGCTGTGGCTCTGTTGCAGACTCCTATTTCATTTGTTACTTTAAAATAACGAAGAACCTTCCTCTACCCCTTTCCTTAATGCATTTGCATTTAAATGATTATTTGAATTTGCAGCACATGCATTTCGAAAATGTTGTTTGACAACATTGGGATGCTGTGTTGTTTGTTATTATAGAGTGTCTATGGCACCTTGCTACAGCAATGCTGATGTGCCTCTTATACATTGTTATACAGAACCCTGTTGATGTATTGGTGGTTCCTAAAACATTGGAGGTAAGCTAGTTACCCCCAGGTTACCCCTGGGGAGGATAAGTTACCCCCTGGTAACATCACCATTAGCTACTGGGTTAAGGTTGCCTCTCAGCCAGGTAGACACACTCCCTGCAGTTTGCCACATAACTAACACAGTCTAGTCAGACCCAGAGGAACAGTTTTTGTCTGGGTTAAGTCCACAGATAACCCTTGATGACAGACCTCTTCTGGAAAGCAAAAATACAAGAATGAAGAAGGTGAACATTTGTAGTGGAAAACAAAATATACTCATGTGAGTGACTAGTGAAAAAAGATTAAAACATGTTGTTCTTCAGATTTCAGCTTTAAAGTTCTTGTAGTATATACAATTTTCTTGAACGAAGATTAAGATAGAACGTTTCTGTCTATTTTTGGACTAGCAATGAATGAAATTATTTTGAGAACGGTATAACATTCAATCTGTGTTTCTATTGTGGAACATTATAGTAGTGAAATATTGCTTGCACATTGAATTAAAAATATATGACACAATATTTATTAGGGATGTCAGCGAAAACGACATTTTTCCAAGACAATATTCGACAAAAAAGTTTCCGATGCAGCGAAAAAAGTTTCCGATGCATGGAATGTATCGATACTTTTTCGCGTACCAAAGAAACAGCAAAAATCTAGCTTTATTTTGGTGTTTTTGAGTAAAAATCGCAGGAATCACGAATTTTCGTCATCCACGTCCTCCATTTTGAATCCTGCTGAGAACAGAGCAGTGGTGGCGCGGTTTTGATGAAAACAATTAAGGTGAATTCTGCTGGATTTCTTGCAATATTTCTCAATAAATATACCAAATGCAGCGGAATTTATTTATACGTTATTGATTCGGAAAACTTTTCTGATGCATAGATTTCGTATCGATGACAGTCCTAATATTTATTTAAGGAGTTTAATGTTTTGATTCTCAATATCAAAATACTGTGCTGATACCTGCATTTTACTTTCATTCTAAAGTTATGCTGTGGCTATACTGAAGTAATCTTGAGAGTGAAATTACAAAGTAGCAAGAAGTAGTGAGTCGTACATGATGATGGCTGGGGGCGAAATGTTCCTGGGGAATGCTGTGGGAACTGAGGTGGTCCATTTAAGAGTTGCAGAGATGCTGCAGGGGACCATTTTCATTACTTGCCTCTTAAGCTCAGATAAAAGGTGCCATGGCAGCTCCTTGCTAAATGCCCTGGCTTGCAACGTTCCTCCGACAGGCATTGTTATCTTATTTTACATTGCCATACTCATAATGCTTCTTATACTAAACACGCTTAAGCTGTACTTGTCATAACCATTTGTTGTGATTGTGGATTGCCGCTAAATGACATTTGCTAATGTTGAGTGTGGACTGTATGGCAGACACGGTCAGTCACAAATTGTCCATTTAGGCTGTGCGCTTCTTGTATGGCTGGTCAGGTTGTCTTGTGCTGTGGATGAAGAATTGAAAATCGTCCAAGTTCAGTTTCTGTTTAAAAAGCTCGGTTGCTTGAACGTCTTGGAAAGTATTGCTGTCATGTGTAAAAAAGTCACACATGTGTCTTTAGTCGTTTTTGGAAGCTCACCAAAATGAATTATGTGAGTTGTTCTGAATAATGAATGCTCGGAATTTGGCTGGTTCCAGGTTTATGAGCTGTAAGTCAGTGGTGTTTTGGAGTTCCAACTTCCAAGTTTATAACATGTTAGTTATTACGGTTAAAGGTTTGTGAGCTATAAGTTATGATTGTTGCAGGTTTATGAACTGCAAGTTGAAGTTATATGTTACTTTGTGGTTATATGAGCTGAATGTTATGTTATTACAGATGTTTGAGCTGTTAGTTATGTTTGTGTATCTTAATGAGCTACAAGTTATGTTTCTTCATGGTTATACAAGCTGTAAGTTTGTTTTTGGTTTATGAGCTGGAATTTATTGGTTACAGGTTTATGAGCTGAAGGTTATCTTATTGCAAGTTTTTGAGCTTTTAGTCGTGTTCGATTCAGGTTTTTGAGCTGTAAGTTACATTGGTCGTAGGTTTATGAGTTGTGAGTTATCTTATTGCCAGTTTTTGAGCATTGAGTTATGTTTGTTGCAGGTTTATGAGCTGTATGGTATACATGTTGTAGGTTTATGTAAGCTGTTAGTTATGTTGGTTGTAGGCTTATGAGCATTAAGTGAGATTTTACCTGGTTTATGAGCAGCATATTATAATGATTACAAGGTCATGGGTGTTAATGATAATGTTCCAGTTTTGTGACCCGGAAGTTTTTTCGGTTACAGGTATTAGAGCTGTTGGTGATGTTGATTCCGATTATTAGCTGTGCCTACGGTGATGTGGATTCCAGGTTTATGATTTGGTAGTGGCACTAAGCGATGTTGCAGGCAAAGTTAGCTGTAAGTGATGGTTGACGATGGCGCGTAAGCTCCAGCTTTCATGATGTAGTTGTGTAAGTTGTAAGTAGTGGACACTTTGGACAGGAAGGCTTGTGTTGGTGCCACCTTAATGGTGCTTGCTCTAGCCAGACAGCTTCAAAACTGATTTATCAAAAAGGTCTCGCACCCCTCACTTTGCTCCAAGTGGCCTCAAGCCGCATGAAAGGTGGTCATCGTTTTAGATGTTTCAAGTTCGATTGCAAAAAGGGGGAAAAAAGCTTTGCCCCAGGGTTACACTTAAGGGTCAGCATTTGACCATAAAAACCCCACTAGTCCTCACATCCCTTCTGTTTACTGTTAGTGCAAGAAATGGGATAGAAAAAGATGCCCTGTGACCATTAAAGACAGCCTGGCACTATGTGTTGGACTGCTGGGCTTGATAAAGTATGCTACCAGAAGGCTCCTGGAGACATCCATGGTATAATATGATGTAATAGTAATATTGGCTAATTTCCTCATTTAATAACCTAATATTGTAGCCAGTATAAAGAGAACTCATTTCGCCTCAGATTGATTAGTGACAAATTAACCCCGGTATATTGCAGATCAACAGATGTCAGTGATCAGGGGAGCAGTCTTTAATAAGAAGAACGTAAGACGGTAAATGATTAATGCCGGCTTATTTCTGTCCCCATCTGACAGTCTGCTCTATTAAGGAGGCATTGTTGGGGATACAAGATTAGGCGAAATTAACATAGAGCAATGATAAGAGCTCATCACGATGTATGGGGAGAGAAGTGATCTGCTGTCTTATTGGCACAAGAAAGAAATTGCATATCAGTGAGTTGGTGAATTAGCAGAAGCAAAAAAAGGCAAGGCTGCCTGCTCTCCCTGATATGGCTTAGCGCCTCTGGAATCTTGGGCCTTATATTGCTTTGGCCTGCTGCTTGGGCCTGCCTGCAAGACTTTGAGGAATCATTGAATAGGAACTAGACTGATATGGAAAATGAGTGCGGCGAGATGGCTGGGTTAATTACAGGTTTTTATTGGAGATAGGATGGTGTGTGATAAACAAAGCGTGGATGCAAATGGTGACACGGTGCTGCTGCGCCGTTACTGCCGGGGCTGCTGCACTTGCTTGGGATGCTGATAGGCCCACCGACTGCTGCGGCTCTGAATGCTTCATTTAAGGGGCTAGCGCCAGCCGGTGATTGATGACCAGACAATAGCTGGCCACATGACAAAGTTTCGCTGGCCAAATTGCCTGGGAAGCCATTTGCTGGAGGTATGGTGGAGCCTTTGTGCAGGCCAGCCTGTGGTAAAGGGTCTTTGATAAGGTCTCTGATGTATGCCAAGGGCCTTGTCTCTGAATGTCTCTCTGTGTCTTTCTGTGTCTATGGATGTCCGGTGCTGGTCAGAGGATGGCTGGGGATGGCCATGAGATGGGCTTGGGTCTCCGCAGCCGCCTGCCATTCCCATATTGCTGTCGTTCATCCATCACAAGCTCCTGTTTAGAGAGCAGTCCTTAGGTTTTTAGCGGGTTCAATAGGCAATTTCCTGCTAGCAGCAACTTTGTTTAACTTTGAAATGATGCCATTATTGGTGGAGAAGCAGCCGGCTGGACCTGCTAAGATGCCATATAACATGATCCCAGTGTGCATTACGTAGCATCCACAAACCAGTGGCATGCTGCACATGATACAATATTGCCTGGCAGTGCCTGCTCTTCTTCTTCTGGGTCGATATGTAAGCGGAGACTGATTGAACAGTCCAATATCCACTCCGCCTTCAAGTGGAGTGAGCTCAGTCGCCTTTTTATCCTCTACAAGAAGTAGTTTAGAATGCTATCAAGTGTTCCATCACTCTCTTGCAAGCACTCCACATAATGCAGACTTTCCCTGCTGTAAGTTTTACTCTCACAGACAAATGTCGGATGCTTTCAAAATCTTCAGTTTGCTTGGCTTCCTCTAATGTTGAACAAACGCACAGCGACACAATCGGAATTACTCTCGCTCGGAGGGCACGCCAAAGAAGTCCTCGATTTTGCTGATCGACAACAATGAGCATGTGGTTTGACATGCGTGCGCAGAACTAATATGAAAGTTTTTAGATTGCTCTTTGAGCGTGGAGATAGGGTATTGAATACATGGGCTTATGGAGATGCGAATGACGGCCACATGGACAGAGCGCTGTAATGTATGCTTTAATCATTGCGGTTGGCAATGGAAGATCATTTTGTGGTGGGGCAAATAAGGCGATCGAGCACTTTAGCCGTATACTGCAATCCCATTTGCTGCACTACATGCGCACTGTTATCCTGCAGCAATTTCTTTAAAAGCCGCTAGCTCCTCGCTCAGTGTGTCTCTCGTCCGCGGGGCTCCCCAGGGACTGATCATTTGCTGCTTCTTCTCGCCTCTTCCGGGTTCCTCTTCATCTCCATTCTCCTCAAACTGTTATTCTGGCCTTTGTTAGCTCTATTCCCTTCACAATGACCCTTTTCCACCGACTGATGTGTTGCTCAAGCAATTGGTTTTCTTCCCAGAGATAATATGTGCCTTGGCTTTGTCTAATTGATTTGCTGCTTGGATATGTTGAGCTAATTGACTGATGATGTTTTTCTTCAGTTTCTTATCTTAAGTGTCCCTTCTAACCAGGGTTATCTTGATATTTCATAAGGGTTTGTATTCAAGGGTGTAGAGAGCACATAGGAATCCATGAGAATATTCTGTTCCTGGTGGACCAGCTACACATACAGTGTTGTGTCCAGAGTGAAAACAATATTGATTGGATGAGAAAACATGCCTCTCATACTCTCTGTGGTGGTTGTGCCCTGGGAGTTGCAGGTGGTGCACCCTTCTGGTCAAAGAGAGGACCGTCCCTGGTCACTTTCCCAGGTCACTTTCCCGGGTCTGGACACCCTCCATGGACTCTCCCCGGACACATGTAGTAAACATTGATTGGGTGATGGGATGCAGAACAGGGCCTCCTTGGCTTGCAAGGGTGCCAGGGTTGGTGCCATCCCCATGCCATAGTGGTGCCATAGTGCTCTTGCAGGGCCATGGTTTGAATACCAAGGCTGACCAAACAGGCCTTGTTTGCCCAAGCCCCTGCACCAAGATGGCCAAGCGCTGTCTTCTGGCAGCTGGCAACACACTCTTCCCACTCTAACCCACTCTCCGCTCTAGAACTGTATAGCGGCATATCTGACCTCAAATGCAGCACTTTCTCTCCGCCTTGACCTTGCCCTGACCTTCAGTGACCTTTGCTGACCTCCCCTGCCCTTGCATGCCATTATGTCATACTGAGGGTTTTCCTCATAAGTAAGGAGCTATAGAGTACTCTCCTCTAATGTGCCTCTTCCATACAATGTTGGGCAAAAAAGGCAATAGAGGCGGTCCTTGACTAACTCCGGTTCGTCCCTCCTTCCTTATGTTGTTTGCGGAGTCTAGATCTTCTCTCTGTTACAGCCTCTGTGGGAAACTAATTCACAGAAACTAATGGATTAAACTATTAGTTGCTAATGACAATTGATCACAAGGAGCTTCTCCACAAGGTAGCAAGGCAGCCTCGGCTTGCTTGAAATTGTTTGTAATCCCATCCAGCTTGAGTTATGATTCATGAAAACACAATTTGAAAAGGCCTTCATTTGGATTGCCAATCTCTCTTGGGTTCCATACGTCCCTCTCGGCATTTTTCTTTCCCGTTTCCTCTGAATTCTTATTGCATTGTTCACAAAACTTGGAATCTGAGTATCTGACGTGTTATCAAAGTTTGTGGAGATTCAGGTACAGCGAGAGATAATGATTATTTCTGGCGTTCCTGTGGTTGCTGCGAATTGCGGACGGGAGTTGAAATGCTGTCATGATGAAGAGTTGCGATGCTGATTGATAAGCCTTTTGAAACATGAAGATTAAGGGCTGGCATCTATGTGACACATTATGCCTTGGGTTGCTGGAGCATCTGCCGTCCCATGTCATTGAGCGATTGCTTTGCGTTGGTTTTGTCCTTCGGTTCCAGGTTCCATTTCTGCCAGAAGTTAGGAACTCATTCTGGCAGTTCATGAATTGATTTGCAGTGGTTGTCATCAATCTTAAATTGTTGTTAACACAGGTAATTTTGCTGATTTGGATTATTTTCTTGAAATGTCAGCTAACTCAACGTTCTATTTTGAAACTAACATTCATGACAATGAATGACGTGACATCTAGATGTATTACCAGTCTAGTACCTTAACAATGTTATATACATTCGAAATACCATCCATATAACTGCGAATAGTATTTGTTGTGATAGTGTTCTTCTGATTTCTTTGTTGCGAGTTTGTTCTTGGACGTTGATGTCATTTGATGTCTCTTTCTTGCTTTTCTTATTGATGGCTGAGCCAGCACTTGTGTGTTAAGATGCTGACCGGTGTTTGGCAGAATGCTGTGACCTTCTTCAGCATTGCTTGAGCTTAGCTTGAGCTAGGCTTGAGCTTAGCCAGGGTCCGCTCGGTCTCGGCTGATGAGGGCAAATGAAGCGTGAAGGGAATCAGGATGAGGGATGGAGATGATGGAACAGGTTGAGGAAGGGAACATGGCTGCTGATGGCAGTGAATGAGGGGAGCAGGACCCCCGGACCTCTTCCAATTTCAACTCAGATGACTCCTGTTTCGTGTAGCGGAAGCAAGGCCGCAGTGTCGTTGGGTCTTCCTTGCGATGGTTCGTGTGCGTGGTTTGGAACTGCAAGAAATGGCAGCAAGTTGGATTCAAGCAGGCAAGGAATGGGTGAGAATTTGTGTGACAGGATAGATTAGGTTTTGTTGATGTTTGTCTCTTTGCTTCAGTGCAAGGAACCAATTTATGAAAGATTTTGGGTTGACCACTTCGCCAATGGAGGCATTATTGAGCTGGAGTCATTGGCTGACGTCTTCTGAACTGAAGCATCAGTTAAATGTTCTATTGAAATATTATGAATTGCGAGAAGAAATCAATCGAGAGTAAAATGTATGATTTTTATAGTATAAAAAATATCAATGTTTCAAGTTGAAACTTTCAACTATTAAAGTGGAATAAGATTCAGTAATTGAGATACCGGTCTTGTGTCTTATATCTTTTGCTGACTGATGAGGGCCCCAATGGGCCAACAATGGCTGATTCCTGACTGCAATGGCTGAAGATTTGGCAATGACCTGCCTATCGTTGTTTGCTTGACATTTGCTATGTGTTGGCTCCAACAAAGACTTTCAATTCACCAATTACTACCAGTCGCCAAAGGCCTGCCCTCACACTCATATCTCCTTTAGTCCCTATTGTCTCTTTCTCCTTTACACCAAACCTCTTCCCTCTTACTTCATTGAGTTCATTCCCACACTTCTCTTTTCTCTCCCACTCTTCAGACCTCCCTCTCTTCCCTCCATCCACTTCATCCAATCCAAGTGATTCAACCAATGCTTTCCTTTAAGCTTCAAGGGGTGAAATGTCTCCAGCACTTTTCCACTGCTTTCTCTTGTCAACCTTCTACTCTTCCAGTTGTGTCTCTGCCCATATCAAGACCCATGATTCTCCAGTACTGTTGACAATACCGCTGACATTAATTGTGTTAGTGTGATCTTGGAAGATGCGGCCCTGGTATGGATCGCATTCAATGTATCGTATGTATACTTGTAACTTATAAGGCAAATATATATTTATCTAAAAAAAATTGGTAGAAAAAAATAGTCAAATTCAAATGCTTGTAGCTGTTGTAGATACATTAGTGCTGCATTGAGTGCTGCATTGAGTGCAGTTTTACTGCAGATTATTGTGAAGTTACATACACTGGAAAGTGTGCCACGCAGTTCTCCTTTTTGCCTCTCATGTTTCCTTGTTTCAAGAGCTCCATCTCCCGGTGTTGTCTGCGAAATTGTTTCTGCAGCTTTGGCAATTACAGGCCCCATAATGCACAGAGGGATTTAATTCTTATTTTCACACCTTTTTGCATCTTTTTGCCTCTTGATGAGAGGCTGGCTGCTGAAGTTGCATGTCCATCATCACTTGTTTGTGTGTAAACATCGTCTGCATCTCCCGTTATGCACTTGTTGTCATGCATTCTGACAGTTTCTGTCTGCATCTTGATAAAGGATTGTTGATTCCCGGGAAATTGCTTATTTTCTTCATTTGTTACAAGAAAATTAATTAATTTCACATATGTACAGCAACCTGAAATCAATACCGACACGCTTTGTATCCGCAATGTGAATTTTTTCGAAGACCAATTGCCTAAACAACTTATAGTATGTCTTCTTATATAAAATAGTAAAAATCTTCACATACATTATATTCATAGCAAACCATTAGCAATTTCTGTGTCCATACTAAAATTCTGGCTAAGCTTGATTGCCTATGACAATCAAATTTCCTTTTGGGAAGTAGTCAAATGGAAATGAAAAGGCGTGCATATGTTTTGGAGAACAAGCCATGATCATTACTTCACAATTGTGGCACAAAATCATTCTGGCAAATCTTTGAAAGTTGAGGTGATACATACAATTGTATATTCGAACCACTCGCCATTCAACTTCATATAGGGGGAGTCACACGTGGCACACATCTACACATGCTGCTGAAGGAGGTCTCCCAACAGGTAGTGTTATGTGTTAACTAGTCATGGTCCCACAACCACACATATGGAATTCACAGATACATTGGTGCACTCCACTGAACTGAGGTTCGGAACAGGTGATTACAACAAACAGTCAATGCCAAACAATGCTAAACAAGATAATCCAGCTTGCTATTTTGTAACAGGGCCCTTTAAACATTGTCAGAGCATAAGAAAATGTAACAGAGGCTCACTGAGCCAGGGAATTGTTGCCAAAGAACTTCTAATTTGAGCATTTGTGCATCCATTTATCCACATGGATTTGTTCATGGACTATATTTATATTGAATGAGATAACTATTATTGCTAACAGGACAAATCGTAGGATACAGATTCATAAGAAAAGGTAAGATATAAATTCTCCTATGGCCATGTCAACACAGAATTTTTTGCCAACTCACATTGAAACTTTGAAGGCTGTTAATCAAATATCACAGATGTTTCAAGGTTACACTTTGCATAGGTTTTGTCCACAGTGACTAAATACAGTTAATACACAGTTCTAAGTGGTGTTCTATAGCTGACAGCAATTTGATTTTATATGAATTGGCTTTTTCTGAAACATGTGCTTTCTCCAAGCCAATGTTTTGATCAAACAGGAAGTCATGTACAACATGTACAGTGCTGCCACGTTGTTGCACTATGACTAGTGTATCAAGGTCCTTTTGGAGATGACTGACTGCTGAAGTTCTTTGGAGACCAGCACTAGGAAGGTACATTGTAGATGCAAATTCAAGACCTGTGAGCAAATGCATCGTACAAGTTTGGTAATATGACTGGTGATGCGAAATAGAGTAGCCATTGACATGCGTACCACGATTGTATGAAAGCTATGAAACGTAAATCACAAAAGAAGTGGTCACTCAAAAGTACAGTCTCGCGGAAAATTAAAGTCCAAGTTTTCTGAAGTCTGGTCATTGGAAAGGACGCTGTGCGGAATCTGCCGATATTATTGATCAATACATTATGCCATGAATAAATATGAATAAATAAAGTATTGTTGATGGTCAGTACCTTCATAGTCACCCTGAGCAAGGTGAGAAACTGCCAGATAACACAAAAGGGTGAGTAGATATTTATCGCTGGGTGACTCCTGGCCATATTACGTAATAATGTGCATTTGTCAGGGGTTCCTGTTGTTTTCCCTGAATTATGCAGGCCGTGCCAGACGTTATTTCATATATACTTTTTACGTTTGTTGCTGGTGCTCCGCTTGCTCTGCTATCGGTCATGTGACCTGCTGACAGTTGTCACGTGACCGGAAGGAAGTACTTTCAAAATGGCTGTCCAGTGTGATGTTGGCGTTGTCATGGCAACTAGGACAGCCTGCTGTCATTGGCTGTCAGTCTGTGTGAATGGCCAAGAATAAAAGTGGTAATAAGTGAAATTACTTCCCCTCTGTTAGGTGATATGTCATAGGAATTGATTAATTTTACTTGGCTCTTGCTTCAAGTTGCTTGTGTCTACTGTCCTGTTTATTCTGTACGTGTTAGGCAGGAAATTGATTCCACATTCATCATTCGGAGAAAAATAATAAATGTCTGCTAAATGTCACAGACAAAAATTTTAAAATGTAAACATGGATATATTATTCGTCAGAGTAAAAGTGAGGAAACAAACTAGTTCTTCGGAAACAGGTTATTTACCTGTCATGTTATCATTTTATTTCCACCATATTTTTACTGTGCTATGTTCTTGGGAAGGAGCCATAATTATAAGTAGTTGTCTGGTCTGATTTTTGTTCATTTCTCTTCTAATCCTTTATAATAGCAGTTGCTGCTGAGTTATGATTGTTTGTCGATTCAAAAAGTTAAAGCAGTTTCTCTCCTTAATTTACGCCTTCGAAGGAGAGTCATAATACTTTTTCATAGTATTTGGTGTCCGTGTAAGAATCAGAATCCTATTTTGTCGTTTAGAGATGATTTAAATGGAAGTGAATGCAGTCGAACATTTGTGATGTTGTCTCATATTTTACCTATTTATATAAAAAGATAAGCGGTCAAAAATTAGGAAAAAACAACTGTCCCTGCTTCATCACTGCAACCGTATACTTCCCTGCCCCTGACCATCGGGCATAGGTGTACCCCAGACAATTCATCCCCCTGGACATGTTCCTCAATGGGCATTTCTAGTTGAAAAAATAAATACACTGAGCAATGTTTTGGAATATTGCGAAAGGAAGGCAAAGTAAAGGCTGGAAAAATGTTTTCAAAGGTACTGTAGGACGTTTTGCATTTCTTGAATTTGGCCATGTGGGTTCTGTTGCCAATGTCCATATTTGGCCTTATTTTGTTGGATGGCCACATTCTGAATTATTTGAGAAGTTGCCTGCCTGCAAATGTGCCGTGTTGTTGCTTTTTGAGTTTGTGCCTTGGAATTAATATCCGGAGAGGCCGGCCTGTCCTCGCTCATGATGTGTGGGCCATTTGAGCAGATATCATGATAACGATGTAAACATTGCAAACCATTGCATGGCAGCAATGAGACGCCTTGTTTAACTCCTGCAAATTGCTACAGAAAAGTTGCTGCAAATGTTTCTCATTCTGCCTCTGAAATTGTGAATTTGTGCTCACACTAGCAGAAAATTATCCCGGTAACATTCGGAACGCGGGCTTATGGTGGTTTACGTTAATCAGGTCGATTGTGAATTTTTCTGTTCCAGTTCAAGCATTCAGTTTAGCTTGAGCATTTGAACAATATTAAAGTTGCATGGATTACCAAAACTGTATTTGCAACTGTTGTATTGAAATGGGAATTTCTGTATCAGACCAGACTGTATGATACCGTTTGATACTGTATACCGATATCCAGAATTATTTGCTACCGACTAGGATACACTGGGGAGTCCTCCTCTTAAGTGATGTCATATCTCTTCACTACAATTGTGCTGATGAATGAATTTGGTGACTCATGCAATGTGTCTCCGTGTAAAAGAGAGTCACACCATTATTGTTACAAGTAAATATTTGCAATGTTGTCAATGAATGGGTCATGTCAACGAACAGTGGTGACCATAATTTCAATGTTGAAGAAACTGAGAAAGGACCTTCAGTAACATTGGAGGATGATCTAAAGACTGGAAGTAATCACTTTTATTTCCTTGGCTGCAATGCTGCAGCATCTTGACAAGACTGCGAGGAGTATGTGCTGCAGTTTAACTGAAGTTGTGCAGTAGGTTATATCTGTATATGGTGAGATGAAAGTCAAGTGTTGGTTGGAATTTGCCTGTATAGTAAAGTACATGTAATGTGAAAGATGGCTTGCAATAGAAATATGCCTGGCTTGAAGTGACTTCAGATATTGCTTCAATGTGAGGTTATTAACCCTCAGCTATGTCTGCTGTTCAGGCCTGTCCCAATGTCCCATCCATTGCTGTGGGATATAGGAAGATCGAGATATCAGATATATATGACCAAGAGTGGCTTGCATAGTGAAGTGAGAAATTGCATATAGGGGTGTTTTGCCTTTGGTTGATGGCCTGTTCTGTGTCAAGTTTTTGCTCTATAACCAATGGCCCTTCCCTAGAGGCTAGCTTGTAGTTTAAACAGCAAAAACCTCACAGACTAAGCTACTGTACTACTGCTTGGCTGTAGTGTAGCTGGGTATTTCATAGTGGCACAGGATGCCAGAAAACCGTCAGTGATATGGTGAAATCAATATGGTCAAAGAAAGCCAACAAAACTCCTGTTAGTTCTACTCTTGGTTCGTGCTGGAGTATAAATCATACCTTTTGTTTTTTCTGCCTGTCAATTGTATAAAGCTTTTGTACAAAGAATATGAATAATATGAATGCCATTGAGTTATGCCTTTTAGCTTCACAGAGTATTGTCCCATACAATAAGTATGAGTTCCACTTCTATGTGGTTTATGTGTTGTCTCGCAAATCATTCGTATAAAAATATCATAAAAGGAATATCAATATTTACATCATTATGTACATAATAATGTGATTTATGGCTTGTACATGAATGAAATTCATAAATACTTTTATCTGATCCGATCACTATTGAGTTTTTCTGCCCTCTTACTACTTTTCCATGCTATATTTCACTTGTGATCTGTGTGAGTGATGCGTCCAATATTTCACAGCAGTGTGTGAATGTTTAATCCTCTTTTTACAGTGCAGCATTATAGTTGCTATAACTTGTAAGTCATTACATGCATTATTGTGTAGACAAGATTAGCAGTACAATGTATCATCCCATAAGCCATGGCTGGTATTGTAGTGCATGCAATTCTCACCAGGGCACCAGGCTCAACTTGGACACTTGCTCCATGCTGCAAGGTTCAGCACTCTGCTCCCCCAATAAAGTATCTATTGGCTTAGGGAGGCAGAATTATTGGAATATTGGCTGCAATAAACTGATGTCAAACATGCCAACCAGTTATGTCATGTCCCTGTCACGGAATGGACCTGCCTGCCTGCTTTGTGTTTGGGAAAAAAGAAACAAAGGGAAAGAAAAAGGGAGAAAGGCCCATGAAAAAGTAAGAAATGAAACATTACAAGCAAAAATTGAGGGAGGAAAATCGTTTCGTTGCAATAAGGAATTGTAAAACCACGAAACGGTGAAAAAGAACTGGAACAAGCGGTTGAATGTGTTCTGGTGCACCCTGTAGAACTGAGCTGCTGCAGGTATACAGGTGCTGCAGTAGACTGACTGCAGGTTCACCCTTTCACCGCAGCTGCTCGATTGTATTTGATTGCTAATGTATCGGATCTGCCCCTTCTTGCACTAGCTCTATTTCTTGTGCTAGTCTTGTGCCTCAGCTGGAGAAAAAAATGTTTGTTCCTCTTTCTTTTATTTTCTTTCTTCTGAGCCTTTTTCTTCTCCCTTTTCATGTCAAGAGCCCGGGGTTAGTTGGGTCTTTTCCAGTTCAAATAGTTGGCTCTCACTTCAGAAGAAAACGCTCAAGAGCCAAAAAGTGTGCAGCTGAGTTTACTGTAAACACAAACAATTTAGGTGTGAAAAGACTTGACGTGAAACATGCACTTGAGACTTGCAATGGAACAAGTTGTACTGCAATATAATACAATACAATGCAATACAATGTGAGCAATGGTTTGCTATGGCAAGAGAATGGTCTCTTATTCACTCACTAATCAGAAGTTGCTTTCCTTTCTGTTTTGTGGTGGTAAGATTGATGCTAAAGATTGCGGACAATCCAGTTTAATTGTAATTGAAACAACCAGGGAAAATGTATGAGGGATTGAACATGATGAATTTGCCCAAAGAAGCCCTTGTTTATGCTCCTAAGTGCTTGTAAGTGTCTGGTAGTTTTGGGAAATTACAGGGATTTGATAGAGTAAGAGTAGCAGGGCTGGCTGAAGTATTGATTGGCCCTATCAAATGACATGACTTAGGAGTTAATAATCTTGGATATTACCTCAGAGTAACTTGTATCCCAGTGCTTGGGAGACAAGCCATAAATATCCCGGGTCCCTTATGAGTCATAAAAATTGATAGAAAGCCTTTTTGCAGTGCTCTGGGCAAAGGCTAGGTATAGGAGGCAGAACTTTTTTCATTAAGCCATAATGAGTTTATCAGCTGGAGGCTTAAGATGTTGACCTTGGAAGCCAAGGTCGCCAAGGTCGTGGATGTCAACAAGGTCATAGAGCGGAAGTGACTGGTGTGTCAATAGATCATTTCTAGCCTAGTGTTAGTCGTAAAGTCCTCTAGTTCAGGTTGGTCGGACTCGCTTGGTGACATTCTGGGTGCCCATGCGGGCCATGCCAATACATGTACTTTGCATCTACACTGATCTAACTGCCTTGGCCATTGCTTTTGAGGCTGGTAGTGATTTAGAGGCCTGTTCCTGTCTGTGAGAAAACCTTTCAGATGTGGACTGAAGGTTCTAGCCGCTTACCTTCAGCTGCCTTTGCTGCTACCTTTGCTGCTGCCTTGGCTGCTGCTTTGGCTGCTGCTTATGCAACTGTCCATTGGCTTCAGGTGAGAGGGCAGGTCTGTGGCTTACAAGTCTTGGGTTGGTCCAATGGTCCTGGTCTCTGTGCAATTCCGCCTGTGAATATCTTGGAATTTGCATCCACTTCTATTTTTCCTTTTGATTTCATGAATGTGTTTTGGTGAAAAATTAGTTTCACTTAAGTTCTTTGGTAAACCTTAACGTTGACTACAGCTATCCTGCCAATCCACACATAGGGCCTACAACTTTTCGTATCAGTATTAGACAGAATCTGAATTTGAGTTTTTGTCAAGAAATATGTATCTCCTCAGCTTTATTGTTTTTATAATAGTTTTAATTGTCAGTCAGACACATGGAACAACTATGCTGAATTTTATTGCGTCTTGATTTGGTGAAATGTCTTCAAAATAAGTTTTGCTGGTTATTCGGCGCAAACGATTGGAGACTTTTAAATTATTCTTGCAAATAATTTCAAACTTTTCATTTTTTGCAGGTTCTCATTCCCATGACAGGTTCTGCGCCCCAGGCAATCCCCTGCTGAAACTACGGTGAGTCAAATATTCAGACACTGTCTCATCTTGAAATGTCACTCAGATATCTGTGTCTTTTAAATAGTTGGCAGAAATTATCTTGTTTTTACTGCGCATGTAAAATATTTCCTTATTCCAAAAAAATAAATTCTATGACTGTTCTTAACATTTGGTAAAACGTCTGACATTTCACACTTGTAAGCATTCAGATTTTTATTCATATTGAAAGTTATTGTTGCTCTTATATTGCAATTATTTAACGATGTAACTTTTCTAATATTGAGAATATTTTAAAAAATCAGAATGAAAAGATACATTTCATTTGAGGTGAATGTCCTGTGTTTGTCAGCAGTCGCAGTTTGCTAAGTGCCAGTAGCACTATTGGATAATGATTGCAGTCTTATTTGGGAAAATTTCCAGCTACTAAGAAGTTGGATGCCTGTAAAAAATTTGACGCGATGAAATTTGACACATGTATGCAATGGTAAGACAGTAGAGAGTAGAGACACTTTAATTTCTAATCCAGTAATTACAGTTCACTCTCCCAGTCCGATTGGACAATGATAATTTGGTTGATATTTGGTAATGCAACCAAATCAAGACCATTACCTGGATCCCATAGGCCTACTTTCTTCTAAAAAAATTTGTGTATGTATGGGCAAAAAACATAATATTTAAGTATACTTCAGTCTGATTTTCACATTTATCTCATTTATAAATCTGATAACATTTTCAAAATTTTGAAATTAAATGGAAGTGTTTGTATCATATCCAGCTCGGCAATATTGACAATTGGCTAAAAAACTGTGACAAAAAATGGTGAATTACTCTGTAAATAAATTGTGATGTTGGAATAATAGACTGTAGCAGAATTGTCATTGAAAAATCTCTGAAGAGAAGCGACAAGCTGTGGTTAGATCACCAGTGTGATATTTTGAGTCATTTTGACATTTAGCTAGTGAATCCCTCACATCATGCTTGTGACTTTTTCTGGACAATATTGATTTGTTAGAATCACAAACAATAGCTCTTGTCGCAAGACTTGTGGCTTATTTAAAAATAGCAGATGTGTGGGAGTCTTGACTTTTTGTTGGGTTTGTTTACACTTGAGGCATTCGTAATTGCTTGCGGGTGCATTTTTAATGGAGGTGTGAACACACCTCCATTTATGCAGTTGAGAGAATGGAAGTTTTGGCGGGAAATTCAAAATTTGAGCATTTTCAGAATGTCTTTTGACCATAACTTGGCCATTTTGTTTGGAATTGTTTTGGGTCAAGCGAGCTATCTAACTTGATAGTAGAGTTTGCTTCTGGTATGGGAATTAAGAGCAGGCATGTTGTAATTTGGACGTGACTTTAGCTAGAATGCATATGTGATGTGTGTCCTGTTTGTGTAATGGGCAGTAATGCCAGAACTATGGCTTGGATGTTATATATTTTTGGCACATTATCGTATCTTTTATCTTAGTTATGCCTTTTTAGGGTCCAGTCCCAATGAGATTATTTCCTTTCTCAAAATTATTGAAAAATGTGAAAAAATATTTTTTCTTTTTTTCCGGAGCTAAACTCATAAGCTGTTGTGATTATGTCATTGAAATTTCAATATATAGTATGTATCATGTACCCGAGATGTGCCTTTTGACGGTCTAAATGTTCTGAGGAACATTCACCAAAAATGTGAAAAAAAAAGTTATTTTTTTAACTATGTGATTCAGTCAATCTTGCAGTTACATCTATGAAATTTTCTAGTTAGCTTTCTTTTAACATCTCTAGTTGGAATGTTAACCCTACATGATTTTTTATGAAAATCAAAAAACTATAAAAAAAATTATGATTTTTGCCAATTTTCTGACAATTCTGTGTGAAATGCCAAAATAATAATGATTAAGTTGTTAGAATTAAAGCATATCATAGTTAAACATACTATGAAGGAATAATCAAGGCCGTTGCATGAGTTTTTGCAAATTTAATATTTAAAATGCAAAAAAAAAAGGTTGAAAATTTCTTATTTCCTCCCCGTTTTTATTTATGCTTAATGCTTAATACCAGCTTTGGAATATTTAGCAAAATAAACATAACAGTGTGCACATCAGAATCATGCTAATTTTGAGCAATATTAATTTTCTTATTCAAATCACAGGTTAATAATGGAAAAATTAAATGAATATCATGGATTTTCTGATAATTGTACATCAGTCAATTTTTGGCCTGGTGTATCAAATTTTCCACAAACATGTCTCAATTTTACTCTTTTATACCACTCTTCGTCAAATTTTATCAACTGGAAATATACAAGTGACTCTACAAGTTAGCTGGTTTTGGTATTATATGTCGATTGACAGGTGTATAGAGCAGGATATTGTTAAGTAAGATCTTTATTGACATGATAGTAGGGAACTAAGCAGGTCTTAGCAATATAGGGAGTTACTTTCATGCAAAGACTAAAGAATTATTGGCTGAGTGAAAAAAATTAGTAGATGATTGTCCTTCCCCTGCATTTCTCTAATTACCCTACAGGCCAACCTACTTGGCTGTGATTGGTCCAGAAATTGTCTATTCTTAACGCCACCTCCATTTTGAACCCCTGGGTTCTTGTTGTTGATTTCTGACAGTATTTCTGAAATTCAACCTTTTATTTGCCCTCTGTTTCTGGAACATGTATTCAGATGCTTACATATTACATATATATTATGAAAATACTGGCTTTGTCACTGCAGGGCAAATTATATGTATCCAAGTTTAGTCTCGCAATGTATGTATTATGAATCGATTTTTCACTCTAGTGAGGAGACTTAGGCCAGTTGAGCTTAACGGTGATGTCTCATATAAACTGTATCAAAACTTGTAAGTAGGGAACTACTGATGTTGCAGATTTCGAAACAGATATTTTTTCTAAGTACTTATAGGTTATTTCATGGCTTGGACCTGTATTTCCAATACAGGGTCTTTGGTGAAAATATCAGAGAAATACAGGCCCAAGCCATGTCAAAACCTATTTATTCCATGTCTAATTGCCTTAAATATCTTTTCTGACAAATGAAAGAATCTATGAGCAAACCGATCGTCGGGAAAAGTGCCGTATCGGGGTCAAAAACGATCGTCGGATGAAATTTGATCCTATCAGTTTTTGAGCAAGAATTGACCTACCTGTAGAACATACAGAGTTCAATTCGGAGCCTTATTTAAAACCGCACAACGACCAAAAATGTCTGTGACAGCCATTTAATTTGTTCAGCTTTTTTTTGTTTTTTGTTGACAGTGCCATGTGTATTGGGACGTCATGACGTCATGGTAACGTCTTCGCTCAGTTCGCTTCTGATTGGTGGAATCTCGTATTTTCCCTGTCAATCTCATTAATTTCTCGTATTTCCCTCTTCAGGTCATTAAGTCTGTATTTTCCCTCGTATTTTCCCTCTTCTGTTCGTATTACCAAGGGAAAGGGCTCAGTATTGGGGAGAAATGTTTCTAGACACGGAATAAAGTTTGATATTGTTTTAGGAGTAAGTAATCCAACCCCTGTGCAAGTTTCCATTTTGAACGCTTGGTCCAATTCGTTAATTTTGAAAATTCGCATGTAAAGAAGAGTGCACCATATCGTCAGATATTGTGATAAGGTTTCAAAATTTTGAAATTTCACCAAAATGGGAAGATTTGACTGCAAGTCAAATACTTATTACCATGACTGTATACTATCTGAATAATATAACTGAAACTGTTATTGGTATAGCTTATCTTTGATTATGAAGTAATATCCAATTTCTATACCAAATTTATTTGTTCATATGACCGGTGTGACTATACTATAGGCCTACTGCTATTTTTTAGTCATAAAACTTGAAAATTTACGCTGTAAACATTTATTTGTTGAATGTTGTCGTACTGAGTAATGAGCATGATGAGGAAGTTGTGCAACTTTGCAAGTCAACCCCACTTGTGACTGATTTCTCAACAGAAATCTACATCACATTAGCTGTGTTCCTTTCTGTATTTGTATTGCGTGGGATCCGTGCAGGTTGCTGACACCGCCAGAAAAAGAGGTTGAATCACCAAGCCACCCAGTCTTGCTCTTCATCTGAAGCTGTTCGGTGGAAGCCCACGGCCTCTTCGACCCATTTACAGATTGTCGGCTTTGAATGAATTGTGGTGACCACTGTTTTATTTTCTTAGTATATTTTAAAACCTAGTTCCACTGTGCCAGTGACCCTGTGAATAAGTACCTTTATATGATATTTGATTTGTTGATAAAAGCTAATCATCTGCCAATCAGACACAAGGAGGTTGACAGTATGGTAATTAGACACCAGTAAGGACTGGTCTGGAAATGCCCAATTGTTTTTACTTGGCCAATGGCGTCTTTTGTTGAGATGTTAATCTTCCCGTGGGAAAGTCTTGTAGTTTCTTTTTATTTTTCAAATTTTCCCGCGCATTATGAATATTTATGTTATGAAGTCTGTGATTAATGAACATGATAAAACAAGCTAATGACCTTTAGTCTTTCCTGCTGTAGCCAAAAATAAAATTATTAAAGTGATAGTCTAGATACATACTACTCTGGAGCCCACAGGGGTGTGTACTCTCCCCTCTACTATTTACCATATACACAAATGATTGTAGGAGCCATTATGAAAATTGTACCATCTTAAAATATGCTGACGATACAGTCATTATCGGAAATATTGTTAACAATGATGAATGTATGTACAGAAATGAGGTTGATGCTTTTGTTACCTGGTGTGATATGAATTTCTTAAATTTAAATGTGAAGAAAACTAAGGAAATGATTCTAGATTTCCGACGCGACAAAGACGAATGTGATCCACTTGTTGTATCAAATGAAACTGTACAGTTTGTCAGTAATTATAAATATTTGGGTGTTGTCATTGACGATAAGCTGAACTTTAAAGACAATTTACATCATGTCTATGTCAAATGTATAAAGAGACTGCACCATCTAAGAATTCTCTATAATATGCATCTAGATAGGAACATCTTTTCATTATTCTATAAGTCAATTGTTGAGTCTGTAATGAATTTTGCTATTGTAACTTGGTATGGATCATCACACAACAAAGATCGTAATAAGCTTGTAAAGATAATCAGAGCAGCTAGGAAAATGGGTGTAGAAACAAGAAATTTAAATGGAATATATGATGAATCTTGTTTGAAAATGTTGACAAAAATACTAAAAGATGAAAAGCACCCACTACATTGTAAATTTAATTTCTTGAGATCTGGTAAAAGACTCTGTGTGACAAAACATCGCACCACTAGATATGCTAATACATTTGTAAATCATGCCATCAAACTATACAACCGTAAATCTAGTCTGTGATCCTTTGTATATATATCTACTTCAGTATTATAATTTATTCTTGTCATATCATATTTATTTATTTGCACTGCTTGGTGTGCTTGTCTATTTATGCCAAATTGAGTTTCATCATGTACATATGTTTATTGATGATACAATAAAGTAATATCTTATCTTATCTTATCTTATCTCTCTTACTCATAGTACTCAATGTAACGGAGATGAGGAAGTGGAATTGGAATATTGATGTCTGAATCAAGTTATCAACCTGTTGTGTATTTAACAGTAAAATTAATTTGTTAACTGATATCATTTGACATTACAATAGTCTCTAATCTATCATTTTGGTTGCCAAAGGTTTAAGCCACTCGCCCACTCCCCATGGCCTTCTTTAGCGTCATGATAAATCAGGATTACCATTGACCACCTGTCCATTGGTACGTTGTGCCTATGGACATTTGGTGAGATATTGAGAGCTTTGTATGTTTCTTCTTGTGTCATATTCTAGGATAATAGATAATAGAAGATACAGTGGTTCATCCGAGGTCTGTGTTAATGCTTTGAAAAACCTTGGAGAAATGCTTTTGCTTTTCAGTAAATCAAACTTGTGACCAAGGGAGCTACCGATACCGAAATGATCAAAATGAGTGGTTTGGTTTGCTGCTGGATTTAAAATGCCACGCAGCTGAATAGGAAGTTGTGGGGGAAAAGGTTATTAAAACTTTTGCAAAAAAATTTCATTTGCAAGTTTAAAAATGCTATTGATTTTGTTAACAGTTTGCAGTTGAGAATAAAAACTTTCTGACCGAATCAGTGATTTATGAAAAGACAATGAGTGATGTCGCTCTACTTTTATCGGATATTCATTTCACTTGGGGAAAGTTGTGGCATTATTCATGTGAGATTGTGACTCTGTCGGCCGGGATTCTGCGACGAAATGGGAATTACAGTTAATAAATCAGGGGCTTTCTTCAATTTTGGTGGCGCTGTCAATGGGAAGATCATAATTTCTTTGGGAATATATGAGGAATGCTGATGGCTCCATGCTCGGTCACGACAAGTATGTGTCTGGGCATAAGGAGAATCCTCATGCAGATGGAATTATTGATGGTCATGAAATTAAAACTGATTTACTCGGCATCAAATTTACACCGCTCTATCTGTGGATCTAGGATAGTCTTTTGTTTACTCAGACTGGTTATATTTCCAGCTGTAGGGCTTGGAATATTACTCCAAAAATCTTGTCTCCACAAAAATCATATATTCTTGAAGATTTACTTCACATACATGTATTTAAAGCATGGATGTAATGTCATGTAATTATCGGTTAATGTATATAATCATAATATGTTGATTAATATTTATCTGCTATTGCCACTTTATGCCATACTACATATATGCATAGATTGCCCACATGGCCAGTAATATATGACTATCATTCGCTTGGGGGTGATTAGGCTAAGAGCATTCACCAGAGTGAAAATATATGTGGAAGGAGTGAGGCAGGGTGGCATGTTTGACCCAATTCATCCGAGGGCCAAGGAGGCATGTTTTGGAACTGGGGGACTCCGCTATACGTGATGGTTGGCAGGTCTGGGCTGGCTGTGTCCACACTGCTACATGTTATTACCCTATTGTAATTCATCTGGCCACTGGTCAAACGGGCCCGGCTGCCATCGACTGATTGCTGCCTTTCTCAGGCTGTTGACTCTTGTTCTGTCCTTGTCGTTCCCCTTGCACTTTTGTGATGAGGGACAACAGTCTTGCATGCATTTGCATCAGGATCACCGGGCCCTGCTACTCAGCCTGTTGTTACACTGCATTAGATTGAGATATGCCAAGGCTCGGGTCCGTTAGATCGCTCGGATCGCTCGGATCAAGTACACCGCAGTGTCACCGCTGACACCGCAACCTTCGAGCAATGCCACCACAATATTTGTGCTGTTTATCAAAGTGACTTTCTTGTTCAAGTAGTCGGTGCACCATTTCTATGAATAATACTTCATGCTTCTGTTTCTGATGTTTGTCGTGAGTTTTACTCCTGGTTCCGTTCTGAGTTGAAGCCTCAACTCTACTGATGGTATCTTCAGCAACTGCTTCATTATAAAATAAGGATCACGACACCACTCGTTCTCCCCAGCTCAGCTGTTCACAATTATTTTGGAGGACATGTCCCAAATGGTATAAAGACTCTGAGCAGCAACTCACATCTGCTTTAATGATTGTGAGAAATACTGAGTGGGTTTTTCTGGGTCTTACCCAGAATGCTTTTCTGAGAAATTTCATTTTAGAACTTCGATGAAGCTTGGCAACATTTATTAAAATTTATAATGAATTGGTTCATGACATTCAAATGTATTTGTTGTTTTGACTTTTAATTCAACTCACAATGCCATGCCATGCATGCATATCAAATGTTATAACTTCAATGACATGATGAATTCTGTTACCTGGGACACATGTGTCTGTAGTGCAGTTTTGTTTATTATTTTCATGCAACGGCACTGTCGTATCACTCACACGATATTAAATTGAAGTTTGAATTCATCCCGCAGTGCATTATGTCTGACTAGTTCAGGATTTTTCCATTGCGAATGCTGCCCTTGATAAGTCTCCATTACATGGTATGTGCACGAAACATTATGAGATGAGTTGGACTATCATGTAAGGTTTCAAATGGAAACATTTAATCTGAAATTGTGATGTTATGTTCTGCATGGATGTCATGGCAATTTGAAGCTTCGTGATGTTAAATGTTATGAGAGGATTCAGCTGTCAGCGTAATGCAATGTGCATCCATTTTGTCTTGTGATTCCCATCTCTAGTTTCCCTTTCTTATCTCTTTGTTTCTTATCTGTTCGCTACTTTGTTTCTCTTTTCCCGTCTCTTTCTCAGTGCTCTTCTCAGACAGGTCTCTCTCATTTCTGCCTTGCTCTTCCTCTCCTTCACTCTACTTCTCTTGCTAGGTCTGTCTCTTATTTCTGGTCCTATTTCTATTCCCAATTTCTGCACCCTTTTCTGTACCATTTTCTGCACCTTTTTCTGCACCCACCTCTTCCATTTCTACACTAATTTCTGCACCCTTTTCTGTACCATTTTCTGCACCGGCCTCTTCTCCCATTTGTACACCAATTTTCACTCCCAATTTTTCGCCTTCTACCCCCATCTCTGCTCCCATTTCTGGCTCTTATGCCCCTTTCACACCTACAAGGATGCCTTCAAGGATCACCAAGGATGGCCCAGGATGAAAGAAATTCTTCATCCTGCTCGATCCGGCATTGGAATAATTGCTACAATGTAACAATGCCTAATTTTACATTGTGAAGCAGGATGCACTATGGTATCAGTGAGGACTGAGCAAGGACCTACTATGGTCTTGAAGGACTGAACAAGGATACTGCAGGATTGAACAAGGATACTGCAGGATTGAACAAGGATACTGCAGGATTGAACAAGGATACAGCAGGATTAAACAAGGATACAGCAGGACTGAACAAGGATACAGCAGGATTGAACAAGGATACTGCAGGATTGAACAAGGACACTGCAGGATTGAACAAGGATAGTGCAAAACTGAGGTCTCTCAAGTTGTGTCGATGCCAGCAGACACTGTCCTGACAATGGCAATGGCAATGACACCTAATTTGCCCTTGATAAAATAAAAATTACATGGATAGCATACAGCTATTGTTTAGTTCAGAGTGGAAAACAATGGAAAATTGAAAGGAAAAATAGCTTGTATTTAGGTATTTAAGAAAACCCTGGAAATTCAAAATTTAGTTGAATAGTTAAATTGCTGTAATATTTTTTTAGGATGACAAAAAAGAGGATACTGTATTTATTGCTCATATGCAGCGAATTTTTAAAACTTTTTACATAAACAGAGCTATGAGTGGTACGCCAGGAAAAAAATCTGAAGCCAGGCTGCTGCCAGGAGGTCAAAAGATCATTATTATCAAACAAGAAAAAGGATAAACTCAATTGTGACTATATTAGACTGGTATTCATGAAAAGGGGATATGAAGCTTGGGTTTTATTTTTGTGCATTGTCCACATTCTTGCCATCAGAAAGTGCAAA
Organism: Platynereis dumerilii; assembly: GCA_026936325.1. Taxonomy (NCBI): domain Eukaryota; kingdom Metazoa; phylum Annelida; class Polychaeta; order Phyllodocida; family Nereididae; genus Platynereis; species Platynereis dumerilii. The sequence continues at coordinate 167,385,896 of JAPTHN010000001.1, forward strand.
AATTAGCTTGTTCATGGCCTCCTGCCAGTCAAGGATGTGCAAGGATGGCCAAGGATGGGTAAGGATGAGCCAAGGATGGGTAAGGATGAGCCAAGGATGAGTAAGGATGAGCCAAGGATAGGTAAGGATGCATCCTGGTGGCCACAGGGTCATCAGGGAAGTAACAAGGTGGAGCAGGATCCACTAAGGATAGCCCAGGATCCACCAAGGATAGCCCAGGATTCACTAAGGACAATGTAGCCATTTTTCCATCCTGCTCATCCGGCAACAAAAATTAAACATGTTCAATTTTTTGTTGTGATCCGTGGTGGAGATGAAGGATGCTCCAGGATGGTCAAGGATGGCCCAGGACCCAACAAGGATGCAACAAGGATGTAAAAAGGATGTAACAAGGATGTCAAGGATGAGTGATCCTTCTTCATCCGTGAGTATCCTTGGATGCATCCTTGAAGGTGTGAACACCACATTACCCTAGCTCATGTCTCTGCCTCTTATTTCTGCATCAATTGAACTTCGATCTGCTTCATATATAATTAACATCTGGTGCCTATTTCCATTGACTATCAGCTTCTTGCCTTTCTCATATTTTTGTCTTCTCTTCCTCCTTCCTCCTAATCTGCCTTTTTAGCTCTCCTGTGCTTCTTTTATCTCAACTGCTCCACATTTCTCACATCTTGTCTCATCTCATTTAACCTTATCTCTCTTGATCCTATCTCATTTCATCTCTCTTCATCTTGTCTCATCTCCTCTCTCTTCATCTTATCTCTTCTGGTCTCATCTCACTTCTTCTCATCTCTCTTATCTTACCTCATTTCATCTCTCTTCATCTAATCTCTCTTCATCTCATCTCTTTTGATCTCTTCTCTCTTCATCTTATCTCATTTCATCTATCTAAATCTTATCCTTTTGATCTCATTCCATCTCTCTTGTTTTTTCTCTTCCTCTTAGTTTTATTCCTAAAGAGATATATTTTGTTCTCTTACACAATTTCTGGTTTTCCATCTTAACATTGCTTCTCCTCTATCTACAAGCTCTTCTCTGCTTGTCTCTATCTCATGCCTGTCTCATGTTGTCACATCTGCTTCTCTTTGTCTCCCTCTTGTTCTCTCGTTTCCCCCCTCCATCCTGCCTGTCTCATATTTTCCCCTATCCTGTATCCCCCACTCATCTCTGCCCACCTATCTTCATTGACATGCAATAGTTATCAAATGAGAAGCATTGCATTTCCACAGGGTCCTCTTTTGCCTAGATTTATGCTCCATGCCCATATGATTTGATCACAAAACGCTGTTCACTAATTGACATAATGATGACATACCTGTTTTGCCTGTTGGACATGGAACCATGGGGAGGACATATTTGCTAATGCTGCCATTTCGATTCGGCCACCGGCCAATAACAGTCCATTTGATGACCTTATTTCCAAGTCTATTGCGGCCATTGTCATAAGCTGGCATATCTGCATATTCATAATCCTCCTCTCCATATCAAGATCATAAATCGAAAGAAATAATGCTGCCATATCCCCCTGTGTATTTGCCAAGCTGTTTTGAGTGACGTTCTCCTAATGTAATATAGCGGATGGTCGATAATTGCGGAGAGAAGCAGTCGCTCATTTCCAGGCCTTGATGCTGGTCAAGTGAGGACTCCGCACGAGGAGGCTCCATGGTGTCCGAATATCACTGGCAATTGCAACTGCACACAATAGGCAGATCAGCATGTCACAAGTGACAGCCATGCAATTAACTTAAATGGGTCATTTGCAAACCCAATAAGCTCTGAATATATGACTCAAAAGACACAAAGTACCCGGTAAATAGGAAAACTGCCATAGAACGGGGTAAAGTCGGCAATCCTGGAGAAAGTTGGCCGGCTATTTTGACCACTTAATGGAAGAAATGCCTTATTTTCTCACTGACACAGGTTTCTTCGGCAAATTTGCCACCTGCATCAGTCAGGAAAGTTGGCATTTCTGCCATTAAGTGTGTTAAGATAGCGGACCAACTTTCCCCAGATTGCCAACTTTACTCGGTTTTACGGTATCAATAATACACTCTACATAACCTGAACAAGGTTCATGCAAAACCATAACATAGCACTCTTTAGAGTGCATAGTCTTGTCATTGCCCGCTACACCAGAGCTCCTTGTGTCAGTTTAGGGAATCAAGTGTTTTGTGCACATGACCTAGATCCGTAACTGGTGACTGGTGGGCAATAGCGGTAGTTTTGGCACAAATATCTGCTCTATGAATCTTGACTAACAACGAATCTCCTGAGACAATGACGGTCGTCCTTATTACAGTAAATGGAAAATAGTAACACAAGTTTCAATCAAGTAGTGCAGCAGTTTTTTGCTCTATCTTGCACCTGAACTGACAGACACCATCGTGAACTTTCCGGACAGACACACATGAATGAATGAATATGACCCTTGAGAATCAGGTAAAAGCAATTAAATATTGTGTTGTATTCCATTGTTGACATTTCTTTAGTTTGTACAGATTATGGTATATAATTGGTCGCCTTTACACAAACTCATTATTTTCTGAGGAAGAATTGCCTGAAGTTAGAACTACCATCTTGTTGTAACCTGTATATTAAAAGAGGAACTTTCAAGTAATGATTAACTCTTTGCATTCTGGTTGAAAATCATCGTAATAACAAGCAAATGCATCTGAAAGACAATAATAATGTCTGCCGTATGAATTATACTCATATTTTTGTCACAACGACAATTGTCTGTGACAAATTTCATGAATAGCTGAGATTGTTCTCATCTTTTTGTGACAGTGTGAAAAGACAGTTGAACTACAAATGAAGGTTTACTGCCTTTGTTCTTGTGCTTTCCTTGAATCTTTAATGGTGATGAGTTCTTTCTGTTTTTAAGTTTTTGTTAAAAGTTTAAAATGAGACATTAATTTTTTTCCAAGAAGGCGCAGGTGATTACACAAGATTAAGATAAGGATCTTTATGATTATTTGCATTTTCTTGATAATTCAACTTTAAAACTAGGTCATTGTCGTGACATTGAAAGGAAACTGTTACAAAAACACCCAAGCTCCATTTTCAGCGGCAGAAGTCTGGTATAAAAAAATTACCTTTCGATTATCACAAAAAAAGGCCTAACTATTGATATTTGCCACTACAAGTACTCGGCATCAAACAATGGCAATTTTCCGTTAGAAATGTCAATTTTTGGATGTTTTGCCATTCTCATACTGGAATTTGATTATTTCTGTTTCACCATACACACAATATACTGGAATTTGATTATTTCTGTTTCACCATACACACAATAAACTACATGACAAAGTGTTTATTGAAGATTGGCGTAAATGCATGATGTCAATTGTACAACAATTTTTGTCATCATTGACAAAGTACTGTATAGAGTTAATGTGGCTGTTTAATAAAGCCATTTGCAGGAGGACAGCAGGGGGTTGACTATGATTGCCTTGGGCGGTATAGAATACTATAGATGTTATTGGCCGGTTGCACTATACGGTGCCTTATGAGCACGGATGGTGTATACTTATGAGTTTGGCCATCTAGCATAATTGCTGTGGCTGTAAGCAGCATCATAAAACTAATGGTGCGACTGTAATGGCCTTGCTCAACCCATATCTGCTTGCACAGAGAAAACTCATAGGGAAAACTCACAGGGTAAACTCGCTAGCAAACTCGCTAGCAAACTCTCACTGAAAACTCACAAGCGAACCAGCCAAAAATGTGCATGGGATGTTTGCCTCGGCTCAAGGTTTGCTTACAGCCATAATGTGGGCAAGTGGAATTCAATGTGGGATGATTGCAATAACAAGCCAGCCAAGCTCAAATTGAGCGTTGATCATCTAAAGTTGAGTTTTAACGCAGCATTCAACCGCATTGAACTTACAACATTGCTGGGAATGTACTGCGGACTGTTCATATTTCCGAGCTGCTGCTATGAAGGTAATGTTTTAAAGCTTTCAGGCTAACATTTACATTCTACATTTACCCACACATCGAACAATGAATTTTGCATCTTTTCCGCCTTGTAACTACCATGCATTAACCGTAATATGAAATGAGTTACTTAGTATCCACCATTGATGAATAACTATCAATACCTGGGTATTGGGTATTACCATTGAACAAAGATCTGTACAACCATGTTTTAGTCTGTTGTCATCTCTCAGAAGTGGAGATTCTCTGAACTGCTATTTGCAATGTGTCTGCAATGAAACTGCCCTCCCAGTGATCACCCATACATTGCCTGTGTACCTTATTTCTGGCCAGTTCCTCAGATCCTTCACTTCTCTTGGCATTCTCATCTTCCTGCGATTGTGTGAGTTTGTATGGGTGTTGTTTTCTGCTTCTTTTCAACTTTCATAACTTTTTCTGAGTTGGGCAGCTTGGGCTAATACTGGGCAAAAATGGGGGGAGAAATTCAAATGTTTGCTCGGGCTGTCCGATGGAGCTTTGGCCCATTCCATTGGGCAGTTTTTCTCTCTCTTTATTTTTTAGGTGCTGGGTGTTATCTTTTTTTGTGGTGGAGAACTGACAATATTTTTGCAGGACTTCAAAGCGGACGTGCTGCCAGAGGGGCTATTTGTTCGGGAGGCTCATGTGGAGAACTACAGAGCGTCCCGCTGCCGAATCCACTCCTCAATCCGACCGCCGAATCCAACTGCTCGAAAAGTTCTCAACGATTCCTCAAGCAGCCTGGAGCATTGATTTGAAATGCTAATATTGGTTAGTTAAATACCTAACCATGACTCTTTGTTGTGGTGAGGATTTGTAGGGCACTCAGGCAAATCTTGTGGCCGGGCCTGCCTCCAATTGTCTTTGCGATGAGACGAGGAGGTGGCAAATTTGCTTGCATCCATATTTTATCAAGCGATATTGAGTTTGTGAGACTGGGCGTGATTTCAGCGAGCAATGCCGAGCATTGGCAGGCGTTATTGAGATTGTCTGCAGCAGATGGACTCAGTCATGAATATTGCATGTAATAAAGCATGGCAGCTTATGGCCGATTATTTGTTGGACCTCGTCCTTTCTTGTTCCACATACAAAAGCTCGCCACCGGCTGCTATGTCAACATCATCCACAAGGCTGGTGATTAAACCCAGAATCGCTAAAGTCCTTGATGTTGTGATGTTTGCTTCCAAGGACAGAGCATTGTTCTCATTCTCACTTTGCGTCGTCATCTTACTCTCTGTGTGGGGTGCACTGAAATGTATTGCGATAGACATTGGCGATAGAAGGCGACCTTGGATTACACCTTTCAATTTTGCACGCGATTAAACATTTCATCCGCACTTTGTGTGTATTGTGGGTGTGAGATCATTTATTGGCATGATTTATCTGTGTCCTTGATACATACCCTTACATGTTGTGAATGATGAGGTATTTGTGATGTGAGGCTTAACAACTTTGTGTTCGTGATGCTCATGGCCTTGAATTAATAAAGGGTGTGTTGGGAAATTGAATATTTAAGAATGCTCCCACAGTATACCGCTTAAATGAAGAAAAAGAGTGGTTAAACTGGTAATCTACTCAGACATATTTGAATGTGCATTGGTTAATGCTACTGGTTGGTTGAAATGCATCTGTAGCTGATAGGTTAATGAGTCATTAAGTGCTGACGTCGCTGAGTATCTCTGCAAGATAACTATAATGCTCTTTCTTGCTACTGGATAAGATAAGATAAGATAAGATAAGATAAAACTTTATTTCACGTCGGTGATGACAATAAAAACAAGAAACATAAGCTACAAAGCTTTTAACCGACAAGTAAATTAACACAACAATAGGCGATAATATGATATATACAAATGAGAAATGAAAAAGGTGGAACTCAAGTTACATTACAAAACAAGTTAGCGACATTTGATTTTAATTTGCTTTAAGATAACAAGTTAGCGTCATTTGATATTATATGGAGTTTCTCAAACATAGTATACACAAAGTACAGTCACAGTTCTTAAGGAAATTACTTTTTAGTAGAGCTGACTTAAATGAACTAAATTCTTCACAAGATTTTAGATAGTTAGGGAGTGAATTCCATAATGAAGGACCTTGAAACCTTATTGACTTTTTACCATATTGAATGGTATTAAACTGACAAAGTACAATTTTGTTACTGTCGCGCATGTTATATGGAGATACCTGCTTCTCAAAAAAGTTACTTTCCATTGGTGGTGCCAAGTTATTTATAACTTTAAACACAAATTCCACTAAATTATTTCTATGGTTTACATACAGCATCTTTTTACCCGTTTTTATCAATAAGTCATCATATGTGCTCTCATAGTCATTACATACTAATCTTAAGGCCCTTTTATTCAATTTCTCAATTTTTCGACTCTGGCCGACAGAGAAAGTATTGTACGCTAAGGAACAATACACAAAATTGGAAGCCACAAATGCCTCATATACCCTGAGTCTGCCTTCATGGATGAAGTGTGTACTTGCACTGAAGTCTACATTGCATACTTTGTACACATTTGCGTTGCTACTGCTTGTGTTATGAGGAGTTGTGGACCGAGTTAGTTGGCATTTGCTCTCCGTATGTATTGTATATATGTATTGTATGTATTGCGTGACTGGGGCAAATTGACACAGGGACAGAAGATGTTCTGGAGCAAGTCAATCTGGCAGAAAGAGACGCAATCTTGCATGCTCATCTCTGCTCGGCTCTTGGGAGCAACTAATAGAGAATGTGGGATAGACCACCTATGGGTTGCTGTGGTGGTGCCATTGGTGACTTGAGTGTGGTGCCATTGGTGACTGAGTGTGGTGCCATTGGTGACTGAGTGTGGTGCCATTGGTGACTGAGTGTGGTGACTGGTATCTCAGCTTGTAGCTCTGAGCTTGTGGTGGCTGAGACTCCAGCTGAGATTGTTTTTGGACTGGAGTCACCGGAGCCTTGACATACTAATGGCTAACAATGGAAGGCAGACAGTGCTCTCCTATTATTGTCATGTTGCAGGACAGGCTTGACACGAAAAGCACCTCCCATGCTCAGATGAGGTTCAGAACCAGTGTAAGACTCATTGTGACATCACTGTCTAGCAGTCTGTAGCAGTCCGGTACCACAAGTATTATATTAGAAGATGCTATGATGAGGCATTGTAGTGATATATTATCTATGGAAGATATTAGTTTGTCATCACTTCATGTGTATGATTCTATCAATTCTTTTGGATGGTGGTAGCTATATCATTGTGAATATAGGCCTCATAGGTCTAATTATATTGACATAACCTCTGAATGAGTCATGCAATTTACAGGACCTTCATTTGTGCTGATTGGTAAGGGATGTTAGAGTCTGGCAAACTGAATCCGATCGAAAGTCTGTCGATTAATAATAAGGAAAAAAGACAAAGTTTTTATCAATGCTTACCCGGAATCAGGTCGATTCCTGTGTACTTTGTGTTTCTTTTTTGTGGTATCGTGTGGGAGGTCATGTATAAGGTCAGGCTAGAGGGATGGCTTATCTATAAATAGCAGAGGTAGGAGGCTTGGGTGTGTTTGCACTGGGCCATATGGCAGGGCATGTAGAGAGTTGGAGGGCCATGGAGTGGTTTGGAAGTGCACTTTGGAGTGGCGAAGCAGACTAGAGCAGTGGGACCAGCAAAGGGGACTAGTAAAGGGGACTGACTGGTATAGGCAATGGTATAGGGACTAACTAGTAAGGCTGCAGTGGCCTGTTCAATGCTGCTTGTGGGGACTATAGCCAGGGGACTGAGTTATCTGGGTGAGTGGGGCTGGATCTTGTGGTCATTGGCTTGCAGCAGTCTCTGCCACTTGTTCTGAGATCCATCACAACTCTCATTAGGCCTGCTCCAATCCTGCTTCAGTCCCGCTCCGACCAACAGCTTGGCGCCGCCAGCCCCATCAAGCGGACTGCATTAAACACCACCACCCTCCTATTCCTCTTCCTCCTCTTTCCTAATTAATTCAACCAGGCTCCTCTGTTTATACCTCACCCACAAACTGACTGGCCAGCCACATCCTTCAATTACCCAAAATAAATTGCGGCTTTCTCACGAAAGAGTTTAATTAAAATTTAATCATGATCGAATTACTCCCAACTATTTACGACTGCATTGTAACACTTCCTTGTATGATAGTATATACCCTAATGCCGCTGAATTACTATGCACTGCTGATGCAGCTTGTGCCCTGTGTTGAGTTGTAATGTTAACCAGGTTGAACTAATATCATCTTTTACGAAATCATGACAAGCAAGATGACGAAAAGGATTGATTTGGCACTCTAGGTGTTCCGCTATTGGCGTTATGGTGCAAATGGGGGTCCTGCAGGGTGCTGATTACAAGAGAATTCCCATCTCATCAAACCTCCAATCCCCACCACCATCCTCTTCAATTTGCAGCTTCTAAAACAAACTTGGCCTGTCCTAGATGAAGGATGGAAAATTGCTGTAAATTGTTGCGTTTTTCTTCCCGCGCAAGAAAGCCCCGTGACAATTGCAGGGATGTGTGGCGGAGAGGAGAAATTAGAGTGATGACATTTTGTCGTGAATCTGTCAACAGGCTCTGCAGGTGGTGATGTTCTCTCCAAGTGTCACACTTTAAAATTCACCGAAATGTCCTAAGAATTTGGGTTCTGAGAACTTCTGGCTTGTATAGGAGAAGATAAAACTCTTGCCGGGAGGATGGATTGCAATTTATATTCTGTTGAGAGTTTGGCGCCTCATTACTGATGAAAAAGTAGGTTGCATTACACATTCGGGTGCAATAACACGGAAGCACAAACAACCCATATTGCTTTCGGCATTGTGAATATGTTATGACTTACACCTGTTGTGCTGCGCAGTAGCTCAGGTATAAAGCCGCCTTTTCCTGCTGTAGAAAATTTAACACTTATTAGTATGCATCAAAGAGAAGTAAAAACTAGTGGCATAGCTGCATGGGATCTCCTTATTGTGATGGATGTTTCCTTTTATCTAATAATTTGCTTGTATTTTTTTGTATGTGGAATAGTAAAGCTTTGAAGTTGCTATAATCTGTCTTTCTTTCGACCAGAGTCTGACTTAGTAACCTGCTGAGAAACCAGGAAAGAAGTGGCCGTATTATGCAGGCGGACCATTATGCGGGTTGCGGCAGAGCAATTAAGCATGTTGAGCTGCCTTATCATCAGTGCTATTTTGCGGTGCAATTAACTGGAGCCAGCTTCCTTGAGTGGCTAATTGCCTTAGTCCAATGGTTGTTAGTATTCTTCCTCAGCTCAGTCTTCCACTACTTGAACTTCCTTTCTGTACATCTAAAGATCCCCTTTCCCACTCGTAATGAGCTGGAACGATAACCGCTCGACTCTTTTGATCATCTCAACACAAGCTTCCAATCCACCGTATCTACTCTGCTCCTTTCTTCCTCATGTGTTAAAGGCGAGTGATATTACCATATTACCACCGACCATTTATTTGCCTCTGCATTGTGCTTTATTTGGCAACAGTCATTATGCTGCAAATGCCGTTTGTGCCTTTTTCTCCATCTGTCCATAGTGAGTGGGTCGTGTCAGGTTACTGTTATTTTTTTAGCCGACCCCTCATTGATTGAGCAACTGTAGTAGTGGTTTGGAATGTTACCAATCAGAAAGGCCATCTTGCATAATGCAGGACTCTCGGAAATCCCAGGATCCATCTCTTTAGGGAAATAAGCAACCCGAGAGCTTCACATGGGTGTCTGATTCTTTTCGCTTGCATTTCTTGTGACCGGCATAATATGGAGCAAGCCTCAGCGAAGAGAGACATTGGCTGAAAGTGAAAGAAACGCGGCCGCCAAGATTCTGAATTCCACACAGTGATTCATTGGCTTTTGACAGAAATTCCCTCATTTCGTGTCTTAGGCAGTTAATGCTCAATCGGAATCAATTCTTTGGCCTGATGTTTTCACACGGATCCTCCTCCGTATTAATTGTCTTGGGTGCACGTGCTGTTGCTCCACACAAAGCCATCATGTGAAGTGCCGATTCACTGCGGAAGGCGCCTGCCATACAAAGCTCCAGCAGATATCTTGTTAGGCATCCACAATGACTTAATTGGCTGAAGATGATTCAGAATTTGGCATAACCAGCTTAACAAATGGCGAGAATGGGATGAGAATTGGCCCAAAGAAAAAGGAGGATGTGGTGCTTCCAAGCAAAGTGTGTACTTTGTATATTTTTACGTCGAACGTTACAAGTTACAATACTGCATGATGTGTACATTACTGCAGTGCACTGTACATTGTACTCGCTATACTTCTGATGATAGTATCTTCAAGATACCAAAAGGAAATGTGATTTGTGGCTGAAGATACAGTCAGACGGAAAGAAGTATTGTGGAATTGAATGTGGAGCCTGATTGAGCGGATGATTGAGGTTGGGAGCTGTGTGGTGATCTGGGCAATGAGGTTGGTGGTGGTTGGAATTGAGGCACAGCTGCTTTGTGTCAGGAGGGGTGGGGAGGGACCTGGAAGGGACCCGAGGAATTGGAGATGAGTCAGAGCTGCCTCAAATGGATGTTTAGGGGAAGGTGGGCAACAGTGGGATGGCTTGTTGCTGAGATTGGGAATGATGCTAATTGGTAGTCATGGAGGCAAGACTGGTAAGAGGGGAGGGCTGCGGAAGAGGATGGTGGCAGGGGGCCCTCGACACTGCTCGGCAATCCTCAAGCTCCAGCAACTCGCTCCAGAAAGCAACTTGCTCCAAGACGCTGAATTTGTTGCGAAGGAGGGCGCTGTGCTAGTCCCTCATCTACGACAAGAATATTAACAAGCTAATTTCTGCAAGAGCTTTGATGTGATTATACAGCGGATAACGACTTTTCAGAAGGATGAAAGAGATTGCGGCAAGTCTACCTGCGAGGTGTCTCGTCTCCACACCCTGTTCATACCAATTGCCTGTTGCTTCATTACTCCCCATGTTCTTCTGATTGGGATGTTTCCCAAAGCCAGCCCATGCATTTCTAAACTTGCCAACTCACTTGGCTTAAGAACCAGCTTTGTGTTCCTTTAATATTGAAACCAGCCAAGCCGGGCTAAATTCTCTCCTCTTCGCTTTCTGTCTGTTGTGATTTCTTCATTGATTGTTGCTGTTGCAGTTCTAACTTTTGTTGTTTCTGTTTTGCAGCCTCTTAATATTAATTGGCAGCCAGATCGAATGATGAAGCTTGTTTAAATCTGGTACAAAGTTGGTGTTACTCAATATTACGGGTAAATAACACCCGTGTGGAGAAATCTCCATGTAAAAAAGAATATTATTTGAATTGAATTCCAGTAACACCATTGGAATAAACTGTGTACCTCCAATTGACTGAATGGCTTATTGGGAAATTTGACATAGGCAGAACTTTTCAAGAGTGGTAGCGTTGTTCATTTAAACTATAACAAGAAATTGAGCTACTTCCAAAGGACAATGGATGGTCAGAAAAGGCACTTGCGGACCTAATACAGTTGATATTTCGCAAAGTTTAATTTTATTAGAAAACATGAAACTGACCCTTTAACCAACAGGATTGCTTCCAGCTTACAATAGATTTGGTGCAAAAACATACTCAGGGACTGTCATTATTGGCTGATGACACGTGGAAACTTAAAACAACTTCATGTGTTAAAGTGTATTTTTCATTTTGTTCTTTGCCATATCAACTCAAAAGTTTCAGAAGCAGTTAAGTCTGAGGCATCTTGTTCTATCTTAGTGTTGAAGAAAGCCATGCTCAAGCACAGATATGGCTACTTTCATAATGTGCAGTATCATTGTGCTTATCCTTCAGATTAGCTATCTTGTCTATCTTGCAGTTCTAGGATGATATCTTCTTTGGAAATATCTTATTTTCTGGAAAATCATCTGAAGAGTTTTTCTAGTACGTGTTTTTACCTGTTCATGAAGTTTTCAAGTTGTCAACTTGAGAAATATTCTGAAGCTCAACTCAACAGAGATTCAGAGAAAAAAAGGATTTCAAGGTTAGGTGTTAGAACATTGAGCTCTGTGGTTGCAACTGACTTAGAAAATGGTGATACAAGTTTGTTTTATTATCAGAATCTCACTTGTGCAAACTTGGAGAGAACTGCAAACAATGTAGGCATTGGCAGCGATTGGTTTCTTTGCATATAGATTGATTTTCTAGCATTGATGAGCCAACTTTTTTCCCTCTTCCCTCCTTGGTATTATTGCCCCATTAATGTTTGATTTCTTTCAGTTGATTCTGTTGATATTTAGTCTGACCAAACTTTGTTTAACTCCAATTGACTCCTCTCTTGTATTTCTTTTATTTCTCACATAAATGACTTCAGTTGATGTTTAGTTGACTGATATGTTTTGTTCGATTGATATTTGCAATCCAACATTCCATGTCAAATAAAAGTTTGGCAAATCACCCTCGGCAAATAGTTTTTGTTCAGCATATTTTAGAGACTATCATAAATGTAGGTTATGAGAGCTGATGGCTGTACTACAGACTGGTGTATTGTTAAAATGGGTGTATCTCAATGTGTGTGGCATAAGTTCAATGTTAACCCACACACTGATTGATTTTCAGGAAAGATTTTTTTTTTTCAACATCAAAAAAGAAAGAGATACAACTTTTCCAGAATACTGGTTTTATACAACACCCCCATCAGAGTTTCTGTGACTGTAGTCAGCTAGGAGAGGCAGACTGGAATGAAACTTGCAGGATAACTATTGTCTATCGTAGTCTGTCCGGAATGAAACTTGCAGGATAACTATTGTCTATCGTAGTCTGTCCGGAATGAAACTTGCAGGATAACTATAGTCTATCGTAGTCTGTCCTAGACTTCAGCCGGACAGTATATTGGAAAAAGACAAAAGGAACGGAGTGTCAGGAACGGTGAGAAGCTGGAGAATAATGCCTTTATGAATGGATATCATAAACATCTGCTTGGGAGGCTGTCTTTTACAAACAGTCTATTAACTCTGTGGTATTATAAGCTACATTTTGCAAGCTTGTTTCCACAGGTAGCTTTTGGAGGCTGGAGTGGCCTTAACAAGGCTAGCATAGAAATGGGAAGCATGCATTTTACATGTTACATGTATATTCATGGGCTGTCATGTAACAGGCCCATTTGGTCCAGGTGCCACAAAGACATACATTGCCTTAATAGGGTCACCCAATATTGCCTGACATGCTATTGCAGAACTCTATGCATTCCCTTAGTTACTTGACTTGCCTCTTGCACCTCATTTCAGAAATGAGGTCAATGAATATAGTTGTGTTTTTCTTTGGTTAATGAATGTATAACTTCCTTTACTTGAGATAAGTCAAACTTGTGTCTCTCAACCTGAAGAACGATGTCTCAAAATTGAGCTCTTGAAATGATTCTAAATGGCGCCCTTCGAAGCAGCGGAAGACGAAGCCATAATATTTATCGTTTTGGTTCACATAACTTGCAAATCTTTCACTAGTGCCATATATGGTAACATCCTTTTCACTCGCAGTGTACACATTTGTGACACCCACATATTTTCATTTCTGACATCCTTAATTTGTAAATCAGAAATTAGAAAAACAGCCGGGTATCGGTTGAACTCATGATTGTTATTTGGCAAAAACAAGAAACAGGAGCATTAGGTTAATTTGTATCATTTCGTGGAGGAAAAAGGAGTGTGTAATTTGCTGGTGCTGCCATAAATACACTTGCTAATTAGTAGTACTTTGGCAGAACCTGCTCATTAGCTGGATCACTGGCTGTCTAGACAAGGGCATCCATATATGTCTGTGTAATTATGATTAAGCAGTCTAATAATGTTGTCCATGGACTTTGCCCTCAATATATGCAGATTGTCCAATGTATCACTGAGTGCTCTTCAGAATATTACGAGAGGGTCAGTCGCATACTGGTCTTTATTGCATCTCATAGCTATTGTTATAAATTACTTGATTTATTATATCTTTCATTTTCTTCACACTTATACTGAAATCTTTGACTTCACTGAACTTTAAATTTGTTAGAAGTCTATTCGCATTTGTCATTTCCTTGTCGTTAATTGTTTAATTCAACTGATTCTGTTTAAACGATCATGATCGTATCTAGCTTTTTGAAATCAAACTGCTTGTATCAATAAGGGGGCCACCATTTAATCTTTTAAATAAGGGGGGGGGGACTTGGAGAAATTTTAGTGCATTTTGTACCCCTAGGAGAGACCGCACCCCCATGAGAGACCACTTCATGACTGCAGAAGGGGCGGTCTTATAATGCAGGGACCACTGTACTGATAAACGGTAGCTGGGCCCCACAATATTTATATGCATTTTGTTTCATAGATACATCTGTAATAGGTTATAATATATACGTGTCAGAAGCGGTCCATGTTTAGATTAAATTTGGTCACATAAGCAAAATGGTAGATTACATGCTAATCAACTGCTATTAGTGGGTTGTAACCAATTACACAAGCTCATATCAACATCATATAACTGCATTATATAATGAGCTTCTGGGTCAGGACTGGATGAACATAATTGTTTAAATGTTATCCCAATTTGCATCCTCTTTCAGATCCTGGTGCATCATTTCTCTGGCCTGGGCAAATTCTATTCTGGATTAATGGTCTTCTAGTAAGGTAAGCTTCTATTCTCTTCATTTTATCCGTTTAAACAAACGGTAATCGCGAATTTCAGGGTTCAATGTTTTGTGGTTGAGAGCTGAAGTGACTCACAATAATTGACTTTGTGTGAATTTGAAATTGTTGTGTTCAGGTAGTAAATGTCAGTGTTGTTGCCATGGAGATTGGATATTCTGTATGTGTTCTGCCACTTTTATTATATCCCTGTCACTGTCTGTGACCACAAAACACTTAGAAACTTGGGTCTCATTCTACTATTTCTAGGAGGTTAAACTCATGATCAGTATTTTTTACTCAGAAGTTTTGTATTGCCTTGTCTAAAATGAAAATATGTTGGTAGTCATTTAATTTGTCCTTGTGTCCAATGTCATTAGTGACTGGTGACCACAATGGTAAAATTGTTGAGTTAGCAGTCATAATATGCGGATACGTGGTTTCCACATAGTATCATTTGGGAACAGATGGAGCTTGGCTACATTGTGACAACAGGCAATATCAGGGGCCAATATGATGGGCCAATATGGTGGAAGGGGGAGATTAAAGTGATAAGAAAGGAATTCATATGGTGTGAGGAGTCCTTTGCAAATGACACTTGAATCGTGTGATGAGGGTTGCTTCTGTTTGAGACATGCCCATCTCTGCTCCTTGCTCCCCTCCTTGCTCCTCTCTGAACCTCACATCAACCTCACATATTGCATCACATATTGCATCACATGAGGATCACATGAGGATCACTATCCTTCTCTAGAATTGCCCGTGGAAAACCAACCAAGGTGTGCTGCTAAAGTTCTTGGTGCTATCCATGGTGAAGGCGCGAATCAGAGGTTGTATCCTCGACACAGTCGACACTGTCCTGTGAACATTCTTTTCTTGGTGAAACCCAAATTATGTGCAGTCATCATCAATCTCTGCATCACAATCTGGTAAAGTTATAATACAACTATGTTATGCACTCTTTCTTAAGGAATATATTTTAATACGAAAGTAGAAGTTCAAGTTACCAGCTCTATCTATTAAGATGACTCAGATGAGTGCAATCCATGAAATTTGACCCAATGCAATCTATACTGAGCACAATTTTGCATTGTATTTCATGTATAATATACCTCATATGTGCTTTAAACTAAATTTAAAAGTCATAATAGTTACAAAAATGCCGTAAGTTGGCTGGTTATTCACTGCATTATTGCACCAGGTTGCTAACATGCAGAATTGTCAGTTAGTTCCTTGCTAATAAAAGGTATCATGGTGACTTCTTGAAGGCGCAGCAAGTGCAATCTGTTGGAGTGGTGCATCCATATTTCTCCGAGAACAGAAGTATTTCTCAGTCCAAGGACCTCGCTTAATTCTTGCCGAGATGATGAACCGGGAAGTGGATTTTTTGTGAGCGTGCTGCAAACCCTCAAAATGTTGTCTGAGCAAGTCTCAAAGGGCCCTGCCATCTGTAATTACTTTTATGATGTTTACCCGTTTGCTGCCTGCTCGCCTGTTTGTGTTGTAATTGCATTGTGTGCCTGTGAGCTGCATGATGACTGGTCGCTAGGGAGGCTATCGCAAGCAGCCAACCTGGCACGTCACCCATGACGACGTTCCTCAACTTATATTTCCAGTGTGATTACGTTCACCACCTAAATGCATTGTCTCTTGCTTCTCCAAATTCTCCTCCTAATGTTTTATTAGAATTATTCACAATATGTTGCCAAGCAAATTAATGGTTTTGCTGAATGATAGATAATGATCATATAGGTTTCTCCATGTACAATGTTTGTCACATGTTCATGTAGAAGTTAATGTAAGACACCAATCAAACATGCCTCTTTGTCAGATCATTCTCCTCCACGTCCCCTCCGGATTTGATATAACTGACAAAATGTGTTTTAGAACCCAAAAGAAGGTTTACCACTTGTTCACACCTGTTTAACTTTAAGGTAGTCGTTGCGCTACAAATGCCATAAAATGGCTGGTTATTCACTGCACTATTGGTGCCAAGTTGCTAGTTGATGTGCAGAATTGTTAGTTTAGATCACAGCATGAAAGTATGTGGCGAGGTCGAAATAATGTTATTGACAAGACTCTTTATTATGTTATGATGAAATATAGAAATTGGTTGAAGGATTCAGTGTTACATCCTGAAGTTGTATTTTGAAATATGTAGCCAAGGAACTGATATTTTGGAAAAAGGTGTGTAACTTGTAACTACAGTGCATGGTCTGTGTGATTGTGTTCAGGATGTGCCACTTCAAGTCAAACATTCCCTCAAAATTGCAACACTTTCAACCTTGGGGAGAATGGCACTTCAAGGTTGACGGGCAATCATATGAATGTCAATGAATGATATGAATGACGGGGCAATTGTTTGTGTGAGGAGGATCAGCTGAATTTGAATGTTGCACCAAATATTGTATGAGATGAATGGCTATCTGGTGCATCTGATGCATCCATGTCCTTTTTCAAATTGATCCTGTTGCTTCAACTGCATCATTTATCACACCCTCGCATCATGTCAATCAGCTGCTGAATCCTGGATGAAGAAATGTAATGCTCTTTCATCAGCCATAAACTATTCATTTCAAATACAATATGCTTAATTCGTTTGTACATTTCTTGCATGTAGGCTAATTGAAATGCACTCTCTTTAATACATTCATGATTTCTCTGATTATTTTGAAGATGAATAAAATGGAAGTAATATTTTTGCTATTTTTGGGACATTCTGCTTATTATTTATTGCACAAAAGATGGTAGTACATGTAGACTTGATATATTTTTTTTATGTCTCCCAGTTAATTTCATTTGAATGTTTTGAAACATATTTCTTAAGGAAGGACTTGGTTTAAAATATCCTGCACAAAATATCTCTTACTAGTTAGTTTGCTGAAGTGCAAATTCACAATGATAAGTTTAACACAGTGAACCTAAATAGTAAATTACCTTACAATAAACTCTCTTAACTGCTTTAAAGAATGTTTTACACGTGAACGTGTTACAACTGTTATATTCTTACCGGCACAATTGACTACAGTGCTCCACTGTCTGGCACTTGTGAGGTGCCTCCAGGCCCAAGTCACTTAGAAACCAAAGAAAAGCTGTAGGTGAAGACAGATTTGTGCTGCCAGGTTACTATCTGAAGTGACATTGGCTGGGTGTTGTGAATTTTCTTGAGTCTATCACTTTAAAAGCCAAGTTCATTGACTTGTCCTGAGGTTTGCTTGACTGCGTGTCACTTTTCAACTTGCGAATTGTATGATTTTGCACTTTGGGGATCTCACGCAGTTGAGTCGTTCAGTTTGTGGAGGCGAAATGGGCCACAAGTTGTTTTGACTTTTTCGAACTAATCCTGGTGTCTCTTTGGAGTCCAGTTGGAGTCTTCTGTATGTCAGAATTCTTCCATGCTCATGGATGATGTGATCAACATTATTCAGCAAACAGATCAAATTGTTGACTAATTATATTCTGTATTATTTAGTTTCTGTCATAGTCCTCTGAATTTGTCCCAATTATCTTTCTCGACTTGTTTCCTGAGCGTTTACTCCCATTTGCCCATTCCAATTTTCCGCAGCTTAATTAGTTTTACTTGAAGCATCCTTAGTATCAAGCTCTTTAATGGCTGAGTTGCCTATTTTAGTGTGGTGAATTAAAAAGGGATTTAACAAAGTTTTGATATTGCATTCCTACATATTGGTGCATTTGGGAGGATTGCATGGCATTGTCATCCAGATTCCCTTGGAGTAGTGAAGAAGACATGAATCGAATGCAGCTTTTTTGTGGACATCTGAAACATCCTCCTCAGGAATTAAGAGATGGATTGAAGAATATTTTGGAAAGTTTTGACTTTGCTGGGAATGCATGAGAGATGTTGGTTCTTTGATCTCACAGTTGGGCGCATGGCAAGAATGGGCTGTTGAGATGTCTGTTGAGATGTCTGTTGAGATGTCTTTGATGGGGATGCTGGTTGTGATGAGGTTGCAGCCGGCTCATCCCTTGCCTTTTTATCTTTATCATTGTGGGCCAGGCTGCTGTTTGCTTGCCGTTTGGTTGCAGTTTGCGAGATGAGGGCTGCCCTGAAAACTTGTCATGTCATGCATGTTGAAGCACAGGGCCCTGCGATTATTCAGCCTAATAGTTTTAGCTCCCTGTGTTTAATTCGATAAAGGGTCAGATGGGTTTTTTACCACTCACCCGTGTCACGCAGACCCCACATGATGGGCCGCATGCCTTGGGCTTTCAGATCTCCCACAGACCTTCAGATCTTTTCGACATCTAATTCCTGCTCTCGAAAATAAGTCATTGTGAACCACCATGATACTATTTAGACTAATGCGATTTGCTTCTTTCACTTAGAATGCCTTGACAATACTTTGGTATGTTTCATTAGACTAATATATTTGTACTGCTTACTATTGATCAATGAGTTAAGTGTGCGATTGAGGCGAATTGATTGGTTGTTCCTATCGGACCTATCCATGATTTCAAAACGTCTGTTGTATCTACAGGATTCCTTGGTTCGGCATTAAGAAGTTGCTCATAAAGAACATGTTTCCCAGGATAGGTGTTAGGGCTATAGGAAGGAATGCCCAGCTTCCAGAAGCTTAAGGTCACTTAAAAGAATGAATGGGAAAGAAAAGGAAAGAAGCTGACCGAGAAAACACCCCAAAATTTGAGAAAACAGAAATGAAACAACAGGAAGCCCATTTCTTGTGATCCTTGAAATATACAATGCATGTGATTCCTTGCGTCTTAGCTAATGCTTGCAAAAGCCAATATTGCCACCTGTCTTGAACCCATTTTCACAGAAAGACCTCGTGCATGTTATGCAACCAGTCAATAAAAGCCAACCTTGTTGACTGTTGAGAGTTACGTAATCAACGACCTGCCAATTATTTGGAATTGATCCAGGTGTTCTTTTGTTCATGGATAATTGTTCCCGTGGGAAAGTATTTAAAAGAGATTGGAAGAGACTATTTAATCAAAGCCATTTTATCATGCTTGGTGAAAGTAAGCTTTGAAGTATTCAAAGATGAGACACAATGGATCTACCAACAGAAGCTGAACGGATGCTATCGTATGTCGACATGTGAAGTGTTATGCACATGCTGTTGAGATCATTAAAGTGCTGACTGGATAGGAATTAATATCAGACTAAACGTTATTATCTTATTAATGACTGGATGGATATCTGGGGTATATCTGTTATATTTGATTGATATGTGGCCTTTATGTGGGGCAATTTAATAGAGAAGATTGGGTTTTGGTGCCAGGGGACAATTGCGATCATACGAACAATAGGTCACATTTGTGAGTCTGTCGCATATGACACCACGGTCATTGACCCCAAATGAATAGATATTAATCCAACATTATTACTTTGCTGGAAGCTATTAATTATTCATTTAGGAGTGGTGTGTCTTCTGTGTTTGTTAATTACCCTAGCTTGATTGAAATAGGCAAAAGCTTTCCAGAAAAGCCTTAGGTAGCACTATACTATAATTCATAAATTCTCTGGGTTTACTGGTGTGGCGGTTGTGCTCCTAGAAACATTCAGATCGTTAAAAATGTGTAAGATTTATTATTGAATTTACTCTATTTAGATAAAAGATATACACAAATTTAACTTGTATATATTTTTTATATTTTCCCAATTTCTCAGATCTCTGTGTGGGATGGGACACTATCCCATCCATTTTTTGCTTGTATGTTTTCTTTGAAAAGGAAGAGCTATTGTCATCACTCGATCGTAGTTGTCCCGGTTAAGGTTTGTGTAAGTGTCCATTTGTGACCTGGATATTTCGCTTAGAGTTGTGAAATTTGTTACTGGTATTGGCCTGAGGATGTGGATTTGGAACATGTCGAGAAATCCAAGATGGCGGCCATTTTGGTGGCCATTAGATTCTTTCTTCATTCTTGAACTGTCAACTGTGCCAATTGTTTGAAAGTTGCTGAATAACTGTCAAATAAATCTATTTATTAAACTTGGAATATGCCAAGATACATAGCACTTGATGTTATGTATCCAGAAGGGCATGATGGAGTGAGGCAGGTAACCTGATGGAGGACGTCACCCAAGCAGCATCAGCAGCAGAATGAGCCAACTAACCGCATGTGTGGCCTGGCCCTAGACACAAATATTTATCTTGCAATTCTTCATTGGCAATGGAGCCTGGCTTTAAATGGCAATGATGCTGGTGGCCTAACTGCCCCAACTGCCCTAACAGCTTTGCTACTCAGACCAACTCCGAGCAATACTGTTTCGTGCAATCTAAGAGTGTTTGGCAGGAGCGCTATGGAAGAGTGTAGTGGAAGAGAGCAAGAGAGGAGAGCAAGAGAGGAGAGCGATGGAAGGGAGCAATGGGAGAGAGCAAGAAAAGATAACAAGAGGGGAGACCAAGGGAGGAGAGCAGTGGAAGAGAGCAGTGGAAGAGAGGAAGAGAAGAGAGCAATGAAAGAGGGTGATAGAAGAGAGCAAATTGAGAGCAATGGTAGAATACAAGATGGAATGCTAATTTAATTGTGTGATGTAAGAATTGTTCGAGAACATTGTCGAAAGTGCATCTCCAAGCGATTTACTAGTATAGTGCTTGTGTTCGTTTAAGAGGACTTTAGTCACTACATACAAAAGCACAGTGTAACCTGCACTGATGTTTATATTGATTAGGTTTTAAATCAATAAGTTTACTTCACTGATTGAATGCTTATAATTTTCTACGATTGGTTTGAAACAAAAAATAAAAAAAAAGGAGTGTCAAGTAAGAGCACCAGTGAACATGATGATGAGGTCATGCAACTATTTCGGTTACTAGTTTACATAGCCCTCCCTGTCCGAAGGCTCGTGTACTCCTGTGCATATTGCCATTACGGCTGTAACCCTTGCGGATTACTTTGCATCCATGTCAGATCTAGATGTCACTCCAATATTTACATGCTGGCTTGCATGTCACTTGCATGTCACTGGGATGTCATTCAATAACAACTGGCTTCGTGTAATGAGACTTGGCTTTTGCCTCCAGCAGCCTCATGCGCACAGATCATGATTCACATGAAGTACACGTTATCGGGCCAAACCATTTTCAGCTTGTGTGCAATCTGGGACCAAACTCCCACTTTTAAATTTGAGTTTGGAATTTTGTTTTCAGTAAAATTACACACGTCATTATGCCGTGCGACAATTTAAATGATGGAAAGCATGCCGGAGCTCATTTTGGTGTTTCAAATTTGGTTAATATCATCTTGAACCTGGATGCACTGAGCTCGATGCTATGAGATCTATGCTACATTTGCCTCTTCCACAAATTGGTTATTATTAATTGTGATAGGATTATATTATATGTTATGCTAAGTTGTCAATCTATATATCCCTCTTGTTCATTTTCTTTTTAAATTTGGGCATATACTTTGTTTTTGTCACTTTATAGGCAGATAATAGGCTCTCTTTTCTCCTTTACTTTCATTGTCTCAGTTGCTATTGCTCCTTTTGCCCCTTCTTCATTAATTTTTGTCCTTCATTGGGGCAGACAATGTCATCTTAGGCACCGTAATACGTTATACCATTGTTCCTAGAGATTATTGACTCATGATGCGAAGACATATAATAAAACCGTGGATGAATTAATAAAACAACTACCATTGATGTTGATGTTCTCAGTTATATTCTCTTTATTGATTCATCATTTGCTATCTTGCTTGTTAATTCCACCTGTCTGTCTTGCTTTTTTATCCACTTCTTCTCTTATCCATTCTTATTCAGTCTCTTCCCTTATTCACTCCCTTATTCACTCTCTTATTCATCCTGTGTGTTATTCACTCCATCATTGCCTCTTCCACTCACACTGCAGTCCATTGATCGTCTCAACCTGGCTGCCATCCTCCAATCCGATTACAATCAACCAGAAGGATGACAATCACCAGACCTCTGCTATTTACTTGTTTAACCGCAAGAATAATGAGCCTCATCTAATAAATGCAGCCTTTCTGCTGACTTGGCCCACAGTAGAAGCTGCGGCAAAAAGGCAATATTGGTCAGCGCGGAGCTGGCGTAGTCGTGTGGCCCTGTGATATGTGAAACAGATTAATCTCCTAATGAAAGACTCCACTGTTTGGACAACAGTCTGTGGTTCCTTTTTAGTTAACAAGCACACCAAACAAGCACTGGCTACACAATTTTTGTTGTCTCCAAGGTACCTTGTACTTGTGCAACAACCTTATTGAAAAATCAATCTTCGCTTTGCTTCTTTTTTGCAAAAGACAAGGAGGAAATTATTTGTTGAAAAACTCGAATTCAATTATGTTATAATTCCTGCCTGGTGCTGCGTCATTTCGTGTCGGATACTCGGGTGCTATATACGGTTACATGCTATTGTATAATACGTAGTCATATTTCATTCTTCCTTGTGTGGAAAATGTAGCTCGTGAACATGATGAATACGAAATGTTAATGGAAAAATGACAGATTGTGGGGAGTCATTTAATGAAGGTTTTCTGTTTTACAATATGCCTTCTTCATAACTAAATGGGAGGCATTATTTAAAAGTGAGAGATGGAGGTGGTGTAGTCTGTGAGCATTCTAATGCCGAGGAAGAGCGAGGAGCAGGAAGAGATAAACAATAATCTTCCGTAGCTTTTAAACAGTGTCCTGGAAATGTGCAGCCTTGGATGATGCCTAAGTGCAGCTTACAGAACCTGTCCTTCTAGGACAGTCGATCAGGCTAAAACATAAACCATGTTCATTTTAGACGATTTTGACAGAATTATGGAGGCCTGAAACTTCTTAGTCGATGGCAGGGGGGTTGCCAGAGGTTCTCAGGATATTGGTTATGGAAAAAGTGCTGATTTGATGGAGTGGCAAGTTGGGTGTGGCACTGTGGCAGGCTGCGACTTGCCTATCTTTTTCATGGCGTTATTTGGAGTTTTGTTACAGCGGCTTCTGTTCAAGCTCGTGGCGTGGAATTGAGGGGAGGAGATATTCTCCATGCGTCTTTCACCTACATTGGCGGGTTATTAAATGAAGAGGTTTGTGGCACTCAGGACAATCGCTGAATGAAGAAAAGGCGTAAAATTTGAAGGAGGAATGAAGACAGTGGATGGCACTTTGTCACAGCCTATTGATCTCGGTGGAGGAGACAACTCACATCCTTGGAACGGTGAAAGAAGATCTCGCTCTGTTGCCTCTTGCTCCTCTGGCTCTCTACTGAGTCTCTAGCCAGTTGTCTGCTTTCTTTGCTTCTCCATCTCTTTCTTTGCTTCTCCATCTCTTTCTTTGCTTCTCCATCTCTTTCTTTGCTTCTCCATCTCTTTCTTTGCTTCTCCATCTCTTTCTTTGCTTCTCCATCTCTTTCTTTGCTTCTCCATCTCTTTCTATGCTCCGCTGGCTCTTTGAGCTTTCTTCCCAGTGCGAAAAAGAACCGGTAATGGTTGAAACCGTTGTATTCACGACAGACCCCATTATTTTCATAACAATGCCGTCCTGCCTCCGAGTTGGTGCCTACTCCATTGAAACATCTCTAATTTGCAATTCACTGCATGTTTGGCCCAACTCTGGAGTATCCTTGATGGCGAAGCGGCGAATTATGCTAAATAGGCCCTGATGCAAAAAGCGGGTAAAGAGCAAGGGCCTGGCTTGTCTTGTAGGCACACTGAGGTGACTTTGCAAACATCCACAAATGGCATATTGATATGAAACATAGCAGCCGGGACTTTCATATGGAATGTCTGGCCCCTGCTGGATAATGCTCGTATTCTGCTTGATGTTTTTCCAGCTCTAGATTTCCATATGATAGGCATCGTTTCCAGCAGCTGCGGCAACCGGTCTCTTCTTGTCTATATGTATCTCCTTTAGAGGATAATTGCTCGTCTGTTCCACAAGCAATTAGGCGGATTTTGTGTTTTCCTTTTTGTTGTACGGAATATGATCCCCGTCCATTTTAGTCGCTGTGCATTGCGGTTGGCTGTATGTCTTCTCGGTTCAAACTAATGCTGCACTGTTCCTGTTTTCAGGTTCACTTGATTCTCCTGCTTGAGTTACAGACATATCGATATTCGGTTAGACAACCAACTGCCCTGTAAGGTGAAGTGTTATATGGCTCCTGTTTGCCTCGCTTCTTTGAAGTATATCCGCACAGAACACATATTGGCCGTGATATATTGCACGAGTCCATTACTTTTGAAGGAGGGAGTCAATGCTTAAGGCCATGGTTTATAACATCCATGCTCTTTCTGTATAAAGAATTTTCTGCAGCGGCTTCAAATCGAAATAGCTAACAACGCTCAGCCAGACAGCCACATTGCTTGGTGTTGATGCGTCTTTGCCGTTTGATATAAATAAACCATAACTGTTGTCTATCATTTCATATCAAGTGACGTAAAAGAAGTATGTGAATCTAGGTGCCCTTGGAACGACGACACACATTGGGTTGGGGAAAATATCATCAATGATTCAGGAGGCGCTATGAAAGACATTGAATGTTGCATGAGTAATCTGACTGTGCAATGGCTGTGCAACGGGGGCTGTTCAGTTGTATGCAATTATTTGGAGGCATATGTATGGCAGGAGCTGCTGACACCGCTGTCACGTCCCATCAATACTGATGAAGCCTTGCATGTGAGTTCCCCCTCTCCCCATCTCCCAGTCGTAAGCCGCTCCTAGTCCCAGAGCTGCTTGTTTCACTCAATCGGAGTGTGTTGATGGCAGCCAATCTAAGACAATGCAAAAGGCAACTGTAATCAAGATGTTTTATACTGGAGGAGAGCTGAGCAATCCTTGGGAATTGGATTCCTTGAGCAGGCTGATGCAAATGGAGGGTCAGGACCCATGTAGAGGGGTAAGGCGCCTCCTCTTGCAAGGCCTTGTCTCTGCCTCCCAAAACACTGGCCGATCCCCAATTGGCTACACAGCAGTCTGCCTCAAGACCCTATTTCGGAGGTAAGTCAGCAGAAGCAATCCAATGCCTCCTGTAAGCCTCAGACTTAATGTTGCCAATGTCCGATGCTGGAACAAGCTGCCCACTGTGGCGTGCGGCTTGCCTCTTAGATTGCTACAAACGATTCCATCTTTTCGCTTCTGCCTGTCGGGGCTGTTGGGTGTTGTTGTTTCAAGGGCTACCTCCCCCTTCTTATTACTGCCCGTTTCTAAACAAGTTGTGTAGTTCTGTAACCTCGCTGACCTCTGAAACAACCTATTTGTCTCCAGGAATGATTTAGGAGAAGGACTTGCGATGTATGGAGGAGTGCATTTCATCTGCTTGGCCATCTTTTAGTGATTTGATTGTGGTCCGTTTTCCAATAAAACGTCCCTGGTAGCTCGTGTCCTCGGGCGTCTTGAAGATGAAGGGCTTGCAGCAGCCGCACCATTGTCAGCAACCCAGATGCTTAAAAAGAGGCTAGCAGAGGCTTAAGAAAGAAGTGCATTGTCTCCCTCTTTTAGCCTGGACAATTTATATGGGTTCTGTAACACGGGGTTGTTGTTATCCAGGGCGAATGACAAAGTGGTCGGAATGAATCAGAAGGACTATTTTTTGTGGGACGCAATGCTGCGGAAGCACAGAGAAGTGATGAAGAAAGGGACAGGGCATGTTGCTATCGAGTGGGTGTCCTTTAAATAACAATAAAAGGAGATGGAGAGGCTGCTAGGCCACCCTGGGCTGCTCCTGCCTGCTCCTGCCTGCTTTGTGGTGTGGAAAGGACAAGGGCAAGGTCCTTGGGATTGTGCCCGTCCTCCTCTCTCCCTCTGAAGCTCTCCGGCTTTAATGCAAAAAGTCTCTTTAGGTGAGTGTAATGGCGATTGGCCAACATCAAAAGGAATCGTGTACTGCAGGTGCCAGGGTGGTTTGTTGCTGGTGACATGGTTAACCCGAGCTATTTATGGTCCTTCGGCTAAATACTGAGGACTGGAAACAACAAAGTGGCCCTCTATTTACTGTATACATATTACGTCCATGTGTCTTATGGTAAATGCTTAGTCTGGATGAAATTGGGTATATAAGTTATATAACTTAACACATAATTTCCCACAGTTTGGTAGAAACATATTTATTACCTTTGTTTATGAGGTATTGCGCTTAATTACAAACTCAGGTGTTAGTAAAGCTATCAGTTACATATTGTGGTAAGTTGCTATTTAGTAGTTGGATGACTTCTCATATTGCCTTTGAAGGAAATTACCCTGTGTTGGGTATGAAGGTGGAAGGGCATCAGAGGGGTGTGTGAAGGGGTGGGCTGCTGGTCATTGCTGGCCAGACCAGGGAAGGTGAGATGGCCGTCAGAGAGGCGCCCTTGGGCACCCTGGGGCCGATGGGGGATGCTGGGGCTAGGGGGGAGGCTGGTGGCCATTGCTGTCTGCTTCTTTCTGATGGCCCCCGGGGGCCTACAAACGTGGCCCCCAACACTGTCAGTCCACTGATAAGGGCCTGGACTCACACGCACCTCTGTCAGACTGGCCATGTTTTATGGGCGACCCGTCTCCTGCGCTCCGATCATGCACATCCATCATAGCTCAACTGGCACTTCTAACTGCTCGCCTTTTTGTCTCCCCTCTCTGCTGCCCCCTAGCTCACCTCCTATATGTTGCCTCCTATGTTTCCTTATAACTGGAATCCATTCTGGCCTTCAAGCTCACCTCTGGGATGACTTGCAGTCAGTCCATTGCTGGTCGGACTCCTTGGGTCTGACTCCCAGCTCATTGGTGACCAGTGTAAAGTATAGGCCCCAGCTAATTCTCCAGATCATCTACTGGTTGTCTCAACCTGTCAGTTTATCTTGTTATTGTTGAAATTCTTCTATTGTCCCTCATCTGTTAGCGATACTGCTTCTAAAACTCTGGTAAGCTCTTTCCAGTGTCATCTACCCAATTTGCCGGGTTGCCCCTGACATCACCCTTTATTTTGTCTCCAGATTAGCTCATCTCCTAACTCGTTCCTTGGCTGTCTCGACATTGAACTCTCCTCCCCTTCTGTGTCTTGACGTCGCCCTGCAGTTGATCTCTCCTTTAGCTCACTTCTGACCTCACCTCCAACTTGTCTCTGATGTCCAAGCTCACTCCCCCATTGATGGTTCTTTTTGACCAAATCACCTGTAACCTCACCTGCTGTGCCAACTCATTTCTTGCCAGATCACTTCTCAGCTTGCTTCTCTGCTGTTACACAGACATTTTGGTCTCCCTTGGTCTCTCTTGGTGTAAACTACGAACATTTTCCTTCATTTTAGTCCTGCTTTTACAGACTTTTTACTCGGCTTTTACGAGCTTTTTCCTGGCTTTACTCTGCATTCTGCTTTGCTTCACCGTACCAGTCACATTAACCCTTAAGACCTCGTATGACTCCGCAGGTGTTGGCCTCTCTTCATCAAACTCTTAATGGACTCCGCTCTAAACTCAATTCCCTTACATATGCTGAATTTCCCCATATATGCCAAATCCTCCTGCACGACTACTATTGACTAGTGAGTAGTCTTTTCAGAAAATCTCGTCTCAGTGCTACGTCATATGGAGTCTTGTGTATTGAAATGCTTCAAAAAGAAAATAATCAGCTTACCCGTTATGTCATAAATAGACGGTCTAGATATTTTTTACTACTAAACTGTTATTTAAAAAGTGAAAAAGATACAGCAAAGCAAATGTAACATTTCTTTGTTAATCATTTCCTGTTTTCGGAGTTTTCAGACTGAACGGGAATTGAATTTGAAAGTGGAAGTTACACATTAAGTGCACTCACGTTGATGTTCACACTACATGGAGCTTTTCGATTTAAAAACTGCAATTTCCTGTAGTAATTTGAGGAAGGCGATGTTTATAAAGAATTTGGAAAATACAGCTCCTTGTGTAATGTACCAAGGTGGATGAGTGGTAGCTAGTACTGAGGCCCTTGACACTTTGTTACTGCGCACTATTTTCAGAGGGATAAATTATTGATAATTTGGAGACAATGTTCAGTGCAAAAGGCGGCTGAAAACGGTAAAGTTTAAAAAACTAGTGTACTGAAGTGATTGCACTGGCTTCTTGTTGCGCATGTATGCTCATTTATTCAATAGCCGTAGATTTTTTTGGTTCCATCCATCCGGTGTCGATGTTTAAATGTGTCGTGACTGTAATCCTGGATGGTGCTGATCATGGATATAGATTTAAAGATACTATACAGAGCTGCATAGGTGTAGTGTAATTTCATAAATTATGTATATTATCATGGCAAATTGTTTTGAGGTTATAATACATTTTTCTTCTGAAATAAGAAATTATATATGTGTCAGTGTGTATCTACGACACAATAATATGCTACTACTATGCTTACTATAAACTGCTATAATATAGTTTATATACATAAAATGGAGGTGGCAATAGGCCAAAATATTCTTGTGACAAAACCCTCCTAGGCTCAGTGTTTAACTAGTGATGCTGCTACTGATTATTTGCCAAATAATTACTACTTGGCACACGTTTGGTGGGAGCATAAACTATAATTGAACATTAGTAAGATTTGGGCTCATGGACTGGCACAGGGCCATATTCTGGGTGTCTTAGCAGCAACAATGCAGCGTCTTTGTAACAACGGCTACAGCGACATTGTTGAGCGTCTTGTGGCTTAGAAATACAAGAATGGAGGCCCATTGGAGGGCCATGCATGCACAATCTTGGATGGTTTCATTCTTCGTGGACCAGCTGCCTTAAACCCTTTTGTGGTGGAAATAATGCACGCGAACCAGATCAATTACTTGCTTTTCTCTTTGGGCTGGTTGCGATCAGGATACAATAGAACAAAGCAGGTCACATATTGGCGCTTTGAAGTATCTCTTTCTAAAGGGACTTGTGACATATACCAATGCTGGCGAAACCAAGTACTAACTTTTTTATCTGACTTTATGCAATGTGGCTATGCTGTCTGCTTTTGAGATCTGCTTGTGCATCATCACGACAACCAGATAACTCAAGTACGGCTATCCGAGCGACAAACTGTTTTTCTAAAAGGCAAAACGGCAAACGTTGCCTGAGGTGTCGTCAAGTGTTCCATGCTGCACGATTTATGGGAGAACAAATGCGCTTTAAGTTTCTTTGTGAAGTTGAAATATACAATTGAAAAAAGCTCGGTTCCAATGTTTTGTTAAAATCTATAGGCTTGTGCAACGGGTTGAGGAAAAATAACCCGAAGCTTGTGTGTTATTATAGTATGAAGTGCTCCATTGTCATTTTAAGCTCTATCTTTCTTAGCCACCCGTATTAATTATGGTCTTTGAAGTTAGATTAAAGCTCAGGCATCATAAAAGTTGTAGTAAGAGACTTTTTATCTTTCCATAGTTAGGGAGGGGAATTTATGAAGAGGGTACTAATGCTCAGAGAAGAATAAAAACAAGAAAGCTGAGTTCAGGAGATAATTCTAAAATTGCCACTCCTCTGAACCACAATGAATTGGTTCATAAGTGCAAGAAGCTATTAGAATATTTGCTGTGATTATCTGGCATTCTCCTTGGTTCATGGCAAAATGTACCAAGAGATTATATTTTTATTTTGGAATCAGAATAACTAGTCCCAGAACTAATTACTGGCAGATATACGTAGTCACAACAATGCACTCGTAAATTTCACCTGATATGAGAGATGAGTTGGTGTTGATGCCAGCTTTGGTGCTATATCGCTTTTGCAGGAAAGACAAAAGAATGGAAGAATGACCTAAATGTGAATTTTTCATCTGAAAAAAGATAAAGAACAATGAGGCAATATCAGAACTGGCCTTGTTGCATTATGTATCCATTTATTGGGATATGTCACATTGCTATGACCTTGTGTTGCACATGGAATGTTTCTTCGTTTAACAAAGGTATGTAGAAGCAGAAGCATTGCGCCTTGTTGCATGCCGTGTCCAAGCCATTGACCATTAGCTGTTGGTCAGCCAGAATGGCAAGCGGAATGGTCAAACGGAATGGTCGGAGGAATGGTTCACTGGAATGGTTCACCGGATTGGTCAGCCATTGTCCGGTCTGTGGAGTGGAAGCAATTCGTTGTGTGTACAAGAAAAGGAGATATGAGAAGATAGGTGGGATCAGAATTACACCCAGATATGATCAGAGTGGAAGCAATGGGGCCATATTCAGCCAAGGGGCAGTGGTCCGTGGGAATTACATCTTAACCCCTGGGACAGAAGCCAGGACAAGGGTCCAGTCATTTCCATCAAGCAGGGAGGAAAAAGGAGGCAAGATTGGTGCTGCTGATGCTGCCCATGCTGATGCGGACCGAGATACGAACCGAGATACGGACCCTGATGCGGGCATCCCTGGGCAAACGCGAACCGGGCGGGGCAAGAACTGAATAAGCTTGATGTGCTCATGTCAAAATGGAAGGCCTCCTTGTACTCAGTGTTGTACTGTGGCACTCTCGTTCATTGCAGAAGTTAAAGTAATTCTAATTCATTGCTAAAACTGAAGTAAAAGAACATTCTGAAGATGTTTTGTCTCTCAGTTTACTGTTCAAAGGATTTGCCACATAAGTTGGAAGTTCTGCAATCAAGTTACTTCATCCTTTGTTTTTTTGGCCGCATAAAAAGAGTGCACGTGTATCTGCTGATTTCTCCAGGTATTTGTCTTTGAACGAGGTAACTTAATGGCCTCATGATGCCAGTGCAGTTGTTACCACATTAAAGAGACAAGACAAAAGAGAAAAGTTTTATTGTTTCTGCCTGCAATACTCTGCATGGAAATTCTCCTTCAGATGATACATGTGCATATTTTGTGAGGAAAGGCTCTTTTGTGATTTGCTTAAAAAATGGGTCATTGTTTATTCAGGAAGTGGTCGTGTAAATGCTGATCATTTATATGGACATGGTTTATTATTTTCCATGGCACCCTTGTGTAACATCACCTGGATTATTCATACAGCTGCATATTGCTGCTTTGGTTGCCCTGCTTTGGTTGCCCTGGTTTCCTCTTGATCTGTATTTGCAAACCGTGCCAGAGTGGGTTGCCCGATGGAAGACCAGAGCAATTGTGGTTGTGGAATTGAGCATTCCTATTGGCTGACATTGTTTCTCCAGAGCAATACACGTGACAGGTGTGAGAGGATATTGTTGTGGTGGCCATTTTTAATAACTTGCTGATGCACATGTCATTGCACATACTTGGAACATGTTGATCATCAGAAGGTCACCACATGCAAGAGAAGTGGAAATTGCTGCTGGGATCGAGTGTTGAATTCCTATACTTATTTTGAAGCTTCAGGAACTTGTGAAGAATGCCCCCATGTATACAAATGGCATGTGTTGTGCTTGTATACATGTATTACACCAATGGAGGTAGATTCTAGTTTCACAAAGGAATTCCGAACTGCTTGAAACTTAACTTTGTGATGTTTTATTTGTCGCAGATTTTTATACTTCTGCGGTAAAAAGAAAGACAAACTGCAGGATCTTCCTTTCTTTGCTTCTTTTCTTATTCGTTTTGAGTTTTGCTCTTGTTTGGCCTTCCCCCTTTCATGGGACATTGAGCAAAAAAGTTGTTTTTGTGGTTGCATGAAAGAGCAATCGAACTGACAGTGCTTTGGGTTCTTTTGCAAACTGAACCAGACAAAGGCTATTTCGCCTCACTGGCTTGGTCTGGAAAAGATGCATTGACCTTGTTCAAAGTCCTTGGGCAGCTGAGAGGTCTGTGAGAGGAGTGAGAGAGGTCTGGGAGGAGATGTGAGAGGATGACGCCATGGGTCAGTTGCCCTACTAGCTGCAGCTGCAATGCTACTGCCCATCACCTTCTACTGGCCAGTGACCAGTGCTCTAGCCATTACAACAGACCATTGTCCTTCCCTCTGATCTCTAAGATTTCAAGCATCTTCTTGCATTTCACTGGTTTAAATGTTGAGATTTGTTTTCCACATGAAGCAAGTCCTTAGTGACACTTCACCTAGATGTCCATTGTCTTTGCTATGTGACATGTAATCTTTTTTTTAGAAATTTCTGTTATCCACTTTGGCAAATTTATGCCCGTATATTTGAAATTAGATGTTATTTATCCGAGTATGAAATTAAATATCATTTGCCTGAAAGTAAACCCTTCCATGAACGTATAACTTCTGAGATATATTGCATGTGTGGTGATACACCTGCTGTCGAAACCTATTAAACCAACCTCTTGTTTGAGCCACTGCTCTGAAATGACAACATAATAGAAGATTGGCGCATTAAAAGGATAGCATGTGATGTTAACTTATTTGTCTTTAGTGCCATTATGGCCCTGAATGTTACTAATAAGCAGTTTACATATCCTGTATAATTCAGTGTCATATAATTAGGAAACATAACATAATGTGATAAGTTCTGAGGATATTTCAAAGGTGTTGACTTTTTGTTATATACTCAATTTGGCCAGCGGCATGTGTAACATGATGATGATGATATGATAAGAACCTTTTGTCAAAAAATTGATCTAATAGCTTTTTGTTACACAGTTGTTACAGCCGAAAGATCTACATGCCCGATTTGCAAATCGGGCTGCTTTTTGCATGCCAGACACTAAAATAGGTCTTTGTCACAATATCTACTCCCCTCACCATGCTTTGCCAATATCCCTAACGAAATATCCAAAAAGTGCAACCAAGCCACATTTTCTACTGAACTTTTCCAAAAGTTCTAATGTGCTATGTTAGAAACTTTGTCATAGTATATTGACAGCCATCTCTTCTACATCAAATAGTGACCAAATAGTGTCTCATGGTTAGGAACTATTTGGACACTATTTGTTAGAACTTTGGGCTGTCATGCACTGCCATCTCTTCTACGACAAAAGAGGGCACTTCAATGTAAATGAAGTGCAGCATGTGTCCAGGGCCTCTGAAGTTGAAGCCCCTCTGCTGGATATTTTGGAACCAAAAATAGGACCCGGAGAATAATTGGCAGCTACCAAAGCTCCATACGGTCAGCCAAAGCTTAAGAT
The DNA here is from genome assembly GCA_026936325.1 of Platynereis dumerilii. NCBI lineage: Eukaryota > Metazoa > Annelida > Polychaeta > Phyllodocida > Nereididae > Platynereis > Platynereis dumerilii. The sequence continues at coordinate 167,419,352 of JAPTHN010000001.1, forward strand.
GGAATATCATCTGATGAAATAGGGTCTGATGAAATATCAAAATAGCGTCTTGGAGGATATTTGACCTTTTCAAATATCCTCATAGTGCTATTTGGAATATCCAAAGTCTTTTGAAAAGCTCTTTTTGATATTAGACACAATGGCAGTAGAGACATTGTCACAAGCAACAGTGCGATGTATTTTTATATTATATATTGTATTACTAGCTCTTTGTTTTCCTTTTCCTTTGCTATTATTGTATGTTGTGTAACAAAGCGTTTCAAAGAAATGTAGATTGCAAGGAAATTCTGGAAAACACTAGGTTTCCTTTCGGTTATCCTTTTTACTTTCCGTTTACTTTCCTCTCTGCCTCCCTTTCTCCCCATGTTGCTTTTTCTTTCTTTTCTACTTCCTATTTGCTTGATGCATGATTTGCTGAAGCCAATTGAGCTTTTACATCTTGTTTGAGTCAGTGATGTGTGTTGTTGCTTCGTGGTGTCTCTCATAAACTGTTCTTGCTTTCTTTTCAGTGGATCTCAGTGCAACTATGTCAGAAAGTAGTTCAACACAATTCCTTGATATCTGTATGATGCCTAAACTTAAACGAAAGATTTCGATTGACTGTGACCTCTTCGTATATTTATTCCATGAGCTTCAAATTGCATGAACACTTCAGGTGTCTAAAAGAATCACCCTTTGCCAACAAGTCCAACATTTTGAGAAGACCGTCTTAATAATGCAGCTAGATCCACCAGCTTGAGCTCAAGTCAGTGGTGGACGTCAACCTCAGCTTGGGGTTATGAGAAATTGATTTATTTGGGATAAAGCATGGCCCAGTGGACTCATTGATAAAGGCCAAGTCAGTCAGAAATGTATCATGGAGCAATCTGTCTTGCACAGGCTGCTCGTGACTTGCTCCTGTGACTCCTACTTTCCTCGTCTTGAGTCAGCCCAACATCAAAGATTCAGCTGGGTTCCCACCTTCCAAGGCCAACTATAACTGCACAATATAGTACAGGACTGGTGCTTGATGTTCCTCTGCACATTTGTCATACTAAACCAAGTCATGGTAAATTAAAGTCTCGATTAATGGCCCTGCTGATCTTATGTCTAAACTCTTTGATTGAATCTGGCTTATAAAATGACTGTTTGAAACTTGGTTCCAGCATTATTTACCTTATTTCAATAAAGTGAATGGTTCTGGACTTGATCGAAAATGTTCCTCATCTTACATTTATACACGACAAGTGAACCTCCCTTAATTTGAGAGACAACCTGATGTGTCCAGTAAACTAAGTTAGTGATTTTCTATTTCGGAAATCTTCTCCTTGGTCTGTTCCGAAGAGTGTATATACCAATACAGTGTGTGTATGGTGACTAGGTGCGGTTTGCTTTATAAGCCGTTGGCCTATCCTTTGATGCTTGTGTTGTAATATGGCTGGCCATTTCAAGAAATGAAGTGTTCTTGTAGAGTCAAGACAATGACTCTGGTGATCTTTGCTTAATATAATATCACTGATGGTTGTGTTTTTTTTCAAAAAGGTAGCTTACATTGTCTAGTCAAAATATAATGTAGTACTTAATCTTCTTTTTTACAACTTGCAATTACTTTCTTTATAATGCTGGGAGATTAGATGTAATCCATTCCATTGTAACATTTTGAAAGAACCTTCTGAAAGGGGATTTGTTGAGGTGACATTTGCACAATGTCTATGGTATTAAAAAATATCATCCATTCATTACAAATGGCATATATCAATGTTGTTTGTTCGACTTATGGAATTACAGAATCCTGGTTTCACGTACGCGATGCGTTATGTCATTACATATGTCTTTACATAAGCCTCTGTTTGTCCTCGGTGCTAGTCTGTTGTGCTTTGTGCACCGGCTATATGCTGTTGTGCAAATGTGTCAACCCAACAAACAGATATGCCCTCCCAGCATTGCATAGTGATGAATGGGCCCATATTGATCTGACACAGGTAGATGATGGGTGCATCACGCTATTTCAACAGAGGAAGCAGCAGAACAGCCAGCAGAACAGCAACAGACAGCTCCAAACAGCAACAGAACAGCAGGAGTACGTGTGATTTGCTTTGTTACATGAACTCTTACAGCAAGGGTGGTGTTCAGAGTTGGCGGGCTGCTATGCTTCATTGATCTATCACTTTGTTAGCAATCCATCTCAAGCACTTAGCTATGCTTGCATGGGCTGTATGGGCTGGTCCTACCTGTAGCAGCTTCTAGAGTTACAATCCTGGCAATCAACCTGAATCGCATGAAGACACAATGCCTCCGACTATTTCGATAATCGAAGCGTTCGTGTGATATGATATTTAAGGTGCCACAGCAAAGTTTGAGTGAGCAAACTGTTTCACTTGGCGTGTGATTGAGTTGTCACGTAAGATTCAGGTCTTTTTGGATTGTTGAGTGCATCTGAAGTGATTTTGAAAAGCATTGGTAGTGAAATGCAGCTCATCGACCGAGGTTCTGAATAAATGGATTGTGGCCATGATGGAATATGGTCAGGTGTTGGAAGCCTTTGTGGTGAAGACATCTGCAATCCCCCTGAAAGACTGTCTGTTTTGATTAGTCAGTCTGGATGAGAGAGTGCACTAAGTAATGTACAAAGAGATAAATGGGGTCAGTTTGCTCCCAGACCTTTTTCTATGGAATTGCATGAGGCTAAGTCGTCAATCTTCTAGTCACAATGTGAATAGTAATGGTTTTGTGGTGAAGTCGCAGGCTGACGGTCTGAGTCTGTGGCCGTCATCAATCTAATACGGTTTGCTTGCCCACGCTTTGTGACTCAAGGTGATGGTTCGAAAATTGGTCAGAGTGAGGGAATGCCTTGACAATGCTCTAGAAATGTCTTGGCAGTGCCCTGGTAATGTTTTGGCCATGTTTTTGCAATGTCTTGGCAGCTGCGAGGAAGACGGCCTGTGAAAATGGCGCATGTCACGAGGCGCTGAAAACACTTAAGTGAGACGACGTGGTGACGTTGTGTAAAATACTCGTAAAGAATGTCAGTAGCGCCATTAAAACGTCGTCTACGTCAATTGGGAAACGTCTGTTATTGCATAATTTCCTTGTCCCCCATTCTCCTCCCCATTGAAGCGCCGCTTCCGCAGGTTGGGAAGCTGCAGCCCCAAATGATGCCGCGCTCCGCCACAGGAAGACTACACATAATAGACCCGGATTTAAGAAAGAAAATTGCTCGCGCTTCACAAAACAGAAAGAAGAAGAAAAATTGAGCAAAATGGGCTGCTTGAGCCTGCCTGAGACTGCTGGATATATTGAGAATCTCAGCCCACAAATGGAACATTTATAGTGCTCTTCTGTACAGCAAATCCACACTTTATGGCACTCAGCTGTTGTTACCCACCTGCTATAATGCCCAGAGAAATTGCCCCAGTTCTCAAGTTGTGCTCCTGACAATATCTAGATCTGCTATTCTCCAACACTGGCAGCAGATCGAAAAGGGGACTCTCATTTACTGTATACAGTTACAAGTCTTTCTTACACCATAGAAAAGTGTTTCGTTGAAACTACAGAGGTCATTCATTGTAGAAAACGTCCCTTGATACTGAATATAGTAGTGTAGCAGGTGGCAGATATGTTATGGGAAATATTTTTAAAGGATAATTTTGACAATTTGTCAGTTCTTTAGTTAGTCGTGAGTCTGAATTTGAATTGGGGTATGGCTGGGAGCAGTTATCTGCCTTGTGCATGTTCTCCGCTTGTCCCCAGCTTGTTCTCTGATGATATTGGTTCACATAAGGCACACGTTGAGCCATGCAATGACAGTTACACCCTGTAGCTTAGAGGTAACCAGATCTACTGGCTTCATATATGCATGCAATCTGAGCCACAGAAGGTGACAGGGGAGTCATAACACACATACTTCTTTCTGGGATGCTTATTGCTTCTTCTATGACTGACTTTTTGTAGGTTGCAATGCTCTTCACCCCCTCACTTAATCTTGTGGATTCCTTATTTGGCTGCACACTCCTCCCCAGGGAGACAGCTCTGCTGATATGGTTACTTCTATTAGGCAAGCAAGATTCATCTGATATTCTATTATATGCATCATACAAGTTCATTTGTCTTATTTCGTGATTATGTATCACCAAAAAAAAAATCATTACAAAAGGGGAGACTTATTAATTTGCACGGATCTTCATTATTGCAATATTGAATGTTCCAGACACAATCTAGACGTGTGGTTTAATATATGTCGAACAAAATTTTCATCAGTATGAAAACATCACGATCTTATAATCTAAAGTTACAAATTAATGTGGCATCAGATTGTTTCCAAAATGTCATGTGATTATTTTTCCTGTCCATATTTCAGTTCAATGACATTTTACTATTTGGCAAACCAGCTGCATCGGGTTAACGACAAGATAATACTCTTTGTATAAAGGAAAACCATTTTACGGTAAAATGTATGTAAAGTGGTTTTACTGTGATATGGGCCTATATTCAAAGTCTAAGCAGTGATCACGTAAATGGTCAATTTTACGTGAAATATCTTCTTACGGAATTTACGTAAAACATATTATTGTGACAAAATTTGCTCGAATTGTTGTTTAAGGTCTTTACCAACTTCTAAGCAAGTTATTCTTCTCTCCCTGTCTAACTCGAAGTCAACAATTAAGATGACAAAGGGAGACCTGTTATTCGAAGAGGTCACCTCATGGCTATAAGGGCAAGAGGACAATGCCGGGACATTGCCATGACACTTGATTGGCTGTGAGGACCCACTGAGAAGGGCACAAGTATTCAGCATTGTCTAATTAAAGTGGTGCCAGGGACTGAGGAAGAGGGTACTAGCTGGCAGAAGCTGGCAGTGGCTGCAGCAGTTTAGGTGATGGATGCTGATGACCTTCCTTCTCGTCATGCCTCCTTTTAATGCACGTGCAGCCAGAGAGCATCCAGAAAGCATCCAGAGAGCACCAGGGAGCATCCAGCCGTGAAATTGTGGCCTGTTGATGCATGTGCAGTGTCCTCCCATGCATGCTCACTCCCACAGATAGCCATTATCCTGCCCATTGCAGTTAGGTCATGTTTTGTCAATGCCATGTCACAGACCTAAAGCCATCCCTCTCCCCCTCCTCTCTGCTTTTTAATTGTCTTGTTCAACAATGCTGAACAATGTTACACGCATGCCCGCGACACATCTCATTGTACAATTGAACATTCGCGTGCATGGAAAAAGTTCAAAATACATGTAACCCATTACCGGCCGCATGGATCATTTAAATGTACAATAACATTTTCCACTTCATGAATGATGTAAATGTTGTAAATGTTGTAATTGTTTGCAAGCAGAAGGGTCGTATTAAAAGGGAGATTGGTGTGCGCTTCCGAAGAGATGATATATGTAGGAGGCTGGCTCAGGTGTACAAGGAATCTGGAAATGTAAGGCTTTGTATCAATCCTGAATCACAAGAGACTAATCATGGCGTTTAATTAAAAGCTACATGGCTGTGAATTATGAATGCCACTAAATTAGTCTTCTTTAAGAGGCCTGCTGTTCTGCCTCATGTGGGCTTAGAGATTCCTTACCATGGTGTTTTCCACTGCCTTGATTGCCTAATTGCCTTCTAATCCATCACATGGCCTGTCCATGGCAACTGCAGATTGGCATTTTCCTTCCATACTATTACAATAGTATTACATGCTTGACACATGCTGATGACGATGCTCTTTCTGCTGCTGATGATAGTGATGAGAGAGGAGATGATGCCTTAAAGGTAGCTGCCATTCAGTAGTCATCAGTAGTCTGTCGTTAGGTAGGTACATTTTGGTAGATTGATGAAGAACTAAGCGTAGAGGAAAACCTGCTATTTTTTGGCGGTTATCGTTAGATATTGCGTCCCTTTAATAAATGTGATATTGAATTGAAAGTTCTTCGATCATGATTCAAGTGTCAAAACGAGAGAAGTTGGTGGTTATGTGGAAATTTCTGTGATAGTCTACATTGCAACTGTCTTCGATGATGATAACCGTGGATGATATTGGTTTTGAAATCGGTGACAATTTTGCTTCAGCTGTTGTAGTTAGTGAAGAGGAGATTGGGTGAGAGGTTCTCCAATGTTGGCTGAGATAACAACCTGTAGTCCTTGTCAGTGTTTAATCTGTCCCTGCTCTGTTATAACATGCCAGTGTTCCCATGCGCCTGCTCAAGTGAGCCCGCAAAGTGAGCCCGGAAAGTATTTCAATTTGGGATAAACGCGGATTAAAAATCTGATCGATTTGATGAACGAGCGTTGGCGCTAATGCGATAAACTGCAATAGTCCTTTAGAATGCGGCATGCCTCGCCAAGAATGCTCCGGAGCTCCTCTTTTGTCCCCTGCAATTTCATTTCCCTGTTAAATGCCTCAGTGGGTTTGTCGTTATAACTCGTTTTAACTTGTTTTAACACGTCTCTGTCTCAGCGAAATGTGTGCATTGTGTCTTCTGAGGTGGCACAGATGTATTGTATCACTATGACATACAGGAAATTGCAGGTTTCTTTCTGTAAGTCTGATTTTGAGATGTGTTGTTCTAAGTAACTTCATACCTTGATGTTACCGCCTTCTTTATTCATTGTGTTAACTTCTCAAAGCAATACATTGTGTATAGGTATGAGTTGAAACAGTTGCTGTACATTGAATTTGAACACTTACATATAAGCATTACTTTTAAAAGGTGCGGAGGAGTTTACGGTTATATATCTGTGGTTTTGAGGAGTTAACAGTTAGATATATCTGTGGTATTTGAATGTTGACAAGTTGGCAAAGACTTGTGCAAAATCTTTCTGCAAATGACACAAAGCAGACAGTGGGAGGAGTGTAGTGTAGATTTGTTGCTTTGCAGAACAACTCAGATGCCCCCTGGCTCCTCAGCTCTTCTTGTTCTCACTTATCATCAACAAACCTAAGTGGTTTGTGTGGGAAGTTGCTTACTCCAGCCTCAAACTTTGCTGAAGATTCAAGTGACATAAACTACATGCAGTAGCTTGAGGAGGGAGGGGGTTGGCTGTTTGTAGTCCTCAGTAGGATATTAATTTTGTTCTGTTTACCAATGGGCAATTTCAGATTTTGTATTACTGATTCTCAAAATATTTACCTTCTCCAGCTGGTCACTGGTCAGTGAAAAATCTCTTTCTCAATTGCTTGAGAAGATTATGCAATGGCTTTCTTTGTGGATAGCAGTTGCATTGCCAAACTGATGGTACAATATGTGATTACATGTCATGCAACTTCTCTTGGTGAACTATCAAGTTTGGAAGTCTACATTTTCATGAGCAGAATAAGCACCTTGCAAGTTGTTGACGAACAGCATCTTGGCAGCAGAATTCCGTGAGTGGAGCAAATTACAGCTGTTGGGAGATGAAGGATGTGGCTTGTGGGACTGGCCGTTTAGTGGCGATTGTTTGACTGCAGTAAGTGAGGGATTCGTCTGGACAGGTGCCAGTGGCTGAGCTCATGCTTGTCTTCTTGTAGTCTTCTTGGTACTGTCGATCATGAGGCTAACACAAGACGTTGCAAGTTGAAGTTGGCTGCTGTAAGATTGAGTAAGCCAACTTAGCCAAGGGAACTTAACTAAGGGAACTTGGGAAAGGCAAGTAAGGAGAGGGAGGAGGCAAGGCTTCTTGGCAGCTCCATTAATAATGCAGGCCTGTTGAACAGCGTGTACGTTTATTGCTTGTGCTTGCTTAGAGTCGTGATGTCCACCAACAGGAAACGAGACAACACCTTGCTGAACAGAAGAGTGCCACAAAAGAGGGCCACAGAAGAGTGCCAGAGTGAGGACTGGGCCAGGACTGGGCCAGTGTCCCTGTACATTGTAATTGCAAGGAGAGGATCAATGGGCCCAGGACATGCAACTCTATCTGCTGGCAAATGAACCTCTCCATCATCCCACTCATTTCATCTGGCTAAAAGGACAACCCACTACATTGTTGATGGTCCGTGTTATGGTCCTCCTTTTTGACTGATCATGATTGTTTTTCAAATGGACCCCCATTGTTCTGCAGCTCCATCGTGTCCATCATGCTTTAATAGGATCTAGTGCACTCAGCCTGACTCCGGACATTGGGAGGACATTGACTGGGTGTGTGACAACTGGAGATGAACTGGAGGTGGACATCAAAGGCTGGAGACTGGAGAGCATCACCAGAGACACTGATGATTCCTTGCTCCAATGCAAAGTCGATGCATGTAAACTACTTCATGTACAATGGATATGGTAGCACTCTCGTATGAAATGGATGTATGAAAGTATAGGACTCTAGTAGGAGTGAATGCACATAGTGCATGCAAAAAGGAAATATAGAAAAAGTGAAAAAATTGAAAGGCCAAGAGACAAGTGGAAGGACATAAATGCAGGTGGCACCAGTAGTCCTGCATTGCAATAGCCGCATCACCACCCGCAGATGCAGTTGCAGCAGCATCAGTTGCTTGAGGAAGAGGAGGCTGCAGTGTGCAGGATGAGCTGGAGGCAGGCACATCTCTTCCCCGGTCCCATGGTGGGGAAAGTAAGGATGGAGACGGTGCGCAGACTGTGCTGGCCGGATGCATGGGATGCTGGAGGTTGATGGAAGTGCATCCCAGGTGCCCGCTGAGCTGCTGAAACAAGAGAACTGCAAGGCGAGATGCAGGATGTAGTTTCTGAGGCTGACCGCTCCACGCAGGATGTACTCTGCCTGTCCATCCCTGTAACAGGAGGCCAGGTAAGAAAATCACCTCATCCTATCATCCTCTTCCTCCCCTGTTGCTGCTGCTGCTGATACTGCTGCTGATGCTCCTCTTACTGCTGAGGGACTTCTGATGCTGTGGATGCTGCTGATGTGGATGATGTGTGGATGATGTGTGGATGAGGCTGTGGTTTCTGCTTCTGCTGCTCCATCTGAGAAAGTGTCTTTTTCCATCGCTTTCCATCTCTTTGCAATGATATCATCCTTCATTTTCACTCGATTAATTGCAGGGGAAATAAAGTCATTAGTGTAATGAAGCTGGGGAGGGGCAAGGAGGGTGCAAAGGAGACGGGGCAGGGCAGGAAGCACATGCTGTATTTGCTTATAACTCAAGCCAAGTTAATTAATCCACGATCTGGGCCCCAGGCAAATCTCATCTCCTCCCAAATCAACTCATGGGTGGGTAGTGGCAAGCAAAGCATGCACTGACACAGCCATGTACTCCCAAGATTTGCTCCAGTCAATTCATTATCCCCATAACCCTCTTAAGGTGACTGGCCACTTCCAATTGCTCATGTGATTCACATTCATCTCCACATTCTAGATTTATAAACCGGAGCTGCCGTCTACTTCATCGAAATGTAATATATTATATTCCTTCACAAATGGAAGTAAAAAGGACAAGATCGTGATGTCTGGAATGAGGAGACATTCGGAGGCAAACAACTGAAAAATTAGCCCATTACAGATATGTTGTCTATGTCTTGAACATGTATGAGAGGAAAAACCGTGATGATTGAAAGGAAAGACAGCCTCCGAACAACGACATAACGACCGAGTATTGTCGCATATATCCCGTTTCAATTCGAGATTCTAAAAATACGTCATTATGTGGTTCTCATTCAATTTCGGTATTCATATGTCTTTGTTTTTCCCTTTTATCTCTATTATGTGGTTTTTATGGAAAGTAATTTTCTTGCTCATGTATGATTTTGTGTTGGTACATTTATGGAAGCATTTTAATGTTATTGCGGTTATGAATACATGATTCGGCTGTAAATACCTTATGTTAGCAGAAGAAAATAGCTAATATAAAGCTTATTGCAATATTACATAAAATGGATGTTGAAACATTCCACCGTCACGTGAAAGCTCTTTTAAAGCATTTAAATTTGAAAAAAGGTTTTCATTTCGTAATTTAACCATATTGTCATGACAGCTTTTTTACTAATTTGATCTTTTAATGTGAAATCAAACAACATGTCACTTGAGCATGATTTGATTGCCTTGGTTGTTTGTTGTTTGTGGCTGCTTTACCTGTTTTTATTGTACTGAATATTTTGCTGAGTGCAGATAGTGCAATATTGCTAGAATGTGAGTGGCAATAGTTGACTGCAATTGCAAATGGACTGAAGTGCTGCTGGAAATGGCAAGTGGTGAGCAGTGTTGCATGTGCTGATTGCTAGGCCTTGAGGGATCCATTCACCTTGTGGTATTCCCTGTGCTTTGTATGTCAGCCTGTTTACTTAGTTATCAGATTTGCCCGCAGTCCTCCCTGCAGCTGCAGCTTCTCCCTTGGCCCTTCTCCCACCAGGGGACCTGTGTGACTGGTTTGTACAATCCCCTCCTTATCTGACCACCAACCCTCCGCTCTTAATTAGTTTTCCCTTGTTTGGGGTTTGCAGCTTCAGGACTAACATTTGGACAACAAGCTGTTTCAAATAGGCCTATTAGTTTTGCCCGAAAGCTCTGAACTTCAGAAATATTATCCTTGTAACATATACAATTTCTTGTGCTAATATATTTGTAACATTCATGAGCATTCTAATTAGTGAGCAACTAACACTGAATATTCATAAATGTTTCCATTAGTGAAATATGATTTTCATACTTTAACACGTATTCTTCGAACACCTATTGAATGTAACCTCACAGCTGACTTTGTATGACCAGAAACTATATATATGTGTACCCATATTACATAAATATATAGCGTTCCCTTAGATGGAACAACAGATTGTAATTTGTTGATATAGTACGTCTCCTATTGAGATATATCATGGGGATATCCTGTTGCAAGAGGCTTAGTATGTTTCTGTCATGTGCTGTCTCCCAAGGGTGTTTCCCTGAGTTCAGTCTTGAGCTTTGTGTCTGTTACAAGAGGAGTTATGTTGGAGTATGGGCACCTACAGAAACAGCAGCTACAGAAACAGCAGTACAGCATCAGTGACAGCTGTTTCAGATGATGCAGGACATCTTGCACCCCAAGAGCGGCGAACATCTGAATCGTCATCTGCGAAGGATGCGTCGATAACAGCTTCAGTAACTGTAACATCAGTATCAGAGGCAGCATCAGAAACAGCAGAATCTGCAACAGCAGTAAGCTGTTGGGCATAGTGAAGTCCTTCATAACAGCAAGAAACGTCAACTTGAGCGGCATCGGCAGCAGCAGCTTATCTTCCAGGAGGATTCCGTGAGTCCGTGACACTATGTAAATGCTGCTATCCAAGCCATTTGGTGCATCCATTACAACCATTAGTAAGAACCGTGATTAGCATATCGTGCAAGCACTAAGTTCCATCTGTTGGGAATTGGCCAAACAGGCAAGGCAACCAGCAGGAAGGAGCAGCTCCCCAACCTCTGTAGCCACAGAGAGCCACACAGAGCCACAGAGAGCCACAGAAGAGCCACACAGGTCAAGGGCAGATTTACATCTGGCTGTCAAGGGGGATGAGGGCTGATGATCCATTGATGGATGCCAGCAGCAGCATCCGCATCCAGCACTTAGCCACCTTCCTTCCTCACTGTCACAGTCTGTTCCAGTCTGCTTCAGTCTCTTCCTCCTGCCTCTTCCTCCAGTCTCTTCCTTCAGTCTGAGACCGTCTCAGACACATCACAAGTAATCTTAGCATCGTTCCTGGTCACATCGTAGACGGTCGTACCTTTGTGGTGCCCAGGAGACACTTGTGCATCATGACGGAGTGTCTCAGGTGAACCTGCAACATTGCGCTAACTCTGCCGCAACAAGTGCATCCGAGATGGCACATTTCATGCCCCAGGGCTCGTAGGTGCAGGTAACGGCATCTTGGGCCATTCCGGGCTCTTGAGTAATGAGCATCTCTCCACTCTAGGGCTTAGGGACCTGCAGTGAGTCTTTCTTTAAAGGTTTGTCACACCCTCTGCTTAGAAGTGACATTTTGAGGAACTTACAATGTAACCTACAAGGTCAAAACATGATATTTTTAAATGTCAGCATGCTTTGCTCAAAGGCAAGCATGTCTTGACTTTATCCGTCTTGCTTGCGGTGTCATCCTAAAGCCATATGATTTAAACAAGGAAACTAATTTGGAAATGTTCAACAAGTATTGACCTAGTAAGCGGAAATCCTTGCCTTCCTTGCCGAGGGGATTTGTATAATGAATTAATCGCCACAAAGAGATCCTCTTGACCTCGGCAGCATTTCCTGCTGAATAAAGAAATCTCTTCTAACTCCCTGAGCCTCTGCGGCCATTTTTTGTGTTCACTGATTGCATTCTCAATTAAATTCACCAATTTTCAAATGCAAATGAGTTTGGGAGAAGCAGTAAATCTCGTTAAGAACATTTCGCGAACGTGTGTTCGGCACCGCGGCATCAAACTAGGAATAATTGCTGTGAAAATCGCCAAGTGGAAAAAAAACGCAATCAAAGAATTTGCAAAGAGATCGCTTGCAAAGATTTACTGTGGTTGCACCTGCAAGTATTGATAAATCATGCAGGGCATGATTTGCAAGTGTAGCGGTGGGCCCCTTTTTCCCCCAGCGTTTCTCAATGAGTTTGCATGAAGAATTGCGCCTTAACTCTCTCCGTGCCTCTTACACAATTAAGGAGTTTATCTTTTTCGGATCCTTCTTTGCTTGGCTCTCGGCAATTCCAGGTTACATTGCAACAATATTGCCTTCTGCTCAGAGACACGCTTTATAATGCATGTCATTATCACAAAGAAGATTTGGAGATGTTTTAAGGATCCAAGCTGATTCAATAATACCCTAATACTGCCTCTGCTTTCCAACAGCCACCAAGTCCTTGATAAATGTCCCTGCCTTCCACCGAGTGCGGTGTTTTAGTCCATCAATAAACTGTTAAACAAACCTGAATGACGCTTTGTCAAATTATCAATGTGGCTGAATAAGTTTTATCTCTGAGGGGCTGGAGCCCATCTCCATCTCAATAAATCAAATTTCTTATTTTGTTAGACTGGCAAGAGTTGTGAGAGGGGATGTCCCTGGGTTCATGTTCCGCTTTTTACGGCTGTTGCTATCGCGGATGATCTCAGATTCTCAGATGCAACGTGTCCACTAACTCTCTTTGATGGCTTAACAAACAGGGGATGGAATGACAATGAACTTGATGTATTCCCTGATAACTCTGAACAATAGTGTCTGAGCTGATAAGGTTGTAGTCCACTTGACTGGTTGAAATGATGGAGAAAAAACTTTGTGAAAGAAAAATGGATGTTATGGATTCCTTTTAGAGAAACGTGGAGGCTGGACCCAGGCTCATTCATCATCTATTGAACAATGTAAAGGCTAAAATCCACTACAAGTGATCTGCTAGTGTCTGGGGCTTGTTGAAGGAGCTTGCTGAAGAGGTCTGGCCATTCTGTAGGTGGCCACTGGCCACATCTTTGTGAAGGGATAGCTTGGCCCATCGACCTGTCTATCGGATCACTTGTGTTTGGGATATAGAAAGATTGGGGAGACAGCTGCTCCTGCCTGCTTGCCTGTGCTTGGCCCTGGGAAGCAGCTGTTATTGAGCTGTAAAGCTTGCTGGAGAACTTTGATAAGGCTACAGCTGAGGAGGAGGGAAAGGAGGAGAAGGAGCGGGCGAGGTCTCCGGGAGTAAATGCAGGTCATTGCACAAGTGGAACGATCGATGGCCAGCAGGTAAAAGAGGCAAACATTGATTGGCAAAGTGATAGTTGTGGGCTTGTGCTCTGCTTATGGCTCTGCTTATGCTCTGCTTATGAACTGACCTGTTGCCAGCTGTTGCCAAGAGGGTCAGGGGTTGTGGCTGAGGCTGTGGTTGAGGCTGATTCCAGGGCTGTTGTGTGAGGCTGCAGGGTCCAAGGCAACACTTGGTTAAGTGGCTGTCTGGCTGAATTTGTCCTTTGATTCCTCAGCCAAGCTGCAGGCACTGCTGGGCACTGTTGTGGCACTGCCGGGCTGTGGTTCTTCAGATTGGGATTAGTAGGAGGGCATGTCGTGAGGTGTGCCGCTGTCCTGTTTCCAGGATCCTCCAGATCAGATTCTCCGCTGCCAAGGGCTGTTAGGGCAGGGAGGATTGTATTTGGGATTGCTCAATGGAAAGCAAACCAAGCAAACCCCTGTTGCTCTTAGGCCCAATTGGCAAGCACATGGGCCGACCGCAGTGGCGCGACAGGTGCCGTGCCCCATATTGGCCAAGCACTTGACAGATTGGATTTGTGCCACACAACATTGAGCACAGGGTTCACCCTGCTCCATCACCGCAATTTACACTGCACCTTACAAACGCTGACCCAGTGACAGGGGCCGAGCTGGTGCGGCTTGCAAATCACCCGGCAAAAGATGTGGTCAGCATCTTTTAGGCGGCCGGGGAGGCACCGCCAAGCTGCGTAAGAGAGGGAGGGGGAAGAGAGGGTTGCAAGATGAAAGGGTCTAGCCACTAAACACTGGCAAAGCATTGTATATCTGGTCAGGGGAAGCAAGGCGAGCCATAAGCAGTTAGGACTTGTGCCATTTCTCCATTAGACGACGCATTTAGGTGCTCACAAAGGCCTGAGCCAATGCGACTACAAAGGCCATTATCATTAAAGGATAATGCTGTCTTCTGAGAGGAACTGTTACATGATCAGCCCCCGACCATTTTATGAATGCCATAAACTCCTGAATTACGGTCTTAGCTTGAGGTCCCGCACTCTGGAAACAAAGGAACCCTTCATATTCCGCTTTATAACAGCGTGCTCGAGAATTCCGGCACATATATCACGACCACACGGGCTTTTAATGCCTGCGGTGCTGCTGCTAACTAAAATTGGGATTCTTGGAAGATACTTGGAAATGCCACTTAGCGTTGTAGCCTCACGCTTTGCTTTGACGTATTCGTACCATCCAAAAGACCTTCAGTTGTACTTGTACATTAGAAATTGTTTCTTATGTATTATCTTTTTGTGCTCCTGCATATCTTTTGTACTCCTTCTGCCCCTGTCCTGTTGCTACCTCCTCCTCACTCCTTTCTCCTCCTTATCTTCTCCACCTCATCCTCTCTTTCGTCGAAGTTCCCCCGTGGCCTAATTGGTAAGTGCGCTTGTCAACTGGCTTTGAGGGCGTGGGTTCAAATCTCACCCCGGGAACTCACTTTAGTCCGAGCCCATGGGACATTAAATGGAGGCAGGTTGTATCCAGTATTCTATGCAGGGGCAACTGAAAGACCCTGGGCATCCCTGAATTAATAAGGTATGTGCCAGACTCTCAGTCTTCTCATCTCCTCATCATACGGCGATCGCCTGGCTCGATATAGCCCACAAAGGTGCTGCAGAGGCATAAAACACAAACAACAAAATCCTCTCTTTCGTCGTCCTCTCTTTCATCTTCTTCTCTTTTGTCTTTCTCTCTTTCGTCTTCCTCTATTTCGTCTTTCTCTCTTTCGTCTTCCTCTATTTCGTCTTCCTCTATTTCGTCTTCCTCTCTTTCGTCTTCCTCTATTTCGTCTTCCTCTATTTCGTCTTCCTCCTCGCCTTCCTTATCCTGCTCCTCATCCACTTTCGATTCTAACTGCGATTACTTCTTAATCTCCTGATGCTGCAACTTGCCAGAATGTTTCAGTTGCTGTAATGATAGTGAGGAATAATTTAGATGGTCTCTTCACCTAAATGGTTCTGCACATGTAAAGGCTGACAGGCTGTGCTGCTGCATCTCAACGGTAAACGATTCCTCAAATTGGAGACAAGTAAATCGGCCAGGTTGAATGATTAAGCAGAAATTCAAGCCCTGCTGCTCCGTGGTGCACTGTGCCTTTGCTGTGCTCTTGGCTAATCCCTCCATGGAGAGAATTGAAGTGAGGTGTTCACTGGCTCAAGGGCTGGCTTACTGACGTATTGTTTACAAGCTTAGTGGGTCTCTGGTTTGCATAAACCCTGTAATGAATGGTACATCCTTAGTGGTCCTCCCAGTCTTACTGGCTGGGCCCAATTAGCCTCTCTAATAAATTTGCCACAAGCCAGCCCCACAGTCTGCAAGTCAACTTCCAGCCTACTCCCTTCAAGTCCCTTGCTGCAGCATTTATCTGCAGTTCAGTGTCATAAATTGGATGCTTATTATCAATGATTAGGGCCTCCTAATGGGAGTCTGGTGATGCTTGTTACTTTAAAAATTATTTCAGAACCAAGCCTGAATCCCACATGTAGCATGGACTGGCTTAAATTGAGGCTGAAATATAGTACATGTAGTTTGTCTGAAGCACTTGCAAGAAGTATAGTAGGTCCCAGCACAAGAAGTGTAGTTTAATGTGTTCTTGATTAGTCTTGATTGGGTAACAGATCGCCTTCTCTGGTCTTGCTACATCTTGTATACGTTGAGGCAGTGGTGCAGTGATTGATGCCTGAATGCCTGTACTTGATGCTGGCCAATTTAGTGCTTCTAGATTACAGCACTCCTAATTGCTGGCTGTTGTGTGCAGTTGTAGCTGGCTTGTTATACAGATTGTTGCGGCTGCCTTAAACTGCTAGAGCTGTGCCATGGCTGCTTGTGTCATGCTTGTAAAGAAGGGGGACACATTTGTTGCACTTGTTGGTCTGTTGGCTTACTGCCAGCCTTGAAAGATTTACTGCTGGTCCTTGCTGGCTTGCTAGAATTAGTGACTAGCCTCCCCAGGGTGGTTAACTGCCTCCCAAGCTTTGCCATCGATCTCAGGGGTGGCATCTTTTTTGCATTTTTGTCATTCTCTCTACAAACTTGTAATGCTGATTGCTTGTGGAGATGGTTCATCTCCATTATTGAAAACTGCTGCGTCAGTACAGTATGAACAGGTGAGTTTCAACCACTATACTGCAGCACTTGGTGCACCCGAAATCAACAGGTGGTGTGCATTGCTTCACGATTGGTGCAACACTGTTACTAAAACAGAATTACTAAGTATTCACTGACTACAGTTAAAGCTGCATTAGTCACTGTCATGCCGGTGTCGTTTGGTGCTTTAGAATGGGCATGCAGTTAATAGTTTGTGAATTCCCTCTTTGCATGTATCGGGGTGCTTAGGTCTCCCAAAAGCAGTTACAGTTGCTTACTGAACATTATGGACAGTGTCCGACTTCTGTACTTGGACAGTGCTAGTAGTCTGCCACTAGTCTGCCACTAGTCTGCCACTAGTCTGCCACTAGTCTGCCACTAGTCTGCCACTAGTCTGCCACTAGTCTGCCACTAGTCTGCCACTAGTCTGCCACTAGTCTGCCACTAGTCTGCCACTAGTCTGCCACTAGTCTGCCACTAGTCTGCCACTAGTCTGCCACTAGTCTGCCACTAGTCTGCCACTAGTCTGCCACTAGTCTGCCACTAGTCTGCCACTAGTCTGCCACTAGTCTGCCACTAGTCTGCCACTAGTCTGCCACTAGTCTGCCACTAGTCTGCCACTAGTCTGCCACTAGTCTGCCACTAGTCTGCCACTAGTCTGCCACTAGTCTGCCACTAGTCTGCCACTAGTCTGCCACTAGTCTGCCACTAGTCTGCCACTAGTCTGCCACTAGTCTGCCACTAGTCTGCCACTAGTCTGCCACTAGTCTGCCACTGTACATCAGTGGAGTTGATAGTCTGGACTCAGGTGGTGTTGTTTGATGAAGACACACTGCACCTGTCAAAAGTGTTAACTTCAGTCAGAGAAGTGGGATGATTTACCCCGAAGGGTGTCAAGTCGAATGTGATTGTTTTCAATTCAATCCTTCATGATTTGTGAGTAATCTTCTATGTCTAAAATATTGTATTTGAAACTAATTTTATTGTTTGCATGTATCAACCAATATATTTCTCTATGCTTATTTTCCTGGTTGATTTATGATACAAATAGATGTATAGTGTATGCCGATTTATAGCGCAAACCCATTATGCACTGCGGTGACTTTGTGGTCGAGGTGTTTTTAGCCCCGGCCCAAAGTGACAGGATCCTAAATCGTGTGGATTTCTGGCCAATAGATGTTTGGGCGAAACAGATGAGTGCTATATTTCAAAGTCAAGGCATGGCGCCAGCTACCAGTCACAATTAGTTAGGTAGATTTAGTGGCTGGATGGTGGTCAGGAGGAGGCGGCTGGAACGTTATGGCTCAGTATGGCTGTGATATACTGCTCTGAAGAAATAGGCTGTCTTGCCGGAGTCTTGTGGTGATCGAAGTAAATTGTCCAAGAAGCTGGGACACCGCACTCCGTGACGGTATCACCACCTTCGGTTCTCTGATTATTCTATTACTTTCTGTGGATTTAGGACTCGCTTCCTGTGGGAAGGATTGCTTATAAAGAGAAAATCATTAATGTCAAGGTGTCAGTGAAAAAGGATGTGAACGAACTAGGAAATATATGACTCAATTGCACATGCAGTTGCTTTGCTTGGTGGCTATATTGTTCAAAATTCTCATCACCATCTAACTACTGGCTTCCGCGGTTTTCATAAAAGCAAATTTGGTCATTGATGATATGATATCCTGGCACATTTACTTGAACCGACAGACTTTTAAGAAACTAGTCTATAGCTAAAAAGTATATTTGTAAAACATTGATACCTTGTTTATTTGTATGGTTAGGTTGTATGTATTTAAGTACTTTGTATTTAAATGTGGTTGCACCTGCTTTTGTGGTTGCCCCGTGAAAGGACCTGGTCATGAGTGACTCTTTGGTGATTCTGGGTGATTTTGAGTGAACCACAGTGATCCACAGTGATTCTGGTGACTGTAAGTGACTGTGGGCCTTTGAAGGGGAGCTGTGTGGCTGTGTAATTCTAGTATTTCCTGCAGTATCAATGGCTGCCTATCAGTGCCATTAGTTGGCATCTCCCTGAAAGGATGCTCTATTCTCAAATGCTCTATTCTCAAATGCTCTATTCTCAAATGCTCTATTCTCAAATGCTCTATTCTCAAATGCTCTATTCTCAAATGCTCTATTCTCAAATGCTCTATTCTCATATGCTCTATTCTCAAATGCTCTATTCTCAAAATAATTTAATGCTCTATTCTCAAATGTTCTATTCTAAAATGCTCTTTGCAATGAAATTGTCATGTCCTGGGTCTCCTAACTGTAACCAACTGCAACCTCCGTCCCGCTTCTCTCCAAATCCTGCTTTTTTGCGATGTATCATTACGTTTCAAAATAGCTCATCCACTCTTGGGGCTTTGTCAATATTGTTTACAACAGAAACTCATTTTTTAAAACATTTTTTAAACATCCATGATGGAAATAGGCTGCTCCTGTAATCTATATGATTGTTTTTAGTGTTTCCCTATGATTGCATGTTTCGTTGCCCGAAGCATCGGTTATGAAGCATTTATGAAAGGTTTGCCCGTGTTTTGTGTTAGCTAATTCTGCTCCGGAAGCTCACAACTCATTTTGCTCTACATCCTTTTCAAGGAGGTGAATGTACTACAGCTGACTTTGGTATACTTTGTATAGCTGTGCATTCATTAAAGCGTATATTGAAGGTTCTGTGTCTTTGGTGTTTGAATCTATAGACCACCTGGTGCTAAGTATGATAAATCCAGCAAGCCACACCACCTCTGTCAATTACAAACACTCCCCGCAAATGGTTAAGCCTCTTGAGCCTTTTTCCAATTTCGTGTTGTTCCGTTTCCTGAATGCATTGGCACTGCTACTGAAATTGGATGCTGTGACCACCTCTGGCTTTTTGGTAATCACTGGAATGACAAATCAAAAGAGGCTGCGAGTCCACTCCTGAGATATACTACGTGTTGTGGGCCTTGAATCCTTGATATATGACTGGTCTCTCTCTTTCTCTCTGATATAAGGTGGACTGGCTTGGTGGCTCAATAAAAGCCCCAAGATGAATGGCACCCACACCCGCCGTAAATTTAATGCCTATTTGAGAGTCTTCCTATTGCATAATGAGATGTTTAATAAAGGATAACAGCGGCCGTTTAGCTGGGGACATGTCATTAAGTGATAGAATTACGGTTATATCCGTAATCCCATATTGCTATGAGCAGGAAATTACATAGGCAGCTCTGGGTCTGGGTAAGCCATTTTATGGGGACGTGGCTAGGGTGTGGATGGGAGGTTTGCAATGAAATTCTCCTGCAGAATGGGAAAGCAGTCAGGTAGAAGATTGCTTTAAGGACCAAAAGATGTATATATTTACCTCATAGACTTTGACACCTGGTCTTAGCCGCTGCTATATTATAACTGCAGTGGATGTGACCTCTTTTGCTAGATCACACTCTTTACTAAGAAGAATGAGAGGAGGGAGAATGGATTAATGGCGTGACCGGGCTGGCAATATTCTTGCCTCTATAAGGTCATACATCACGAAAATGAGAGGAGCATCCAACATAGTAAGCAGTTTAGCACCAGCCTTTATACCACCACTGGTTAGAATAGAGCTGGATGTAAAGAAAAAAGATACAATAGAACAGAATATTGTAGAATCTGATAGAATTATTTGTCAAGATGGAATTTTATTAAAAAGGAGACCTTCCCTATCAAGATAGGATTTTATTTTTTAAAAAGTAGACCTTTCAAATCTATTGGTTCCGCGGAGACACTTGGTTACAGATTTGTGAGAAAATCACACATGCATTCAACGATTGTACAGTTATCCCATTTCCAATATTTTACGAATATGAGCTTTTCTCTGTATTAAAATGGAAAAATTAAACATTTTCAAGGAGTAAAGGCAATATACATTTGTAATATGTGAATATGTTCCAATCTATTTGTTGGTGAGAACGTTCCATATTCACTCAGTTACTATGGCAACTTGTGTATACATTTTCTGTTCTCTTGTGTCTCATTCTTTGTGGAATTTGAAAGGATTGTGTCTCAGAGATTTTTCAAACTTTACTGTGTAAATGGGAGTTGTTGAAATTAGTATGTTTCAATGTGGATGACATTTGGTATATATATGAGAATCTGTGATTTGCAATACAGTTTCACATGGCTTTACACCAGCATTCATTCTCTGGCAAGAAAGGTATGGATTTTCTGCATTGTGACTGTCTACAATGCACCTGGATGCTGAAAGATTTTTGTGTGCAACTTCTTTGTGAAGTAAAACATTTCTGGAGAATACTGTGGTGGGACATCTTGTGAGATATGTCTGTGGAAAAGTTGAGGATCAATGGGCATTGAAGAGACTTGCTTGGTGAAAAAAACTACTTTTTTAAATACAGCTGACATAACATGTCCCTTTGTCAGCAAATGTTATATAATTGACTTGATGTCTTTTCACAATCCAATCCTATTCTTTAGTAAGCTTTTTACCATTGTACTGTATGCCTGTGCAGTGTGCAATTCCAGTGCGTTATGGTTATGTTTAATTCTGTACAGAAATGTCAATCTTGATATTTTATGAGGATTGTCATTAAAAATCTTCTGTGAGTATGTGTCTGGAAATATTTTGTGTTGATGGAAAAAAGATTGGAAACAAGTACTTCAGATGTGCTATTTGTTCATATTTCACTGACAAAATACTTAAAACTCCACATTTTTATGACAGACTAAGCATATGTGTGCATAAGCTGGCGGTGATTGACTTGGCGAGATAAAAGCTGTTGTCATGTTGCATCCCAAGGCTCATGTTTCCATGACTTATAGATATTTCTCTGGCTTTATGCTGCCTTGGCTTTTATTTACCCTCAGGTATAAAGCTTTGATGCTGTCTGTTGCCCATTTCTTGCATCGAAACGTGAGCCCTTAAATGCAATTCATTGCAGGACATAAATAATTCCCTTCAGATCCCGGATATTTTATATATGTTATATTATGAGAGCGTGTTGGACCGCTTGGTGCAGAATTTCACAAGACATCATGAACACAACATATTGTTGCAGTTACGTTGGGCTTTTTGTTCTTTAAATCGCTGCACTTCGAATGTCAAAAGAATAGTACCTGGCTAACAGAATTATGACAAAGCTAATATGTTGTTGTTTTATGTTTCTTAATCTTGATTCTACATTTTGAAAATGTAGAATCAAGATTAAGAAACATAAAACAACAACATATCAGCTTTGTCATAATTCTGTCATTTTCTAATTGAAAACTAATGATTGCATTTCTTTTTTTCAGTTTTTGAGCGAAGGGCGGCACAATGGCTACGTTGTCGCTGAAGATCAGCGTAGTCGGCTACAATGTCGTCAAGACAATGCAGTTCGATCCCTCCACGATTGTCTTCGATGCCTGCAAGATAATCCGAGAAAAGATTCCTGATTGCAATAATGCTGGACAACGTAAGTTGAATTCTCCAAGATAAAAAAACTTCCGAGTAGACTAAATTAGACAACTGGCGCACATCCCAGTACTGTTAGTCTACGATTCAACAGCTGTGTAATTTCTGCTGTTTAAACTGGGAGGGTTTGGATGGGAGGTTTGCAATGAAATTCTTCTGCAGAATGGGAAAGCAGTCAGGTAGAAGATTGCTTTAAAGACATGAAGATTTTACCTCATAGACTTTGACACTTGGTCTTAGCCGCTGCTATATTATAACTGCAGTGGATGCAACCTCTTTTGAAATTCACACTTTGACAATATAGGAATTTGATCAAATATGTTGAAAGGTTGATTTTAGTTTTGGTTGCCGTTCAGTGATGGAATTGACTATAACGTTGTGAAAAGTTTTGACGTCTATATCCTTTTTCATGGCCTCCACATGCAGCCACTTTAGTTACTTTTGGTTGAATCTTACATGACCTTATGACCTTAACAGCCATCTGTTTCTGGGCTGTGTGTGGAGCATTTCAAGTTCGAACTACAAGGCTATCCGGTTTGTAATCTGCCGTTATCTCTGACCACTAATGACCTTTGTGCTTAATGAAAACGTGATGAAGGGAATTAGGCGGGAGGTCAGGGTGCATTCGCAATGAGCCACAATAAGGCCACAATGAGACTCAATGACCTAGTGAGCATGCGTGGAACATGAGTGGAGCATGCGCCCAGGATGTTTAGCGGGAGCGTGTTTGTGGAGTAATTGCAGCGATTAAGGTTGACCATTGGCTGTGAATGGGGATGACCAGGAGATGGCCAGGTCTCATTATCTGGGGATTTCAGTGCAGGACACAACTGTGAACTTGCACCTCCATTAGCGCCACTCGGCTCCGCTCGGCTCCCAGGAATACCAAATTATCCATAAGTCCATAAAGGACGTGCGTCGCACAATTGTGACTTTCTTGTCCTCAATTCAACTTAAATCACACAAAATGCCCACTTCCTTGAGTTCCTTGAAAGCCAGTGGCCAGTAATGGTCACACTTCCTTTCTTCTGGGAAGATGTGAGGTGACACTGATGACCCTTGTGTCGCCTACAAGTGCTAATGGCTTCGGTGGCCACGCGTATAGAACAAGAGGCGGAGAGGTAGATATAATCTCCGACACAGGTGTAAGAATTGATATTTAGATGCATGAATAGACAGATACCTTGATGTAACTACAGCTATTTTTCATTTGTTTGATTCCACTTGCTTCTTAGATTTTCTTGCATACTTTGAGATGCTTAAGGAAATTCTTTGAATTCTCAGGTGCTTTGCGCCTGTTCTCGAGATATTTCAGGAGATCGGGCAATTTTCATAAATGATGAAACATTCCATCACATTTCATTGCGGCTAATGTGGAAGCTCAAGTCTCCAGCCGAAATGAATCAAAAAGTGACTCGATCAAAATGAACATTTCAGCAGCCGGGAAATGGTAAACGTGGGACGTGGGTGGCGATTTCTGAAATGGAATTTTTAAAAAAAGTTGTCGTTGGTTAAATGCTCCATGGGCTGTCAACAGCAAACTGGCTGAGATGTGCTTTACTTGGCAGCTCTGTAAGCTGACAGTGTTTGTGTAATATTGTGATATTTAAATGATGTAAAACTCTTCATCATTGGGCGACAATAGCTGCCATGTTTAACCAGGCGGTTTCATAGCGATCATAATGCTTCAGCTGCTTTAAAAAGTTTTTTCCGACACAATGAAAAAAAGGATATCAACATGGAAAATCGATGGGGCTGTCTGCTGGAGCTGATGTAAATATTGGCTGAATCTCTAGGACCCGCGATTGTCCCTGGCAAAATGCAGTCCTTTTTGGCAATCACAATCATGCATGGGAATTTTTTCAGCATAAGACCCATGCTCTGATCATGCTCATTGCTGCTGAGCATAGGCTGAACTCCGATGCTCAACTCTTGCTCTCCTTATGCTCAATTCATGCCCATCAATATGCATGTCCTGAGTTGTTCTCCTCCTTCCAACTTCAAATTCTTGAGAACAGAAATTGTCCAAAAAGTCCTTGGCAGTTTTTCCTCCCATCCAGCAGTCAGATGGATCTTGTTTTGCCATTATTGAGAATCATTCTCTTTTGTTAACCAGTCAGCTTCCTGTATCACAGTCACGTGCCTCTTATTGTTGCCAGAACGAGGCTGATCGATGTTATTGTCTCCAAACAGCCCATTGAGTCCATGGCAAACACTGACCACAGACAAAAATGGCTAGTCACAAGAAAAAAACCACATCTGACACCAGCCCTGAATTATTAAGAGAGAAAGAAATGTCAGGTTACTGTTAAAAGAGGACTCTGCAGGATGACATTCACAGAAGGCTGCAGCTCTATTTGTAGTCAGCACCACATTGCAGATGAAACTGAAGTGTTAGAAAACATCTTTCGTGAGAAAAAATCTTTCGTGAGAAAAAAACTTGTCGAAGAAATATGGCTTATGGTACTTTAGTTTTGACACTTATATTCTTCATAACTTACAACCTAGAACATGACATCTTGGGGTCTAATAGGCCAGTGTTTGGTCAGTTGCCGCAGCTGTGACATGAGCATGCACTGTAGAATTTGAAAATTTGAGTCAGCTCAAATAATCGAGTGAGATGGTTGCACAGTTTGTTTGAGCTAACATAGCTTATTGTTTATGATAATCTTTCCGATGTCATAACTTTAAACAACAAGCTGTGTCAGCTCAAAGGAATTGTGCAACCATCTCACTCAATCATTTAAGCTGACTCAAATTCAACTTTTACAGTGTGACATCATTATTGCCCATCTGGAGCATCAAGCTTCGAGTTCAAGTGAACATCAAATCGTCTTGATCGGATATATTTATGAATTGAAAGGAGTTTGAGAAATTCCTGTGGCGGATATTGTTGTTTCATAACTTATACATGGATGGTGCCTCCTGTGATGTGCTCTGTTATTCTCTGCTATACCGCCAATGTTAAAGTTGCTTGTTGGCTTGAAGGCATGCAATTGGTCGTAGCTGACATGACCTTACCTTGAAATGTGATTCTCGATGCAACAACATGTCGTCTCTGTCATCTTCTAGCCTTCTTGCTCTTCTCGGCTTCTGGCTTCGAATGTTACTACGTGAGCTGGAGTCACATGACCTGCTACTTTAACACCAGGGTCACTCCAGCATGCCCCCTGTCGTGTTGTCTGGAACTAACTGCTTGGGTTTGCTTTGAATCGAGAGCAAAGACAGAAACAGTGATTCAGAACCATGTCTGACTGTCTGCCCTAATTCAATGACATTTTACATCTGCAGGCTCAAGAAAAAGTAATTGGAGATTTTTGGTTTGTCTTGTTATGCAGAGCTGTAGGAATTTCTTTCGCAAGTCTCGGCTGTGCGTGATATTTGTATCGATCGCTGCTTAATAACATCCCTCCTTTGTAGACTCGATTGTCAAGGCATTATTAAAGAATTTTTTTAAATATTTTTTATTTAGGTATATTTGTCCTGTGTCTGCACTCTAAAAAATGTCGGGACAAAATTGGTTTTTTAGATTCAAAATGGTTTTTTGAAAAACCAAATTTCAATGCAAAACCAAAATGGATTTTTAAAAAAATCCATTTTGGTTTTTTGCATTGAAATTTGGTTTTTCAAAAAACCATTTTGAATCTAAAAAACCAATTTTGTCTGGAATTTTTTAGAGTGTGGTATTACAGTGACATCTGTATATCCAGCAAGATTGAAAAAGGTGCGTGTGAGCTTCATCTGTATTCCGAGGCTGAACAATTGCATCCCAGTATGGAGGTGGAAGGCAGCCTGCAGTGCCCATGGCGAATGAAACTCAAAAAACATGGAGGGAGAAATTTCCAACAGAGCTTTGTGTCATGAGACTCCGTAGCCTGGGGCCAGTGGAGTGTTGAGTTTATGTGCAGAAGTGGGGAAATAACACGTGCAAGGCAGAGGAGACTGAGGAGGCAAGAAGAGGCAGGAGGGACAGAGAGCATATGGCAGGGCTGCTTTTCACTGGAGGGCCTGAAGAAAACGCCACCACAAATGTGCACAGCTAATATTTACCAAGACCTCGGCTCAAACAAAACATACTAGAGCAGGCTGAAAAGGTATTGATTAGGCTGGCAGCCACTTGATGATGACTTAAGATAGCGATTTGATAGTGCTGAGGAGTTGGCTTTTCTGGTGCATACCACAAGGTCATGGTTGAGGCCAAGCTAGAGGCCAAGCTGAAAGCCAAGCTGGAGGCCAAGCTGGAGACTGTGGTTAGAGGGTTGGATGGCCAACTGCTGGGAGAGACAAGGAGGAGGTTAGAGGCTGAGGATGGAAATAATTGGTCCAGAAGAGCAGCCCTTGGTCACACAAGGCAAGCTAGACCCTTGTGCTCCTGCCCTTTTCTGTCTTCTCTTCTTTCTCACTGGAAGTGTGTTTCTTTTTGCTCTACTCTTTTTTCTTCTGACACTTCAGTTCATTCCTATCTCCATTTCCGTGACTGGTCACGCTCTCTGAGTGGAAGCTGCAGTTCTGATGCTTCTGTCATAGAGGCTGTTTTTTCTTCCGGTGTCTCTGTGAAGCTGCAGTTCTATGCTTCTGTCATAGAGGCTGTTCTTCAGGCTGTTCTTCAGGCTGTTCCTGGGGCTATTCTGGAGGCTGATAGCGTCTTGCCCTGAGACTGGCTAGCAAACAGCAGATATGTATCTGGGAATATCTCCTGAGTGTTTGTCTGGTCGTACTTAGCTAGATTGCTCTGCTCCATGTTATGTTTATCTGGCTTAACCCGCCCACCCTGCCTATTTTCTGTTAATGGAACCAGAACCATGGCTTCTTGGGCCCTCTGCTCTGTCTCTCTGCTGGCCTGCCTTGCCTCTGTCTCTCTTCTGTCCTCCCTCCTGTTTCCGCGCTGAATAGATGTCCCCTGCTTTTCCTTTTACCGCTCTTGAATATTTCAGACTCCACATAAAATGTATTTGCAGTGGATGTCATCATCTCGCCAAAATGGAAATATATGTGATAGTAAGAACTGGGTGCTGATATGAACTAATACACCACACTTGGCTGGGTCCACTCTCTCCATATTGGCTATGTGCTGAGTGTAATGGAGAATTAGTAGTTCTTTCATAGCACATGCTATTCTGCTGAGAATGTATCAGAAAATGTGTGTCTGAGTAAATGATACAGCTTTTCGTCATTGTTTGATTTTGTGGCACTACATGTAGAAAAGTATCAATAGTTTCTATACAAATGTATCCTTACAGTAGAAGATTATCTGGCGTATACACATTCAAGGATCAATGTAGATGTATGTTATACTCTGTATATGTTGTTATATGTATAAACTAGAGTTTCGATCGGGACCGATGCGAACGGACAGTTCTCGCCATGTGTGTTGGTTGCTGTGTGGAGGTTTTTCTGAGGCATATATAGTAATATGTGAAATTGTAAATGTCACAGCATATTGCATAAGACCAAGGCACACTATTACCTTTTTGACGGCCACAATTAAATTCGAGAAGCTAGTGCCTCTTCACACTAGGTAAAATTAGTCCACTGCAGCAGCTGGAAATCAACAGAGATGAAATAACACCGAAAGTGGAATCATGTTTGTATGAGCCAAGTCACTACTCCAGAAGCAATATCATTGTATATTAGTGTTGTGCCGGTTCCAATAATTTCGGTTCTGTTTCGATTTTTCCACTGCAACCGAAACTCGAACCGAAGTTCAATCTAACAACCGATCGCGAGTGTTTCGGTTGTTGTATGATATCTAATTTTATTAAGAAAACGAAGAAGTAATCAGGGAAATGTTGATCTGTTCACTTTCCCAGTTGCGTGCCATGGTACTGCATTGAATTTCTGGACCGTTGCAACTTCGGTTCTTGGGTCGGAATTTCTCGGAAACAACCGAAAACCGAACTGAACGAAAAATATCACAACAGCCCAACACTCTTATATATGCACCATTCAAAAGGCAACTCAGGAAATGTGATAAAATATGGCAAGGAAGTAAGAATCTTGAGTTCTGCACCGAACAAGAAATTGTGCCCTAACCAATACGGGCAACTGTCACTGCCACTGCCAACAGGAAGAACCCCTTAACATATTCAAAACGGTGAAACTGCTAAAAAAACTCAAATGTACAGAACATTTCAAATGAAGGCATAACTCTCCAGTCTCCAGACATGATCAAACACCAGTGTATTAGTGAGCTGAAATTTAACATTACACATATTATACCCATTTGACTCAAAATAAAATGGAGATTTTTCGTCAGGTTCTCCAAAAGCAATGAGTCACTTCCTTGGTTGAAAGCTAACGGCTGAAGTCTGATGGAAGTAAAAATCATGGAGAAAGATTAAAAGTATTCACCACTAAAAAATCTTGTTGGTTTCTTGTCACAAATACTGATCAATATGACAAGTTTCGCCTCGTCTTCATGACGAAGGCTATATGTACGAGTTTTGCCTCGTCATGACGATGGTTCATTCAAAAAATCGTCAAAATCTTGTCAGGGTCTTGTCACAACCAGGTTGTTTGATCAGGTAAGGACAAGTTTGTCTTTGTCATGACATGGACACAGTTAAAAACTCCTGTTGAAAACTCATCAAATTGTTGTCAAAAACCTTTCAACAGAATTCTGAAGTAGGTACTTAGCGCAAAATATGACAAATAAAGGCCTATATTTTGCTGTCAACAGTGCTTATTCACGAATTTCCAGCCACTCCATCATGTTCTGAATCAGTTAAACCAACCAGAGTATAGTAAGCATTGTATCGGTCTATTTCAAGGTTTGTAAATGAAAATTAACTTCTAAATAAATTTACAGGATGAATATTACTTTAATAATGCATCATTTACAACATCAAATGGAATTGAGTTTGTAGAAAAGCATTCAGTGACTTCTTTACATTTACAGTCCAACATAATGTGATTATATATACATAATGCAAGATGCACAACACTAGGGGTTCTCCAGTAACGGAAAATCCAATTTTTCAATAACGAAAAATGTGTTATTTGATAGCAATAGGGCGTGCCAGTTACGAATTTGTACTACAGTTTGTCTCACAACATGCGAACAACCTCCAATTAAGGACTCGGAAATATGCTTAGTATTTCTAAATGGGTGCTGCTACATGAGAGACAATAAAGCAGATGGCGACATAACTAGGCCTATTCCTAAAAATCCAGTAGTTCCAGTAGCTTCAGTAGTTCCATTAGATAGACGTAGTGACGCTTTGAATATTATTGGCTTACAGAACTAGGAGTCCATACACAGGGCAAACAGAATATGCTACATCCTGCCATCGTGCAGAGACAGTTAAAATGAATTGTAACATTTCACTCTGATTCAGAGGTTCACCTATATACTAAAGGCGGAAATTCGCGAAAGAAGAAGAAGACGAAGCAAACTGGTGTTTGGCCTGATTGCCAAGAATCTAGAGGTCACACAACGGAAATACACATACTCACGGGTAGAAGAGCCAATTTGCAATTTATTTATCAGATTTTGTGACGCTTTGGTGCATTTTTTGTCCGATTTTTGACAACGACCGTGTGTTCTACAAATGAGATAGACAGTAACTGAAAATCACGCATAAGTTGCAATCGTGGTACCAAGCATATTTGAAAGATTTGGAGCGGTCTTTGCAGGGAGGGAATAAGACATTATTCTACAAATTAAAAGGCCTGTATTTCAATATTCCAGTTATAATTTTGCATACCAGTGTTGGTATGCCAGGCAGTCAGCCTGCATAGGCAGCTGTAATAGTCGGTCAGTATGGTAAATATTTTTGACGGAGCTTTTAATGAAATCACATTGACTGAAATTCCACAAAAACTCAACATGTGCAAGGAAATCAACTCCAGTGTCATAAGGAAGGTTGGTTATAGAATGAGATGCTTTTGAAGCCACTGGATCTATCCAGAGAACCAAAAAGTCTGCCCCCTATTCCTGAAGCATGGAGCCCGGCAATAATACCTTGGTACCAAGAAGTACTGTTTTCCCAACTAAAGTACAAAAGGGCGCATGCCACTTGCAGGCCCTATATGAGGGAGCATCATCAAATCAACAAAAGTGACAAAACACATTATATTAGCATTGTTGTATAATGCAGTTGCAAATGCGCAACAGGGCTTTGGAGTCGGGTAAAAAGTGAACTGACTCTGACTCCCGACTCCTTTGGCTTTCTGAAAAGCGACTCCGACTCCTTAGGCCTCCTGAATTACGACTGCGACTCCCGACTCCGCTTATTGGCATTATTGCACACTAATATTACATGTTTAACAGGGAGAAAAATTTATTCTACAAAGTTTCATAGGATTATGTACATGAACACTTGTTTTGGAAGTTTTGTTTAAAATTTTGGCTAAATTTCACATTTTGAAAACTGAGTTTTTGTAAATCATATTAATTATTTCTAGAAGTCAGGAGTCACCTATTTCATTTTCGACTCCGACTCCACCTAAAAATCAAAGTTCGACTCCGACTCCACCCAAAAATCTCCGACTCCACGACTCCGATTCCTGACTCTGACTCCAAAGCCCTGATGCGCACCTGAATTAAAACTGTTGATATTGACACATTTCATACTAGCAGGTGGTAAATAGCGAACTGCGGATTGGGGAAGTTTGCGGAGTGGCAACATTGTACAATAAAATGTAGACGGTCCTGGGTATGGACTATTGGCCCAGAAGGAAATTTGCCTATGTGAATTAGCTACTGCAATTACCTTATGCCATAATCTGTTTGAAAGAGACTGTCTCACAGTAGTGACAAGGTCCCCGAAGTGCAGAGGTTCAGATACTCTGTAGCTTTCTAGAATAGGGTCAAAATTGAAATATAGAGCTTTTATTTTGACCTGTACTGATTTTCTGGTGGTATACGTGAAATTATACTTAAAATACAAATTTTGAATATCCTAGTTCAGTTATCACCGCAAGGTTTCCCCAGGATGAGTCAATTCCAGTAAGAATGCAGAGTGACCTTTCGGCACATGGGTCAACTGTATGGAGTTTACAATACAACACAGACACGTGCCCCCATACAGAAGAAACAAACCACCATGTTATTGGACTTAGTCTATGTCCAGTCTTTACTCAATGAATTATGGCATATAAAACAGAGCATCTTGTGGTTGTGGCAGGATAGTTATGCACACTTAGCAGCTAATTTGAATCAGAAAGTAGCAGATAATGTCAATCAGAAAGTAGAAATATATAGACAGAAATTGGAACAAAGCTGCGTTTAAAAGGTTCTTGCAAACATGACCATTCCTATATCTTCAAATTGTTCGCATGAGAGAAATCTTCAGGCATTTCAACGCTGGTCGATTAGCATTTTCTACAGCTTTGGTGGCACTTCAGTGTTCGGCGTTCTCATGGTGCTGGAAGAAGAATTGAAGAAAAGTTAATGGCATTTTAACATCAATAAAAATAACCTTGAAATTATTCAATTTACGTCTGGGCTTTCGCTAAGTACTCCAGCCAAAGTACTCACTGCTCAGGCAGAAAAACTTGCAAGCCGCTTTCCTTCACTTCCTACAAAAACCTTAAGTATCTAGGTGTGGTCCAGTGATGGCCACAATTCAATTCATGAATTGAATTAATTTGAATTAATTCAAAATTTAAAAAGTTGATGAATTTAATTTAATTTAATTTAATTGACCATGTTGGAAAATGCAACGAATTGAATTGAATTGATATAGGCAGTGAATTGCGGTTTTAATTCAATTCATTTTCAATTCATCCCGTATATATTTTATATCATTATTGGTCATACCTCATGAAAAAAAGCTCCAAAAGTGAGAAGTTAGAGTCTGAACCTTTGAAGGATTATTGAAATTGTTTGGCTAAAAGTATTTTGTGTCATTTGGAAAAATATCTAGGTTGTTACTAGCCTATCTAGGCCTACAGAGGTCTATGTTCAAATATTAGTAAGTGGCTTCCATATTGAACAATGATCAAATTGATTAAAGCAATGACCGCAATGCTAAATGCAATCGAACAATTCAAAGAAGACACAGAACAGCAGAAGCAACTTTGGCAATTGAGCAAAAATTTCCCCTTTTTTAAAATATTTTTGGTGTCATGCTTGATCTTCAAGTTTGAGTTAATCAGGCCTATCTTCTGATATAGCAATGAATGCACATTTTGGCACATGAATTAAAACTTCAGCTTTTGCTTCAATTATCAGGATAAAATGCTGATTTACGTAAATCTGTCCAGTGTCCATGTATATCTTTGCAACAGAATAATTATTTATGCACTTATTTATAAACATTTCAGAATCAGAATCTTTGGTGATTTTTGTTTTTCTACAAGGCATTGTAATATTGATTCAATTTTTCAATAAAATAAAACGTGCAAATGTTAGCTTGCCTGCTGAAAACGTCCACAGAGGTCATTGCATGATCAACTTATGAGAACAAAATGACAAACTAACAATGTTTTGTACTTATGACACAAATTTGTGTCATCATGCAATCTTGAACACTGCGACTTCAAATGTTGACAAACATATATATAGTCAATGATGAGTGAGCAGTATAATATTGCAAACTCATCTTCGTGCCTGGTGCTTGCGGTCTTCTACTGGACATAATTTATCACTAAGACAAGTTACGCAACAATGAAATGAACTGAATTGAATTGACTGTCACTATGAATTGAATTGAATTGAGCGCATGCCAAAAATCAAGAGATTGAATTGAATTTGCACTGATGCGCAAATAAATTGAATTGAATTGCATGCAGCTGAATTGTGCCCATCACTGGTTTGGTCCCTCAAATTTATATTCTTTTACCAGTATGCTTTTTAGTCATTTCTGACCGAGCATCATTCTCCTCCAATTTTTTCATTTCCATTTCAATCTTTTACTCAAGGTGTCGCCCCTGAATGTTGCTGATGCTTCTGTAACAATGTAATTTCTTATCCTTTTTCCCCAGCTTCACAGGTACTATGCTAGTAATGTAAATGCATCATCTCGACCATTAAAGAAAAAGTGTAGCATCACATTTCAGGTATTATTCTGAAAATTTCAGCTTTTAAACCAATTTCATGAAACTTTTTTCTTTAGAAATATCATAAAATATGTCAATGATATACAGCTATCGCAGATAACACTGACCAATAAGAACAAGTTTGAACAATGAAGATTGTAATCAATATAATCTTCACTGTTTTTATTAGAGATAAGTTTATTTTCCTGAACAAATTAATGATAATCAATAAGAATTGTAATCATTTAGGAAGCACTCTTCGCAAATATTTGGACTGGCAAGAGCTACTGGTCAAGTAGGACCACTGGCAAATATAACAAAGTTTGTGTTAAAACATTCACACTCTTGATTCTAATCTTGAAGCAGAAGTTGTATTTAGATCTTTTTAAATGTTCGCTCCAAAAATATGTGGCTTCCTGCGAATTGAAAAAAAATTACATTTGCTCGCTTGCATATGAAAACCTGTCAAAAATTTAATTTATTTAAAAAATCAAAAATTGTTCACTTGCGCAATTTTTTCCTCGTCAAATCTGTCATCTATAAAATCAATTTGGTGTGTCCTTATAATAAAACAGTATATTTTTGAAATTTCAATCAATTACCTCATTTTCAAAGCTTTTAGAATATGTTGCAACAATCTTCACCACCATGCTACATGTACATCAGATCCGTCCATGGTACAGTGCGCTTGTAAAAGGTCTTGATCAGGAGTGAAAACTTCTACGGTCTGAAGAACGAGTACACATCACCATCATTTGACCTGAAATGATTAATGGATTTTCAATGATAACATCATAGTACCTTGAGTAGCCTTAGTACAAATCACATGGGCAGCTGCACCTTCATCCTGTGAACAATAGAAACAGGCTGAGTGGCAGCATACCCTCAGCATTCAGCTGCTATTTTGTTGACAATGTTCCGCACGAGAGAAATTTTGATGGACCTTATTTAAATTACTCTATTATTATACTTATATACAAATATATATATATTGATTTTAAATTTCAAATCAAGATTTGAATTAAATTGGATTTCAATTATTTAACATTAATAAAAAAATCAGGATTCTTTTCAATTCGATGGCAGAAACCCTCAGGTGGTATCGCATTATTACGCATTGACACCCAGCTTGATTGCTGATCTTCAGCACAAAATGAGTACTCATAAATTATATATGGTAAATTTAAAACACATTGTCAAAACAGAATTTCAAAATATGAAATGGATGATCTGTATTGACATTCCTCCTATTGAATGCACAAATGCAATATATTGGGTAATGTTAATTGCCTTGATGTTTTTTCAAATTTGCTCATTATCAATATAATTATATAGAGACCTGTGCCATCCAATCAACAACCAACAAATATACATGTTGTCATGTACCACCATATTACCTTTCAGCATTCC
Source organism: Platynereis dumerilii (assembly GCA_026936325.1). Classification (NCBI taxonomy): domain Eukaryota; kingdom Metazoa; phylum Annelida; class Polychaeta; order Phyllodocida; family Nereididae; genus Platynereis; species Platynereis dumerilii. The sequence goes on from JAPTHN010000001.1 coordinate 167,453,868, forward strand.
AAACTAATGATCACTCCTTTGTGGAACAATCTTCAAAGGCAGCAACTGGAGAAAGGGTTTGACGCTTTCCCCAACTCATTTGCATCCCTTACATCAGCGTAAATCTTTCCATCTCCTTCACAAAGAGCCTGAAATTTTGAAAATAATTTTCTTAAAGACTTGTTAGCTTATAATTATATTCCAAACTGTACAATGGAAATGCACCTGTTTCCCGAAATACCAAATAAGAAATCCAGCATCCCATTTTAGAAAATATACAGATAATTTGGTTACATGTATTTTATTGCTAGTTCCCACTATCCATAAAACATGTAAAAACGTGTTAATGATCTAAAATATCAAATGAATCAAAGTTGGGCTTTAATTATTTTTTTCCGATCCAAACTGACTCCGATAGGTTCTGTCTTTGCGATTCACTGGGCTCGTTTTATTGCAAAAAGACCTTATTGCCAAAGACACAGAAAAGCAGAAAAATTCAAGACTTAGCTATCAGGTAGCAAGTGAACAGACCATCAACTCCTTCAGCTTTATGAAAATCAACTCAAAAACCATTCAGAATGTACAACTGGGGTGGGCGGGGAATTCGTAGTTTTGCCTGAGGGGGTACTAACGTTTTGCATGTGTTTCAAGAGGGCATGGTACTACATTTCATTTCGGTACATGTCTTTAGAGGAGTATATGAATTTTGAAGATAAGAAAAAAATCATAAACAAGCAATCCAAAATCGCGCAGAAAAATATGAATTTCCAGGAATTTAGCTCCAAGCTCGGCAAAATTTCCCACAAGCAGTCATCAATCGAGCAACTACTGCCAAAGTTAAAAATTGTAATCTAGAATAGATTTGTCAGTTTGAGGTTTAAAAAGAATATGATATTATAGACTAGTACGTATAACCATCATTCGATTATAATAATTTGTTAATTAATATTTAATCAATATAAATCTATAATTTGTTCCTACATATGGCTGTTTTCTTTTTTAATTTGGTATTTTGATTTTTCATATTCTTTGTCATTCAATTCAAATTTTGATTAATTTGTTACCTGCATTATTCGGCAGCGGTTCATTTGACAGAACATCAACTGGCGAAGGCATTGACGACTGAAGAAGTGCCGGGAAGAAAAATTATAATCTAAATCAGATATATGATATTATCTAAACGGTTCAATAAAAATAAGTCCCCCTTTACGAAAACATGAATATCTTAAAGCTATCTTCTCCGATTTCTGTGAAAGTTGGCCAGTTTGTAGGCCTGCATATTGACCAGGGCTTGGAGTCAGAGTCGGAGTCGTGGAGTCGGAGGTTTTGCTGCAGAATGGCAGCAGAATTGCAGCAGGTTTGCAGCAGAATAGCAGCAGAATAGCAGGAGGTTTGCAGCAGAATAGCAGCAGAATAGCAGCAGAATAGCAGCAGAATAGCAGCAGAATAGCAGCAGAATTGCTGCAGAATTGCTGCAGAATTCAGGAAGATTGCAGCAGAATGGCAGCAGAATGGCAGCAGAATTGCAGCAGAATTGCAGGAGGTTTGCAGCAGAATAGCAGCAGAATAGCAGCAGAATAGCAGCAGAATAGCAGCAGAATTGCAGCAGAATTGCAGCAGAATTGCAGCAGAATTACAGCAGAATTGCAACAAAATACAGGAGGATTGCAGCAGAATATCCAGTGAATTGTAGCAGAATATCAGGAGAATGGCAGCAGAACGACAGCAGAATTGCAGCATAATACAGCAACATTGCAGCAGAATATCAGGAATATGGAAGCAAAACTGCAGGAGAATAGCAGCAGAATTGCAACAAAACAGGATGATTGCTGCAGAATATCAGGAGACTCAGTACGGCAGAATACAGCAGAATTGCAGCAGAATACAGCAGAATTGCAGCAGAATTGCAACAAAATACAGGATGATTGCAGCAGAATATCAGGAGTATGGCAGCAGAAATGCAGCAGAATTGCAGCAGGATTGCAGCAGAATTGCAGCAGAATTGCAGCGGAATTGCTGCATAATTGCTGCATAATTGCAGCAGAATTGCAGCAGAATAGCTGCAGCATACAACAGAATTGCAGTAGAATTGCAACAGAATATCAGGAGCATGGCAGCAGAATGGCAGGAGCAGGGACGGACGCAGGGGGGGGGGGGGTATTGGGGGATGCATCCCCCCCCCACCAGACCAAAATTTATATCCCCACTAATATTTGAGTTAAACCTCAGGTCACATGACCACTCCTCTTGCCAGCTATAAATGAATCCCACAGGCATGCCACTCACCCAAACTATCCACCTATCCTTCTTTTGTTGTCCCCTCCTTCAGATGGAAGCCCACACAGGTGTAACTCATCTCTCATTTCTCTTTCCCTACTTCTCCACTCATCTCCCACCAGGAGTGCATGAAACAGCAAATCTCTCATATTTTACTCCCCAACAGAGGGAGCCTCTTCTCATACTCATTTCCCCACAGATGGCAGCACATATCTTTGTCTGCTTTTTGCTGGGGACATGGCCTGCATCTAATGCACCACTCATCCTCCATTCACATTTTCTTTGCCTTTCCTACAAACTCTTTTCATTTTAGTCATTTCTTCTTTTCCCACATTTATGACTATATCTTTCAAATACCATTCTCACGTCTGTCTTTCACTCCTATACCTCAATGTCAAGCAACATCTAACATACTCCTCAATCTGTTTCTCTGCTGTCAATGGGCTTTACTAGTATTTTACATGTTAATTTTATCCGCGCACAATTGCGTTATGTCGCGAATTATGCGTTCTGCGACGCGATGGCCCGATAGACACCCCCACCAGAATTTTCTGGATCCTCCCCTGGGCAGGAGGATTACAGCAGAATTGCAACATGATACAGGAGGATTGCAGCAGAATACAGGAGAATTTTAGCAGAATACAGGAGAATTGCAGAATAACAGGAGAATACAAGAGGATTGCAGCAGAATTGAAACAGAATTGAAGCATAATTGCAGCAGAATACATGTCGATTGCAGTAGAATATCCAGGGAATGGCAGCCGCATTGCAGCAGCATACTTGAATATTGCAGCAGAGTACTTTTCGCAGGAGAGTTCCAAAAAATTGCAGGGAAATGGCAGGATATTTGCAGCAGAGTATTAGAAGAAGCTGAACTACCACAGAATCGCAGGAGAATTGTAGTAAAGTATCTGGGGAATATCAGGAGAAGAATTGTAAGAGAATATCAGAAATGCAGGAAATTGCAGTATAATATCAGAATTTTAGCTGCATGAACTTTCAGAACAACACAATTTCTGCAGAAGTAAAGAATTCTTATAGAATTGGAGAATTCTTGTTGAAACTTTACATGAGCGATAAATACAGCTTTCGCGTAGGACTGCGGAATTACTGCTGAATCTTTGCAGAGGCACTGTAGGTACTTATTTTCTGCATAATAGAATGGTAGAATTCCTACACAATTTCAGAATTTTTGCAGATGTGTAAAAAACCTTGCCAGGATACTACAGATGCAGAAGAAATTAAGGGTGTACTGAGAAATCAGCAGCTTCGGGGTCTAGCACCAACGCCGCCAAGTCATACTCTAAATCATATGATAAATCTATGAAAAAATCTACGCAGAGAGCTATTCTGAAGATCTAGAGGCCCGTCTTAAATTCTAGTACACTAGAGATTGCCGAGAACCAACAACATACAAAGCTTGTACCTACACAAACCACTGTGCGACAAAGCCATATTCATATAACTAAACTTCTTCAACAGATTTGCGCTTTTAAAATGGAACACAACTTGAAATCGAAGACACAAATTAAGTTGTCAAAACTTGATGACAGAGCATTTATTGCATTTAAATAACTGATTTATTAATCATGTTAAAAAAAACAGAAACTAAGGAACAAATAATAAGTGTACGGAATTTGTCGAATTTACAATCAAAAGATTGGGGAAAAAATGTAGGTTATAAAATATGCTACCATTGGGCCTTTGTGGTGAAAAGGCTATAAATTAGGCCTATTCTAAATGTGTAGCAAAACTAGCAATCGTTTTTAAGCATCAAATACAAAGACTTGCAAATAAATAAAATATTGTTTTTTAAAGGCGTGCAAATAAATGAAAGTATTTGTTACAGTAGGCCTTTCGGCTAAAATTTGATGTCTCCAAAGACAAGCCAATTTTTCCAATATAACTGAAATTTACAGAATTCACTCGCCTTGAACAGAACCATTTTGCATGTATTTTTGCACAAGCTGTGAATACAGTCAATTAATACACATGATACACATAAATTTGTTGCTGTGTTACCTTATACAGGTTATAGGCTTTCAGATGATATTCACTGCACAGGAACAGTCGGGTGCAATTGGGTTTAATCAATCCTCAATGACGAGAAGAATATATTCATCTGAAAATAATCAGAAATATTGGTCATTTAATTTAATTTTTATATACACAAATAAAAAATTTCATATAGTTTCTGTTCTGAATATCAGATATCCTCAATGGACATAACGAGTGAGAGTATCACGGAGGAAGCATTAAAGCAAACTTTTAAAAATGTTCATGTTCTGAACAAATATTTTTTTCATTCTCATGTACTGAAGAAATTTTTTTTCAAAATATTCTAAAAACCATAGCAATGAAAAGCATCATGTCATGCCTTATAGTAACGGGCAGCAGCTATGTCGTCCTACGCTGGTCGCGCCGTTGGGCGGTAGAATCGATTGCACCCAATAACTTGAAACTGATGATTTCCTTAATTTTTTAATACCATTTTTACAATTTTTGGGGCATTTATTAAATGTTTATTGCACGGCAAAATAAAATATACATGGTGAATTCACTGAATTGCATGGTGATCTGTATTATTAAAATAAAAGAAAATAGATGTCATCTGAATTGATCTGACAGTCAGTGATAGTGATACATGTATAAAAATTGTATTTGTGACTTTTGCACCTACCTGGACCCACCTCAGCTGTCAGGCAATCCAGCTGTCTGGCAATTCAGCTGTCAGGCAATCCAGCTGTCTGGCAACCAGCCGTCTGGCATTCAAGCAGTTTGGCACTGTCAATATTTGCAGAGCATGTGGCCCAATCACTGCCAGCAATGCATGTCCGATGAGGAGAGAAGCAAGGACGATTGAAGAATTATCCTTGTTGCAATGTGTTGACAGGTTAAGCAGCAGCAGCAGTTCGTCAGGGATCCCTGGTGACGTGACATGACAGTTGAGGGCATCAACAAATCATGCCATCTTCAAGGCATTGTTGTGACTTTAAATCCAGAGGTTCTTAGAGGTTCCTTCAACTTTTAAGATAGCTTGAATCCTTATGTATCTGTTCCAAGTAAGAACTTTCAAAAAACCTACCTGGTTCCTGAGAACTGGAGGGAATTCCATCATGTATTTTCGGCAGTTGCTGTCAAAATTGAGATCGACGATTTTCGTCCAACTTTGAGCTAAAATATCACAAGATATACAACATGCCAGGTTCTGTGAAGTCGCCACATGATTATCCATGCCTAATGCGAGAAATTCCACTCAATTTGAATGTTTATGCACCTCTATAAACCACCATAATCAAGCAATGACGATGCATCCACTCAGCATGTCAAGACCGCCGCCAAAATGATCTGGTGCAGAGAGGGAATTCCGGAGATGACGTCATGACGCTATATATAGCGCGACCTAATTTCGTGACCTAGTTAAGGGCACGTGCCGACCATTATTTGTCGGGCAGCTGAATTTCAGGGAAAACTTTCTTGGACATGGAAAGTGACCCGTGAACAGGCTGTCATTACGCATTCCACATCTGCGATAACACATCAAAACAGCTACCATTAAACAGCCAAGACCCGTGTTGCCTAAATGCTAAGCGGTTCAGTATCCAAACAGGTACGTAATGCGAGATTGCTTGACGAAACCGACGGCCCTCAAATTCGAGCGCGATTCCAAGGACAGTACGAGCGAGCTCGAACTGTCAATTATATACGAAGCCTCCATATACAGTAGTTTTTCTATGCCTGTACAGCAACTTCTACAATAGCTTTATGATAAGCTCGCTACATTTGTGACGGTAAACAACTTAAAGAAGAACAAATATGTGTGGCAATTTATTTGTCATTTATGTGGCTGGTGCAGTTCTGACATCTGGCTGTCTGTGAGGCTTCCTTTCGGAATTGTGGAAGCCAGAACACATTAGTGCACACAGCTAGAGTTGACACAAGTTGGCGTGAGTTGGCTGAACTCTTGGTGCTGTCTTTGAAATGTGACAAACGTCAGAAAACATCAACATAGCCAGGCCAGGCCGGGCCCTTTGTGTGCTGTAGAAAATTGAAAGATCTGTGTCCCCGGAGCTTTGCTATGCTTTGCTATGCGATATGTTTTGTGAAATGCATATAAGCCAAGGGTTCTTCTGAAGCAGCTTGTGATTGTTGCAGAGGAAGGTGTGAGGTTGCACAGGATAATGAAAAAAAAAAGAGAAGAGAAGGAATTGAAGTAATGTCAGAGCAAAGCAGCTTCCCTGAAGAGAAGTGGAAGTATACAAGTTGAGTGGAATTGGAAGGACTTATTTCCATCTTCAGCATCTAAACTCCTCCATGTCTCCCACAGCAGTTTGCCATCCAACCTTCTAACCATAGTCTCCATTTTGTCCTCCAGCTTGGCCTCAACCATGATCTTGTGGTATGCACCAGAAAAGCCAACTCCTCAGCACTATCAAACCTAAAATAGAATCTGAAGAAGCAGTGTTATGTACATTAAAGAAGTACTGCTCAGAGATACATTGAAGTATAGGCTTAGTGCATTAAAGGTGGAAATGGTGCACTAGAACTCTGAAGAAGCACTGACAACTATATAGCAGCAATCCCATTGAAGTTTATCATGTCTTAAATCTTAATCATTTGATACCATTATTCATAACTTGATAAGTAAATTCATACCGTAGTGCTTAATAATTTGATGGTTACAGTTGCACTACTGTATGAATTTATCTTTGAATAATGGTATCCAATGATTAAGACTTGAGAAATGATGAACTTAAACGGGATTGCTGAGGACATGCAACAGAACTGATGAAGCTGCAACATATTGAGATGCGAAATGAAACTTAATTTAAAGAGATCTGCAACAATCAGGATCTATATATAGACAAGCCATGTGTCTAATTGTTGTGTTGGTGCAACAGAGGCAAAACAATAGTGCACAAGAATGCAGAACAGTGGCTGTGGGGATGAAGGAAGGCCAGGGCTCGACCTAATTACTATGGAATGGAAGAGCTGGGTGTTGGCTGGGCTGCTCGTCTCCTTTTCTTTATTGCCTTGCCACCCAGCTCTGCACCAGGGGCTGGCTTCATTAGAGGCAGAATTTGGCGCATGTCTCATGATTAACAGTCCTTGTTTTTGCTTGTCAGCAGTGCCGTGCTAATTTGTTCAGGCGCTACATCTATCAAGCCATTGGCAAAGTGGCTGGCAGTGCTAATTTCACGCCTCTGCCACTGGCTACAAATCAGCCTGCCTAGAGACCTCCCTTCCATTCCCTCCTCGCTGAGTTCTCATGGAGTTCTCGCTGAGTTCTCAGTCCGTGGGTTATCGGGTCCGTAGTTCTACAGGTCTGCGTCTTGCCTACGACAGAACCAGTCTTTTGCGTAAGCAAGTCAGTCCGTTTATAGCAAGTCAGTCCGATTGTACCAATGTTAACCACGACCGTGTACAAGCCGCACACTTCCCAAAATAACACACAACTTGCTCCAGTCCGTGACTGGCCTTCGGGTTATAGATTGAGAGAAAGTGCCCTGTAAATGGCAAACGGACCCGTTCCATGACACCATTCGCTCATGATTGATGGCGTAGATCTGGATTACCAAAATAAGATGTTGCAACATAGCTCAAAAGCAAAAGCAAATTTATCGCTTACTGATAGGATGGTCATTAAGGAGTCAATATTTGTTCATTTCTGCGTATACATATAAGAAGAGTTTTAAACAGACATTGGAGGCCGTTCTAAAACACTGGATTCTTTGGAACTATAGTTCTACTCCCAATTCACCAAGAGCTAGTACTGTACACTCATACATGAATTAAATACATCTGAAAAGTTGTTAGAAGGTCATGCAAAATTTTATGTCATTACATTAGGTCTAATATGCGAGAGGCAATCTCTGTTTTGTTTATTAATGTATGAGATGGCTATGACATTCACGTTCTGACAATGAGGTCCATTCTAACTTGTGCAACCTGTTGAACTGCACATTGATGTTGTTATGATAAAAAAAATCAATTAATTTTTACGAGATCAATGGGTTCGATTGGTGTTGCTTCTCTAGCGAGACAAGCCTGACGTGTCTTTGTATTTTTTTACAACTGCAATTGCCTGTGGTGCTGCTGCTGGAATTAATAATGGTAGCCCAAAGGTGCCACCAAGTGCTCCTGAAATAACCCACATTCTCTGCCACAAAGCTTTGTCAAGTTATTGTTCAGGGGCATGGATCTAGAACGAAATCAGAACATGCCTGTTGAACAAGGCAACACACTTTCACCACACACTTTTGCCATGCACTTGTGCCATACTTGTGCCACTGAGCAAACAAGATCCTCATCACAATGGGTCCTGCAGGAGACGCACTATCCCATTTAATGTCCCAAGTGTCATTCTAGCCCTGAAGCCATGTACAGCTATGTTAAGGCCAAACTCTTTTTTTTTAACCAAAATATGAAAGATCATCCAGTGCAGTTCATCATTGATTTTTAACTGGCATGCATTGTTTGTGATTGCTGTTTGGATATAAGGTTATCGGTCGATTGTAACAGATTTGTGCTGAGTGTGTGGTTCTGTGGAAAGGATGATATTGCTTCCGTACTGTGTAAGTGTAGAGTGTAGACATGTTGAAAAAGGGAACCGGGAAGAAATCTATCAAATGAAAATCTGCACTCCACACTGTCATGTTCTTTAACCCAATTCTGGCCTTGTGTGCTCCTCAGTTTTCATAAGATACACATCATTTGGAGCTCATGCGAATAGCTAAGCCAGTAAGTTTGATGTCTGGAAGATTTATTTTTATCTGAAAAGACCTTACAATATTTAAACTTGAAAATAATGAACAATCTGTGAAGATTACCAAACCTGGCAGCCTTTTTAACTTGGAAATGATCAAGAATCTGTAAAGATTACCAAACCTGGCAGCCTTTTTAACTGGAAATGATCAAGAATCTGTGAAGATTACCAAACCTGGCAGCCTTTTTAACTTGGAAATGATCACTACACTGTATAGATTACCAAACCTGGCAGCCTTTTTAACAGGAAATGATCAAGAATCTGTGAAGATTACCAAACCTGGCAGCCTTTTTAACTTGGAAATGATCAAGAATCTGTAAAGATTACCAAACCTGGCAGCCTTTTTAACTGGAAATGATCAAGAATCTGTAAAGATTACCAAATCTGGTATAGCCTTTTTAACTTGGAAATTATGAACAATCAGTGAAGATTACCAAACCAGGCAGCCTTTTTAACACAAAAATGATAAAAAAATCTGTAAAGACTACCAAATCTGGAAATCTTTTTAACCTGACATTTCTGAAGATCAGCACATATTGCCACTGTTTTTACTGAAATTATCAACATTTGTAAGTTTTCACACAACCTTTTTAGGTTAAAACGCCTTGCAAAATATTGATCAGCAAATAATTAATTCTAAGTTGTGTATCTTAAACAGCAGCAGCATATATTAAGTGTTGTGTGGTTGTTCCTATGCATAGCTAAGCAGGGGCTCACTTCCATGTGTAGTATCGTGTTATTCTTACGGAGGATGCGGAAGTTGAGGTATTTCCTGCCTTCATCCAATATTCTTTTTGTTCATGTACCAACAATGATGTGTAATGCATTGGCCAGGAAATATGGTTTACAAGGATATAAGCCAGTACACATCATTTATACATGTATATCGTAGTATTCGTAACACAAGCTCCAAATGTGTGCTGTTAGATATCCATGTCTCTGATATGCAGCACTATTGATTAATACTAAAGTAGTTAATGCACTTTGTAATGTGAGATTGTGAACACACTAACCACGGAGAAACTATTTTAGAAAATGTAATATTATAGGAAGAGAGTAGTTGAAATGTTGTACTAAGGTAGTGTTTTATCAATTTGGTTCAAATAGTACAATGTTTAGGTGGTACGAAGTGAGAAATTGTTCTGCCTTCAAATTATCTTCATCCGTTTCTCCATACTGATGGGCCAGCAACTTCAGACAACTGAGCAGCCTGAAAGTTGAGTCCTACAGAGAGATGTGCATTTGCAGTGACAGGTGCTCTGACGTAAAATACCTTTACTTTTAATGTACCTTCTGTGAAATCGAAACATTCATAGAAAGAGACTTCTTTTGGTGTCACATTTCAGCTGAGAGTATTCATGCATAGTATGTAAAACTTCAAACTAAAACTCACCTGTAACATTTTGAACCTTTAGGCTAAGAGGAATATATGTAAAATGAGACTTTGTTGTGCATATAAAGTGCATTTGCAGTCACAAAACTTGAGATCAGTGGGAAGGTGATATAAAATAGTCCTTTGTCATACGAAATTTTGACCTACGCCATAATGATATATACCAGGTTTAATTTCATGTATGAGTGCCTGCTGGTAATGCTGACTATGATTCTGCAACTTTCAAAAGCTTCAATGAAGAAAAAATGTGCGGAATGAATATGATATGATAGTCACATATCTGCAGACATTGCTGATTGTACTTTTGGGTATATGCTTATCTTTTGTCTGTGTCTTTTGTCCTATTTATGAATCTGTTGAACAAATTTCTTAACAACAAAGTTTTGAACTTCATTTCTCATCTCTACTATAGTGTAGGTGGCACTGCATGGTATTTGCACACGTTACAATATCTCAGAACATGACCTGTCTCTGTGCACCTGAAGCAGAATTCTGTGCAGCACTTGCTGTAGCTTATAAGTTAACCCGCAACCAAACATCTTCATGACGAATTGCACCGAGTACATTACAGTAATAGTATGGTAACCCAATATCTGAATTAAGTTACATTTATAAATTAGCTTAATTATCACACTATATAAACAGCATCAGGATTAAACTTCACTTAGTACTAGTAAGTTGGCCTGACATTAACTTCTGGAGAAGATTGGAAAAAGAAAGTTCTACTGTTGGGCCACAGATTGTGTTGTGGAATGTACAGTGTACAGTAAATATTGCTTAGAAATTGAGAAGTTCCTTTGAACGTACATCAATTTCATGAATGCTTTATGAGTTCCATACTTCACAAGTTCCCATAGCACCCCCAGTCTGGGAAAGAAACAGAACTCTTACAAAGAGATTTATGAAATCTTACTTAATCCTCTTCTGTCTTGAAGCGAGGCTTTTAAATGTTCAAAAAGGACATACGAGGAATGCTGTATTTGGGATGAAAAAGGACAATTATGTTGGGAATTCAGAACATCAGTTTTAGTTATTTGTATCCTGTATGTTCAAATTGGCTCTTTCTTGTTGTCTGCATTCCCTTGCACGAATCTCTCTGTATCATTCAATACTGAAACTGTCAAACAGTTGCGTTAGGACCATTAAATGCCATTAAATGCATTTATTCCATTTGGTATGATAAATATTGAAATGAGATTAAGTACACCGAGATCATGTTTCTCATAGAACTGGCTTGGTTGGCTGAATATTTGCAGAATATCATGCAATCTCTACGAAATCTCAGAGCGCCTGCTCAGATACAGATCGGCTCTGGGGAATAAACATGAAAGTTTGTGCATGCTTTAAATGTATCAGCTTGTGTATCATGGTGTATCTACTCAAATTATCTGATTGTAGTTTCACCTCACTGTATCTCCTCACTGTATGTGCTTTAACATGGAGCATGATGATGATTGTGAGTATCCAGACCTAATGATTGTGATACTCTGTCACTCCTGTAGGAAATTTGGCCAGTCGATTTGTCCTGAGAGATATGCATTGCTTCGGCTATGTGGCTTATAATTGATTTACATTTCATTAACTAAACACCCTCCCTTCCACCAGCCCCTCCTCAATGTACCCCCTCCCCACTTTGGGTAATACAGAATAAATGTAGATCAGTAGCCCCCCCCCCCCCTAACTTTCTCTCCCTCTATCTGTTCTGAGACTCTGATTCATTATGCTAACAAAATATTGTGCCAGATATGGTTAGTTGCAGGAGACTGCTGGAAGCTGATGGCTTAAATATGGATTAAATTGGTATTGTATTTCCCTTGTAGATAATTCCATTTTCATGAGCTGCCTCCTTTCATGTGCTGCTATTATCCCCTTGATGTATGTGAGCTGTTCACGATTCCCACTTGGCAGATTTCCTTACTTTGCCCCGAGCACAGCAGGTACTGCCAAGCTGAAGCGACATGTATTTAACACACGTTTAGCACTATCTGGACTAAATTTTAAAAATGTACTTTTAATTCAGTTCCCTATGGATAAAGATGCTTTTAAATAGGCTTGTTTGAAAAAAGATCTGTCTACTATTGTACCTTTTGTGTATACAGGCTTCCCCTTTTAAGATAACTTTACAAGGTGACTTTTTCAAAGCTGTCTCAACTGACAAAGTGAATTTGTTAAAGGACTGTGTAACTAGTTCAAATCCCTTTGCAATCCCTTAAAAAATTATAAGATTAGCTTATGCTCTTTCGTTTGGTTGATTGCTGTAGTCATGGCTGCAATTAGGTAGACATATCTGATGACATCTGGAAAACAACTCTTAATATCTTAGGTTCACCTCTGAAGTAATTCCATTGATATGGAACCACAAGACCTTTGATTTCCTCTAGAACTGACTGTGATAAGCGTCATAAGACTGTTGTCTACCTGCCTTGAAACCGAATGTGCTTTCAAAAGACCACACTCCGAGCGAAAGACTCTTTAGGGAGATTCTAAGAGGGTCGTTGCGTGCTGTTTGGTCACGTGACAGCACCAAGAACCACGTGCATTCCTCGTGCTTACCACCTGGGAGAAAAAGTTCTTGAAAAAGAAGAGTTGGTGTCAGGTGTGACTGGTCTTCAAGTGCCAGCTGATTGAAGCGTCCTATAGGGACAAAGAGAAGTGCATGCTTTATACATGTATACCCAAATTGTTATCTTGGCACAATGGGAAAATGGTTCTTTGAGTTACCTATGTGTACACAATGAATTTGTAATCTAATTGGTTCCAGCTTAATGAGCTTATCCATGGCTAATGTAATCATGATGAATCTACGTCTTTGTTGCATTATATTATTTTTCATTTTAATAAAATCAATTTTCTGCCTCAATAAAATGATTATTTTCTTATCTTTTCAGCCACTGACCATGGCCTCTTCCTGGCTGATGACGACCCCAAAAAAGGGGTGTGGCTAGAAAATGGAAGAACCCTTGAATACTACCTTCTTCGAAATGGGGTAAGTACTACTTGTGTTTTGATTTTGATTTCCCTTGTTATGACAGCATAGTCTCTTGAAGTATTTTGAGTGACAACTGCAACATCCCAAATGACATGTGGTCTGAGGGGATGTGTGAGTAGTACCCAGTACAGCAGGACTAAGCAGTTGTAGCAGCGAGAATAACTGGAGAATAACTGTACAGTCAACTGGCCCTAATAGAATTGGCTCTGTGCTGCTCTGCTGCTTTATTCCTTTGGAGGCCCATATGAGGCAGTCGCCTGGAGCTCAGGAAATTTGTCCCAATCCCCCACCTCCTGTATGTTTGCAGCAGGAAATTGCGCCTTGTTGCCCAATTTTCTTTGATTAATCTAATTTGACTTCTATATAAATCCCCTTTTATGCTGGCTTTGATATAGGGCCTGTCCTCCCAAGGCAGGTTATGAGTCATGAACATGTACTGCTAAACTCGATTAGGAGCAACTCTTGATGTATGCGACTTGTGTGTGTGGGATATGTTTGGTGTTATAAGTATGCAGTTGAATGAGTGACTTCTGTGATCCATATTTGCCAGAAGTGAAGATGTACAATGTGCATGTGCCATATATATATATGTAAAAGGAGAGCAGTCATTGAACTTCAGAAGCTTGTGTGCATGAAGTATAATCTTCTTAAAAGTCATCTCCATATATACTGTAGGACCCATTGTCATACCATGTCTATCATGTTGTTTACCCGTTTGTTTGTGCATGATGTATATATATCCAAAACGATCTGCTTGAGTGTTTCCATGAGAAGACATCCACTCTCTTCATATTTTGAGATTGCCGTGCTGGTGTGGAATCCTATCTGTTGGTATCGAGTGTGTTTTGCTCAGCACACAATGCCACACATGAGCCACACAATGCCACACATGAGCCACACACGAGCCAGCTAATGAGGGAGGCTGAGAAGGACCAGGATTGTTGGAGGAGTCAGTTTTCTGGATTGCATGATTGTGGATGCTCCGAGGACCCTGTGAGGGGCTGCTGCTATGAGACAGTTTAATGAATTCTTGTGCTTGGAGTGCTTCACGCCGCTTCACGCTGCTTCACACTGCTTCTTGGCGCTCTAGACACTGACAGGACAATGAATAGGTGATGTTGGGTATATTCTATGGTGGATGTCATTTGTAGCTGGCTTCTGTCTCAATTGGATTGGCTGCTTGGCCTTGGTATGTGGAGCATGCCGAGCCTGAGAACGACAATAGACACAATACGTGACAATTAGGCCAGTGTCTGGGGGCTAGGGTGGGAGGAGGTGTGCAGCTTTGAATTTCCTTGCTCCACTAAAGTCTACATGGCTGAAGATGACAAGCAATTAGCAGGAGGGGATAAGTCAGCTAGCAGCCTGCAGCCTGGTGGATGGCCTGCTGGATGGAGCCTGGTATAGCCCTACAGATTCCCTACAGATTCCCTGTAGATTCAAGGCATACCCAGGCAGAGCAATGCAGACCAGAGCCACCCAGGGCCGTACCCATGGGGGGGGTGTGGGGGGTGTGACACCCCCCCAATATTTTCCCAAAGGGGGCCCAAGGTAGGGTAGCTAAATCGCGTTGATTGGACAAAAATTACCGCAAAATAGCAACGTACCATATCGTCAATATCTCAATTTCAGAGGCCCCCAAACTGTCAAGAAACTTATATCAGAGGGCCCAAAAGACTAAAGAAATTTATAATGTATTATCGAATGGCCAAAATGACTGATTTTAGATGTTTATCAATATTCAAAGGGCCCCCTAACAGCATCGAGAACTTTATTTCAGAGGCCCTTGACTGACTCGACACAGAGGGGCACTCTGTGAGAGGGCCCGCAACTTACTTGAGAAATCAATTTCACAGGGCCCCCAATGGACACGAGATATTTGTTTCAGAGGCCCCCTTTCTCGCTGACACTAGAAATTTGCTTCAGAGGGCCCCCCTCTCAGTAACCTAGCGAACCCTTTTTAAAAGAAAAATTTAATTCAGAGCAACCCCACTCACTGACTCGAGAAATTTATTTCAGAGGGCCCCCTAACTGACTTCCAGAAATGCATTTTAGAAGGTCCCGAATAGTATCAATTGTGAGTTAATAAACGATGACAGCCTTTTTTACCAAGGGCCCCAAAGGTGTTGCTGGTTTAAATTGCATTTCAACTCCTAATTAATAAGGGGTACATATAGCTTCATGGAAAATTGCTAAACTCTGACGAGGCCCAATGACCTAAGTCAATGATTGTCTTGCTGATTGTGTAACATTCATTTTTATCTTTTTAGAAATTTCAGATCTCCCAACAGGCCCAAATAAACTTACCTTATATTTAATTAAATGTCCACATTTAAACAAGATAGAGGCCTTTAAGTTTAAGTTATAACAATTCAATTTTGTCATTTTTATTTTTTAACAGAACTTTTGTAATGCTATTTCTGAGATGCAGCAGGGTAAATTTGTGTTCACACAAGTTTTCAATTTTGAACTGCACAATAATTATGGGATAGAACTGTTCTTGAAGAATGGACTAGAACAAAAATTGAATGTTCGAGCAGTGGCGTAATCAATGGGTCTAAAGTAAGGAGCGGGCACCATGAGGGCCAGAAATTCTCTGGGGCATACATAATTATAATATACACCACAATTTCCAGGGCCGTAGCCTGCAGGGGGCAGGGGGGACAGCTGCCCCCTAGAATTTGATTAAATTTTTTTTAACATATAAAAATTTCAAATTGTCTGCGGTTTTCTGGGGTTCGCATGCTTCCGGACCAGTCTCTGTCCCCCCTAGGATTCAGCCCAGGCTACGGCCCTGATTTCCACATAAGCGGGGGCCACTGCTATCCATATCGGAGGATGTGTGCTCTCGCGAATCGTTGAGTTGTGTTTTCAAGGGGGCCCAAATGGTCCAAGAAAGGGGGGCCCAAGGGTGTTACACCCCCCCAACCATCAGGCTATGGGTTCGGCCCTGGAGCCACCAGACTTCCAGCAGCTAGATGCACTGTGACACTGCCAGCGTGACAGGTTATAGAGGCTATAGAAACTACAAGGAGAAAAGCCTTGCAGCCTAGCCTCAGTCCTGCCTCAGCCCAGCCTCAGCCCAGGACTCCAGTAGGAGGTGAAAGTCATTAGACCGGGTCACAACTCGCCCAGATTCATATCTTGATATGACTATTAAAAGCCCCCACTAGGCGCCTAGGATGACTGGCAGCCAGCCCAGGAAATTGAACAGGATTTGCACAAGATAGGAGTATTGGATTGACCACCCATTCACTGAGCAGTCCTCTGGAATCGAGTCATTCTGGATTCTACTGCATCTATAGCTCCTTCATTTGTATAGAAGTCCTTGCTATATCTGGGTGTTCTTGATTATAGTATGTTATTGGCCATAACTCCCAAGCCAGTGGAACAGTTCTGTTCAAAGAGGCATGTAATGAATAAAACCAACACTGTAAAATTTTAAGTTTTGAATCTACAGGGAATCTTCTCGGCCAATAGCCCTATGGCTAATGTTTCTGTATACTGTTTCTTTCCGAGAATAAACAAACATTTGAACTTTGAACTTAAATGATTGACATAGCTTGTTGTTTTAAGTTATGATAATCTGTCTGCTGTCATTACTTAAAACAACAAGCCATGTTAGCTCAAAGGAATTGTGCAACCATCTCACTCAATCATTTAAGCCAACTCAAAATTCAAATTTTACAGTGAACAGATGGTCTGTAGAACATGTTTTGGACTACATGTATGAATTCATGTTAGCAAGCTACATTGTTTCACAAAAAGCCAAAGAACAGTTTCGTCTCCACATTAATTTTTACCAAGCAGTATGTCCTCCATGGCTTAGCAAACTTGCCATCCTTGCATGCAGCTTGTGGTTTGGTTTGACCTCCAGCAAAGATGCATTAACCTCCAGCAGCGGTGTAGTGACATGCTGTGTCATGCATCATTGTGGTTTGGGGGACTGTCTAGCAATGTTAGGGGTGCTCCTTATCTCTCTGGCAGAAAGTCAATGGCTACTCTTCCTGGCCTTTCAGACCACTTTTCCATATTGGGGAATATTGTTACAACTAATAGGATTGGTAGAATAAACTGTGAACCTTAATTGAAAAAAATAATAAAATAAAACAACTTCGAATAGTCTCACCGAAAAACACTTTCCAAGTGGCATGTGTGAAAAAAAGAATGAAAAGCTCGGTTTACTTGTGTTTGTAAGAAGTGATTGACAGATGGTGAAATTCAATATACCCAGGTCGTCAAAAGTCAGACAAAGCAATTCATAGTATAATTAATAATGATATTATAGTATAGCGTCGTCCCAGTATAGGTCACTGTAGTATAGTGTCGGTGCAGTTTAGATTACTATAGTGTAGTGTCATTGCAGTTTGGATCACTATAGTATAGTTTCATCGCAGTTTAGATCACTAAAGTATAGTGTCATTGCTGTTTAGATCACTATAGGGTAGTGTCTTCGCAGTTTGGATCACTTTTGTTAATGGAGGTGTGTACACATCTCCATTTATGCAGTCACACAAGAGAATGGGAAGTTTTGGCGGGAAATTTGAAATTTGAGCATTTTCAGAACGTCTTTTGGGCCCTGACTTAGCCATTTTGTTTGGAGGTGTTTGGTGTCAAGTCATGCACTTAGCTTGATTATAGAGCATGCATCTGGCATAGGAATGAATCGCAGACATGTTGTAATTTGGATGTGTCTTCCTTTACAACCTGCTTGGATCCACTGCAGGCAGCATCACACATAGCCGTATTGGCCACTGTGCCTAAACTCTGGTACTTGTGTATATGATATTTTGCACATGAATGGGTCTTATAGCATATATGTGCCATTTGGTGTTCATATTTAAGCAATTGGTACAGTTTTTGTAAAATATTGAAAATTAAAAAATAAACTTTTTTTTTTTTCATTTCCCGAACAAAAAATCCTAAATGGTTATACCTATGGGCATGAAAATCTACCATAATATGCATTAAATACCCTCAATGTGCCTTTTGGGGGTCTAAATGCTCGGTCAAAAATTAATAACAGCAAATTCAGCAAAAATTTGGAAAAAATGTAATTTTTTTCAATGCTCCATAATTCCGTCTATTTTGGAGTTAGACCTCTGAAATTTTGCATTTAGATATCTTAATTATACCTCTTTAAAAAACTTAACTCATTTGGAGGGCCAATCTGATAAAATTTTAATAAAAACAAAAAAAAAGGAAAAATTCGAATTTCTGATATTTTTCTCAAATTTTGGCTTATCGCAAATTTATGCTAGTGAATAAATTGGTGGACTTTAAAACAAATATTTTGGTTAAACATATTTCGGTAGGCCTAAGTTTTATAGCCATATATAGTTTAGTGTTAACTTTTGTGTTGGAACTCAGTTTTGTCAGAGTCCATTGGATATTGATGGATGTCAGTAACATTGTATCCAGTGTTCCATACTGAGACAACTAATTCTATTAGTGGATCGTGTATGTCTAAGATTCCCAGTCTTCTCATCTCATAATCACATGATGGTCTCCAAAATGATTGTGTAGCTTCTTCCACAAAAAGGAGGTTGAGCTACCTGGCAGATGACAAACATTTCCATGCATCTTTTTAAAGCTCTTTTCAAGTTCTTTAATGAAATGTATTCAATTTTACGTATTAACTATGCCACATGGCCATTTTGTGGCTTGAAAATGGATTATCTGTAAAAATTCTGAAAATTAGCTCACCATATATATATAGGCCTATATATTAACAACAGCTGGTTCTTGGCACTGAGGGAAATTGTCATTTTTTGGGGGACATGAACTTAGGAAACTACTCCACCTCCATTTTGAACCCCTGGGTTCTTGTTTAGTGTTGTTGCAGTATAGATCACTACAGTATAGTGTCATCCCAGTTTATATCACTATAGTGTAGTTTTGTCGCAGTTTGGATCACTATAGTATAGTGTCATCACAGTTTGGACCACTATAGTATAGTGTCATTGAAGTGTGGATCACAGTTTAGTGTTGTTGCAGTTTAGATCACTTCAGTATAGTGTCATCCCAGTTTAGATCACTATAGTATAGTTTTGTCGCAGTTTACTATTGTATAGTGTTGTCGCAGTTTAGGTCATATTATACTGCCGCCCCAGTTAGATCACTATAGTATAGTGTCACCCCAGTTTAGATCACTATAGTATAGTGTTATAGTATGGTGTCGTCTCAGTGTCAATAACTATAGTATAGTGTCATCTCAGTTTAGATCACTACTGTATAGTGTCGTGGAAGTTTAGATTACTTACGTTACTCTGTCCTCTGTGGCTGCATGGAAAGTGCTGAAGCAGAGCAAAGCCGAATGTGACTGAGGCAGTGTCACCAAGTGGAGGAGTAGTGGAGGCCATTTACTCGTTGGTGGAAAGTTTCTTGTGGGGTAATTGAGTAAACACATAAATTCTGGGCAGGCACATTGCGTGAATATAGTTATGTGTTCTCTGGCCATCTCAATCTCAACCGGGACATGACAAGTGGCAAACCATTGCAGTGGCCCTCAGTCAGTGTTGGCCCTTGCTTGTGGCCCAAAGTTGTGGCTCATGGTGGTTCCCCGTTGCTGTGGCCCATTGGTATGGCCCATCGGTATGACCCAGAGCAGTTGGTGACGCTTGCATTGGCACATTTTGCTGCATCGATTTCATGGCCCAAGGCCCAGTATAAATATCTGTCAAAGAGGAAAAGGACGATTTGTGCTGTGAGGTATACTCGTTTGTATACACTGCTAGATCTGCTAGAGCATGTGGTTCGCTCAATTACCTTCTCATTAACTAATTGAGATGGACTCGTTTGACTGCTGGCCACACTCTGCCACACAGATCAATGGCTGTCTTGATAGATGCCTCCTTCTCTTGTCTAGCAGCAAATGATCAATACACTCCCTCCATCTCTTCTGACTACAGTTTGGCTGGCTGCACTCGATTGGTGAGATGGGTAGAGTCTCAGAGACTATGGATGAACGAAGGATGGTCCTTGTGTGAATCAGTAAAATTGTGAAGGGGTTACCATGCTGGGTTGTGTATGGATCTCCACAATCAGCTGCAGCCATCCATCTTTGGCTGGAAATGTGAGCAAATGTGAGCAAACTGTGCGGCATGGCTTCAGTTATTTCGCAGCAGCAATCAGACCTGACTCAGGCCGGCAATTATTCACCAATGAATAGCAACTGCTCGCAGCAAAGTGAAAGGAAAGTGTATTGGGCCTCATCCCATGGGAAGGAGAGGTGTGTGGTGCACGGCGGCCACTTTAATTGGCCATATGTGTGAGTTGGTGCATGTATCACCACAAACTGCATGAGGAAGGGGGCCACCTGGGAAGCTGATTGTGTTATAGCAGGGCTGACTTTTGTCCCTCTCCCGGCTTCTCTGGAAATTGAATTTTAGCCCCACAAGATGGATGCATGGCAGGGGCTGCTGGGGGAGCCAGGCCCACTGTGTCATGCTGGTTTCATCCACCTCACATCGAGCTGACAAAGTCCACATACAATCAGTCAGCGGTGACCTGCACCTTTTCTCAGCAAATTGGATTTCATTAGGCGAAGGAGGGCATTCTGACACTGGCAATGTGCCTCGAATGCCAATGTGGACCCACTGGCCTCTCCTAAGGAGTGCTTTTGCAAACATGCCAGTATTTGCAGCCTGTTGTCTGATTTCAATTCAATTACTCTGACGACCCGTCATTTTGCATGTGACACAAACAGCACTGCCTTTCGCAAGCCTTTCTCCGGCCTTCTCCTGCCTTTCTTTGGCCTTTCTCCTGCTGTTGCTGGCCCTTCCTCCTGCTGCTCACAGTGGGCCTTCTTCCTCTGGCCACCTCCCCTGGACCTCCTCACTAATGGCTTTCCCAGATGCTGCCACACACCGGCCCGCCCTTTCAAACTAGCTTAATATCTCCCCCAAACATCAGTCTAGCGACTCTTATTTGCTTACTTCACATCAATGTTTCTTGCGCAAATTGCATTAGAAGCGAAACATTTGGATGGGGCTAGGCTTCCATAAGAAAACGTTTTGGGCCAAACCCGATACTGATTCAATTTAATGCTATAATGTTCTGGTGTGACGTCAGCCCGCACATGGCACAAGGCTGGTCTCCTCAAGGATCTCCTCTAGAACCTTCGCTGAACCTCCGCAAGAACTGAACGGGAACCTCCGAGGAACCTCCGAGCGAGCAGCCTTGGAAGCTGACGCGGATCATCTCCTGATAAAATGACTGCAATGTGTTCGCAGATACCGCCTCCCCAAATAGCCTGATTGGATTTTCTCTGCCAACCAATAGACTAATGAGGAGTACTTTCCACAGGCTCAGGTTTTGCCTCAGCCAGATTGTGTTCGTTCCGCTTTGTGGAATCAGTCTCCGGCACTGCTTTCGTTTTAACTGTGTACTCTACATTTTAAGGAAATGAAAAAATGAAAACTAAGACGTAAAACTCCCAGTATCGCCATAAACGCCGGCGGATTGAATTACGCACAACTGTTGTTGAAGGCGTAGAGGCTTATTAAGGAGAATGCTTCATCTTCTCACTGCTCTCATGTCTTAAGGATGCTTCTCCTCAATGGAGAAGTTTATCATCTCAGATGGATGATGCTTGAAAATAACCAGTTTACTATACATTGAAAGCTATATGTGGTGTACAATAGGCACCATGGGATCGCCTAAGTCTCCTTTATTCTCTGTATACATTTCTTCCTCGTGACTAATCCATCTTCATAATGAGTACATGTTTAGGCAACGTTGTATTAGGTATAATTATATTGCATGCATACTCTGCAACATCTGGACCTTCACTTTTGACTACACTGTAAAATTTGAATTTTTAGTCTGCTTGAATGATTGAGTGAGATGGTTTCACAATTCTTTTTAGCTAACGTAGCTTGTTGTTTTAAGTTATAATAGTCTGTTCGTTATAATAACTTAAACAACAAGCTGTTTTGGCTCAAAGGAATTGTGCAACCATCTCTCTTAATCATCTAAGCTTACTCAAAATTCAAATTTTACAGTGTGGAGTCCAAGCCACATACAAGGACAGTAGTGACATAATTAGGTTGCTTGAAGTTGACCTGGTTCGTAAGAAGCTAAAGACCTTTCTGGATGAACTAGTTAAGGGATTGGAGATCAACTGGCTTTACTCTCTAAGTCATTGCCCTTAGGGACTCTCTTAAGGCCACGACTGTGACGTCACAAAAGGAGAGAGGACGTCCAGGGGGCGTGGTCATCTCTCATCCGGGTCTTTGTCTGCCTATGCTAGGTAATTAAGTCAACAAGAGGGCCCTGGCAAGCTGGGTGTTGGCCCTTGTCCTACAACACACACACTCCAATGAGAGAGATAATCAAGCCTCCTGGGCAAAGAGCTTAGCCTAATTTGAAAGTCTTAAAACCAACCCACATATTGTTCCCATTTAGTTCTATGACTATGCATCGAACGGTCTAATATTCTACACCCTAGCTGGAATGATCTGTTGAAATATAACGTAATTCCTAGTTCTCACCGTTGTGCATGTTTTATGTTGTTATATGAATATTCTATAAATATGAAAGATGTGACTTCGGACCGGAAATATAGTCCATGAAGAAAAGAGGCGTGTTCTTCTCGATGTTGTGTTCGTTGTACCATTCTTTGTGTGTGTGCTACACTGTAAATTTCGAGTCAGCTTAAATGATTGAGTGAGATGGTTGCACCTTTGAGCTAACATAGCTTGTTGTTTTAAGTTATGATAACGAACAGATTATCATAACTTAAACAACAAGGTATGTTAGCTCAAAGGAAATGTGCAACAATTTCACTCAATCATTTTAAAAGCTGACTCAAAATTTTAAATTTTACAATGTGGAACATCTCCCCGCCTGTTCGGAACTTCAGACTCAGATGCCGAACCACATGCATGGCATGCCAATCAACCAGCTGCTGCTATAGTCTATAGTGAGAACTATACATAAGGTTTATAAAAATTTAAGTCATTTGATTTTGAGAAGCAATTTCTCATTCTTTGACTGGAGTATCTTTGCAGTTGTGTTGCCATATTCTCCTCCTCTTGGGTTTTCCCCATCACTTCTGCGAGGTCAGCCCGCAGTGACCCCTTCCATTTGCAGTGCCCTGTGTCGGCCTGTGTACAGCAGTCTAGCAGCCTTAGAACAGAGAAGTGGAATTTAAGGCGATGATGTGGCTCACAAGGGCAAAGACGACAGTGCAGCTGGATGGGCAAATCAAGCGGCGTTTATCAGTCTTCCGGGACCTGAGCAGACCAACCAATTTAACAGTACAGAGAAGCCAGAGTGAGCAAAAGCCTGCCACTTTTCGTCCTGATCAGCCTGTGGCTGGCGGTGCCTGTCCTTGCCCAGCCTGCACCTCTAGGTTTTCTTGCCTCGGGCTGACTGCTTCTAACCTTCCACTGCCTCCTACTGCCTTCTGCAGCCTGCAGGTCTTTCGCCTCAGTGGTGAGCAGGTTTCTGGCTCAACTGACTTCTATGAAGCACTGCTTGTGGTTTTGTCTGGTGTTGAGTGACCACAACACTTATTATTTCCACCAAGGTAGCTGCCAACCAAGGGCCAGAAAAACACCAATCTCCAGCCTCGGCCCCTAACTTGAGCCAGGGACAGCTATAAGCTGGGCTAGCTGTTGGGGGAGTGATGACACGACATTTGCTGTTGCATGGTGAGGGGAATTCGTGTGGATGTCTCTGCCCTTCTCTCTCCTCTCCTCTCTCCGTTCCGTTTCGTGTCTGAGTGGATTAGCTTTTCGTGTCCGGGTTTCTTGGGTTGCTGTCGTGTTCTGGAACAATGGTGGGCCAGGACTGGCTCTGCTTTTTCCCATGCTGTCCCAGGGTTCTTGAGCTTCTCACGTCCCCAGCGTGGCTAATTGCTCCTCTTTTTAGAGGCGCAATTACAGGAGAATTCGACCAAGCCATGGTGATGTCTGCATCTTGATTTAAGGCGCCATTCAGCCTGTGTGGCTGCTTGCTCGCTCCTTTTTCCCTGGTGATAATACTTTTTAAAAACGGTTGCAGCGATGGAGGGTCCATGGAGGGAGGGAGGCTTGTGGGGAAGTCACTGGGACTGCATGGGAGAGTGGGAGAGGCACCACATGCTGGCGGAGGACAGTTGCAGGACAAATGTTTGAGTTGGAGTTGCAGGACAGTTGTGGCGAGCAGCACACTGCCTCTTACCAAGATTACTGTCTGCCCAGGTTGGCCCAGGTCCGCAACACAACCAGCTTATGCCATAAAAGTTACATGTCAACAGCAGAGGGGCGATTTGTTAGAGTCAGGAGGCAGGCTCGCTGCTGGGGTCCAGTGAGTTGACCAGATGGCTGAGGCTGAAATGATATTTGCATGTGGCCAGCCCTGCCCAGGCTGCTGCGACTGCTTGATGGATGACCGGACGCTGATAAGGCTCTTGGCCATTAGCAATGGCATAATCACAGCACAAGGAGCCACACGTTTCCAATGCTCCACTTGAGCATTGGCTGCTTTTCTCCATTGGCTCTTGCTGCATTGCTTTCCCTGCATTGCTTTCCCTGCTGCCCTCTTGCCATTGCTCAATGCCCAGCATTGCCCACTCAGTGTGGTGGCTCACTCCATGGCTTCCCCTATGGCATTCTGTATGGCACTCATTTCTGCCCAGCAGGATTACCACTGCCCCCATTGGCCAGGGGGCCTTCCTACCCCTTTTGGGTTGTGTTAACAGGGGACCAACACGAGTCCCTCAGGGAGGCCACCTTTCTCCCCACCATCAGTCAAAGACTGCAGGAAATCTGGCCCTCTTGTACATTTAGCTTTCAAAGAGCTTGACCCTCACTTGACCTTTTGACCTTGACCTCTGAAAAAACCTCGTTAAGCTGTGTATTAAAGGCCAATCAGAGCTTTGCTTGCTTCCACATTGCTTCTGCAGGCTACTGGCAGGTCACTGCTAGGTCCATGGCATGTCACGCCTGTCTGGCCCTTTCCACGCTCCTCGTTTCAGCCTATTAGTTGGACGTTTTCAAAGCAAAGATGTCACTTGCCGACCTCTCGTGGGCCTTAATTGGACACTGGCGAAGCACTTACTTTTACTTGCCACTAAGTCTACTCCAGGTTTTGTTATTTCGTGGAATTGATTGTGATTAATTGCAAACAGACTCTGCTGTCAGATTGGCCAGAGGTTTCCATGCTCAATTAACACCCCCATAGTCTGTGATGGGATGAATTACTAAGGCTCGCCTAATCAGATTATGAAGGTGGTAGGAGGCTTGGAGCTAGCTAGGGCAGGCTCTTGCAGGTGTAGCTGAGAATTCATTAGGTCATAAAAGCACTCCCACACACTAGCTACTCACTAGCTACACACTAGCCAGACTCGTAGTCCACTGGTTCCTTGCACCTACACAGCACTATATACAGCACTACACAGCACTGGAGCAGGCTGTAAGACACTGTGGAACGTGATTGGAGAGGCAAGTTTAGCTGTAAGAGGACCTACTTAGGACAGGTGGCTGCCACACACAGCCATTCGGTGCCCCAGGTGGCGAGTGAAATGTTTGCTGAGTGTCAGGGAAGACCTTTCGTCTCTCCTGTCTATTCTTCAGCTTTCTGCACCTTCTTGAGCTCTCTCTTTATACTGGTCTTACTCCACTTTTCTTTGGTTTCTTGTGAGGACTTGTGAGGAGGCTGAATATCGAATGAACAGTGTAAGTCAGGCACCTATTCAGATACTCTGGTGTGTACAACTTATACTGTGTACTGCATCTATATGTGTATGCTGGAGAATCACTGGTGAATCAGCGGTGATACTGTGTGCCTCTGCAAATAGCATTATGCAGCTTGGTGTGAATCCATCTGCCTGTCCTCTTGCCTGTTCTCTTGCGGGGCCAGTTTTTGTCTTGCTGTCACTCACTGGCAATCCCCGACAGTCTCTGCTGGAGAATTAGCTTCGTATAGTACGCTTGTTTGCAGTGCCATGCTTGACTCCCTCTCTCCCTCCCTCTCTCCAGAGTATCTTGTGTCCCTTCCTAGAAATCGAGTATTTTGGCTGCCTAACTATTGTGTGGGTTCCCTGAAATGTCATCTGTTCTCTGACTTCCATTATATGTATTTCCTTTCGTAACTTTCCTTATTTAGCCTCCGCACATTTTTCATGGTTATTGCTCTAACTTAGTAACTTGTTAAGTTAGTGACTGTATTTCTGTATGCTTTTGTGACATAAGAAGCATTGCTTCTGTTGATGTAAGTATAGCCTCCTGAACAAGATCATGTAATGGTCACAAATCTTCGTTATTTTCAGGTTATTATTTGAGGTTCCAGTTCTAATAACTGTTTGGCTCCTGTAGATGGTGTATTTTGGTTTGTAAGGTGCACTGCAATCATCCCTACAGCATCCGAAGTACAGTAATCAATTCTATTCATAGTGAGACACATTTATAATGATCTGTACTTCAATTTTGTTTGTAGTAGGGGCATCCTGGCAGCATGGCTTGAAGGTGCTTGGTGCTTGGATGAATACGCTACACGTAGCTTATGCATCCAAGCTTGGTGTATGTCACTAGTACATCTATGGTGTTTTATCAATTCAGACCAATGCAGATCACTAGGATACTGTCTTTATTGAACCACTTGTTGAAAGTTCCCCAGAAGAGCAAAATATTGTTCTCAGGTGTTGTTGTCACAATTTCGCAACCTTTGTGACAACCATACAAACAATAACTCATTGTTAAATTATTTCAATTAGGTATCATACTCTGTATTTGTCAAGGAATGTCAGCATTGTACTCTATGAGACACGAATTCTTTGTACCTTTTGAATAGATATATATGGCCAGTCAAGTTGGAGACAATAAGTGGAGACAACAACAAACTCGCTGCAATTGTAGCTGGTGCATGGTGGACAACAGGAATAGCAGCAATATTGGAGAGAGGGAGACAGGCAGAGCATCCAAAAGCAATTAAACGTGTGCAATGGGATGCCTCAGGGTGATGGCTGTCACCACCTTGTGAAAGTAACCCTGCACTTGTGCTGTGATTGCATCCGGCAAATCAAGTGACATGTCAACCTTCAACCATATGGGTTTGTTACTGCTCTCCTCCCCACCCATTGGCTGCCTCCATAAACACACGACTGAATCAGCCCGTGCTTTAGTTACGCAGTATTTCTGTCAGACTGGCTGATTTCTGAAGAGTCACAACATTTTCATTATTTGCGGAGATTGAGAGGATCTTTTCACTGTGAAAATTGCTATCTGTGAGTCATGATGCTGATGATGTGTCATGGTCATACCATGAGTGTCATGAGTACTTTAATTTTAAAAGGCGACTAATCAACGTTACTTGTTGGTGACTGAAAATGAACGAAGTATGTATACCTAATAGGCTAAAACACTAAAATGAGTTGTGGCACATTAAAATGCCTTTTCTTGGTCATAACTAATAAAATTGCCTCTATGGTTACCGTGGCGGAAGTATGATCATGACGCGTCATTTGGCTATAATGACTCACAAAGTGCAAATTTCACAGTGAAATGGTCGCTTCTTTCCCCATTGCGACAGAAGTAACAACCGGTGACTGAAGCTGATTGACATCTTTTAAAAAGTGTTTGATCAATATGTTGGATTCGAGTCATGTTTAGTTTACTTGTACATTATTCACCAGTCATTGCACAATAATATATTGGTAATTTGCAGATTGCTTAACCATGGTTCATTGGGATGTTTTAAGAGATTTTTCTGCTTGCAATAAGCCAGTGGGCATGAAATGCCTTGGAAAGCCTTGGAATGCATGGGAGGGGTGGTTTTGGCGAAGGGCTGTGTCTGCATGAATGTGCAAGAGCCAGGGTGGCTTTCCAGGGTGGCTTTCCATGGGCGAAATTGGCAGGAGAGCAATGTGAATGAGGCTTGTGGATAAGGGAGGATCACATGGCTGCTTCAGAGGTTTGGTCAGCCTCATAACAAAGCCATATTGGCCGGACTGTCCCTTGCCAGGGCCTTGGTCTTTTGTGGAGCACTGGCCAGCCCTTTCTTGCTGATTCTTGGGTCCTCCCTACTCCTCTCAGAGCAGCCTCCTTTGAAAGGCGTTTGCCCCACCAACATATTTCATTGGTGGTCGGAGATTAAACCTCAGTGGCATGATAAGGGCCAGGAGGGCGCCATGGAGGCAGCCGGGGGTCTATTGAGAGGCAGGACGACCTCATATGATGGAGTCTTTCATGTGGACAGGCCAGGGCTGTTTGTTCTGCCTGACAATATCCTGTCATCGGAGCAGCCTCTCTTCTCCTTTGGCCACCCTGTGTGCCTCCTGCCTTGCCTTCTGCCTCACCTCTTGCCTTGCTTCTCTCTCTGTCTCATCTCCATCGCGGCCGCCATATTCATCTCTACCCTCACATCCCCATCTTGACCCTCAGTCCCTCACCCTCATTCTCACGTAAACCTTCACCTTCATCCTGTCTTTGCCGTCACATCCACCTTCCACCGCACTTCCACCCTCATGTCAACCCTCATCTTCAACCTTTTCCTCAACTTCAACCTTACCCTCAACTTCAACCTTACCCTCAACTTCAACCTTACCCTCAGCTCCACCCTCACCGTCACCTCCACCCTCACTTCCACCCCCCACCTCACTTCCAACCTCCACCTCACTTCCACCCTCATCTCAACCCTCATCTCTAACCTTACCCTCAGCTCCACCATCACCCTCACCTCCAACCCCACTCAAACCCCCATCCCTACCTCTATCATCACTTCCATCTTCACCTCCATGTCTGCTAACAACATTCTCCTCCTCAAAGCTGCAGCTAACCCTCCTCATCATAGCACCTCATCTTGCACCTCATCTTGCTCCTCTTCTTGAACATCGTCTTGCCTCCCTTTGTTTTTCTCCCTCTGAAGCCCTCAAGATGCAGCTTGGATCATTGCCTCCCTTGTGTCGGCAGCTGTGGCAAATAACTGCTTGTTTTAAGTGAGACGAGCTTGATAGCATTGAAATCAAGATCTGAGAGCTGCATTATTGACATTAGGCAACATTTAGGAAAGTGTTACATGCTTCTGAGTTCAAACGCCTGCATTCGTGTTCCTGCCAAGCTCGCCTTCAGAGTCCTGGTTTTGTGCAATGGTCACAGATAAAACCTGCAACCATTTCACAGACAAATATTCCAACCGCACCTATTCCGCTGTATCTGGAACCAATGTAACAAGATGCGTCAAGCCTTACTGGTCTTTAGAAACAAACCAGTTGTTTGCCAGATGTGGATTGACATGGAGTTATCAAGTCTCGTATACCTATATTCGAAATTTAGCTTGCTTTTGGTGTAGTGACTGCAAGGTGGACTGTCAGGGCGACCTTAAAAGTAAAGTCATAGTTCTTGGTGAAGAAGGCAAACCTTGAAATGTATGAGCTGCCATGTCACAAGTGAATTTAGTGGACCAGCAATTAGTGTGCAATGGTAGGTTAGGAGTTGAGTAATTAATAGAAGGAAACCTCTACACGCCACACATAATAAGGGAGATGGCCTGGCCGGGGGCTGCTGAGCAGGGCTGACCACATGTCCTTGTGAACGTTCACCTGTCCTGCTGCTGGCCGGCCTTGATTGATTGGCCAGCCAGTGGTGTTTGACAAGCATACAGCACTGCTTACACAGAGATATTAGTAGAGGAAATATGAGCTCATTTTTGATGATGACCCCGCACGGAAGTACAACAGGCCGAATCATATACCAAAATGTTCGCCAGAATGTCAGCTATCTGAATCCGGCTAAGAAAATTACTGGTTCCGGGTACTAACTAAGGGAGAGCTGTTGCCATGGCAACAGATTTATTAAAATTGTAATTCTCAAATTATTCATTTTTAATGCTTTTCTTAAACACCAAAGTTTATAGATGAGGTTTTTGTGCCTGATCAAACTAAAGTTGAGACAGACTTCCCACCGGCAGACCAATTTTGCTTTTACATTGTATTGGTTGCCATGGAAACGAGAAATCATAACAAATTTGAAGTTTCCTGTCATTATCATACACTTTGATATCTTATACTCCAAAATGATTTAATTAAACCCGCTAGTGTTTTATGTGGAAATGTTGCTGAGAGTGTCCTCTTTCAAAACCTGAGCGAGATTTTTATGTTTTTATGTCTATTTATTGCACTAAAATGGTTTCCAAGGCAATAAGTTAGGACAAACAAGTTTATAAGAATTTTGGAATTTACCAATATCTCAACTAATAGACATGCCATAGTGCTCATTTTTGGACACAATCATTGTGGCAGGATGACCTTCAGAAAAGTGAACCC
Source organism: Platynereis dumerilii (assembly GCA_026936325.1). Classification (NCBI taxonomy): domain Eukaryota; kingdom Metazoa; phylum Annelida; class Polychaeta; order Phyllodocida; family Nereididae; genus Platynereis; species Platynereis dumerilii. The sequence continues at coordinate 167,484,520 of JAPTHN010000001.1, forward strand.
TCGGATGTGTGGCATGGTCCTGGTTGCCATGGAGACGGGATATCATAACAAATTTGAAGTTTTCAGTCATTGTCACACACTTTGATCTCTTATACTCCAAAATAATTTAATTATACCCGCTAGTGTTGTATATTTAAATGTTGCTGAGAGTGTCCTCTTTCAAAACCTGTGTGAGATTTTTATGTTTTATGTCTAGTTATTGCACTAAAATGGTTTCCAAGGCAATAAGTCAGGACAAACAAGTTTATAAGAATTTTGGAATTCATCAATATCTCAACTAATAGACTTGTCATAGTGCTCATTTTTGGACATAATCATTGTGGCAGGATGACCTTCAGAAAAGTGAACCCTCAGATGTGTGGCATGGTACAGGTTGCCATGGAAACAGGATATCATAGCAAATTTGAAGTCCTGGTCATAATTGACACATTTAGAGCTCTTATATTCTGAATTGATCTCATAAAACCTGCAGTTGTGATACATGAAAATGTTTGGGAGAGTGCCCTCTTTCCAAATATGGGTTAGAATTGTATGTTTCTTGGAAATTTATTTCATTATAACTATTTCCAAGGCAACATATCGGGTCAAACAATTTTGATGAATTTTGGAATTTCTGAATATCTCAGAGATCATAGATTCTGATATGCCATCTTGCTCATTTTTGGATATAATCATTGTGGAAGGATGACCTTCAGAAAAGTGAACCCTCCATGTCATGTGCCTTAGTTACCATGGAAACAAGAAGTCAAAACAAATTTGAAGTTTCCCGTTGATTTATAAATAACGCACTTTGGTCTCTTTTGCACTAAATTTATTCATAAAACCAAAAAGTGTTGTGAATCTAAATGTCTGTCAGAGTGTCCTCTTTCAAAACATAGACAAGATTTGCATGTTTTATGTAATTTATCTTACAAAATCGTTTCTGAGACAACAAGTCAAGGCAAACAATATATTTGAATTTTGTAATTTATCAATATCACAACCTATATCCTAACCATCATGTTAAATTTTATGACAAACCATTATGTAAAAATGACCGTCAGAAAAGTGAACCTCCATGGGATTGGGATATTGGGTCCTTGTTGCCTTGGAAATGCATAAATCTTTAGATATTATAGGTAATTTTGAGTTTAACAAATTAAATTTTGTGAGATCAATGAATTTCCAATCAACAATGCATTAGTACATAAGCAGGCGTTTTTCAATTCAAGTGTATCAGACCTATTATGTACCCGTGTTTTTTCAATGTATCTCCAAATTAATAACGCCATTTGGATATGTTTTACACATGGTCATATATGTGCCATGGAGCAAATACACCAATTTTGTCAAAACATGACAGTTCAATGAGGCGTTGTGACAAACAGTCAAGTTTTTGGTGTTCACACTTATTATTCAATTTCTTCAAATTCCCTCGAAAAGCACCAAAAACTATCCAATTGATCATAAACCATGAATGTTTACCTCATAACACAGTGAAATGTAGAACCATCATTTCAACCATGGATGAATTCATGATCAAAAAATGCATATAACTATCCTGCATTGACATAGCATTGAAATTGCCATTTATTGCAATGAAAAGATCATGTAAGCCAGACAAAATATGAAACCATTATCAAACTTATACCTTGCTTTCCTTAGGTTGAGAGCTCACCCCAAACCAAAGAACATCACATTGCAACAATGACTGGCCATGCAATTGAAAATATCTTGAAATTGATGGAGCTCATCTGATTTGACAATAATATTCCTATGGGAAACTGAACTGGGAATTTTCCACTTGCCATTATGTTTCCGAGAGATGCAGGGTTTGATGGTTCGTCACACAGGACTAAAGAAGTGTCCTAAAGACACATTCTAAGGATAATTTGCTGTGATATGACGTGTTTTGACAGCAAGATGGACTTATGTTTTCGAATGGTTTTCCAATGCAATTGTATAATTTTTATTACTTGATCATGAAGGCATCCATGTTTATTATGACATGGCATTTTATGATCAGTTTGGTAAATTTTTGGAGCCTTTCGAGGAGAGTTGGGGATTACAAGAGACTGGCATCAAATGTGTGAAATGCAAGATGTCACTGCTTCAGTTTTGGTTTGCAAAGTTACACTTCAGTAGATTGTCTGGGTTAAAAATTATGACACATGAAAAACTTGCAGATCAAGAGTTATCACATCATATATGCAAATTCCATCACCTTTAAACTGAGAATCTACGTCATTTCAGCCAGTTAATCGGTGAAAATCAGCCAATTTTGACACTTCAAATTGTAGGAATGTCTTGAAATGTTCACAGAATGTATGTTTTAAAGCATTTTCTACAAAGTCATACCTCTCTTTAGACTCAAAACAGCCTCAAAACAGCCCCAAAACAGCTGCGACAAGATACCTTGTCGCAACTGTTCTACTATGCTTTGCTTCCCATCCTTGACAGCTGCACTGTCCAGGAGGGTCTTCCTATCTACCTCAATGGTATCTAAAATATTAAGGATACCCCTACAAACCTTTAATTCAATGCAGGACTGGAGCACAAGTACTTATTTGTTGAGACTATGTTAAGCTTAAATTAGATTAGTGATAGGATGACCTGAAACGTGCTAACAAGCTTTCCCAGCATCTAAATAGCAAAAGCGGATGCTCAGTGCCACTAAAAATTATTTGACTTTAGCGACGTGACTCTGGTGACAATTTGTGAAGTCAATTGAAATGATACATGGTTAATAAGTTATCTATAATATCAATAATATGTATGTGTTTCCATTACAAACAAGACTGCAATGTCCCATGGAGGATTCACTTTTCTGAAGGCGATACATACACAATGATTATGTCATAAAATGAGCAAGTTATCAAGAGTATCAGTTAAGATATTGATGAATTCAAAAAATCCTTCAATTGTCTTTACCTATTCCATTGTCTTGAAAACCGTTCAGTGGAAAAATTTTACATCATACTTAAACATCTTGCCCGGATTCAGAAAGAGGACATTCTCACAATATGTTCAACACTTGCTGGTTTTATGTAATTATTTTTGAGTAAAAGAGACCAAAGTGTGTTAATTATGAATCCCCTCGAAACATCATAGTTGTTATTTCTTGTTTCCATGATAACTAATACTTTTAATAAAATGTCATGGAGGGTTCACTGTTCTGAAGTTCATCCTTCCACAATGATTATATACAGAAATGAGCAAGATGACATGTTTATTAGTTGAGATGTTGATAATGTCTCAACCTCATCCAAATTATTTGACCCGATATGTTGCCTTGGAAATAGTTTTAATGAAATAAATTTCCATGAAACATACAAATCATACCCATATTTGGAAAGAGGACACTCTCACAAGCATTTTCATGTGGCACAACTGCAGGTTTTATGAGGTAATTTTAGAGTATAAGAGTTCAAAGTGTGTTAATTATGGTCAGAACTTCAAATTTGTTATGATATCCTGTCTCCATGGCAACCAGGACCATGCCACACATCCGAGGGTTCACTTTTCTGAAGGTCATCCTGTCACAATGATTATGTCCAAAAATGAGCACTATGGCATGTCTATTAGTTGAGATATTGATAAATTCCAAAATTCTTGTGAACTCGTTTGTCCTGACTTCTTGCCTTGGAAACCATTTTAGTGCAATAACTAGACATGAAACATAAAAAACTTGCACAGGTTTTGAAAGAGGATACTCTCGGCAACATTTCCATGTGCAAAATTAGCGGGGTTAATTAAATCATTTTTGAGTATAAGAGATCAAAGTGAGCGATAATGACAGGAAACTTCAAATTTGTTATGATTTCTTGTTTCCATGGCAACCAAGACCATGCCACATATCTGAGGGTTCACTTTTCTGAAGGTCATCCTGCCACAATGATTATGTCCAAAAATGAGCACTATGGCATGTCTATTAGTTGAGATATTGGTAAATTCCAAAATTCTTATAAACTTGTTTGTCCTGACTTATTGCCTTGGAAACCATTTTAGTGCAATAAATAGACATGAAACATAAAAATCTCACTCAGGTTTTGAAAGACGACACTCTCAGCAACATTTCCATATAAAACACCAGCGGGTTTAATTAAATCATTTTGGAGTATAAGATATCAAAGTGTGTGATAATGACTGGAAACTTCAAATTTGTTATGATTTCTTGTTTCCATGGCAACCAATACAATGCAGAAGCAAAATTGGTCTGCCAATGGGAAGTCTGTCTCAACTATAGTTTGCCCAGGCACAAAAACCTTGTCTGTGAACTTTGGTGTTTAAGAAAAGCATTAAAAATGAACTATTTGCCAATTACAATTTTTATAAATCTGTTGCCATGGCAACAGCTCTCCCTCAGTTAGTACCCGGAACCGGTAATTTTCTTAGCCGGATTCAGATAGCTGACATTCTGGCGAACATTTTGGTATATGATTCGCCCTGTTGTACTTCCGTGCGGGGTATCTCCTTAAATATTGGACTTTTTGGCTTCTGTTTCCTCTACTATATATGTGTGTGTTTGGAGCATATTCCCTGCTCTGTGCCTGCTCTGTGCCTGCTCTGTGCCTGCTCTGTGCCTGGACGATCGATGGGCACATGTCTGTGGACGTCTGGCAATGACAGCCAGCAAATAGCAATGGTCGAGCTTTACATAATACAAATGTTGGTAATGTTGGCTGTCACTGAGTGTGGTGAGCTAGCGCTGGACTGTTTGTCCCTCTTCATCAGATGCAGGCTGAGGGGGTAGCAGTCAGAGGGAGGCATCAAGCAGGAGCTCTTGCAAAGGGTGCAGCAGGGGGTTGCTATCAGTTGACACTCTTCATCCCTGCTGCACAAACACCCGCTGGTGTCTCTTACCCTTCTGCCACATACATCCACTTCTTTCCTAGCTCTTGCAGTTCTCTCTGAATTCTCTCTCCATGCTCTCTCATTATGCTCTCTCCTCGTACTCTCTCCTCGTACTCTCTCCTCGTACTCTCTCCTCGTGCTCTCTCCCCATGATTTCTCCTCATGCTCTCTCCCCATGCTCTCTGTCCATTCTCTCTTCACTCTCTCGTTTGTATGTTCCTATAGCTATTCGCTGCCTCTTCCCTTTCAATTCCATTGCTCCTCTTTCTCTAAAGTATCCTTATTTTCTGTCTCTCCACTTTCCTCTCTCTCTCTCTCTCTCTCTCTGATCTCTCTCTCTCTCTGAAACCTACTCTGAGAGTTCCCTCTCAAATTATATGAATGTTCCTTCTGTTCTTGTACTCTCAGTTTGCTCTTCTCTATGTTTCATCAGTTCCATCTCTTGAGTTCTTTTCAATCTCTCTTTTACCTTTGCTCTCATTCTCTGTTCTGTAAGTTCCCTCTCTGTTCTCCTAGTCAGTTCCCTCCTCACGAGTTCCCTGTCTTCTCACTCCATGCTGTGAAGCTGTTTTCTGGCTGTCCAGCTGAGTCCCTGGTCGTCTAATGTTCCTGTGTGTGTTGGGGAAATAGAGAGCACAGTCAGAGTGAGGCAACTCCACTCCCAACTACTTCAACTCTTTTGGCATACAGTGTGTGCTCAGTCGGTGCTCTGTGTGATGTTGCTGGCTGTGATATGCTGTTGCAATGCGACTGCTATGTTATAATATGAGACTACAGACACCATCTGAAACCAGGTATCTTTTACTCTAGATTCTGTTCAGAGTGTGGACAATCTTTTGAGACTTCTGTACTCACAGTCTCCCAGGGAACATAGTACTACTCTCAGACTATCTTAGACTCTTCTCAGATGTTTTTATGCACATATTTTGAACATTTTTGTCATCTCTGTCACTTAGCATATACTTGCACAAGTTCTTGAGCTTTCTTTAGCTACTTGTCAAACATAGTAAGACTCCCAAGTGGCCCTGTACACAGTATACAGTAGGACGGGTGGCTCCTGTCATATATCTTGGTCTGTGCTAGGCACTGCTAGCCTGGCTGTGGTGCCAGTGGTAATGTGGTCTTGCTGCGAGGAAATTAGCTAATCGCTGGAGGACTGGTTGGTTTCCTTCTTGCTGGACCTTTTGTTTGCTTCTTCCAACTCTACCACTCCTCCCCTCCAGATTGGGCCACAGATTGGGCCACAGATTGGGCCACAGATTGAGCCACAGATTGAGCCATATATGTGGGAAGAGGCCAATTAACCGAAATCCAGATCCCAGCAAGGGCATTGTCAGGCCTTGAGTTCATTTTAGCTAATGACTGAAGAAGAAATTCTCCTCCACAAAAAGTAAGATTACCTTGGAAAATGTTAGCTAATGGAATCCATGGTGACTTCACAAATATATTCTGGTCTAAATACAACCTTGCAATGTGGCCTGCCTCAATTATTTACTTCTTCACTAGCTTACTTAATGATCCATTCTTGGATTACAAAGTATGACTAACAATTTGGTCTTTACTAATCGCACCATCCTTATGAGAGGTAATTTTACTAATTTTGCTATCTAAATGTGTGGTACTCTTATGTTGATAAAAGGTAGATGAAATGTGATGGTGGTTATTAATGCATTAAGCGAGATGCTGACACTGATCAGTTTACTATCCATATACTGGCGTAAAAAAGTGACCAAAATTTACAAACAAAAAGTGACAGTAAGATAGTGCATCCTTGGGGTTTTTGCACATGTTGAGGACACACTGGAGCTTGTACATGTTGTCCTGTCTATAATGGGACGCCCTACTACTAATAGTAGCAAATAACCATTTGGTAAATAGGTCAAGTTGGTATTATAGCTGGTGTGTGACAAGGAGGACCACTTAGGCCTAAGAGTGGTGAGGGAGAATTGCTGGGGTTTATCATAGGATCCCTGCAAGAGGATGATGTGTTAATGCATTGTGCATGTTAGCAACCAAGCTTTTCTCTTAGCTTTGATGTCACTAAGCCACCCCATGATGCCCCATTACCATGTTGTCCCTTCTATCAGTATTTTACCACTGCTGTGTCTGCATTGCAGTACCACTGTTGCTGTGCCATGACAAATTTATTATCACTATTACAAAGTATACCCCCCAGGAACAAAAGTTTGGTTATGTCATATTTCAGCTCTCCTGTAGCAGTCAAAATATTTGAAAAAGCTTATTTCCTACAATAAGGTTTTCTTATATAACTTCGAATTTTATTTCGTAAGAGAGAGATTGCATGTTGTTCTTTGATTAATGCAGAACTATTGCAATCACGGAGTCATTGTTGTCCAGGTTTAAGGTTCGTGTGAGTGTTTGCTTGTTAGGTGGGTGATAGGGCTTTTCGTCCTTTATTTTTGCGTATAATAAGAACTGGCATGGATAACACGTATGAAATGAGGTACACTCTGGCCGCAGGATGAAACACCCGTCGAAAATAGTGGCAGATTGGCTGATGCTTCCAGTTTACAACAGATTTCCACTTCACTTGCTGAAACTGCGTTTTTACCTTCAGCGAACGAAGTTCGAAGAAGGTATTGTAATCACTTGGGTAAAAATGTTGTCCGTCCGCCGGGCGGGCGGGCGGGCGGTCGGGCGGCGGGCGGATAGATCGTTTCCGGGCCAGCACTCGGCCTCTATTGAGTGTACATGGATGAAATTTGGTACACATATAGCCTGTATGGTCTAGTTGTGCCTTTTGATGGTCTAATTGATAGATATTCAATACCTTTTGAAATAATTGAGAAAATATAAAAATTATTTTTGTTCGTTTCCGGGGCAAATCTCAGTCACTATTGCATGCGCACTTATGAAATTTGGTACAGATGTGGCCTATATGGTCTAGTTGTGCCTTTTGATGGTCTCATCGATGGATATTCTATACTTTTTGCAAAAATTTGGAAAATAGAAAAATATGTATTTTTTTAGTTTTTTGGGCTGAGACTCGGTCACTATTGCATGTAAATGGATAAGGTTTGGTACACACATGGCCTATAAGGTCTAGTTGTGCCCTTTGAAAGGTCTGGTGAAAAATATTAAATGCTATTTGAAATATTGAAAAAAAAGAGAAAAAATATATTTTTTGTTTCTGGCCCAAGACTTGGTCACTATTGCATGTACATGGATAAAGTTTGGTACACATATGACTTATGTGGTAAAGTTGTGCCTTTTCATGGTCTGACTGATACATATTCTATACTTTTTGTAATATTGAGAAAAAATATTAAAAATACTTATTTTCTTATAGGAGCCAAAACATGCCCACTATTGCATATAAAGCAATGCCATTTCCTACACGTATCACCTATAAAATGTAGCAGTACTTTTTGACTTGTATTTAACACTTTTGGAATGATCGGAAAAAAATTGGTGCATGCATAAAACCATACCATAATATAAGTAAATTAGTATAATAAGGCCTTTCCCTGCTTTTACAAACCCTGGCAAGCACACAGGTAGATCGCAGGGCAGCAGGCAAATAACAGATAATAGAATGCCATTACTCGACCACTGTTGCATAACTATAATATACGGAATTTGGTAAACACACCAATTTTATGATGTAATTGTAATCTTCTAAATGTGTTATTCGCTGAAGGTTTGCTGCTGCGCAGCCTATGTTTTTTCTACTTCACTGTCTCTTCCACCGAGCGAATTCTCTGAAGGTGTGACACTGCGGAAGCGAATAGAAAACAAATTTGACACAGAATACCTTGGAGAAAGGAGTTTTTGTGTTGACTTGGATGTTTTTGTGTTGGGGTTTTGTGCTTGTTGGTTATAGTGTGAGTGGAACAGTCTTGCTTTGGGAACCTCTCATTATGTGCTTGCCATTGGGCATTGGCTGTTGTTGTGTTGGCTGGGAGGTGTGGTTGCAGGGGAGGGGGTGTTTATGGCAGGTTTGTGTTAACTCTAGCCTCCACTGTATACCCAGCCGGAGCGAGTTTGTGACAGGAAATGCGAGAAAATGGCCACCTGTGTTTGGGGTGGCGCCGCGTGGTGTTGCTGCAGCGTTGATGACGTTTGCCACGTCACACCCGCGACGTCACTCGCGTCTCAAGCGTCAGGGCAACGTAATAGGCCTTCTCACCTTGCGACTGGCTCTACTTGGCCTAATGGAGCCGGGCGTTTACTAATAGGACTTCATATAACTACAGACATAGACACATTACTCTATTACAACGCTCAATTACTCTAATTACCTGTGGTCCATTGCCTAATGACATATACATCCACAAGTGTCACTCATTAACTAACTCACTTAGCAGCATTTAAGTCTGTCTGCCTATGATATTGCCAATGAATTTGTAATTGCATTAGTTCCACCCTGACCCTTTGTTCTCTTGTGTGTTGCCTGTGAATGTCCACTTTATTCCTTGAGGACCCTGGGCTGACACCAGCCTGACACCTGCAGATGAATATAACATGCTTCAAAGGCTATGAGGCTGATGGTCAGCTCCTGGCATTCAATGCAGCCTTTTAGCAGCTGACCCTTGATAATACAGAAGCATTAATGCATATTTCAATCTTCAACTTCAATCTCATTGCCCTGTAGTTCTAATAATATCCATCCAGAAGCTTTTGCACTCTGATGACGTCAGCAATATTTGATAATTATGACATCACCATAAGTGAGTTACCCCAAAGTGATGAGGATAGATCTGGGCAATTGAGCAATGGGGACCTTAAGTATTAATTGTACCATCTGGCAATCGGAACATTTATGCCAGAATTCTAGTTATTAAAGCACTCATCTGTGTGGCCTTGTAAATTGTGTTTCCAGGCAACAACTTGGCAATGTTAATCTGGCACGTGACCCAGCATAGGCCAGAACAGCCCAGCCATAGAGCCCAGCATAGGAGGCAGCCTGGCCCTGCCTGGCCCTGGCTGGGGCTTTCCTCCAGCCTACTAAGCTCTGACTTGCATTTCAATGAGTTTCATCTGCTTTTTAAGGAAAAACTCAATTGATTATTTGTATTTCTAGAAGTGGTCTCCTCCTCCTCCCTCTTCACTGGATGTTTTCTGCAATGTAATTAAATTCTAAGCACCAGCTGCAGATTAGACTAAGTCGTGTATTCTGCAATTTCTGGTTAAGATTCTGTCTCATTTGCATTTATGCTCAGATATGAGTTAATGCAGCTTTGTCTGCTTGTCTTAAATCCTCCTTTTTGACCTTGACTTAAAAGAACACAATGAAAAATCCAGATTGACGCGGAACTGCACGGTACATTACTGTAAAATGGAGACTAAGCACTTAGGCTGTATAATCCATATATATATCCCATGTGGTGTATTGTTATCTTCTTATGGTTGCTATTGTGTGCCTCCAATTAGAAAATGCATTAGGTGTACATGTAATCAATGCTGGCCTTGGCTGAATAATACTGTGGTGTGTTGGGAAGCTGATCTCTTTTTGAACAAGAGTGTGGATGGGATGCTTTGTTGAGGAAGTGAATGAAAGAGAACGAAAGAGAACGAAAGAGAGGAGTGGAAGGAAGAAGGTCAGAGACAAATGCTGTGCTCGAGTCTGTAGCAGACATCATTTGTAGGCTCAGGTCGATCTTTCTCACTTGGGCAACTTAGTTAGGATCCTTGGGGGCTGTCCTGTGGCTGTCTTGGTGGCTTGCTGGGTGGCTGTCTTGGTGGCTGCAGTGGTGTGCTTGGGCAAGTGGTTAGTACAAGGCCCTTCTTAACGGACAACAGTTGCACTGCTACTTGCAGCCATGTTTCTGCAGACCCTTGGGATGAGGAGGGGAAATCTGGATAATTGACATCTTGAGGCTGCTTCTGTTGCTGCTGATGCTGAGGATGATGATGATGTTGGGTTACAGGATGTTATAAGGATATTTCGTGGATGAGGATGCTGACAGGATGTCCTCCTAACCCCATTTCATCTCATTTCATCTCATTCCATCTGCAGGGCATCCTGCCCTGATAAGAGATGTGTTATCATCACCTGTTGCTCTTTTCCTCCTCATTGTGCTCGAGATGTCTCTACGACTCTAGTGATTTCCAGCTGCAATTCCGTCCCGCACTTGTTCCAGCAACCGAAATAATGTAATCAATCTAAGTTTTAAAATATATAGTTGCTGAACTGGGTATTATCTTTTCATAGTGAAACTTGAATATTATGAATTTGTGTTTATTATTGACATAAATCTATGATTTAAACTAAGAATTGTTATTAAATATGGTCTTTGACTGGAAAAAAAGGGTTAAGGTGCTGCTTCTTTTTTCCGTAAATACATACGGCTGTAGCCATTCATGATAGATAGACAGATAATGGTTAGTGCAGCCCTCTAAGCCCACGACAGTTGATTGATGATGGGAGTTACATATTTAGTCCAGGACAGACACTGATTCAAGGTGCTACCAAATAGTACCAATTTGACATCTCATGCAAACAACATCCAAGTGGAATTTTTGCTCATGAAGGTCCACTGAAAATTTTGTGTTCCGCACCCGCTACCCAGGGTTCGAACCCATGCAGGCAAACGCCTAGGCAGGGAACTGTAGCCTCTGAACCACCCTGCTAATATTAAGTTATACAAGCGATGTATGCCCTTTTCTCCAGGAGACTAATGTGTGTATGTTTGTCTTTCAGGATCTGCTCGAGTACAAGAGGAAGCAGAGGATTCTCAGAGTGAAGTTACTGGATGACTCCGTGAAAACGCTGCAGGTGGACGATTCTCACACCGTGGCTTCCCTCATGATCACCATATGTTCCAGAATCGGTGAGTCTCCTTTTGTGCTCATGAAATGTTCTTCCGGCTATGAGGCTGAGCCTGTGAATTCTTACTGATTTCTGCTACTTTCTGTCTGTGGAGAATACTGCAGGTTGTCTCAAAATTGTCTCAATTTGTCTCATGCAGCATTGCTCGATCAAGCATTCCGGTAGCATTTCTGCAATGTTTCAGCATCGTTAGAAGCTCATGTGTCGTTTCAGAAAACTTGTGCGAAGAGTTTTCTTACCGAGTATTATTGTGCTGTGGAATTGGAATGCTTTCTTATTTTGATTCTTTAGAAGCATTGGTATTTTGTACATCCCTTGAAAATTGATTAATTTTTACCGTTTTTGCATAAATGTAGCAATCTGACACCAGATAGGTTCATGTATACATATATGTCTTTTTACTGTTTTTTCTTTTGGATATGTGAAATTAGATTAAAATTGTTGTTGTTGCAGGAGAAATGTATGAATTGGAATTGTAAGCATATACATTTGTTTTATTATGATGAAATTTTTTGTATGATTTGGAATATCTAAAAATTGTCAATCTCTTAGCGTCTGAGAAGAGCAAGAGGAGCAGTGTAGCGAGTAGAAGGAGCGTTGTGGCGGAACAGCGTGAGATCATGAGAGAGGTACACAAAGTGATGGTGTCAGCTGTCATTTGCGCCTGAAGAGGCAGTGACCCCTTACCTGTGGTAATTCCATTGGCTATGACGGTCGCCTTCAGGTCTTGATCCCTGCCGTCAAATTTACTTAGAGGAGCTCAAGTAAACGGCGATAATTACCTGGAGAAAGAAGCGCTTCGTCAAGTCGCCCTCATAAAGCCGTAGGAAGCTGAAGCCAGAGCTGAAGCCAAATCCAGAGCGCAACGCTTTTCTGACTGCGGCATTCGGCTAATAGATTGTGCCTGGACCTCACCGACTGGCCTCATCGGCTGGCCTCACCAGTTGGCCTCACCGGCTGCCTTGTTTTCTGTCTTGTTTCCTGCAAGTATTTTTATCACTCAGCCCGGTTATTGCTTCAGGCCACTTCTCCGCTGTCTGAGCTGTCTGTCTTCCCTTATTAATACAAGGAGCACGGTATATCACATCCCTATTGCTGCCATGGTTATATGTGGCTAAATGCTAATATCGCATGGTCACGACTAGACAATGGTAGACATGGAGCCTTGGGTTTTTCTGCAGATGATCTGATGCTGTGTTCTGGGTGTTCTTGATATCGCTTTCTCTCTTTGGTATTTCAGACAGGTAAAATCTCATATTCCGAAGCTACATCAGCAAGAATACTGTGATTGGAAATTTTATTCGTCCGCGGAGACAATCATGATTGTGAATCTGAGCTTTTCAATTCTTCACACCAAGGTTGTGTTCCCATCTGATTTTAGCTGGCTTTCTTTCTTTCGCCAAAGCACGACAATGCCATTAATTTGGTGTGTTTTGCTCATAATTTCTTCAGCGTTTTCAAAGCAAGATTGTGCACTGGGTTCCTGTTACAAATTAAAGGCATTGTTTTCAATTATATGGTGCTGGTGCGTTGTGAGTGGAAGCTCTCCGATGACAGGTTTGAGAGGTGACAAACCGCGAGGTGAAAGCCTCCTGGGAATTACGCACTGTCACATTATTAAGGTACACATTTGGGTCGTACTCCTGCCATTAACTCGATAAAATGTCAATCCTAATGATTTGGGGAAAGAAGGCTTTTTTAAGACAGAAGCAACATGTCGTGTTTCAAAAAGGTTGTTTTTATGAAAGCTTTTGCATGCGCAGTAAGGATTCAACTGCGAGCGTTTCAAATTTTTGATCAATTCTTACAAACAAAATGATTTAAAACAAAGGGCCTTTTTGCTTCAGAAGATTTCTTAAACAATCGCTGAAATGCCAGTGGGGATGCTACATCTTGCGTTGCGTTCCTGTATGTTCTTGGAATTAGACCTGTTCAATGTTGCGACTGCTGCTGAATGTTGATGTTTTCGCACAACCATGGTTTTAATGTGAGTTTCAGAGAGCGCCTGGCCTTGCAGCCTTGCTTTCATAGAGACACTGTGTAATCTCTTGTAAGAGCTGGGGCTTTCCTGCCGTGGCACTGGGAGCCCTTGCCTCCTTGCATGACACCCTGGTCTGCCCTGGGCTTAATTTGACTGCATGCCTCCTCCTCTCTTTTTATGGAATTCTCAAGACTTGGGTTCTGCAAACATGAAAGGAGCCAATACCCAGCAGGCTCTTTGGCCCAGGGGGATATTATACCAGGTTGGGCCATCTGGAATTTGTTCACCTCTTGCTTATGTTATTTTCGTAATGTCTGCGAAATGCTTAATTTACCGCCCGCATCTGTTCGAGGTCTATTCCGTAAATCATCCGCAGAGGACTGCAACCATTACCTTGGCGGTTTATCATCTCTCGAAACAAGCAATTTTGCAAGAAGTCGTCCTTGAAGATGATGTTTGTATATGGAAATCAAGATGGCTTTTTGTTTTACCTGCTATTAACGTATGGTTAGTATTTCTCAAGGTCCCGGGAATATTTATTTGGACAGATGTATCGATTAGCTAGATGTATTCTCCGGAATGGCCTTCGAAGGGACATGTTTGTTAAGGAAGACCTGTTTTTATCATGAATAACGATGACAGTTAGTGAAGATTCACTTCTTGTCTTGCCTTGGTCTTCTTGTTACAGCTCCTTCCCATGGTCAGTGGCTTCCTGGCCAGTAATGATTGCCTTGTAGCATCTTGGAGTCTTCTTGGACTGCTTGGTCAGTCTGAAACAAGTTAGGAACAAGTAAGCCAAGTAGCAGAATCAGTGGCATGGCCTGTTAGTGGCTGGTGTTATTGTCTGTCCTGTGGCGTCCTCATCCTGGCATCCTCATCTCAGGTCAGCAACATCTTGGTCAGCAACATCTTGGTCAGAAACATCTTGGTCAGCAGTATCTTGGAGAAGTAGGTCAGTTTCTATATGGAGCCTCTTTTTCAAAATGTGTTTGGAGGCCAGGTGATCCAAGAAATGATCCTGCAATAAACAAGGAGCACATTCCATCAAGCATGGAGGATTATTGTGGCTTTTTGGGTTGGGGTGGGGTCGTCCATCATCTGCCTCCCTGCTCTGCAACTGGCTGGCCCATGCAGGCTTGGCCCAGGCTGGGGCCTGGATGATGTTGGGCTTGAATAATCACAAGAGGCCATGGGGCTGGTGGCTAGAGGCAACAGAGTGGCGTTCTACATCACCTCAGCTGCAGCAACAAATAGCAGTGCTGCCAGAAAAAAGTCCAACGCTGGGGGTTTCTAGGCTACGAATGATGAGTTTACAGTGAGGGACCCAACGGGAGGCATTAACAACTGTTCCAATTTTCTGGTCCCTTTTTGCCAGAAAATGGAGTTAAGCAGTGGGAGGTTGGCGCTGTTTGATCAGCGAGTAGTCTAAATTAGCATGGTCTTCATATATGTGCATTATAATTGCCAGATCAGGTCGCTAATAGAATCACTGCCGGTTACAAGATTAGTTTCTGGTCTGCGCCCTTATTGGTAATATTGCATCAGTGTCTTTGTCGCTGCTTGTTGTTAGCCGTTTCTCCTTCTCTGCTATTATCCTCCTCCTTTTTTCTGCAGCCCTTGATCTGTGCTGTTTTGCACTTGCTCATTTTGCCTCATATATTGCCTCTCTTTGTCCACGTCTCTTGCTCTCTTTGCCGATGCCTCGTTTCTTCATTTGCATTCTCTTTATTGTCCTCATCTCTTCGCTCCATCTTCTCTGCTCCATCTTCTCCACAGCTTCTTCCTCGCTGCTTCCTCACCATCCATCTGAGGCTGCCTCTGAAATGGAGCAATGTTTGTTCGGGTTCGGAACAGCCGTTTTACAGGGTGGGTGTGTTGTGGCATTGTTATGGTGAGTTGTGTACCTGGTGCAAGACAATCCTATAGTCTTGTTGCTTTACAGGTGTTTTGCATGATGGTTGCTTTGCTCTGCTCTTTTGATACATTCTGCACTCAGACCTTTTAAGAACCTTTCATTTTGCTGTCAATCTGTTGTCAGAATGAAATTGTACCTGTTTTGATACACCCCAGGCATTTTATGTGGTTTTGATTAATATGCAGACCTTCCTTTGGTGAGTTTTGCTACATGATAGCATCACAGATGTTCTGCATGGTCAATATGGTATGCCACAGGCATTTTATCAGATCAGTTTTGATACACACAACATTTAGTTCAATATGTTTTCATACTCAACAGGCATTTTACAAGGACGTTTTGCTACAGATTAGGCATGTTATGTGGCTGTTTTGACACAGGACGCGTATTTAGAGTCGCCATGAGGCTGTGGTTAGGCAGCTGCATATGGGGAAAGTTGTGTCACAAGATGTTATGGAATGGAAGGGAGGTCTCGCTGAAGAGGTACTTGGGCCGCACATTGATCGCCATTCATGGCAGTTGATATGTGTTTGCTAGTGAGTGTTTTGGATGGCCTGCATGTCGGATGGCTAATGCCCTCTGGTTAGATTACCAGCACATATGGCATAAAAGCATAGCACTATAAACATAGCACATTCAGATTCAGCATAGCACATCCAGCATAGCACCTTAAGCATAGCTCATTGAGTAAGAGGAATCAGGCTCAGGAATGAGACTGAGAAATCAGGCTGAGCAGAAGCAGTCAAGGACCCTCTGGCACCATGGCCACAACCGGCATCTTTACTTGTAGCACCTTGCAGCATCTTGCGGCATCTTCACCAGGGCCTTGTGCATCTCCAGTATTCTCCACCGCCCAGCAGTAGCCTAGGCAGTAGCCTCAGCAGTAGCCTCAGCAGCAACAGCAGTAGGCCATTCTGGCTGTTCTCCAAACTAAATGATCCACTGGAGACGTATATTTGTCGATGAAGTGTCGCGGGAGACCGTATAATGGTGCTTCTGGGAGACGCTACCGACGCCTTGCTACCATGCCATCTAGTCTGTTCCTGCGGCTCAGGTTTCTTCTTGCTAGATAAGGCAGCACCCTTGCCTCCCCTGCCCACCAATCTGCTCCTTTATTTACACAAGGGGCCTCTGCCAATTGCAGCCTGCTTGTGTAACAGCCAAAATACATTGTCCAATAGTCCTGCCTGGGCTCTGATGTTGTTAGAAGCAGCCAATATGTTTTCAAATGGCATTGCTCCATCTGGTGATGGCCAGTTCATTGCCAGATAGTTAGTGCACTTCTGGAAGTTTCAAACTAATTTGTCAGACATTTATCTTGGTCTCAAACTAAATAGGAGACTTGAGTGTCGTTAAATATTTCCAATTGGAGATTTCAACAATATTATAAAGTTTGTTTACCCAAAGCATCTGATTTTAGAAGCAGGACTGATCGAAATTCTCATGCTACTGATCATGACGTTATTTGGTAACAAATTCATTCGCAGTCGTGTTCATAACATCAGTTGAAAGGCATGACCCTGGAGGGATTTTGTTTGCTTCATTTCTTTTACGATGCTTTTATGGCATTCCGCTCATCAATGGCGACTGCTGCGATGAGATTGGCATTTTTCATCTCGTAAATGTTCTTATGTATTAATCAAAGCATTACTGTGAAGTACTGTGATCACAATATTGATTTTCTGAATTCCCAAAATTGATGATATTATAGATACAGAAACTTCTAAGTCCTGACTTCTTTTTCTATTTGCTATAGCTGTATTGTTTTGTTTCTTGACATCTCGCAGTGAGTGAAAAAGTTTATGAGATTAGACGATGAGATCTGTCTTGTGTTTTCAGACCAATGTTGTGTTTCATGTATGAAATATTCCAGTCTGTCAGTAACTTTAGCTTCAACTTGCTTTTGTCGGAGCGTCTTTAGTCTGGTTTATGGGCCTGGTGTGTGTAATGTCTTTAGTTGAGAGCAAAAAAATAAAGCTTTTCTGTGAAAACTTTAGAATCACTAATATATGTCTGTCTCAGAAGAAGTCGCGGACTATTGTTCTCCCGGTGGTGTGACACATTTCACTTGCACCGAGCCACATACTTTTTCTCGACGTTTTCTTCTGACTTTTATGTCGCGTGACCTGGCCTCCTGTGCTCGTCTTATTTATAGCTCGTCTTTTATATGAGAAATCCTAAACTTTCTGCTTGCCTTTTTGTGACAATGCATGCCGCACGCCTTGTAGACTGGTTACTAGGAGGTGATACTCTGTTTGCTGTTCATATTCAGTGTATGTGACATGATGGATCTGCCAAGATCAAATGGGTCAAGTTTCCGTTGTTTTCCAGTCATGCAACTCGATTCTTCCCAGCGATACCTCAAAAGCGATACTCAACTCATGAGGTATCAGTTCGGAGAATGCATCATTGTCCGGTCATCGGTTTTGGATATGCTATGCAGCCACCTATGTATGCCATGTACGCAGTTATAATAAGTGAAACATATGGCCTTTAGCATGATTCTAACTGAATGTTTTTGTGTTTCAGGTATCACGAACCACGACGAGTACTCGCTGGTGCAGGACCTGACGGATGAGGAGAGAGAGAAGACTCTCACCCTGAAAAGAGGTCAATCGATCGCTAAAGACCAGAAGAAACTGGATGAAATGAAGAGGAAACTCCACACCGATGATGAATGTGAGTTCTGCTCCCCATTTCATGCTCTTTAACTATCTATTTATTGCGAAGATTACACAAGTTCTCGCTTGAATTCCTAACATTATCTTTATCGATTGATACGGAAGTGCATAAGCAGTAAATGTACACTGTTTTGTATTTGTTATACATTGTTTTGGTGATGCATAATTCATCTCGCATAACACTTTGTATCTGGAGTGAACTGCGTACCCTTATTATGCCTTCTAGTACTGGGTAAATCTCATGAAAATTAATGCTATTGATAATGTTATTGAGTGTTGCCATGGTTACTCTTGAGCCTCGGCCTGGCTTTTGACAGAGTTGTTGTTGCTGTACATCATGACGTGTATGATTAGGTTGCCTCAGATGTTATGTAATGCTGTCATCCTTCATCCATAATGCATGGAGTTCAGCATTCTCTAACAGGCATCTGTTATGCCCCCTCAGACAATATGCTGATATAACACTTGGCAGTACAGTCTTCTTTACCCTTTGTGAAAAATGATGAACGAATACTTGTCCTTCAACAAAACAAGTACTATCCTAATATAGATGTTCTGTCAAGATGGGGATGAACTGTAAAATTTGAATTTTGAGTCAGCTTATACGATTGAGTGACATGTTTGAACAATTCCTTTGAGCCAACATAAGTTATAACAATGGACAGATTATCGTTACTTAAAACAAGCTATTTTGGCTCAAAGGAATTGTGCAACCATCTCACTCAATTGTTTGAGCTGACTCAAAATTTCAAATTTTGCTGTGTAGTGAGTTTCCGAAGCATTTTCTATTGGTATTTTCCCTAGATTTTTTCTTCGATTTTAATGGAAGGCGATATTTTTGGCAATAAATGATCTGTCAAATATCCAGGTGGTACAACGTGTGACTTGTGCAGTGATTTTAACATTTACTTGAAGTGAACCTTGTACAATCCTTCCGAGTTACCTTAGAATGTAACTCAGTCCTGAGTTAAATGAAAAAGGCAGCAGTTGGAGATGATAATTCATGGAGTTTCACCTGTCAGGTTGGCCAACAGTTTTTACCCAGCGAAACGTGTATGGGGTTAAACAGGGAGCTGTTCTGTCTGCCTATGGTAGCAATGCATTAGCTGGTGGGCCAGGCTGCCTCAGTTCAGTAAACATCTTATGGACGTGACAGCAAATAACAGGTGATGTGCAGTTGCTTCCTTTTCCCCTGTGTTTTGTATATTACTGATGAGATGAATAACTGCATTATGACATTGTTTGCTGATCCAAAGGCAAACACGGGCAAGATGGATGGAGTGATAGGGGCATCATTGTCTCTGCATCGCTAATGAGCCGTGTATGAAGCTGTCCTGCCTTGAGCCTTGCCATGAGCCCTGCCATGGGCTCTGCCCTCAGCTATGCCAGTGTTGTGAGCCCGCCATGAGCCATCCCTGGTTCATGCCATAGTGTCAGTGGTGGTGTGTGAGCTAGCATAGATGTGACCATGCACTAATTCATCTCAGATCATCTGCAATGGGTAATCCCCAGTGTACAAACAAAACAGGGCAGATTCATAACAGCAGCAGTTGTGCAATTCTTTAGTCCTGCTTGGCTGTGTTTGGCCTGCTTCTATACTCTAATCAGATTCCTTGTATGCCTAATTTGTGTCTTTGTACCCTGCCCAATGGAACATTTGTTACAGTGCATCTTTGTATTGATGTTCAGAATAGCATCTGTGCATAAACAACTATTAATGAGCCGTGCTGGTGCATTAAGCAGTTGGCCGGGTATCTGCCTCTCTTCTGATGTTCCTTGCATTTTACAGTTATCATGCATCTTCTTATGGTGCTATTGCAGTTCTCTCTCTGCTAGATCTTACCTAAGGCTCCAATAAGCTTTTCAATATACGTATATCTGTCTTTTGGCACTGCATCGTACTTTGATGCTAAGTAAGCACGTACACTTGTGCATGTCTCCTAGATGTATCGCTGGCACTTGGTATGATCTGGTGTTAAATCAGCCAAGGGTTATTGATCCTCCGCGGCTGTGCAAGGCAGGTTCCTCAAATGCGCTTAATTGCTCGTAACTCTTATCGAACACGAGATAATACGTGCAGCATTCAGCGGAAATGATATAATATTGATAGCTCTGCGGAAGGGCTCTTAGATGCAGGTAGCGAAAGGATAAGAGGAAGAAAATGAAAAAGAACAACGACTCATTTGCCATAATCGCAGTTCCGCTTTCCTTACATGCAGCTGCGATTGATCGCTTGATGTAGACTTCATCATTTGCGGGTTTTTTATCGAGTCGTGCTTCAATTAGCAAACCGAATTAAGCTCATTATATCATTTGAGTAAATAACATTGATTGAACGGAGCAAACAATGTTATCGATGATTGGTAGTTTGAAATTGGCTGCAAGTGTAGGTCGGTAGACTTTTTCGAGTTATGAGTTTGCGGAAGAAGTTTAAGGGAGTTTTCTTTGACATGCTACAGAAATTAAGAGGGGTGTGTTTTGTGCATGGGGAACAGGGGATGCATGCCAGTGGGCCATCAGCACGTTGCATGTCCAAGTTGCTGTATGTCATTTCCATAATTGAATACGAAGTCTTCTTGACTTGCCATTGTCCTCACATTGCCAGGCAACACACGGTTTGTGTAGGATTAATGAAATCCCGAGGCAGAAAACTTGGCTAATACTCGTGAAATGAGTGTGCTAATTCACTCCCTTTGCTCTGCTTCTTGCCTGAATAGGAAGGTATTTGAGGATCACAGGATTGTGCATGTTTTCATGATGATCCTACAACAGGAGATCAAAGAGTCTTTTTTCTTATTACCATGTTCGTGTGTTGAACATGAACTAAGCTGGATGATATTCTTCTTTGACTCCATCCAAGGGCAAGGCTGTTTCTGCTTTGTGTTCAGGGATTGCCATAAACTGTGCAATAGCTGCTTCAACCAGGACGTATAAGCTACACTTCTTTGTAGAATTGAAACCTGGTATTAGCGTTGGTGTGAAAAAAACATGTCTTGTGGGTGTAATAGGGTTGATAAAGAGTATAGCATGGATTTGATCTCATGATATGTGAAATGTTGCTGCATACACCCAGGTATATATTTTAAAAACAAGAGCAACATCAGATCAAGTATTCAAAGTCAGTTTCAATGCATATTGAGCTTTTTCTACCATCCGGAATGAAACCTGAATTTATATCCCATGGCCCCATGTACTACCATCCTAAATGCAGTGTTCAGCATTTGATATTAGGGAAATATGCTTGTATTTGTGTGTTGCAGTATAAGATGGCACATTAATAGAATGTGTGCCATTTCTGTAGCATCGATTGATGTAATGCTAGAGTGGTATGCTACAGAGTGTATTGCACATGTCATAGACTTGAGAGAGTGAAATATTATCTCATGTATTGATGCATATCATCTGCTGATGTTTGTGCATGATATTAACCATGTACAGCAGCACAAATGACTACACCCACCATATATATCAGCTTTATGGTAAAATGCCACCTTCATTGTTTACTATTTAAGTAAGACTTAAAAGTACTGATTACCAATTTACCATTGAAGGTAAAATTATTGTACACTGTTATATGCAGAACTGCACAGAAAAGGTCTATTCTAATATGGAAAGGGGTGTACTGATTTTTCCTGCTCACTGTATGTTGTAGTATTGTCTATCTGCAGTATCTGTAGTATTGATGTATTGTGTCTGAGGAGTTGTTTTGCATTTATATCTCCCAGATGAAAAGGAGGAGGTGGGCTGCTTTGATGGAACAATATCAGCATGAGAATCCAATTGGTTGACTAGCCAAATACTGTGAATGAAACCATCAAAAGTCTTGGGCTGAAGATGTTTGGAGAGCAGGCAGATGATTCCTCCACCAAGGAATCCAATTTCAGCAGCTTATTCTCGGGGCTTCCCCACATTCTTTGGGCCTGATTCCATTGAGATAATCATTATCCCACCTACTTCATGTGTGCTTCATGTGAGGTGCTCAGATGATGGAGATGCAATGAGCAGTGGTGTTGTAAGTTGCAGGTCCATTGTGTATGTCCATTTTGTTGTTAGTGAACACCAAAAGGACAGCAAGCAATGACTGATTTCATTATTAACATGATTTAATATAAAGGGGCATTCAGGATAAGTCCTGGATGACACTGTTAATGGATATGTGTAAAATATTGTGTAATGATGCAGTGTGATATTAGAAGTGATGGAATAAGTAGTTGCAGACCTATGCTGAACTTCGGAGTCAAAGAGTCCAGAGTCAGGAGTTGAAGCTCCATCTCGACGCGATATCTTCTCAACTTCACAACTTCCGTGTACAATGTTGCGGATAAGCAGAGTCGGGAATCGGAGCTGGGGCCAAAGGAGTTTGAATCAGAGTCAGAAGTCATTTTTCAAGAAACAGAATAGAGTTGGGAGTCAGTTCACATTATATTGTTCCCCCATGGCCTAATTGGTAAGTGCGCTTGTCAACTGGCTTTGAGGGCGTTGGTTCAAATCTCAGCCCGGGAACTCACTTTAGTCCGAGCCCATGGGACATTAAATGGAGGCGGGTTGTATCCAGTATTCTATGCTGGGGCAACTGAAAGACCCTGGGCATCCCTGAATTAATAGGGTATGTCCCAGACTCACAGTCTTCTCATCTCATCATCATACGGTGATCGCCTGCCTCAATATAGCCCACTAAGGTGCTGCAGAGGCGTAAAACACCAACAAACAAACAACCAAAGTTCACTTCATATCTGACTCCAAATGCCTTGCTCAATGTTGCATTGCCATCTAAATAAAATAAGTAGGAAGAAGTGTGCAATTAATCTTTGAAAGACAATTGTCATTGTGGAGTCTGGGTGTCATTATGTGGTGGCAGAGTGAGTCATCCCAGATGGCATCTGATGTAGTCCACTGCAGGCCCCAGGGATGTCACTATCTAAGGTCTAGGCTGGAATTCTACAGAGCCACATTGACTGCAGTCAGTGCAGAGACTGAGAGAACTGAGAGTGAGGTGCTTTCCAATTCAGGGCCCCAAGGAGTGAAAGGTGATATGTTCTTCAATAAACACATAGATGTGAGCTTTGTGTGACTATATGGGCGAGATGTGCTCCCTGTGACATTTGCAGTGAAAAGAAATGAAGAGTATTGTTGGGGCTTACTACTCTGCAAATCGCTCTGTGGATGACTGTGGATGATGCAGGCCACACACACATGGTTGCAATATGAATCCATCAGTATTCACAAGCAGTTCTTAAGTGCCTGACAAACACCAGTCTAAAACTGAGGACTCCTAAATTTGCAAGACAAGCAGAGCAATGTGTCTGTGCATAAGTATGACACCCCATACATATCTGCTTCTGCCTCTTGCTCGCCACCCTGCCACTACTGATGTTTTCTACAACATGGGGCCTACAATATTTCACCAGTGGCCCTCTTGGCTGTCCCGGCAGTGTCCTGGCTGTGTCCTGGAAGTGTCCTGCCCCATAGAGCATTGCAGCACGCCCCGGTGTCCACTCCACATGACCTCTCTGACATTCTCCCTGACATTCTTCCTCATTCTGCAGCCCAACATCATCTGCATTTCGACCAACACCCTTCTCCCATGATGGCATCATCAGGCATCATCAGACATCATCAGAAACATTGTCAACATCATCAGCACCCTTCAGAATGGAGATGTTGTGTCATTCTCTGACTCCTGACTGACTCCTGTCTGACTCTTGTCTGAATCCAGTGTTTCTGTGACTTCTGTGCCCACACAATTAGTGGCTCGTATCTCCTAAGAATTAATGAAGCCCAATCTTATATCTTTGCCAATTCTTCGCTGACATTTGTGACCTCTTTTCTCTTCAATGAGTTCGTGTAAACCTGCATCCACTATGACTCTGCCTCCTTCCTCCCCAAGCACTCCTTGCCATAATTAAGGACCCCCTGGTTGAAGACAAGCCTCACTTCTCCATCCTTCTGATTTTTCTCCAACCTTGAGATAATGAGCAGGATGACAAGGAGATTCACTTTTTCCCCCACTAGTCTAAATCTTTTTTCTCTTTTCTGACTCAACATTGCAATAATTGTACTGCACCTCTGTCACTGCATATAACACGAGACTCCCTCGGAGTCCATGGCTGCACAGTTCTGTTCGTATGCCAACTGAGACCTTGGACCTTGAGCTAGAAGCGTTTTTTGTGGCCCACAAGGACACCGATGGTTCATAGGCATGACAATTAGGACAGCATCAAAAGCCGCGTTTGTTTTTCCCAGTGCTTGCTCTCCTCAATCTTTCTGCCTCTTCTCTCCTTTTTGCTTTGCGCTTTGCTCTCCGCTTTGCTCTTCACAATGCCTTCCTTCTTTTTCTCAGCGTTGTGAGATTTGTACTCTGGTGATTTTTGCTGAGGGTAAACTGCAAAGGGCAAACTGCGAAGGAAGTCAGATATGAAGAATGGTGTTGGTTGCGTTATGATTCTTGTAGTCATGGATGATAAAAAATGAAAATGGGAAGTCACTATGCAGTGAAAGACCTCCACGTCCTTTAGAGAATGATACTCGCTTCCAAATCCAATCGAACCGTGGTCGAAGGCAGGTGTGACCTACCACACGGTGTTGTCATATCATTTTATAATTAATTGTACGAAAGCATGGCGCCGGGCATTAGGCAGGTAGTTTGCATAATCTTTGGCAACGTGTGGTGTGACAAATGACCTTGGGTGACATTAGGTGACTTTGGGATGACCTGTGACCTCGACCGTGACCTTGGCACCAGTGTTTTGGGCCTGGTGTCTGTGGTCTTGTAATGATAGCCAGGGCATTGGGAGGGTCATGCGGGGCCCTGAGTAATGGCTTGCCTAGGACCTCGCGTAAAGGGTCTTGCGAGGTCCATTCATTGTGGCCTTGCCAGTGTGTCTGTGGGCCAGCCTCAGCCAATGCCCTTCTCAGGCAACTGCTGGGGGTCTCTTGACTGATATGGGGCCAGTGGGCCACCCTGGAACACACCTTGCTCTGCTCTGTATTAGCAACCATTCGTTTTCTCTCAATGGTTTTCCTGTAGCCTCCTTAACAAATGGGAGCAAGCCAAGTACACACACAGACAACATCTTAGAGGATCTGGATATGTCGAAGAAAAGGCACGGAAACATTACGGGAATGTACAACAATTTGAGAAAGAGAAAGCGGTTGTACTTGACTACTACTTGTAGATAAAACAAATGGCTGATACCATGTATTAACTGATGCATTGAAGGAGTTCTCCGTTTAGTATCTAAGGCTATTTGCCATTTAAAGAGACCGCAAAGGGTTCTCTGTATAAGTTTTAATCCTGTGTCACGACTCACAAGGCGCTTACTGGCTCATGACTATTTTTGTCCTTCGAATGGCACACTGCTATCCATACAGCTTCAGTCTTAGTGTTAGGCACACTCAGAGGAGGACCATGCCAGTCCATGCCTCTGCTTCTGTGGGCTTCTGGCCCAGTGCTGAGGGCGATAGGATCAGTGTCTAAAGGCTGACAACCCTAATAGCAAAGCAGTCACATCTATCTAGTGGGGCCCTCACCCCTGCTCCGTGTCTGGATGATATCTAAGTTAAAACATGGAGCAGGGGGTGACACTTACCCCCCATCCATCATACTGCCGCCAAGATATTGACCAAAGATGAGGATCTTTTATAGCAGCGATTTGTCTAGCAAGACTGCTGTGAAGTCAGCTGCAGGGTAGCACGACTCTTTCCTTTTTACTTGGCAGACTATGAGTCATGAGGCAGTTGAGACTACAGTTGAGACTACAGCCCCTCCACTCTATGCATGTCATGCCTCCCATGATGTCACTGATACATTGGCTCCAACTCAACTCCTCAAATGAGAATCCACTATGTCTCTTACTTGGTTTGACAAGAAAAGGCTATATTAAGGGGAGCCAGCTCTATATTTCCTCTATATTTCTATGGCGTAGGAGTCTAAATAGTATTAAATGACATCTGCATGTGGTTTTGGATGGTAGTTATACGTCAAGCGGTTCCGTTGTTCCCAGCCATCTAGTACAACTGCTTTAATGATAGTCTATTCCTCATATGCTAAGTCACATAAGTCACATAAAACCCCAAAGAAACTCCTCATAAAGATGGCTATAACTTCTGAAAATGCATTATGGGGAAGATTATGAGAAGGCATAATGTCCTGCTTGTACAAGTGTGTAAATAGAGGAGGACAATAAAGGCAGAATAGAGGAGGAGAGGTGGACTTTGGTGTAGGTCAGCAGACTCAGGACAGTGGTTGCCACATGCTAAGCAAGCTAGGCAAGCCAGGAGGGGATGGGTTGCAATAAAGAGTCCAAGTGACAGGTCTGTCTTCACAGCTGTCACCATAGTGCGGGTGATAATGACCCCCCTTGAGGAACACATACAAGGCAAGGGAAGCTGAGCACTGGGGCTGAGCACTGGAGCTGAGCAGTGAAACTACGTAGACTCTATGCAGAGAAGGTGGGTAGGAGATACACTGTGAATTTGTGTAGTGAATTATATACACAACAATTTGTGGTTTAACAGATCTGTTGTTGTGAAACAGTCACCATATACTTGATTCATCAGTAAGTAGCTTCTGTCTCACATAAAAGATGTTGTTTGATGACACTTGCTGTAGAATCTGCTGGGACAGACTTGAAATCCCGAAGGTTTCCTGAAGGTTTCTCTTGCTCTTAAATGAAGCCCTGCTTCTAGCCTTTTACAGTGATGCTGTAATGTGTGGCTATAGGGCAGAATGTGCTGACTATGCCCTTGCTGTGTGCTTCAGGGCTGTGTTATGTGCTAGCTAGCAATGTGCTGACCAGCCTTATGGACACTGGTCAGCTGCCTATAGTTAACGCCTGTCCATATGGCAGTCTGCTGCACCGTATGTCTTCCCTTGCCTGGCTGCACCTTGTCAACTCAACCAGCATCTGATCACTGCTCAGCTCTGCATGCTCTGTTTAGCTATACCGTTTGGTTGTTCTGTTTAGCCATGCTCTGTTCAGTTGCCCTCTTTGGCTTTGTTCCTTTCAGTCCTCCATAGTTCTATTCAGATTTACTTGTTGAGTCTCGTTCTGTCTCGTCTAAAAGTGACCACTGTGAAATTCCTCATTGTATCACTAACCTGGTAAGCTGGCAACTTTCTGGTCATTTGGTGCCAACAGTGATCAGGACACTTGCATTTTGTGATTATTTGAGCAATTCGTTTTGCTTTTCGAAGAATTTCCTGGCATCTCCTCGAGCATCATGACTCAATGGGATTTTGCTCGCTGCTTGAATGAAAAATAAACAAAAGTTAAATAAGTGAATCCAGTTATTAAGCGTGTTGTCTATTCCAAGAAATGTTGTTCAGTCATTAAGTGCATTATTCCGAAAGATAAAGCGCAAATTATGTGGTATTAACGAATGTGATATCTATTAACTGCTCTCACCTTATGAGCTCAGCAGCTCAGTGAGAGAAACTTTTTCATTCTGTCTGGTGCGTTTCCGTGCACTTCACTTTTCTAGCTAAAACGGTTAACTGTTCAGTTCATAAAATAATTTACCTCGGTTCATTCCCGAGTATTCTCAGACAGTCGGTGCATCACTTTCCTTTGTGGCGTTGGCATCTGACGACATTCTCTTCTTCAGTTCAAGTACTGTTGTGCCTTCTTTGTTTAAAAGTGGTGTGCATCAACTGTGCAGTACATTTAGTGCATTTACCTGTACTAGATGTTGCCTTTGAGGCTTTGATACCAACTAATGTGCCTTTGTTGTGAAACGTACAGGTCTTTGTTGTGAAACGTACATGTACTATGTACATTACCTTTGCACTCTGTGTACACAGATTGTTTCAAACTGCTGTGGGTGTAGTGCATTGTGCGTTAGATGTACCCTGATTCCGCTTGGTGCCTCAATGAGTGCCTCCATCAATGCCTCCATCAGGGCCTCCATCAGGGCCTCTCGATGCACGCCTCTTGCACAGCAGCTGTATCAATGACAGATGACGGGTGGCCACTCATGGGTTAACGTTGCCCCAGGTGATGCTTTTAACCTCCACGCACTTGTCAGCCCTCGGAGGTGTTTGTTAGAAGCACCTGTCAAATTAGGGTCTTCCTTGTACTACACCTTCCAACGGCATTCTTAGACAGTCTCTGCATCATTCGCTTTGTGGCGTTGGCATCTGATGACATTCTCTTTTTCTTGGCAGTAAGTAAACTGTAAGTCAACTGTTTTGGCTATGCTACGTTGCCGCCCAGGTGTGCCAAGTAAACCGTGTTATTCCATATTAGCAACATAGTGGTTGAGGTTGTTTGAAAGGATGTTAAATATGACTATTGAAGCCTTTCGCATGACCCCCATGTCATTGGGCGGATTAGTGCAATCATTCTAAAATATAGGTGTGGCACGTCATTTCATTGAGAGTAATATATTTGATGATGTTGCATCAGGTGCACCGCTGTCACTTTTTGGCATGTAATATCGTTTCACTATTCTGTTATTAATGCTAATAAAGAAATATCAGTCCTTCCTCATTCATTCGGATGAAAGAGAAGTGGATTCAGTTGAACATATATTTTTGAAAGGTCTAATTGAACTTTAGTGGAGACTGATTTTGACATTTCGTCCCGAAGATAATTAAAGAAATACAGACTTTCATCCAAATTATTAAAATTTCTGGAATCCAAAAAATTTGCTTTTTTGGGGTTGACTAGACCTCCATACAGTGCAGTGCGATTCATTTGATCTATGTCTGCCTGTCATTGAAGTGATGGGAAACTTGGATTCTGGACTCATTTCTGGAGGCTGATCAGTTATGTTGTCCAGTAATAGGTTCACCGTGGATGACCCTGCCTCTGTGGCGGTCTGTGGGTCGCAGGGAGGCTGAGTGGGTAAGCGGAGGGTGCTAAGCCAGGCCACTTTGAGTGGGCACATGGCTTTGGCGGGCTTTAATGCAGGTCTGGACAACATGGGCAAAGGGCATTAATCATTAGCCGTCACATGACACATTGCTGCTACTGTACATGGAGCCACCGCCAACCAATCCAACCGGCTTGCTATGTGGTCGCCTTTAGGTTGCTTTCGACTTGTTGTCGGCTTGTGGTTCTGCGTGTGTGGTTTCGACGGATGGTGTCGATGGGCCTTGTGGTAAGGTTGGTTGGCTCTGTTGGTTTGTTTGAAAAAGAGAAGTTTCAGCCTACTGTTTCGTAGATTGTTTTATCAGTATAAATAAAAGAATAAAGTTTAGTTATGATTCATTCTCCTAAATTCTCCAGAAGAAGTTGAGACTTGTATAACATCAGATTCTTTAGTTTTAGTGCTCAATTCCGCCTATCTGCGCACGTTCTCTGCTTTCTCAAGCCCATCAGTGTCACTTCTATCTTGGTGACTTACACAGTGAACCCTGAGGAACAATTCTGAATCCATCCACGTTGTCGCCGTCCTTGAAGTGTCAATGTCGCTGGAGCCTTGAGGACGGTGTATGGCAGTCTAACATGCGTATTCCTGTGTTGGCAATGCTCGAGGAAAAACCGCTGCGACGTAGATTCTACAATCTACACACTTCTCCGAAACGCCTTCCTCCAAGCGCGCTCGTACAAATGGCTCGTACAAGAGGAGTGAGGACAGAGAGGCCATCGGTGGTGCTGGGCGGCAATTCTTCTGCGCAGGTATATGGGTGGACTAAGTCTTTTGGGACAGGGATTTGGAGCTAGAAGCTGCTGGGTGCTGTGACGGAGTAGGCAATCTGCTCCAGCCATGCAACGAATGTCAAAAGCCCCAGGATCCTGCGGCTACCTGATAGCAATCAGTCCACCTACACTGCATCAGAGGATTGCAAACTTGGATGCCATGTTTGTCAGCATCACTTGTGGAGGCATTAGTTGTGGGCATTGGTAGATACTACTAGATAGTAGTAGACAGGTATGTGGGATTATTTTGTAAGTTTTTGTGAAGGTTCATGTAGGTTGTGAGGATGCCATGAAAACATTGTTCTGTGGTGTTTGAAGAATTGTGACCATTCAGTAAAGTGATCTTTCTTGAAGTCCCTGTCCCAAAAGACTGTCTACCCATATACCTGTGCAGAAGAATTGCAGCCCAGCACCGCGGATGGCCTCTCCGAACTCACTCGCATGGAGAAGAGCATTTGGCAGATATATGCGCGAAGGGCGCTCTCTTCTGATATACGTCTATCTAAACAGGAATTAAAGGATGGCAAGTGAGACAAAGAAACTAAGATTGTAAAAGTGGAGCAAAAAATTGGTCATTATGACATTGTGTGGGAGGAAACTTAAAGGAAATTCATCTGAAGGTTCTCCTCAACACAAATGTAACAACCAAGTATGACAGCTGGGAAGTGTATTGCAATGGCACATTATGCTGCAGTGAAACAGCCCTAATGTGACTAACTACTTAGCCAGTGTGATGAGCCAACAGCAAGTGTGATGGGCCATGTGCCAAGCCATTACTCCATTAATTCCAGGTCTCATTATGCTGATTGTTTGCTGCTTGTTTGCTGATTGCAATCCATTGTTATCCATCGTATGTAAAGGCTCAATGAGTTGATGGTTCAGCGGTCGCAGTAAATGCTATGGTTGTCCAATGCTGGCCACACTCAGAGAGTTTGAGTGCTGTTGCATATTTCATGACATTTCATGCATTATGTGAGTTGAATGAGTTAATCGTATTGTGTAATATATGGGATAGTCCATGGATTATATTCTGTGGAATCTATGACATATGTTGTATATTGATGAAAAAACAAAAACTGAAGTTCATGAGTTACAATTTACATTTACATGTATATATTTGGAAGTAACTTTATGACATTGAAGTTTTGTCTGATGTATATGCCACCAAGAAATGGCATGTACATGTACTTGTGACAGCACATTCTAATTCTGTCAGCTGTTTGTATGGCTTTCTTTTTCATTTTTGCTTTACTTTTCTTTCTCGTAACATCACTGAGTTCATTGACATGTCTGAGCACTGAAAAAAGTTCTAGGGGAATACATTGAGTTGCAAAGTATTCCCACAACAACCACATGTCAGAATGCAGTTTTATGAGATGTTAGAAACTTGGGCCCATGTGTGCCTTGCATGTTCCTCCCCCCATTGTCCTGTGCTTGCCTGTGGCTTGAAGTTATAAATACTTAGTGCAGCTGAGACATTTGCCATTGACAAGATTGTAGTAAATGTTAAGCACCACAAATCTGCCTCTGCAATCCTGCATCTTTGAATCTCACAGATACTGACACAATTCACCTAACATAATTCTTCAGGTGATCTGATGACGCACACACTTCCATTAATGTGTCTGGAGACATTGTTAGAGACATTGCTAGAGACATTGTGTATTTCTTAAAATCTCAAACTTCAGCTGAATGCTATCTCTATATGATTAATTACCAGAGTGAAGAAATGTGGCGTGTTTTATGAAAATTAAGATCACTACACATTTTGTAATGTAAGTCTATTTTCAATGTTGAAAATCATTATGTGTCTTCCA
Organism: Platynereis dumerilii; assembly: GCA_026936325.1. Lineage (NCBI taxonomy): Eukaryota > Metazoa > Annelida > Polychaeta > Phyllodocida > Nereididae > Platynereis > Platynereis dumerilii. Next base: position 167,516,185 of record JAPTHN010000001.1, read on the forward strand.
CAATGGGTGACAATGCACATGTACGATTAATTTTAAAATGAAACACCATGATGCATTGGATATCCTATGATTAGTTGTATAAGTTGTTAGTGAGGATGTGTCACTGGTCAGTGTAAATGACATCAGTGTATCGTTGTATCCTATGTGGGGAAAAATGTATGAGTCTATTGATTTTACCAAAAACATTTTACAGAACAGCCTGCATGATGGTCTCCTACCAAATGTGAGATGGCTTATAGTTGGAGAATAACACTCTTTTATGGTTTTGTGTCAGACTGAACTATTGCATAGAGATAAAACTGAACCAGTCGTATGGTTTGTGTGAGGGGAGATGTTCCTATTTCTGGTGACCTTCATGGAGGTGATGGAAATGACAAGGGAGGGATAAATAGGAGAAGAGAACATGGGGCAGCAGTGGGCTGGGTGTGGCAGTGTGTGGGGTTGCAGGGTGCAGGGATATTACGTATGATTACGTAATGATCTAGAGGAGTCAGAGGAGTCAGGCAGGAGGGCAGAGGAGGGCAGAGGGACATATGGAGAGCAGGGAGACACTGTCAGGACATAGAGCACCAGCGAGTGTGCGACCGTCCTTGCAAGAGAGCCAAGGCTTCTGCCAAAGCAATTACCATCGTTATTGAAGTTTGCACGACTCAGAGCCAAGGTAATTGCTTCAGCCACTGCCTCCACATTCGACTAAACAACAAACAATTGCTAATACACAACTAAGTGGTCATTACACATGAGGATGGTGCTCATGGCAGACCATATGGGGCCTGATGGGGGCTTATACTTGCTGGGGCCTTGGAAATGTGCGATTTACTGCACTGGCAATAACCTGAGGATATTATAGAGAGATAAAGCGGAGAGAAAAGCCAGTGCAGTTATGACAGAAATAATAAAACTAAATCTCCAATAGCAGCATAAACATATTGTGCATGTTAAAGCACTCCTGAAGGTCTGGACATAACCTGGAGGTCAGGGCTGGGCATAGCATGTTGTGGTCTTGTGGGGTGGCTATTGGCTGCAGCAAGGACCACTGGCAATGACCACTGGCAATGACCGGGGACATTCATTGACCACTGCTATTCTTCTCTTCTTCACCTGCCTTCCATGCGGTTCTAGTCTCCTCTTCTTGCTGTCTCTGACTCTTCTTCCCTCTGACTCTTCTTCCCTCTGACTCTTCTTCCCTTTGCTTCTTCTGCCTCTTCCCTGTGGGTTCCCTCTGGTGGCTGCCTGGGAGAGAGACACTGGACCAAGGAGACAGTAATTACTGGCCTGTGTAAATGTGAGGGGATCTGGCCACTGCTTGCAGTTACTGGCTTTTCACTCAATCCCGCTGATCACACGGGTCAGTGAGCCACAAGGAGATGCATTCATCACTCTGCTGGCTACTGCTGCTTGGGGCTGCTGCCATGCCCATGTCGGTGCTGATCTTGGAGCTGTAGGTATTCCTGCATGGAGCTGTTGATGTTGGTCCTTGATTTTGGTGCTTACTATTTCTAAGATGTTGGATTTTGTATAGTTTAATGATAATGATGTTTAATATTGCCTGAATTAGTGTTGATTCTGGAGAAAATCGGCACAATTTTGAGCTTATCGTGAATTACGAACATTACATTTGACTAAGCAACTCATATACTGGGACAATCTGCCAGCTGCATATTGTGTTTTAGATGTTGCCAGTGATGATTTTAACTTTTGAACAACTTAAACTAGACTGTTGATATTGATACAAATAGTGGTTAGTGTTTTTACCTTCAGCGAACGAAGTTCGAAGAAGGTATTGTAATCACTTGGGTAAAAATGTTGTCCGTCCGCCGGGCGGTCGGGCGGCGGGCGGATAGATCGTTTCCGGGCCAGCACTCGGCCTCTATTGAGTGTACATGGATGAAATTTGGTACACATATAGCCTGTATGGTCTAGTTGTGCCTTTTGATGGTCTAATTGATAGATATTCAATACCTTTTGAAATAATTGAGAAAATATAAAAATTATTTTTGTTCGTTTCCGGGGCAAATCTCAGTCACTATTGCATGTGCACTTATGAAATTTGGTACAGATGTGGCCTATATGGTCTAGTTGTGCCTTTTGATGGTCTCATTGATGGATATTCTATACTTTTTGCAAAAATTTGGAAAATAGAAAAATATGTATTTTTTTAGTTTTTTGGGCTGAGACTCGGTCACTATTGCATGTAAATGGATAAGGTTTGGTACACACATGGCCTATAAGGTCTAGTTGTGCCCTTTGAAAGGTCTGGTGAAAAATATTAAATGCTATTTGAAATATTGAAAAAAAAGAGAAAAAATATATTTTTTGTTTCTGGCCCAAGACTTGGTCACTATTGCATGTACATGGATAAAGTTTGGTACACATATGACTTATGTGGTGAAGTTGTGCCTTTTCATGGTCTGACTGATACATATTCTATACTTTTTGTAATATTGAGAAAAAATATTAAAAATACTTATTTTCTTATAGGAGCCAAAACATGCCCACTATTGCATATAAAGCAATGCCATTTCCTACACGTATCACTTATAAAATGTAGCAGTACTTTTTGACTTGTATTTAACACTTTTGGAATGATCGGAAAAAAATTGGTGCATGCATAAAACCATACCATAATATAAGTAAATTAGTATAATAAGGCCTTTCCCTGCTTTTACAAACCCTGGCAAGCACACAGGTAGATCGCAGGGCAGCAGGCAAATAACAGATAATAGAATGCCATTACTCGACCACTGTTGCATAAATATAATATACGGAATTTGGTAAACACACCAATTTTATGATGTAATTGTAATCTTCTAAATGTGTTATTCGCTGAAGGTTTGCTGCTGCGCAGCCTATGTTTGATGGTACTGGTACTGTTTGTAATGGTTATGTATGTTGCTGGTGATGTTTATACTGATGTCTCTCAAATGTTAGACCAAGAGCCACCAATCCACATGAGTCCAACAAATGCTCTTGAGGCAGCATCACCATTTGCTGGGGCAAAGAGGCTTTACCTGACTTGCACCTACTTTTCTGAATTATCCCACCTGGCGTGCCTGGCCAAAGCTCTTTACCATGAAACCCTATTCCATCCTCGGCCTGATTCCTCTGGCATTTTCTCTGCTCACTGCTTCCCAGGTTGCTACTTGTGTAATGTTACAGGTGCTCATGAAATGAATATGAAATGAATAGGCTATATAAGAGAAAGAGAGTTGGTGCTAGAGTTTCAAATGAATATAAGAGAAAGAGAGTTGGTGCTAGAGTTTCAAATGAATATAAGAGAAAGATAGTTGATGCTAGAGTTTCTTTGGGGGATGATTGAAACTTGACTTCTTGATACCTTGCATCTTCTCCGATCTCCATTGTTCTTTCTGTCCCAAAGATTCTTTTTCCACCTCTTCTCGTTTTACTTAAAGTAACTTGATTATTGAAATATCACATACATACCTAAAAAGTCTTAGATATAACCAATATATGTAATGAGATCACTTGTGTGTTTATGTAACCCATATAGATAATTGTTCCTGAACAGGATGCTCTAACTTTTACATGATTTCAAATTAGGAGGATGTATTTTTGTAAACGAGATTTTCAAAGAATGTGTCGTGTTGGCACAATCGGTGTCCTGGTTCTATTGTAATGATGTGGCTACATCAATTTGGGTAATGTGTAATATAACATTTGCCCTGCTGCAGCGTGCTATTCGATATTAATTAATCCATTTGCGGTTAATAGGTTATTTAATATATTTTATTACATGACCACTATGCTAGAGCGTTGCTGATTGGCCAAAATCAGTCACATGATGACATCATAAAAACTCATATTGCATGGTTCGGGTGCAATATGAGATTTTTCCAAAAAAAAAATATTTTTTTTTCAGATTTTTTCATATTGTATGGTTAGAGTGCAATATGAGTTTTTATAAAAAAAAAAAAATTCCAAAAAATTTTTTTTTTCATTTTTGTTTTTTGACTGAAAAAAAAAAAAAATTTCCGAAATTTTGTTTTTTTTTCGGAATGGAACATTATATTGGAAGCATAGTGGTCATGTAATAAAACAAATACGGCACTTATTATCGTGCAATATGAAAATTTATTTGCACTCGTAAATTCATATTGAACTCGGGCTGCGCCCTCGTTCAATATGAATTTCCTCGTGCAAATAAATTTTCATATTGCACTCATATCATGCCGTATTTGTATAATATATATCTGTGTTTCCCAGGTGTCATGATATGCCCTTCCATGAGTCGGATATGCCTTATGTGGCAACCTTCAAAGGATAGATAGATAGATAGATAGATAGATAGATAGATAGATAGATAGATAGATAGATAGATAGATAGATATGATGGATTTTTCACTTCATGGATACAGCAATTAATGCTTACTGGAGGGATTTATTGTGATATTTAGGCTGGGACATGAAAAGTTTACTCCATGCAGGGCGTTGTTGTCATTTTTTGCATAAGTGTGAAAGTATGAGTTTGGATGAAAAAGTTTGATGCGGGTGGATGCTATTACCAGTGACACCACAGAATAGAGCTGATGATAGCAGTTGACAATGTATCAGTATTCTGAAGCTGCACTGGGGACACGACTGATACAGGCTGATGCAGGCTGATGCTGTGAGGAGCATAGTGACCAGCATCTATGACCAGCATCTATGGCATCAACCTCCTGCATCAGAGGCAGCAGAGGCAGCAGCAGAACCAGAGGCAGCAGAACCATCATCAGCAGCAGCAGCAGTGGTCTCCTGTGTGTCTGCCTGGGCCCATTCTCCCCATCACTTGTTTCTTTCACTTCAATGGATCTCGTTAAGGCCTTTATTGTGGCACAGATCATGGCTGGAATGCCAAGTGTTCTTGTCTCGTCTTGCGGCTCATTGTACTGCAGATGTGCTCCCCTCCCATTGTTGTAGTAATTAAAATATGTCTGTTTCACTCCATACATATATGCAATGCCATTGTAATGGGATGGGAGCAGGGTGCGGCAGACAGTGGGAGAATGGACAAAGCAATTAGGGAAGGAGATCAAGTGTATTTATCCTTCAGCAATGGCCTCCTCTTGCCTGGCACCGCCTGGCAATGCCTTGGTCTCTTGTATAATGGAACTCTCCTGTTTTGCTTTCCACTTCTCTGTTGGTTTGTACAGGCAAATGCAATTCTATGTGAATCCAGTGGTCTAACTTCCATTGTTATAGAGTTTAATCAGTCTGTAGACTGAAATTTCAGTATTGTAATGTGAACTTCAGTTGCAAAAAAGTTTAATTTAATCCCAGAGTGAAATGTTCGTATAGTTCCCAGCTGTGGATTAAATGACTGTCAAGTCAAAACTAAAGCTTGGCTTACCAGCAGACAATCCATGGCAGCTCATGGCCAGAGTGCTTGGTAGTTGTGATGTGGTTAACAACTTGAACTTGGTTCACCTCATAGGAACCGAAGCTGGGAGTGAAGGAAGGAGCGAAGGAAGTGCAGGCTTAGTTGGCTCATGTGATGTTAGAGGCAGGAAGAGGCAGGAAGAGCGATTTGCATGTTTTGATAATGGGAATGGGGAGAGAGGCATGTCGTTAAAGTTGGCTCAGGGTGGCAGGGTGGTGGTGGCCATGGTCTTCAGTGCTATGCAATGCTCTGCATGGGACACGCAGGGAATCTGCATGGTGCAGAAGGAAATTGGCCACGTCAGTTGAGCCCTGATGCACAGCTGGAGTTGCAGGCTGTTGTTCCAGGCTGTGCTGCAGGTCATGCTGTTTGCTTGGGGCTGTATGGATGTGGAGTATGCATGGAGTGGGCTTGGAGTATGCATGGAGTATCCATGGGCTTGTGGGGAAGTAGATATTATGGTTCAAAATTGGTTGGATGAAGATGGAAACATAGAAGACTAATAAGTGTGATGTGATGGCCAGGACCATCTTCAATGCTAGGTCGACGAATTTTATGAGACAATCTTGGGGGTTGCATCTGCAACAGTTCTTGGAATCAGGTGGTGTACCATAAATCCACGATTTAAGGTTTTGCTGCAGGGTTTGTTGGGTAACTTGGGTTGCTGGTGTTGCTTGAAATTAAGCAATTACCACCAGCTCCCACCTTGGCGTCCACCCTGTGAGGCATGGCTTGCTTCAGCTATGACCAACCACACCGTGGGGACTAATGCCCGGTGCTGTGTCAACCAGTTTGAAGCCTGAGCTTGGTTCAGTTTGCTACAGCTTGCCTTAGCTGGGCAATGGGATCAATAGCAAGCAGGACAATCGCTAGGCCCGTGTGCTTGTGCCGTGTGCTGGCAGTGTGTGCTGGCAGTACCCCCCTTGGTCGTGTGGTGGCGTCCTGTGCTGAGAGCCAGCGCCAACATCCTCCCCTCCTCCTGCTCAGCTCAGCCCTGTTCTGGCAGTACGCCGCAGAAGGCCAGCACAGCCACACGTCTTCAGCCAAAGCTGCTGCACCAGGACTCAGGACTGCAGCTCAGGACTGCAGAGCTCACCAGGACAGGCTTGCAGTGCGCAGTCGTCCTGTCTCTTGTGGCCGAGCGGCTCTGTGGTGGCACATCTCCGCAGCATTGCAGTAGAAAGTGACTTGAGTTCAGCAGGAACACAGCTCTACATGATCTACTCTTGTACAAGTTGACTGGGACATTTTTCTGTAGTTCTACAATTCGATGACTTTCAGACAGTTTCACTCGAACACTTGCGTTGTACGTTGAATTTTTACAATCGGATAGCTCGAAGTCGATTTCACGATTTCATCTCTCAGTTATCATTCACAAGGGATGTACCAGCAATAACCATGAGCACTGAACTATATAAGTTACATTGAAGGATAAACCTTGATACAGCTTGATGCAGCATTGCACCTTGTTTGACGCCTTACTCGTGTGTTGCAGTGAACTGGCTGGACCACTCCAAGACTCTGAGGGAGCAGGGCATTGATGCGGCCGAGACTCTTGTCCTCCGACGAAAATTCTTCTTCTCCGACCAGAATGTGGACGCCAGGGACCCGGTCCAGCTCAATCTCCTCTATGTGCAGGTCAGTTCTCTTCTTTTTTCTTGTCAGTTCTCTTTTATCTTACTTCCCTTTCATCCCACCATTCGCTTGCCAGGCTGTTTGGGCTTTTAACTACTCAACCCCAGTCACAATGGGGAGATCACTGACTTGTCTTTTGAATCTCAAGCAACTTTAATTCAATCCGCAAAGCAGTCTTCAGCTTTAGCTTTCTTGCTTCCTTCAAGTTCCTTTATTCTTGAACTACACAGTAGTCTACACAGAAGTATACACTTAGCGTTTGTCTCTGCCAGTCTCTCAGATGATGCGCTTATCACACAGAAGTCAATTCTATAGACAATTACATACCACATAGACATAGTGCAGATAAGTAGCCCGCAGAAAACATACTGCAGAGAGTATGCCAGAGACCGAACCGAGCCAAGCAGAATTCTTCATCACACACTTAATGATGGATAATTACTGTGGTATATGAGTGGCTTGGTCCCGAGGTCAGCCTCCCATGTTAACTGATGCAATTACGGGCGAGAATGTTATCGTAATTATATCACCTCTTATCTACAGATAAGGATGTAGTGTCCTGCCTCCCAATACATCTTGTGACTCAGGCCTCCCCCGAGACTGCTGCTGTCACACTGGCCATCTCTTGCAAGGAGCTTCCCCTGCTGAAAACCAGCCTACCACTCTCAAGGCAAATCTTGAGCGATGGCCCACTCCTCAAACTTTTATGCGCAGAGCCTTTTAAGGTCGCCTTATGCTCGCCTTATGCTCCCCAGAAAGTGCTTCTTGAAAGGTGTGCTTATGTGGTTAAGTGTAAGGTGACTGGTCACATCACATCTTAATGTACTTGCTAGTCAGCTTTGGAGTCAGCTTTGTAGTCAGGCAGAGTAATATCACTGCTTCCCTTTCGCTTGATTTTTATGTGCACTACTGTTGACTGGTGTAGTACGAAAAAGAAGTAAGGGTTAAAAAAGGGATTTAATACTCAGAGCAGGTTTACTGTCACACCGGAGTGCTTGAAACCTTGGCAAGCTGCTGGTCAGGGCTGGGCTCTCCTGGCTCAAGGATCGTGGCTGGTTTTGGAACTGCTTGATCTTGACGCAGACTGACCAGGACAGCCTGATTGTAATTACATGCAGGGTGAGATGACCCTCACATGATGGGAGTGCCTGAGGAGCATACAGTGCACTTGCGGAGATTGCATCCCTGGCCCTCCCCTCCCCTGCAGGTCCCTCCTGCCCTAGTCCTGCCCCAGCCTGCTGGCCTTACTCTTCCTTGGCCCCACTCTGCAGTTTGCACTGGGCTGGTGGCCCACTCTTGCCTGGTTGGCCTTGCTCTTGCTCGGCCTTCGTGCATCGTCAGTCACAGCATGGCCAGGCCATTTGCAAGAATTGACCGCAGGCCGACCTGTTAGCCACAATCGATATTAATACTGCTAAAGGAATAGAGGTGGGAGCATCCCTGATCGATGGCATTGGTTAACAGGTTTAGAAACAATCACTGAGGTGTGTGCCGAGCGTGCACAGTGTTTGGCCTGTAATTGAAGAGCAGTTCTGAATCGGCTGGCCTGATCAATAGGTGGCTGCCTGGCCCTGGCCGTTTCGCTGATGCTCGGTGATCGAGGCAGCCATGCTCATTTGAAACCCTTGCCGTCCTCTGAAAAGGGGACATGGAGCATGTAGGGCTGACAGAAAGAGAGCACCATTTCCAGTTCAAATATTGCAGACTGCAGAGCTTTGCAAAGGGTGCCTGCTGATGCCTGCTCTTGCCTGCCTGAGTGCTGCTCACTCTGGTTTGGCTGCCTGACTAGCCCTACTTGCCTGCCTGCTCGCCTTGCTCCCTTGCCTGCCTGCCTTGGCTGCTTGCCTGCTCGCCTGCCGCTGCCTGGGCTGTGAAATGGCCTGGAAGCCCCATGAATCATGGCGCGCCTGATAAATTCCCCTGATAAAGCTGTATCAGTGAATCAGGCCATGCATCAATGGCCCGCCTCTATTGGTATTTGTCTGTCGCCCATTGTGACATCTCCCCTCAATTATGCATTTTCTGCTGACGGCAGCAACGGCCCTTGTTGTGCAATAATCGGCAGGCGGCGGTCAGTCAGCTAATCACTAGGTGGCATCACTGCGGAGTGCGCTCTGTTTACAAATGAGTCGAGGCTAATATCCTTGGCGAGGAGTCAGCGCAATCTCTGGCACCATCAGGGCCGGCTAAAAACTGTAATGATGCATCTTGCAATCCCCTATGTCTGGGGGTTTATGCAAATGGATGGTATGCATCCGCTTGTGGACTTATCTGATGATGCTTCTGCTGATGCCCGCTAGGTGGCTTATAACACCATGACGTCAGAATTCCATGTCGTCTGCTTCTGAGTCTGCTTGTCTTCCATGTTAGTTAGCCCTGTTATGAATGGTGGGATGCGCTTTCAATTACCTCATTGCTTGATGCATTTGTTAACTAACTAATACCACAATGAGTATAATGTTCTTTCATCTTGAATTTCAGACCAGAGACGCGATACTCAAGGGGGCCCACCCCATCACCCAAGATGAGGCAATCCAGTTCGGCGGAATCCAGTGCCAGATTCAGTTCGGAGACCACAATGAACAGAAACACAAATCTGGCTTTATTGAGTGAGTATTCCTTCTTGTTTGTTATTCTCAAAATATGAGATTGGGCTTAATGTAATTGTAGACGTATGGTTCTCTGTGCTGTTTGCTTATACTCATCCCGGATACTCATATGTCATAAGTCGCTGAGATAATTACATTAAAAAAACCTATAGGGATTACGAATATGATATCTTTTTACCTTATCTTTTTTTCGAATGCTTGAAAAAAAATCTTGAAATTACTTATATCTTCCCATTGTACTTTTTCAACTATTGCCTACATTCTGAAATTGAAATACGATACGTATTTGTCTGGCATCCTTTTATGGTAACGTATCTGTCTTTCAAAAGTTCAATGTGCTTAAAGATAAATGAAATTTCTTCTTGTACAGTTGTCTAGCCCATTCAGTAATGAGATACTTATTTAGAAGTTGAGGTACTTTGAAACTGTTGAGATTGCTTATTTTATAACTTAGGTACAGATGAGATTGCATATTAGATGTATTTTGAGACAAGTCCTGTTGGCTTAGGCTTCTTATGATAGGCATGATAACTGGAACCTTTTTACATTCTAAATAAAATGTAGACATTAATTCTATGGCTTCTATGTGAAAAAAACCGAGCATGTATTTTGCGAATGACATTCATTATCAATGGTCCCATTTAGATTTGCTACCTAGAAATTGATATTAAAAGTACTTTGCGTGGCTGTCAGTCATCTGGGCTTATGTTGGACGGCTGTTTCAAACATCCTTTGTCGCAATGCTGTGTCCTCCCCGTCCTGATTAGCCTACCAAGTGCATAGATTATTATATGCAAAATTTATATAGTGCCAGTAATAGCTTTAAAAAAGTTCTCTATGGCACTTTACAAAAGTGATTTAAAAATATGAATATAATGTAAATACATTAAAATCAATTGGAAAAACATTAAAATCATCTTATAAATAGTCCATAAAAGCGTCTTTAAAAAGGTGAGCTTTAAGTTGTCTCTTAAATTGATCTAGACTGTCAATTTCTTTCAATTGCTCAGGAAAACTGTTCCACAAAGTAGCTGCTGCATGCCTGAAAGACGGGGGACCATAGGTTGCTGTGCGAACTTTAGGGACAATCAATAACGACTGGTCGCTTGATCGTAGATTTCTTGGAGACTGGCGGACATCAATCAGATCAGAAATGTAAGATGGTGCATTGCCCTTCATAGCTTTATGCGTGTAAAGCAAAATTTTGTATTGCAGCCTCTGCTTTACGGGTAGCCAATGAAGTCTGACCAGCACTGGTGTAATGTGCTCTCTGCGTGGCGTTCGTGTGATGATGCGGGCTGCCGTATTTTGTACCCTCTGCAATTTGCTGATCAATGTGTTTGGTAGTCCAAAAAGGAGGGAATTTGCATAGTCTAAACGTGATGTTACTGTTGCATGAACCAATGTTCTGCAGGCGTCAGTAGTGATGTTGTTCCTAATTTTGCCAATATTTCTGATTTGATAGTAGCAGGCCCGTGTCACGTTGTTGATGTGTTTTTCCATAGTGAGGCAGCTGTCTTGAATAACTCCTAGATTTTTCACATGATCAACTGGTACAATAATGGAATCATCCACACTAATGGCAAGATCTTGAACTGAACGATTGTAATGTCTGGATTTGAATACGATGAATTCAGTCTTATCACAGTTTATCTTTAATTTATTCGCATCCATCCACTTTTTGACCTCCAAGACGCAGGTTTCCATGGATGATGCTGGTTGTGACCAGTTCTGTTTCGGCTTGATGATGGTGTAACTCTGCGAGTCATCCGCATACAACATGTACTGCATGCCATGTCTTTGAAAGATGGTGCCAAGTGGTGCTGTGTACATGGAGTACCCTCTCGGACCCAAAACAGATCCCTGGGGCACACCATACTTTAGGACTACCTCCTGAGAATTCACAGAGTTGACACATACAGACTGAGTGCGACCTGTTAAGTAAGATTCCAGCCACTGAAGGGCATTTCCCGATATGCCGAGGGAGTGTTCAAATCTCTCCAACAAAATTCGATGGTCAAGCGTATCAAACGCGGCGGAGAGGTCCAGCATGATGAGAGCAACTGATGCACCACTGTCCAGAGCTTCCAGAATATCAGTTTGGACTTTCAAAAGTGCAGTTTCAGTTGAGTAGTATTTACGATATGCTGATTGGTAGTCGTCCTGAAGATCGAAGCGATTGAGGTGACTGTCAATACGTTTGCTGACGATTCTTTCAAGCAGTTTCGATATGAATGGCAAATTTGAAACTGGACAATAGTTTTTCAGAATATCGGGGTCCAGATCTGGCTTTTTTAAAAGAGGTCTTATGATAGCCTTTTTGAAACTCGATGGCACTTGTGCTGTTGACATGGATTTATTCACAATGGATGTAATGATCGGGACAAGAGAATCACACTGTTTCAAAAGCCAAGTTGGCACTGGATCCAACTCGCAGGACTTGCTTGGTGCATTGGATAGTGCCTTTCGCACTTCATCATCAGTAGCCAGTTCAAAATCAGTTAGTGGAGGCTCAGCAAATGCTGGTTCACTGAGTACACTATAACTACTGGATGGAATATTTTCTCGGATGGCTGATATCTTTGAAGAGAAGAATGATGAAAATTTCTCTGCAAGGTTGTTAGAAGATGTATGAGCTAGAAGCATAAATACAGGACGTGAGGCCCAAATCATCCATCCATCCCAGGTTCTCCTTCCTTATTATTAAATCATGACATTTCTTCTTATTTCCAGCCTCAAGGAGTTCCTACCCAAGGAGTACCTCAAAGTCAAAGGAGTGGAAAAGAAGATTTATGCGGTAGGTGTCTCTCTCATTAGATATTCTGTTTGAAACTGCATGGAAAATTCGCTGAGGCAACTTTCATTGCAGACAGCTGACTCAGCTTGACTCTGTCTCGACTCAGCTTGACTCTACTTGACGACTCACAGTTTGCAAGACATGGTCAGTAGCCTCAGAGGTTGCTAATAGGCCCTAGCAACATGGTTACATGCAGTTGCTATGGCGACCGTATCTTAGTGGTCCTTATGTGTGGTTATACTATAGCCCCTTGTATCATGGACCAAGTTATTACATTACCTAACTATGGGTCATCCAATGGTTCTTCAGAAAGTGTCCAATAAGGTCATTCTGGTGTAAAAACTGTTGGAAGGAATGGTCATTTATTTAAACGGGTTTGCCCTTCCAGTTGTTGTAAGGCGTTGATCATCTGCATAGTTCTGGACAAAAGGCCTAATTGGCATACATGTAATAATCCGTAAGTTTTGTGCCAAGTTTAAGTTGTGAAATGGTGTAAGTTCACATTACTTGTCATATATGACAAGGTTAAAGCTGACAGTAGAATGTAATCCAAATTTGCATAAATTCTCCTTGATTATGTCCCATTCTGTCAAGTATGATTGTGATAACCTTCTGACTCTCAGTCACTTTATAATTCTACCATATCCTCGGATTAATTCTATCTGTTGTATAACCCGTGTGCATCCGAGGTTAGACTTCAAGGCAAGTCTCATAAAAGAGAGACAAATTTGTCTTTGACTTGATACCTATTAGTGTGGCACCTGGCACCACCACCAGCAGTGTGGCATGGCAAGGAAAATCAACGTTTGAAAAGCCTTGCCAGCAGTTATAATGAGCACATCTAATGCGCCATAAGATATGGGAGCCAGGCCGCAGTAACAAGCTTAAAGTCATCGTAGCCTGATACCGAGTGATTAAAAGCATCAGCAGGAGTCATCTGACCTAGCTGGGTGCAATTGTCACCTGAATCAAATCAGTCACGAATCTAATTCCTTGGCAAGGAAAAAAGATGGAAATATAAAGATGAAGGGAAAAAAAGAATCTTAATCCCAAGTTAATTGAAAGAGTATAGCCAGAGCATTAGAAAGCAGGCCTTCGTGACTCCTAGGTGACGTGATATCTTGTAATAAATTGGCAGAAAGCAACCGGGGTCAACTGGCTTGGAGACCCTTCTGCTATATTGGCGTGCAGACTGTAAGCTACTTGCTTCTGGTGTTTGGCATGAAATCTCTGGGCCAATCAACCTCTTTTTACTCCCTAATCTTCTATATTCCTTTTACTTTTCTCCTTTTTAACCTGCCAACCAGCTTCTCTTTTGTACTACAACTGTAGTGGTAGTATTTATGTTATTTGATGTATTGACAAGGTATTTGTACATTTTGTATTGATGTGATCATTGTGATGTATATGAAGTAGAATATTGGTGTTTGATTTACAGTAGTTTCAATAAGCATGCTATTCTTTCCAACTTGTTACTTGTCATAATTGGTTCTTCTAAGCTCTTGGTTCAAGAACTAATCAGATTCAGTAAAATGCTATATTACGAGTTGGAAAACTAAAAGATGTTTGTTGAAAGTGCTGTAAACCACTATCATCCGTGAGTGAATGGTCTCTTGTAAAATCCGCTACCATCCTTGAGCAAATCCAAATGCACAGTCCACACAGACTACCATCCGTGAGTGAATGGTATGTCAAACATGAAATTTGGTACCATCCGTTATGAAATAAACTGATATTTCAGCTGGTTTTTGAAGGACTGGAATTCAAATCAAGATATTTACCTACACTGGTTTGGCTGCACAGAGCAGTGCCCATCAGTTTGATTGACATGACTGTGGACTGATCTGTAGTCAGGGGTGTCAGCAAACCCATTTGTTTTCATTCAGTTCACTGGGTCACCTTGGACTCTTCGGAGTGAGTAAATGGTTGAAGATCGCAAGGAGAGACTTAGGGCTCATGAATAAACGGGCTCCTGCAATTTGTATAAATGGGGCTCAGCAATAGCTTCACCAACTGTGTGCAAATGGGTCCTGCAACTAATGATTAGTGCTGGGTGTTTGATTAATGGCACCTGCTTAGCTGCTTGTGGTTTGCTGTCTGCCGGGTGTTAATCACTGTTGATCAGCATAGGGCTGCATTGCTGCTGATCTGTTGCTTGCATTAAATGTGTAGTTGATCTGTCTTGCATTGCAGGTGATCTGTTGCTTGCATTAATGTGTACATTGATCAAAGACTGTCGTGAAACATTTTGTGAGTAGGGCCTCAGTTGATGGCACACACCTGATCAATGTTGTTCTTGTATAAGAGTAGATCCATTTACACAAGACTTACAGCAGTTTGTCTGTTGCTTCTTATGTTAGGCCTACTGCAGTTTCTCACACATGGCCCGAATCATCAGCACTTGAATGATTGCAAGGAAGCTCAAGCAATCACCTGCATGACAGTGTGTGTTGATGAACAACAAGAAGATAGGTCCACATCGTTCCTGCCCCATTTGATCTGTCCTACCTGTTGTGACACCTTTGTCATTGATTGGGGTTTGCATTGACCAGCAATCTGTTGCCATGGAAATGCTGATACTCAACCATGTTACCATGTGCAGTGACTCTCACAGGTTGTGCTCAGATTTCTGGATTTGTCTATACCTGTTTATAGCCCACGGTACAGACTTCTCTTGGGATATGTGGCTGATGTTGTCAGATAGCTACCTGGGTAACATTGTATAGTTTATGGCATAATTTGAGAAAAAAATATCGAAAAGTGAGTTTTGACCGCGACGAGACTCGAACTCGCAATCTTCTGATTCGAAGTCAGACGCCTTATCCATTAGGCCACGCGGCCGATAAGATTGTTGGTTGCTAACGTTGATAGTCATAGCCTGCTTGGTGTGCATGGGCGTTCAAGCATGCAAGATTGCTGTTGAGGCTAAATATAGCTACAGCTGAACAGTGCACCACCGCCTGTCACACGAGTCACCGGTGACTGGTCTGGTGACAGTGGCTGTAATGGCTGTGAATGTTTTCTATCATGACTTAATAATACAGGCAATTTAAGCCACAATAAATTAGTTTTTTTTTTCATTTGAAGTTCAATTTTTCTCCCAATACTTTGAATGTGTGTGGTACTTTTTTCATGCAAATTCAGCTTGTGACTGGCTGTGGTTGTAAATTGCTGGAGTTAGCTTCATAATGGATAAGTTAGCAGTGAAGAGAAGTGTAATGGCTTGGTGGCATTTAGCATTGTCAGACTGACGACAAACTCAACAAAGGGATGTTTTATGACATTTTACCTGTGTCAGCCAGCCCTGTGTGAATTGGGATCGAATCAGAGTGTATTAAATGCAGCACACACACAGACACCATGGCAGATCAACACTGCAGGACAGGGCTGGTGAACAGCAGGCAGTGTTTGTCAGGGTGTGTAAATGGACGCATGCCATGGAATTATTGGAGACATTGGTCACGACAAACTAATATAACAGGGCCATTCATTACGTTTAAAGCAGCTTAGCAGTGGACACACCACCGTATTTGTACATTAGCTCTCCTATTCGCCGCTATAAATATTTATACAGTAATCAATTGTGGATATTGCTGCTGTTCGGGTGATGCACAGATAAATGGGGCAGAGGCATGGGTGGCACTGGGTGGCCACACTGGCCAGGGACACTCTTTATCCCAGGCCATTAATAAAGCATGTGCTCATTAGCATAAGCTGTCCCATTCAGCTGCTTGTCTCTTAGCTCCTCTTGGTCATGCCACTGGACAGGGATTGGACATGGACTGGACATGGGCTAACAAGGATGGCAAGTTGTCACACAACCTCACAGTGGACCTCTGGGCTGTCTCTTGTCATTTGGGGTACAGCCATGGTGCTTCAGGTTGGCCTTGTGTTTGATTGTCATATTTTGACAGCTTGGATGAACCTCTTCTGCAATGGCCATCGTTTGATCTCTTCCTATTTTGGCACAAAATCAGTTCTAGTTGCTTCACCAATCATTCAATAAGAATGTCCTCCTTTCTAAGTTACTTTCAATATAGATGACACGTATCATGGTCACATTTTTATGCAATCATTATACTATTGCATAATTTCTGCTGCTTGTCCTTCCATATTCAGCAACCTCCATAGAGTAAATCATGGTGTATCATAGTTGCTATTACATCCAATAAGAGGTATAAGACCATGTATAAGCAATAGTTTTATGGTGATCTGGGAGATAGATATTCTGGTATGATCTGGGCTGAGACACAGGAAGGAGACAGAAAGAGACAAAAATAGAACAGAAAGAAATAGAGATAGGAAGAGAAAGAGGCAGGGCTGATGCAATCTGATGCCATTGGCTGCCATTGGCACAACTGCAGCTAACTGCAATATTGCCCCGTAGAATGCTCGAGCTGCCTCCTCCTGGATAGAGATGTCCAGTCGCTTGGATGGTCGGGAAATTGCTTCTCGTAAAGAAACCTGGCGCCTGACCTACACTGCTGCTGCTACTGCTGATGTTTAGAATGATACTGAGGGTGATCTAACTGGTGGGTATCTACCTGTCTGTCACCAAACTTTGTATGCCAATAACCAGTCTGTAGCATTAACATCATGTTAGTTTCAATGACATGAAAACCAATACCAAAAATATTCATTCTGTGATAGCACATACAGTCATACACCCATTAAAGAAATGCGATCAATTTCCTTATCAGTAAAGAATACATCAACAGAATAATTTATAGGAATTAACAGTACCAACTCTTGACCCTACAACTTTCACTTTACATGCAGCAAACCAGTAAATTATAGCACCCACAACAAGCAGTACCAATACATAGCACTGTATTGGTACAAGAAGTGCCAACAGATCTGCTGCGGCACAAGCAGTATCAGCCCTGGTGATCAGCTGCAATGCAAAGATGTCAGCCTCAGGAGCCATGCCCCATCTCCCATTTGATTTGAGGTCACTCGCTCAAATGCATCCCTTCGATCCCCTCCTCCTTATCAACCTGCATCTCCTCTTGTGTAACCTGCCTTATCTCCTTTAATGAATAATTCACTCTGACCTTTGGGGAATAAAACATGAAAGAAAAAAAAAAGAAAAAAGAGAAGAGCGCAACACATTAACAAAGAACGACAAGGGAGCTTTTCCTTTACGCTTCACCACAAAAGGCGTATTTTAAGGTCGTTGTCCCAGTTTACGTTTTATATGCTGCGAATCTGTTTTTCATACACATACAATGGAGATTTTGGCATCAACTGTAAATTTGGCATCAACCGAACACTTGACTGACTTGTGGTCAATAGATGTATCCCAGTTGCATCCCCTTCATTATTGACCAGCAGCTAACTGACTTAGTAAAGACAATTTGCAGATGAGATGATGGATTCTGGCTGAGTTAGAAGTTGCAGGGGTGCCTGGCTCAAGGGCTGGCTCAAGGGCTACCTCAGGGGCCTGGGAGGGGTTAATGAAGACCCGGATTCGATGTCAATCGGATTACCCTGACTGACCAGCTTTGGGCACGTTCCAGTTTGATTTGGGTAATCGTGTGAGGTTAACGACCCAAACAGTCTGATGGGCTTTGCTCTGCTTTGCTTTGCTTTGCTATGCTTGCATGGCCTGCTCGCTGTCTCTGCTCGGCTTGCTCTCAATCTGTCTTTGCTTGCTCTGAATTTGCAGATGGTCATTCATCCCTCCTCTGAGCTGAAGGGGGGGGGGGCTGATGAGCAACTGAGAGGGCAAGTTGGGAGGGCAGCCCGGGAGGTCGTTGACTCTGCCTCTGACTCTGTCACCGACTCTGGGCTGGCGTGATACTGCAGTTCAAGGGGGCACAAGTTGTTGTCTGGCTGTTATTGTCATGGCCGTTGTTATCCCGGCCGTTGTTGGCTGTTGGGCCAGTGCCGGCTGCTGTTGTTGGCAAGTGCTATTGTTGAGAGGACAAAAAGATGTCGTTGCCCTTGTGGGATGACCCGAGGGTGTCCCTGGCAGGCAACTGCAGTCCTGGATGCAGCCCAGAGATGACAAAAACGCCTGCAGCCAACTGCCCTGGCAGCTCATTGTGTTCTTGGGTAATGTGGTGAAACCGGTGATGGCTGTGGCATTGCGACCGTGCCTGTGGCTGCTGGGAGTGATGTCTGTGGCAGGAAATGATGCCTGTTGAATGCAGTGATGGCTCTCACATTGTAATGGTATGTGGTGGCAATGCTGCTGCACCTGCGAGGGCCTGCGATGCAATGTCAGAACCTATGGGATAGACGAGCTACAGGTGACATGTGTGGCGATGGTTATGGCATGCAAAGGGACATGTATGAAGGTTCCCTGAGACATCTTCAGGTGCATCCAGGACCTGTTAGGTGGCCTGTGTAGTTAATAAGCATCAGACCCCCCCCCAATCTCAACTCAGAGGCGGGATGAATGACCATCTGCAAATTCAGAGCAAGCAAAGACGGATTGAGAGCAAGCCGAGCAGAGACAGCGAGCAGGCCATGCAAGCATAGCAAAGCATAACAAAGCAAAGCCCATCTTGGCATAAGACATTCCACAAGCTTGCATGGGCTGTCCCGCAGCCTTTCAGTTTGCACCTGTTCTTGCCTCAGTTGCCTGCAGACGCAGCTCAGTCTCTTTTTGAGTTGATCCATCCTCGTGTCACATTACAGGCTGGTGCTTGGTTCCTGTTCTTTGACTGCATGTGTTGGCCAAGTGATGTGCAAGCACGATTAGAAAACAGCCGCATCAACATCAGTTGCATCTCTGGCAGGAGCAGCTTCAGCAGCAGGAGCAGGAGCATGGGCAGGCAGGAGCAGGCAGGAGCATCTGCAGCACTAAAGAAACAAGAGATGCAACAGATAAAATGGAAATGTTGATGGGCAAAAAAGTGAGGTAACTGTGCATCAGCATCAGATTGGCTGCAGGTGCATCCATCATGGGCAGACAATTCAATTTCTCATGCTTAGATGATGTGCAGTCTGTCCGATTCAATTACTGCTTCTGCTCGCTCCTGCTTGCTCTTGCTCTGCTTCTGCTTCAAGTTAACAAAGACCACATGCTGCCAGGCTTCCTCTGCCTTCCTCAAAGCCTCGTTAATTCGTTATGCTGGACGTCAGCCTTTTAGTGGACACATCAATAAACAAGTTAGCCTTTTTATCTTGCCCATATTTCTACTTTGTTCTTTTTGGATGTTGGTGGAAACTATGCTCAAAGTAAATAGTGATGCAGATATTATATCAAATATGTACAGTGTATTTACATATGTACATATTTGGACTTTTTTTGGAGGTGTGCGAAACAACTTGTTTGCTTGCATGAAAGTGACTCTGAAGTTACCTAAGTTGTTTGCTAATTATGATGCAGATGTATTTTTACTTAAAGGACCTGTCTCTTTGAATATTCCTTGAATATTCCTGGGATATTTTCTGAATATTCATGCGCATGGGAGTCATGACAACCAAGCAGGGCATAATATGCAAACTTGCATCCATTTAGAAAGAAGCTGGCCTCTTCCGAAAAGAAGTGAGTCTGCAAAGTTGAAGCCACCAAGATAATATGCAGCGTCATGGCTGAAAGGTTCGTTAAATTTGAGGAAATTGGACAATTAGGAATGTGGTGCAGTGGTGCTGATTGATTGGCCCACTTAATTTAGCCTCTGCTAACGATGTATCATTCTGTCAGCAGCAAGCTATACTTTGCAGGAAGTGCAATCATCCGCCTTTTGTTATGGAGAAAAGCCAAGATTTTGTTGCAGTTCTGATTATGTACATGGACTGCATGGTAGGCTATATACACATATTTACCAACTTTTATGATTACCTTCCAAGCCACATTTCCCCACTGAACCTGAAGGACTGTATTTAAAGGTTTTTCACTTTTCACTGTGCAAGTACCAGTGATGAAAATTGACTCTCTTTGAACTTTGAAGTCATTTGGCAGGATAAGTTGTATTAAATCAAGAAAAAAATTAACAAAAAGTCACTTTTTCAACTCGATCAGTCAGAAAATCTCAATGAGAACTGCTAGAAACAATTGCAGTCACACTCCGAGGAACTAATTAACTGAGGGAGTGGATGGGTGTAACAGCCTGCAGTTCATTCAACTCCACGTATATATATAGGCCTATATATACTTTTTGTCATCTGTAGTCATCAGTATGCTATACACTGTGAGATATGCATTCATTTGATCTGCTCGGGAAGTTGCGTGCACGAATGCAGAAGATGAAGAAACTTTTTCTTGTTTTCAAATAAGTTTTTGTGACACAAAAGTATTTATACACACACGACTCTAGGAGCAACACACATTTCCACACACACTCTGAAGAAGGAGAAGAAAATGAGAAGAATTAGAGCGGGGATTTCAACAAGACATATTGACAGGGAGGTGTGCGTGTATTGTCAGGCCGAGTCTATGTATGGTAATTCGATTACACGCTATCTGGTAACAAGATGTCATGCAGATGCCATGCAGATGCTTCTCAGATGCCTCGCCTGCTCATCTTGGATCACTTGTCACTTGTGTGCTGTTGTAATTTCTCAGCATAGCAATTTCTGATTGTGTCTCCCTTGAGGGGCTTGCACGCAGATTGCACGCAGATTCCAAGTGGGTCATCCTGGATGAATCCTGGATGAGGGAATGAGACTTTTGAGAGATGAATTGGCAGCATCATCAACATCCCAATCATCATCAACATCCCAATCATCATTAACATCCCAATCATCATCAACATCCCGATCAGATTAGTTTGGTCTAGAGGTAGCGTGTTGGGCTGCCAATCGCTGGGTCCAGGGTTCAAATACAGCTCTTGCCAGGTCACCTGGGTTTATGTTGGACGGCTGTTTCAATCATCCTTCACCTCATTGCCGTGCCCTCCTCCTGTCCTAATTAGCCTACCAAGTGCATAAATACTGGACGTAAAGCCCCAATCATCCATCCATCCATCAGCATTCAGCATCCCAATCATCATCAAGGTCTTCTTCACAAACAGTTCTGAGTAGTATTAATCATGATGAATTGAAAGCAGAGACAGAGCAGCCAGCATCTTCAAAAATTGAAATATTGATTCATTAGTCATTACTGTCTTCTGGAAGTGGTGACTGAGTGATTAACAAGAGAAACTGGATAAGAACTGAAGAAGAAGCTGAAGCTACATTCACTACTCGTATAGTTTTAAGAAGAATGGCAACATTTAGTTCATAATACCAAAAACGCCTGCAACAGGTACTGCCAGTTCAACAGAAACGTCATGCATCTGCTTACAGAATCAACAGCAACATCACAAACAGCCTTGCAGTTTATCATCAACAGCAGGATGGTGAATTTGGTGATGGCCACTGATGGACAAGAAAGGCTTCACAGGTGCTCGAGAAAAAGTGAAGAAGCCCAGAGCAGGAGCAGATGAACTAATTGATTCATTGGAAGCACCAGCTGAACATTACTTTTTCACCATTATGTCATTGCATCCTCAAAGGTCCGCTGTGACAATCAAGGAAATATTTTATCTGCATCAATTCATTATTAATAAGAAATGTTATGCCTCTATAATGTCATAGTTTCATTATTTCCACCGGGATTCTTTGTCAAGGCCAGACCCAACAATTCAATAGTCTTTCAGGCTTCCATAATTATATATGAAGGGGTTGATGAACTTTTATCATCCAAAAATAATGACATCTAGCAAAGATGACTGTAAAGAATAGGAAATGCCAATAGCAATATGAAAACAGTGAAAAGACTATATGAGATAAAGAAGAGATGTTCTTCAACATAATCCCAAGACTTTTGTTTCTTGAGATATGAATCTCATCAAATCCCCGGTTTTGTTCTGTTGCTAGTTTCCATGGCAACTATATAGATAGTGTCTAGTCAATTGATTTCTTGGATTTCTGCTGTGTTTTTGTGTGTTAGTACAACCAGCTTAAGATATATCTTTCTCTGGTTAATTCCAAGAATATCTATTTATGTAGACTGTGTTGCAATGTATAGGATATGGAGAGATGGGATTATTCTGTTGGATAAGAAGCATTTTTCTGCATCACACCTCAGTCGAGGTTGTTTAAGCGAGAGCAAAATGGCCATTAGTAGAACAGGATTTGGAAGGAGGCAGTTGGAGGACTCATTTGCATGGAGGAGAGGAAAAAAGTCATGTATTATTCTGTCCTGGGTTTGAGTGAAAATAGAGGCTGACATGCCATTGCCATGGTAGCGCTGGGGATGGGGCTGCTGCAGAGGACTGGCTGAGAGGAGAATGGAAATGGTGGCAAGATGGGGAAATTGTCGTGAATATTTAAGTCGACGTTGCAGCAGCAGCAAGACAGAGAGGAGAGAAGTGCCATTAAGATGTTTTAATTTGATTGCAATGCTTCCATTAACATGAGAGCTTCTTGCTCATCTTGCTCTGACCTGCCTTGTTGTCAGGGAATGAACTTGCCCACAAATGCCCACATAAATACTTCTTGCATTGGCTAATCAACTTAAGCTCAATTTTCATGAAATGGGCTTTAATAATCTCGTAGCGTTTTGAATGCGTTTGGAAATCCAGTTGAGATTATGTTACTCCAGTTCTAGAAGCTGTGACTTGGAGTCTCGAGTGAACCCAAACATGAAATGACAAATTTAGCTGGCTCAGCTTTTAACTTTGTGGGTAAAATCCTGGGTTCGATCTTCTGTTTACTGTTATCTCTTCCTATCCTAATTAAATAATAGCTTCTAGGTGCTTTCATTAGAGAACTGGAATTCCAAAGATCTGTATCCAGGTGGAAGGGTATCCTCACATGAAGCCAAAGAGTTAACTTCATGCAGATATGCAGAATCTGCAGATAGGTAGAGAGAAAGATAAGGTTGCAGGAGGGGGGGGGGGCTGTTGTAGATAGTTGAGTCTTGAACAGATCATACTCTCCTCCCCAGAGGGTCATATGTGCTGCTGTGGTGGGATTACCCCCTATATCTAACGCCCTGATCATCTGCAATTGCTGGTTCAATTAACTGGACACCGCCCTGATGGCCCATACTGGCCCATAGGTGCTTGATCAGGGCACCCCTGTGGCCTATTTGGGCAGATTAGAGAGGCCAGCCATGTTGCACAGTTTGCTACAACCAAGCAGGTTGCGGCAGATACTGTATTGTATTGGAATATCGATGTGGAGTTTGAGGACTATGAAATTGATGCTGAGGTACCAATAAAATGACCCATTATTGTCAACTCATCATTGAATTTACCAGCATCAAGTATCTCAGACAGGTCCAAAGTCTCCCATGGATTCTTCATTTTGTCTTCCAATTGTTAGCTGAGACAGTGAGGCAGTGAGGCAATCCAACCATACTATCATTATCTGTGCCTTTAATAATCGGCATATTGTTTACTAAGGTCAGACAAAGCATCAGACAATAACATATTGCTCTAGACAAACAATGCAATTTAATGCTCATTTTGAGATCTGGTTTAAGCCTTTTCTTAAGATATCTGCCTTGCAACATACAGGAAATTGCATCAAGAATTCAAGATCGTATTTCTTTGAATTAAGTGAAACCCAAACCTCCAGTGGCTGTGGAGTAAATTGCATTAAACAGAAGGATCAGGTAGTTTCAGTTGTAGATGTAAAGAGAAACATATCCAAAGGATGAAACTTCAGGAGGTTTCTCTTTGTAAAATTGCATTTCTGAATGGTTCTCTGGTTACATGGAAGTTGCATGGTTTTGTTTGAGATGGTGACTTTTTTGTACATTGCTGTGAATAGGCAAGATAAGGTTGAATAACAAAAGATGATGTTGTGGCATAACTAAGAGATGTGAGAAGTGACTGTGAGATGAGACCAAGACCAAAAGAGATGTGAGGAGTGGAACTTTGAAACAAAAGCTGGTGTTGTGAATCTAGTTAGAATTTGGCCCGGTGATTGGCTTGATGATGGAGTCTGGCCTGACTGGGCTGGCTGTGTAATTGGCTGTCAGAGTCTGGCAGCAGGAACAGCCAGGCAGGCCACACATGGCACTAGTCCTCTCTCAATTCTGTTTGATCAAGACCAGCAGGTGGCGTCTGGAATTGACCAAGATGTTCCAATTATCGAGCAAAATGATCAAAGACATTCCTAGCCACCATTCCTGGCTGACATTCCAGCAGGCTGACATTCCAAGCCAGCCAGCCTGTGGTCTGTGTCCTGTGCTGTGTGATGTGTGCTGGTGGCTGCTGGTCTGGATGCTATTGTCACTGGTGTGCTTTTGCTATTAAACTGCCAATTGCAATTATTAAAACGTTAAAAAAGAAACTTTAGAATAAAAGTAGAAAAACGTGTCTAGGGAGGGTTGCCTTTTACAGTTTTTAGCCTGGCTCGCCAGGCTAATTCAGGAGTAATGGTCTGAAAATATTGTCTGTCATTGTCAACGCTGCTGTTCAATAACTACAGGTTCAATATATCTGTTTTTGGGTTTTATTGGTTTGTTAGGGTAGCTAGATGTATGGAAATTACTTCTTTTTTTTCAATTAAAAAAAAATTTTTTTCCCAAATTTTTTTTTCCCAAGATTTGAAAAAAAAAAAAAATTTCAACTTTTTTTCAATTACACTAATTTTTTTTTTTTATGGAAATTGGGCAACTTCTGTTTTTCAAAATTTAAACATTTTTTGCTCCAAGATTTAAATATTTTTTTCCTAAATTAAAAAAACAGTTTTTTTGTTCCAAATTTTTTTCAATTTCGCAAATATTTTCAAAGGAGGAAATTGGGCGACTTCAAGATTTAAAAAATGGTACACATTCTTTTCGTGGTTATTTGGATATTATTTTGTTCATGGAACAACCACAATAACAGCACTTCACTTGCCGCAATTCAGAACCACCTTTCTCTGCCATTTCCAAAAAAGTAGACTTAACTATTTCACCAGCATTGCTACATATTTTGCCTTCATCACTGCCACATATTTTGCCGTCATCACTGCCACTTGAGCCAGGCTTTGAATCCGCGGATTCTTGTCCAATTTTGTAACCTGGGACGCAAAATAGCGGTTCAAAGCTAAGTGACACTTTCAGAATGATGGTTGCACTGAATGATTTTGTCTTGCTTACTGCCATACTGGATGAAGTCAAGCCTGAGAAGCTGTTTGCTGTTGTCAGTCTAATTGAGTCTTTGAGTCAAACTGGTGGTTGAATACTGTAAATGCAAATGTTGATTTTTGTGTTTTTCTTTATTGCAGGAGCACAAGAAACTTGTGGGACAAAGTGAAATAGAAGCCAAGGCCAAGTACACCCAACTGGCAAGGTCACTCAAGACTTATGGAATCACTTTCTTCCTCGTAAAGGTACGTTTCTCTTTTTTCTTTCTCTTTTATGGTTTGCTTGTTGGTTGAAACTGGATGAAAGAAGGAGCGGGAGCTACTGAACTCTACAACAGGCAACCTTTTGAAATCTACCTCAGTCAAGCTGTGAAACTCTGCCTGCAGTCATTAAAGCAGTTACTGGGATCCTCTTTCTTCGGTGATGTTGTTTTAATCATTAAGTCAAAGAACAGGGTTTACCCACCTAGTCTACTTTATGGAAAAATTAATTAGCCCCTGCAAAGTAGTATTGCAAAAAGTGCAAAGTAATCAGACCAGCAATCTGAGTAATTAGATTGCCAAACCAAGAGGACTGAGGGTTTGTATGAAGCAAGTAATGCACCTCATTCAGGCAGTTCCTTGTTCTTTGCAATTACCAGCGAATATTCTGTTGAAAATTGAAACCAGCCATTTTCTGGCAAGCCTTGTTTTTGTCTTAATTGTTATAACACTAGTCACGTGACATGTAATAAGCTCCACGTGATGTCATTTTGCTCCTCCAAAACTGAAGAGCTAATAATTATCTCAGAGAATTATCCCCCCAAAAATAAGCTGTGCATATTTGCTCAGCTGCCATTGTCAACATGGCCATTTTCAATACTGATCGAGTGATAATGTTGCTGGGTCATGTCGCTACAGCTCATTGGGGCCTGGAATCCTGGAGTCATGGAGTCCTGGACTATTCTTGGACTCTTTAGGAGTTATATTAGATCAACTGGGCTGGGTTGTTGCTTCTTCACCACATTCCCAATTTCATGCCAGGCTGGATTTGTAAGAAATGAGACTATCCGTGATGAAAATGGTCTGAGTTACAGCCCGGGATTATTGAGCAAGATTAAGTTTAGTGTTGTTATCGATAGGAAGATCAATGGTTTAGGGAAAGGATATTCTTCTAGTGATTTGGCTGGGTAGAGGCTGTGGGCTTTGTACTTTGTATAATGGTCACCAGATGCTTCTCCAAATGATGAGGAGAGCAGCCAAAGCTGATCTGCTTTTAACTACCATCCGCAGAGGAACTCCCACTTTCATCCTCAGAGAAATGAGTGGCCATTAGTGGAAATTGTACTGCTCTATATCATTTTAATTGCTGAAAGATATCTCTTGAATGTGGTTCCATAAAACTGATAATAGTACCATCACCCAGTTTAAATGTCCATTAATGTAACTTTATATAGCACATCTCGAACATTTCTATTATTAGACTATTGATTGTGAATGGGACAGCTGAATGTTTTTCAGTCCAGTTAAAAATCAAGTCTGCATTAATGAAATATGTGAATGGAAATGTGAATGAAATGGTGAATGAAATGTGTGGATTGAAGGTCCAATTGCAAAGCATTGATTATGGCTCTGCCTTGTTTTTGTCCAGTCATCAGTAGTCAGGTTGACGAGCAGTTTTATGCATTGGCTTGGTAGCCTGCAAGCAATATCTGGCACTACAGATGGCATGGAATTTATTCGGTTTTTATTGCTTAATCAATCAGGCAAATGTAGCCAGGAGCTGACGTCCCATTTCCACGGCGTCTGCCTGCTGGAGAGGCAGTTTGGTGCTTGACCTATTGGCGAGGCATCAGGTTTACATAGTCCCCTATGAAATATGAGATGCCGCTGATATGAGCTTGATTGCCAGTTGCCCACAGACATGGGGAAGGACCAGTTGGACCACAACCTCTGATCCCAACTGATCTAGCAATCACACAGCCAGTATGGGCAACAGGGCTGGGCAACAGGGCGGCCCCTTGCTTCACTACTTGTGCTCTGCCAATATGCCACAGCTCCCTGCCTCAGGCTCATGCCATTGCCACAGGACACACATTGCCACAGGCACAGGACACAGAACACACATACTGTCAGCTCTGTGCATGTCCCCAACTGTTGCTCTCTACACAGCTATGTCCCTTGCAATGATTCCTGCAAATGTTGAGCCAGACAAGATATGATTTGCCACTGACATATATATTGCTTGTTCCAGCCCTCTCCTATGCCAATTACTCTATCGTGATTTATGGCTGGGACTTGAGAGTCAGACAGACACAAGTCTCTATGATATGACAAAAAAACGAGGAAGGATAACAAAAAAGGAACAATAGATTACTTCCAGGCCCTGAAGGGAAAAGATTCTTATCAATGAATTATTACCATCCATTGCTCTCAGTCATCGATTTGTTATATATCAGGTTTGAACTTAAAACAGAAAGTATAGACCAAATTTCAATAATATTTTATTTGATTGATTACAACATGTTAAAATATAGATTTGTTTTCATCTTTCATAATTATACAACTCCAGTATTATAGAGTATCCAGAGACTTCAACAGTTGATGTACTGAGAAATGTTAAGCTTACTATTTTCACCTTTATATCTCTACCAAAGTATCGTTTAGAGTACACATCAATAGCTTTAGATACCAAGGTAGACGTATTATCAGGGATTGAGTGCAGGTGATAATGTCTGCCATAATGAGCCAGGCACACTCAGGTGGAAGATACTCTGATGATACTTCCAGATAGCATGTGATATATCGTGTTTATACCCAGAAGAGCCTGTGTTTTGTTGGCAAGGCTTTGCTCTGCTTCTCAAATTGCTTGCCCCAGGAGAAAGCAACCCATGCTATCAAGGAGGACAGATTTGTTTCCCTTGTATACACCACACACCACCTTCTTGTTGCAAATTAATATGGATTGCCACAAGGCAAAACATGATGCCCACGAATAGAATGATAGCCATGGATAGGGTGCTGTTGAAGCATTCTCAATTAGATGTGGAGATATCTGTCTCTTCAATAGTACTTGATTATATGAAAGACACAAAAACCATGATTGCTGAAAACTCATTTTCAAAGACAGTGAAGTTGCAACATCAAAGAATCAATGGAAGGTTCCCAGTTCATGAGGAATAATTATATTATGACATACAGCAGCCTATATGTGAAACTGAGAGGCAGGTTTCAGTCAATCACCATGTATTCACTGATTGCTTATAAAATGTATTCTTCCCATAGGCCGATTTATGTCTAATATAGGCCTAGGGATACTGTATGTTTCTTATGAACGGAAGGGTTTTACCTATAACATACTCCTGCGTTCACTCTTTTGGAAAATAATTCTTTACTGGGTCTGCCCCACACTTTTCTCTTTCTTCTGAGACTTAGTTAAGATGCTTTGTGGCATGCTGGGAGATTTTAGGGTGAGATAATTAGAGACTTATGTTCAGTTGATGTGGAAAGAAAAGTGGAAAGAAATGTTTCTGGTTAAGATTTCGTGAGAAGCAACATGTAGTTTGCATGGCATACACTTGACATGTAATCTCGTGTGAAGTCACATTTGACATGTGGTTGTCTTCCCTGGGGTTATGGAATTTATCAGAAAGCACCATTTCTCTACAACAGCCATCTTCGTGATGGTTTCTGTGCTAGCTGATACACTGAAAGAATCAAATAAATGGAAGCATTGTTCAGTTGTCTTAGTCAAGATGCCATGTGTTCATTTTGTGAAGATGCCTTAAATATGTGATGCAACTTAAATTTACTGCAGTACTTTCATGAGCAGGAAAATATATAGCAGTCAGTTTTAATAAGCATAAGTTTCTTTGCTACTTTTAAAAATTTGGCATTTTTGCTTCATCTCTTATTGGTTGGTTACAGTTCGTGAAGCAGTCAGATTAAGCATTAAGCAAGTATGCCAGAAAATTATCAAAATTGATGAAAACAACAGGTATAATATTCTGTTGTCTCCTCCTCCTATTTACTCCATTTTTCTTCTCCTCCAGTGTCTACCCCCTTGTGTATACTCCACCATATTTCCATTGTGTCTGTTTTTAAACAAAGATATGTGTCTCTTCTAGAATTTGACATGTTGCCAGAGCCTTCGTGTCAAAGTTAATTAGAGAACCTGCCAGCAAATCCAACTGCAAGTCATTTGTAATGCAGTCTAATTGTAATAGAATCGATTTTCACATTGCTGTCACTGGCCCCAGCTTATAACTGACAGGCAAATCGTTGATGTGGGGTGATTGAAGTGGGCGACAAACAAACCTGCCTCAGAAATAGATGGTGACAATTGTAATATAGTTGTACAATGCACTCATTGCACCACGTTTAATGTAGATATAGAGTATGAGTTGCTGTATTATAAATAAAGTGTACCTGCTGACTCGTATATATATGATTGAAAAGTGTAAGTGTACTACAGCAAAACAATATTGAATTAATGCATTATTATATGAGAAAATAGAAAGTCATTTTACAGCCTCTCAAATCATAACTTTATAAGATTGAGACACGATTGCCAAGTGCAATAATAGAAAAATAAGTACACAGTGTAATAGAGTGTATGAAATACGATTAGACTGGAGAATAGGAAATTGACTTAGGCCAGTCAAACAGACTCAGTGAGGAGCTGCAGAAAGCCATTAGCAGATGTAATGGGATGAAGCAAGGGAGATTGCGTCACCTATTAACATTTCAGCATGGCGCAGGTGTTGTTACAGTTCAGCCCAGTCCTTTTTGCTCTGTGTAGTCTTCAGTGGCATCATTATGTTCCCACTTCCAAGTTTTATAACTGTGGGAAGGATTCAGATGGGTCATGAGTTGCAAGAGGTTGCTGTTTCGTGGTCGAGATGTTGATGTTTGAAATATCAGGGGTTTTTTTTTGACGGTTTGAAGTTAATATTTACGCTTAACGCGGAGTCTGTATTTTATATACTTTATTCGCGTTGATGAGAAACTGCGGAAAGGCATCGTTATTCATAAATGTTGCTTCAGTTCTCCATAATCACAACTATTTCTTTAAGTAGAGCAAATATTATTCTGAGACTCCGTAAATACAAGATATTTTTTCTTCACAAACCGCAAGAGTATTTGTACCGAGTATATGTCTGGCAGGTGGTTCTGTGGCAAATTGGGAATGGTTATTATTCACTGCAGATCATTGTATTTGTGGACTGTGGGACAGTGTCACAGTGTGGGTGTGCCATATTAATGCCATACTAATGCTAAACCTGACAAATTCCAGTGAAATGGTGAGCAGCAG
Source organism: Platynereis dumerilii (assembly GCA_026936325.1). Classification (NCBI taxonomy): domain Eukaryota; kingdom Metazoa; phylum Annelida; class Polychaeta; order Phyllodocida; family Nereididae; genus Platynereis; species Platynereis dumerilii. The sequence continues at coordinate 167,546,919 of JAPTHN010000001.1, forward strand.
GTGGGAGAGGAGCAGAAGCAATCAAGAGTCTGGCGTGTACTTGGCACATTCACCACAAATGCTGGCCCAGTGCTGGTATAAGGGATAGATGCATGAGGATGGCTGCATAAGGATGGCTTGGTGGTTCCTGCAAGTCAGCTGTATCATGTGATGTTCTTGATTTAAGCATTTTTTGTGGCTTTCTATTAGAGACTTGTTGGCAGTGCCTTCTAAGATCACCAGCCAATACAGCCAGTGCCAAGCAACCCAGGTTAGCCTTCATAAACAAGTATTTTACGAGCCAACTCCAGCATAGACCTGACCCGGGCTAAATGTGCCCATTAAATCAACCTCTTTGTGGGTCAGGGGCTTTGATTTGTATGGAGGTAGAGTGCTGCTTTGGCCGCTCCGAAAACAGACAGGAGAGCCAAGTGTATAGACTAAAGAGAAGGTGAAGATTGATCAGGGTTGAGTTTCGTGGAAACTCGGGCGCTTTGTCGCTATAGCATATCATGCCCTATGTCATATCGATTCACGGATTGTCAGAATCAACTTCAGAGGTGAAATGAGAAAACGTTTCTTTCAAACATGACAGAGAATAAAATCGAGCCCTCAATGAAATTATGGAGAATGAAATATGGTAAATGTAACATAGGCCTCTAAAGGCCACAGTGATTCATATAATTTGGAGGCTCAGCCACATGTCACCTTTCCGCCACTTTCTTGAATTGCCGGATCATATTTGAATTTGGCTGGTGAAAGGGGCGGCGTTTCTGCCACACAAAAATGAGAATAAAAAGTGAACATGCGAACTCAAGTTTCCTGGCATTTCTGGCATGAGCAAAATATTTGCCGGCTGCTTCCTTTTTTGGCGCCATTTGATTTTAATCTAAACATGCTCGTTTATTTTCTTGTTGCTGTCTCCCAGCCTTGACAGCTTAACAGCATCATGACAACCCAAATTAGGAGTTAGGATTCCTTTCTATGGAATTCCACAATGTTCTCTACTACGACAGCTTTTAGAGAATGTGGCTGCTTCAGTGGGTGGTGCAGACCGCTTGTTGTGGAATTTAATGGCTGCTGTAGCGGGTTGGTGACGTCATGGCACGTGGATGTAATCTCGCACCTCCCTCTCAAGTCTCGTTGGCTCTCACCAGACACATGCGACAGGCAGTGAGAAGCTGCGAGACTCCGGGAGAGGCGGGAGATGGAGCAGGTGTAAGTCAAGGTGCTGAGCTTTCACCCCCAAGTCTGAGGCTAGCTGTCTCGGCATCCAGTCAGTGGCGGCCAGGACCATCTCTGCATCCAGTGAGTCTCAGCATCCAGGCCTCATCCCCATCAACATCACCATCAATTACCTGACTCCCCAACCCCACGCGCCCCCACGCCCACTTATCTGCAAGAATCACAAATTTGCCTTGGAAACCATGCGCCAGACCCACAGCCCCCTGCCCTCCTCAAACATGGTCACGGCCCTCACGGGTCTTCAGAGTTGCAGTATGAAAAACTGATGCCGGCTTCGAAATTTGATGTTGGTCTGCGGCACCGTCTGCCACTGATCAGAAGTTGTCTTGTCATTGCTAATGTGACGCTACGGGATTATATCCTATAAATGAAATTCGAATAGGAATTCTGATCATCTTCATCATAATTCATTTCTGAACGTATGTCGATTTGCAGTCAATTTTAGTCTTAAGTGGCTAAGCGGTCATCAGAATGAACCCGAAAGACAGTGACAATGGCGATTAGAACCAAGAGTCAAGGTTGAAAATAGATAGGGGGCAATGACGTGACAAAGCGCGTTCCCCATTTAAATTTACAACCCGAACTCTACAGTGCACCGTGCAAAGGTAAAAAAACTGCACTGTTACTTTCATGTTAAAATTTCTCCAAGGCATGCCACTGCAGAATCAACCAGATAGTGTTTCTGTTTCATTGTAACTAAACTGAAGCAAGATTTTTTTTGCCAACAATTGAAGCTTCTGTGGCGCCTTGAATAGCTTTCATTACGCAAAGTGGAATTGTGAAGGAAATGGCTTGAAAAATCATGTCTTTGAATTAAGTCCAAAAATAACTGCAGCTGCAAGAGATTGTTTACTTCTAGTGATCTGTTTCCTTTGTTGGTTTAATATTGGGACCTCACTGGAGGGTTGAGTTAATTATCATCTGTTAAGAGGGAGCTGCAATGGTGTACTTCTGGGCGCCTCTGTCAAGGTGCTACTTTTATCAGACAGATGAAATTACTTTTGCAGATGAGTCCAATTGTGTCACTTCCTGAATTAGGAGCAATGGAAGGAGAGATCTCTTCTATTTGTCAGAATTACAGTTTTAATGACACCTGAATTGTTTACAGAAACCAGTAATTGGGATGTTTTTATTCAGTGTTTCTTGAAATGCCAGTCAGGTAGCCAAGCCCGACAGCAAGAGCATTATACAGTCTGCTGCATTGGGCATGAGTTGCAGATTTAGCGATGATTTGCATGAATTCAGAGTCAGTCCCTTTGTATGTGGGGGTGGCAGATCAAGTCTGGATGACATCTGAGTGGTGGAAATAATGAGATGCAGAATTCTATCGGAGCCCACATCACCTGTGAAGGACTAGGAGTAGGAGGGACTGGCAGACCCAGGGCTGGGGGGGGGGAGGGACTCTTGAGGGGACTGAGGGGACTGATCTCCAAACTCAAAGGGGATTATGCTGGGCGAGGTTAATTACACAGGCCTAATGTATGCAAATTTATTCATGCCCCTGAAATAAGGAGATATGGACGTTATCCGGCTGCTGAGAGCGATATTGACATTTGAGAAGGGATATTGATATCGAAGGAGAAATGGGAGGCTATTAGAGGGAGATGCTGGTGCAGATATAGAGCTTAGACTGAACAGCATCCTTGGTACAGAGATGATAAAAACCACATCCCCATCATGCTGATAACATCAAACTTCCAAATCTTCCTTTTTCTTTCTTTAATGAGCTTTTTCCAGCCTCTCTCTCAGTCTCTCTGAATCAGTGCAGATGAAGTTTAAAGCAGACTCCCAACTAGATCCACAGATTACCAACCAAGACAGCCGTGGCCTGTAGCTGCTGGTCTAGTTGTAGCTGCTCTGTAGTCCTCAAATCCTCTGGCACTCTGTAATCACCGGCTTCACTTCTGCTTGAGCTTTCATTTTAAATCGTAAACCTCAGATGATCACTCTGATGATCCCCTGCACACCAAGCAATAATTTGCAATATTGTGGCATGGAGATGATCTTGATCTAACGCTCCTCCCCTTTTTATGGTGATAGTCTTGTAGTGTGTCATAGATTGGGGACAATCTTGCAGGTTCTAGTTTGCCCCCAATCAGCGAATCTGCCACAAATTAAATCGGGCTGGTGTCCCTGTGTAATCATTTTATATACACTTTCCTATAGCAGAAACTTGATAACATGAATTGCATATGTTTCATATTCTCTTGAGGAACTGGTTAGTTCTCAAATTCCTATTTGTAGATCTCTCACATATCATAGAGCTATGTTCTTGTTTTTCAACATATTCATCTTGGAAAGAGTATATCAAGAAGTTTGTTGGTTGGGTTTGCTTACATACATTTATGAATATTGAAACTACCTGAACTTCCATGCATTGGTTTACACATTTTGTTCTTGGAGGTTTTTAGTTATTTGCTGGTGCCTGGATTTTGTGGTTAAGAATCTGATGCTTCTGGGATTAATGAATGGTCCTTATGAATCAATGAAAAGAAAGAAAGGAATTCACTGAATGGGTTTCTTTGGTTGTATTGGATTTGTGCTTTCACTAGGAATTAGAAATAAAGCAAATTTATATAAACTGATAAAGTAGAGAAAACTTTTATGACCTATACTTGCACCTGAAGATGAAATAATATATTATTTATACATCTTGTGTACGATTTATATTAATTTAAGACATTAAAACCACACACACAATGATAGTTCTATAGTTCTAATAAATTATTAGCACCAAAGGTTTGGTGGTATGTCCATAAAAATGGTATAAAGAAGAATCCATGGATTCAAGGCCAGCGAAAAATGCACCTATTACATACTGTTCTTTATGACTGAAGGTTTATGGGCAATAATTAACCAAAATGTTGACTTTATTTTCTACAAAAACAAAAAATATTAACTTTTTTCTCTGTTGATTGCAGGAGAAGATGAAAGGAAAGAACAAACTGGTTCCCATGTTGCTGGGCATCACCAAGGAGAGTGTGGTCAGGCTGGATGCCAAGTCAAAGGAGGTATGTACAGTGTACACAATCCCATTCTTAATTGTTGCAGTAGTAGTATCTCTAGTTCCCTTAAATGTGACATATATTATTTTAAATTGTGCCACATGTATTAGTGTTGTAAGTTTGTAATGTGTTGTTTTCTTACTTTGAAATGAGTCTCCACGTGATAGTATCAATTATCTTCAGTATGTATGTATTTTTGCCAGATTGTGTTAATCTAGTCTCAAAGATTTTGGTTAGATGTTAAAATATCCATGTAGAATGAATACAATCCTTCGTGCTTTAGCTGCCCCATTCAGTAAATTATGTGAATGAAATTGTATGCCAAGTGTTGCTATTTACTTAATGGGGTAATGAATTACATTTTTATCATATTATGTATCAGAAGAACTTTAGTTAATGGAATGATACTGCCTTACTTTCCTCCAGACACCCATTCAGGCACCAGTGATTTCAATTTTTCCAAAATCCCTTTCCCAAAGACATCTGTATTTGATTGCAAAAGCATGAGTAAAGAAATGAGAGTGAGACACAAGCTGAGAGATAAAAAAAATAGAAAAGACAGCAAGGTATTGACACACAGCACTCTTGAATGTTGCCTCTTCAAAGAGAGGATGGCAGCAAACCCACTCTTTGTTGCCATAAGTTAAAAAAAACACCTTGTTATGTGGCTTATGAACTACTTCATTGGGGAGCTTAGAAAATTTATACCATTCGACACCTCTGTCAGCCAATCATGAGCCAGTATTTCACTGCAATAAAACCCATATTCTTTGTTGTCCAGTTATCCTCCCATGGGAGAATAATAAGTGAAGCTGTGAAAAACCACAGCAACAAACGACAAGTTTCAGTTTTGTCTTATGGTATAAGCCAGTTATTCACCGCGGGATCGACAATATGTGTTTATCACAGCTCGGGCTAACGCCCTCGCTGGATAAATCACATATTGCCTCTCCCTAGGTGAATAACCTATACATATTGACGTGATTTTTTATCAAGTGAATCTGATGATGGGCTTTTGTGATTATCCAGGCAGAACATATTTGTTAAGAGCAGAAGAATAACATGGCTTCGTGGAGTTATTAATCTGGAAAATGCCACAATGTGTTTAATATTAGGCTTCATAATCATTAGCTGGCTGGCTGCTTCATATAAGTGCAGAATCTGAATTTTGCCACCTAATAGAATAATAATGCAGTCTGCAGACGTGCAGACTTAGCTTATTTAAACTAATTACATATTAATACTAATATTATCACTAATATATCACTAATACATTACAGCCTGATTTAGCCAGTGAAATGCAATATTCTTTTATTCGCTAAACAAGTAATAAGAAAATGTGATTGAACTGATTTATGCAATGGTATCGTTTGAAATTAGGTAATCAACAGTTGATGAAAATCTGCTAAATGAGGAAAAAGTCATCACAAACGATAAGTCACAATTAGTCCTTGATTCAATGTGTGATTAGGGAAATACATTGCTTTTTTGTTCATATGAAATTAGCTAATCAACACCTGGTTTTTTTTTCTAAAAAAACTAATTGGGAGGAAAAGCTTGTAATAATTCACAATCAGACCTTGATTCAGGGGCAACGAATTGAGTCTCAATGAGACTAAATCAGATCCCTGACTCTATTTATACATTTGGCTGATGGTGTTTGTTCTGACTGTCACGCCAGCTGATTAGCTTGGCAGAAACATAAAAGGAAATCATCAGTCATCAATAATCTGATGGACCTGATTGATATTTGGTCTGGTCCTGCTAATTGATACATCTGATCAATAATTCAGCTGATGGGCTTCGTGGATGGTCCCTGTCAAACAGGTCTGTTTTATGGGCTCTATCACAGTAGCATGATCATGATGCTGTTTGTGTTTAATGTACCTGTTAATTTCAAATTATATTAAACTGTGAACTACAATATTAAGTCCTGTGAGCTATTACTAAAGCCATTATCTTACCGGCGTGACCTGTAATATGAAGCTATTACGTTGGTCCTGGGCAAATTATATAATTCATGGTTCCAGTGCAGTGTTACCTGTAATAAGGATAGTAATATTGGTAATTGGATAGGTAATTTTGGGGTGATGTCAAGTTATTCTTCTAACCTTAATTGATTAGTAATTATTTGGGTCATGTGCCTGTAGCCATTTAATTTCCAAAGGTATTGTGTCAAACCCATTAGAATTTCCATAAATATGCACTAATTGCTTGTCAAGAGTAATATCCCTTGTTAATTATTTAGAAATTAATGGGTGCTAACAATCACTTGAGGTCATTTGTTATGTGGTGATTTTGTAAACATGGATATTGCACTGCTTCAGATTGTTATTGGATCCTATATGTTCTATGCAGCTTAGTGGTGTTAGATCTGAGCCTGAGGCTTTATTTTTTGGGTCCATAGTTCAATTCCATTCATTGGGTTGGGTCGCCACATTTGCAGATGTTAGTGTCACAATGTTGTGCACTTGCGGTGTAATATATTGTCTGAGGTATAATGCAGATGCTTGATTTTTCAGTTTTAATGACTGCGGTGCTGTGCTGTTTTCATTATGGTGCGGTGAAGTGCATTTGCGAACACTATATAGATAGCAACGGGCAGTTCTGTCAAATATTCTGTACTTCGCACTGCTTTGGACTCTAAGTCTAACCAGAATCAGTGCTCTAACATCTTATTGGCTTGTCCCTTGTCTGTGCTGTTTGATGATTTCAGTTGCTAAAACACAAAATTAACCTTGAACACTCCAACCATTGTTGCATTCTAAACAAAAAAGAGCAGATGATTGTTCTTGGTGCCCTTACAAGTCATTTATAGTTTGGTGCTGCATGGCAGACAGAGCTGAATTGCTGCATTGGCCGGATATGCCCTGTTGCAGTGACCTGTGTTGTTGAGAATCAAGGTCATGGAAATTGCCAGTTTAGCTGTCTGTTGTCCTGTCCGTTATTTGACATTCATGAATTCTCTTTCGTGGCACACATCCGCAATATTCGTGTCAGCAAGTATAATTCAATTTGCAACCCTCATTTTGATGAATATGTTATTACACTCTGTTGCCTGTTTAACCCCACTGAATTGGCACTAACACCATGGCAACTCCTATTTCCATCGCAGTTCAATGTGTGATCACAGGTCACTGGCGTTGCTTATTGATGTTGAATAACACAATTGGCAATCATTATGTGCTATATGAAGTTTCACTGTCATATTAGATTTTAGGAGACACATCCTCTGAAAACTGGGAAGGTTTGTTCCTGAATCCTGGAATTCCATATTAGTGATTCTTTTTCTTCTCTCAAGGTTCCATGAAATAGCTTAGTTGATATTGACAATTTTCAAAAATATGTACAACAATAAAAACATACTACTCAGTAGCTTTCAACCCCATCTCATGGTCTTCATCAGTCAGCAGTGAACAGCCTGGGCATTTCACAGTTGGATGATGGAGACCATGAGATGCGGTTGAAAGCTACCAAGGAAACAGTTTTAAGGTGACTCAAGTGTGGTACACTGCACATACTTCTTAGCAGCCTGGTTGCCTAGCAACATTGCGTCACAACTGCTGCAGGCCCTGAAACAGTTGTGACGTTACCATTTTCTGTTCTCTTTTTTTTAACAGCATGGCAGCCAGTAATTTGCTATTTAAATGAGATCTAATGCAGCTAGAATCATAATTATTTTTTTATTGAATGCAGTAACATCTATTCTATGCTAGTTTAAAGTTTCAGCTTCTCAGCTCTATCCAAAAAATTTTCTCAGTTAATGTCAGTCAACTGTGTCAAAAATTGTCTTTATTTATTTAAATTGACATTGGCACAGTCATGGTACTGCAGTAAAAAAACGACTCGGTGAATTGTTTTTATTTTTTGCCATTTGTTTGACAATAACTTGTTTATGATATATGCAAATTTTAAAAAAAATCTGTATGATCGTTTTCCTAAAATTTGATTACTGCCAAAATTGATGCATGCAAAATCTGCAATAAATTAGTGTGTTGGTGCCCTTTGAGCTCTTGCAGAAAAAAGTATTTTAACCTTTTTCTTCAAATTTATGGCAAATGTATTGGTGTAAATCCTTGGGAAGACATTTCTGATGTTTTTGTGAGACAAATGCTTGTAATGCTTTATTCTGTGGTACATAACCAAACACTCAATTTATGACTTTTAAGCGGTCATCAGGCAAAACATGCCGTTACCATGGCAACCAAACGAGTTGGTGAAATTTTTTTATTTTTCATTTTTGAAATGTATGGGTCCAATAGAGTACCTGTGCAAAATTTTAGAAAAATCTGTATCATCTAACCACCATGCTTGAGTCACCTTAAGGAATCTTGAGAAGAAAAAAGAATGACTGATATCCTATCCTCTTAAAGTTTTTCAATTAATACCAGTAGGCCATTCGCCTTGTTAGATGCCTGTTTTAAACTTGAATTGCTTCAATTTGTGACATGATTGTGTTTCAGTCTTCGTATATTTATTTCGAAACAGAGAAGTTAGAATATTCATCTCATAATTTATCTTCGGACAACTTAATCACACTTTCCCTGCTGAAGATTACTTGAAAAAGAAAATGTCTGGTTTCTGTGAAAAGTAATTTTCTTCCATCACAGCTTGATGCAGCACTTGTTGTAAAATATTAATTAAAAATAAATTGAATAATTTACTTTAAATAATAATTATGCTGTCAGATAAGCATAAGTCACTCCAGTTTAGTTTGCAATGCTCAACAGAAATTAAGAAATTAAGGAATAATTGTTTTCACACAGTTTAATTTCATAAACAGTGCATTTTCATTGAATGCATGGCCATTTTAATAATCACTTTCAGTATGACTTGAAATCCAGGATTCCCTATAACTAAAGGCAAATAGACAAGGATTTGAAATATTTCCAACGTGATCTCAACATAATGCTACATTACAATCATTATGTCTACATTAGAAATATATCCTACTAAGCACCATGTAATTGATGTGTGTGGTCATAAATTTGAACAGTGCTCTGCATACAATGCTACACTTGTAATTAATTGCTATTTACTGTATTAACAACACTATGAGCAGTGTGTATTTGAGAGAGAGAATGTCAAACAATGGCAGGTCCTGTTAATGTTCCTGGTTCTGCTGCTGCTCCACTAGGATGTGGATGTTGATAGTGGTTGACCCATGTTGTTTGCTCCCCAGATAGGTTGATAAGTTGATGTGCTATAATCAATGATAATGTGCATATGGAAATTGTAATGGCTTGACAAGCCTTGACATCTGATTAATTAGCAACCATGACCTCTGACAGCCTGTTGTGACCACCAGGATTGACAGAAATATAAGACTTTGAAGTTTGTGACACCTGATGTGACTTGGTTGATAGTCATTTTCGATTCCAATATTCTTTTTTCTAGTGCCACTTGTTTCTGGTGAATTTGGACTGAAAATCTGTTTTGTTTACTATTTTTGTCAAACTCAAATTCACTTGTCTTGCGGCTGTATTTCGGGATATTATGACAAACTGATGCGGAGCCCACTTGCGGGTGTGATAAACTTGTTTGCAAATTAACCAATTTGGCCTTGTCAGCCCCAAATGATTCTGAATTGCGCAATTGACATGATTATAATTATCATACGGTACTTCTCTATAGTATAATTTAATAGAAGGCAAAAAAAAAACAATATTATATCTACCATTCCCTGTATCAAAAAATATTTTAGAAGTGTTGCTGCAATCGAACCAATGCCTAGAAATGTTTCGCATAGGGGCTGTGACAAACTTACAACTTGAAAGAGTTTATACAGGTAAATGCCTGCCATTCCAGCTTGCCCTTCAGGTTTCTCCTAGCTCCTCTGAGTGATTTGTTGTAGTACTCCATGACCCAGTATCAGACTGTGACGTCATAGCACTCTTAGTATATTGTGTGGCATATGATGCAGCCCATTGTGGCATCCTCTTTGCCAGAGACACCTGTTGCCTCAAATTGCCACCCAGTTGAGAGAGACTTGAATGGACTATCGATGGGTCTTGTTGTGCAGAATTCCTAGGTGCAATGACTGTGGTTAGGCTTGGCTTTTTAGGTCCATACACCTTGATGCACCTAATGACAGGTGACAAAGGAGACCACTCAGGCCAGTTCATTAGGATAAATATTAGGTGCAGCATGCAGGCAGCTGCAATTACGTCCAAAGACATGGTAGAAGCAGCAAGACATGTTTCCTCTTTTAAGGGACACGGAGTTCCATTCAGATGGACCCACCCAGAGGCTGTATTGTTCTTCTGTACCGCGTGACATTGTGATCCATTGTACTGCCTCATTGTACTGTCTCATTGTTCCCTGGTGTTGGTGTTAAAACCTGCACTTTATCTAAGTTGATAAGAAGCTGGCTGGGAGAAGATGCTTTCAGGGTTTCAATGGGTGTGTACGGGAGGCTACAAGAGGATTTCTATGCAAGGCAGCCTGCTACTGTCTGAAGGTGATTTACCTCGATCAATACAAGTTCTGGCTGCACGCTCCCTGCATTAGAAGTGATTATCTGACCCGGCCCACAGGTAACATGGGCCCAGCAACAATCGTGCGGTGTTGCTGGGGCTGGCGAGGCCTGGTTGGCTCATTTGCAAACAAGTTTATCACACCCGCAAGTGGCCTCCTCATCAATTTGTCATAAGTTCCTGACAAAACTGGCCACTGCATGCAATCAAGTGAAACCTGAAGCAGGCTCATTTCGATCCGCTCTCCTTACGACGTAGACGTCAGGTTAATCACGCACTGATTCTCCTTCTGCTTCTTGTGCCCAGCGTCTTGTTTCTGCTTCAGGTCAATGACTCCCCGATATTTTTGTCTTCAGAAATTGACATGTCCATCTTGCAATTACTCATGGTGATTTCTTTCTATTTGCAGATCAAGCATACATGGGCGCTGGAGCGAGTGCGGAGATGGGCGGCGTCGCCAAACAGCTTCACTTTGGTAAGTTGAATCCTTCGATCGTAGTACGCCACACGGTGTGAAAAACAAGTTTTAGTAGAATAGACTGTGTGTTGTAGTACAATGTTCCCTGTAGTACTTGGTTACTGAAATATTGACAAAGACCTGCACGCTTTACACTTTGCTGGTGATGTATTGGGCAGTGTCAGAGCAGGGTGTGATAAATCCAGCCGGTACGTGTAAGATATTGTTTGTCACACCCAAGGGCTTCTTTGCGCAGAGTGGCCATAACTTGGGCGCATGGCAGGACGGCCATAATCTGCAGGGGATGATGATAAAGTGAATCCCAGTGTAGTTATTAAGAGTTGGCGCTGGCATGAAACGTCAAGGACGCGGATGACAGAATGTGTCGGTGACCGATGACGGCGGTACTGTTGGAGCATGACGGAGAGAACATCTCGGGGATTATTAGTGCTAAGAAGGGGCGGAGAGGGAGGCGAGTCTGTCCCCTGGGTGACGCTTACTCTGCGATTTATGGCTGCTGTGAGCAGCGGATGGTGATGCTGCGGAATTGATGTCTGTTGGAGGGAGCGCCAAAAACAATAGTGATTCTGTGCATCAGTGCTCAGCGGCTGGGGCTGGGGTGATCTAGTAATGCAGTCAGCAATTCCAATGAAGTGGATGTACTGAGTCTACTGACAGACCTAATGCACATGATTGTGTATGTAACAATGGCCCATGCAGAGGATTGTTAGCGGCATGATGAACTATGCATTTGAGTGTGGCATTACATGAGTAGCGTTGTGACATTGCGGAGAGACATTAGCTGAATAATGGAAGAATCTGAAGCAATATTAGAGGTCCCATTACATGCAGGTGACGCGTAATTGTTAATGATGTCACATGCAGTCACATTGCGTGATTCTCTTTGGGCCTTGCTCGCTCGGAATGTTGTGGGAGACATTCGCTCTAATATTTCCAGTCGCAGCCGTCCTTGATTACATTTAGGTCCCAGTAGGTGTCAGCACAGTGAACCGGAAGTGCTGGGGCAGGTCACAGAATGGAGTTTCATCAAGTTGTCCTCCCAATAACGCTGGCTGGGAGCGCGCAATGAGGGAGGAGGTCAGACAAGGGTCAGCGGCTTACCCACCAGCCTCCGAGTGCCCCAGGAAATAACAGAGCTGGGGGCGGCTTGTGAGCCCTGTAATTCAATGTTGGTTCCCTGATCAAACGCTCAATCTCTGACTGATTACACATATTGATAAGATGGGTGATTGGGGAGTTGTCTTTTTCCTGTGGGGAACTTCACCGGGAAGATCAGACGAGTTAACCCTCATTATAACGATTGTTGTGGTGCATGGGGTGCAGGCTGGTCTCTTTGGGATGCTGTGTACCCTCTCTTGTTGGTTCAAGGTATGCTGCTGGGAGTATCCTCTTAGTCTTTGAACCCTTTTGAACTCTTTTCTCCTCCTGGTTGTTGCTGGCAGCAACTTGCTGCCCTCCCTCTCTGAGTCTCTGCAGAACCATGGCAGGCAATATCAAGCAGGCAATATCAAGCAGGCAAAGCTGCAATGCAAAAGCCAGCCTGCACAATGTTGTCATCCTGCTGGATTTTCCTGTTAATGTGAGACGATGATGGGTTGCTGGCAGACATGCATTAGGCAGCAGGCTTGCATTGTCAGCAGCTAATGTTACGGGCTCCACGACCTCTGCTCAAGCTGAGAGATATGCTGCCATTATTGAACTGGTCCTCCATGGCTTTGGCTCTTGCTGTTGCTCTGGCTTGCAAGAAAGTATTTGGAAGGTAGATCTGTGTGGGTCACCATTATCTTACTCTTTTAATTGCTGAATCTATTCATTCAAAACAGATTGTGCACATAATATGAAAGTGGGGAAACTTCTATATCCACAACACTTCAAATGCCATTGCCTTGTGAAGTTGTGATTGCCATGGTATTGCAGCTTCCACTATGACATTGTTGGAGGCATCCTGTAAATATTGCACTATACAAAGGTCTCCCTGGCTCTGTTTGCTGGTTTTGTTTTCGTTTGTCTGGTGCTGAGCCCAGTGAGCTGACAGGGAAATATTTGAACTTGGTGAGCACTCTTTTTGTGGTGTGTGCAATCAGTGGCCTTTGTGTGCGGCTTTCATTAAGTGCATTTTGTTGTGCAGCCTGCAGATCATGCATTAAAAGCATTCAGATCAAGATTTAATTAGAAGTGCAGTGGGCTGATTGAAACATTCCCTCTGATTTGATTTGGACAGCTGCATTTTTCCCAATTAAATGTGAAATGACCCTTCCTTAATTTCAAACCAAAATGGAATTTATTCATTTCAATCGTATGTAATATAGGACGGACGTATCCGTTACATCCTGTCTGCATTGTGTCGATTTTACATTTAATCTGCGAAGTGTGCTGTTATTTCTCGGAATATAGATAATCTTCTATATTTTCATTTTTCGGAGAATGATATTGGACCCCGGCTCCTTTTGCCTGTCAAGCGGGAGAAACTGTCCTCAAAAGAGGATGCTAAGATAGGCAGCTCATTGCTGCCTCTTCATGTCACATCTACACTCTTTGCTGCCTCTACAGGTTATGTTAGAGAGTGACCTCGTTACTATATTATTAGGCCTATGGACAATAAAGCTGATGTAAGACCCATTGTTTTATAAGACTGATTGTCTTATGGACTACCTTTCTCCTTTGCTAAGTTGTATTTTTAGTGCACGGAGAGACCACATCCAATGAGCGACTGCCTCAGGACCAAAAAGGGACAACCTTAGTTATAGAATATGTAAAAATCCAAACCTTCTTCAGCAGACTGAGTGACATGAGCAGTGACATGAGCTACTCATGAGCAATATGGACTTATTACAGGCTTTTTAGCACGCATACGTATTGGGGGCCATCTCATGATGCCTATTGCTACTGCTGCACCTGCTAATTGATCCTATTGTTTCTGCTAATGCCGCTTACTTCTGAGGCTGCTGCTCATGGTGATCGTCTGATGTGTTGAGGTCACGATGTTCTCCTTGGCAGCTCATGAAGCCGATTCGGAGGCAGATTCAGCATCACGCGGAGATGATTTAAGGCGATCTGCCTCCTTCCCGTTGGCTCCCTTCAAGGTGTGTCAGCTGCAGGTCATCACATTAGAGACGGTTTGATTGCCAGCTGAGCTTAATGTCCATCATGCCACCTTGCTGCTGAGGCTGCCGAGACTGCTGAGGCTGCTCAGGATGCTGGGGATGCTCACTGTTGCTGCTGATGCATGTGATTCTGATGCAGGTCCTCACCTAATGGTGATCATGATGCCCTTCATGGTGCCCTTTCAGAGATGGAAAGCAGAGTGCTCAGTTCGCATCACTTTTCATCTGCTTCTCACCTTCTATTAATGGACCCTAAAAATAGTAAAACGATGCTCTTTGGCAGGGAGCCCGACTTCGGAAAAGCCTATTTGTTCGATTCAAATGGCTATTTTGGAAGTCTCAACTGTGATTCAGTGGCCATAGAAAGAGTAGAATCTATCACTCGCCTCACTTTTTACTGGTTTAGTAGTTTCGTGCCAGTCGAAACGTCTGTAGTTTGTTGGACTTGTAAGTCTTATACGGTATTATATGTGGCAGTTACGACAATACGACATACATCCCAGAGAAGATAATACACAGTTGCTCTGTGATTTCTTTAATCTAAAGTGCAGCAAAAACTTCACTTGGAACTGAAATATGTGTAACAGTAACTGTACATTGTCACATATATCCAGACATGTGTATGAATTTCACATTCAAAGGGATTCTGGTGCAGATACGTTGCCCGTCGTGTGTCACAATTCAATAGTAGTGGGATGTGTACGCTGAAGTATATAATGAGCCAGAGCAGCAAAGAAATATCCCCAGCCAAGCGAAAGAGTGATATTAAGCGAGGTGAGTTTCCGTGTGTGTTAATTTGGAAAGCTTCACGTGTTAATGTTGCTTGTCAATCGCATGTGCTAGCATTTCATATGTGCTGCCTGATGCCATTAAATCCACCAAGTTGTGTTGTCGGGATGAGTATTAGTCTCTGTATCAAGTCCCACAGTACTGCAGGTGCTCTGACAGGGCCACATCAAAACCCCTATTATGCCCTTGGCTGTTGGATGCAGATTTACATAGGAGAGGATGGCAGCAGTTTTAGCATATGCAGGAATTGCAGGACAGATGAGCACACAAGCTGGCTGGGAGTATGGCTGTGTATGCAGGCCAGATACACAGATAGCTACATTAAGGCATTATCTGCGCTGAGCGATGCATATTAGCATTGCAAAGATGGAGATGGGAGATGTCTGATGCTGGGCCTGCTTGTTTCCGAGCTCTTATCACCCTCCCAACTCCCCAGACACCAAATATCCCCTCCCTCTCCTTTCCCTCTCCTTTCCCTCTCCTTTCCCTCTCCTTTCCCTCTCCTTTCCCTCTCCTTTCCCTCTCCCTCCCTCTCTCTCTTCCTCCTTCTCATTCTCCGTTTCATGAAGCTAAGGCCAGACGTAATTGATCTTCAGCTTCTCGGATCTTCTCGAGGCACTTTTTCTGAGGTTGGTTGGCAGGACGAGAAAAAAAGCTATTAATTTAAATTCTTTGTAATGTCAATTTGACAAAAATTGTCTGTAAACTCAATATTTTTTCCATAGGCCGAAAATCTGTTGGCTCGGTTGATCTGAGAAGCTAAAAATTAAATATGTCCGGCCTAGACCCAGTCGAGGAGAGGACTTGCAAGTGTACTCCGCTTAGTCATCCGCCTCTGAGGCTGCAGTAATCCTCCGAAGCAAGACATCAAATACATAAAGCAGCCTTATTAGCTATACGGAATATGTCCACATCGGTCCGCAGTGTTTTTCAGTCTTATCGTGTGGATCATCTAAACTCAGCTGGTACTACCCAAAGCGTATAGTTTTTCAAAGAGAATAACATTAAAGCGCAGACATAAATGAAATTAAGTCCCCTCGTGTGACTGGGAAGCACTTCAAAGTTTGTCACACCCGTCTAGGACAATGGTAATGTGAACCATGAGAGAAGTATATCAGTAAAGTGTAATAAGATGAGCTGAATTTTAATATAATTTCACTTATTTGTTTGTGATTGGAAGTAATTTATATGGCATTTGTCTGGCAAATGAAATGTCGTGATATACTTGTAAACCAACACTGAAAACACACCGAGCTTTTCTCCTCAAAGTCTGTTTCGCATGACGTTGGAATTGAAAAGCAGAATCAGCAAAAAACCCCGAAGGCCTCAAACATTATGTAATAGCCCAAATTCATCACAATGCCTGAAATTGTCAGGGAGTTCAGATAAACGCTTTTGACATATGCCGACTGTACTGAGTAAATTTCTCTTCGTATCAAATATGGGATAATCACATGTGTAGACTGCGATTCGTTACTCTGAAACATTTGTCTTATTGTAACATTTCACAGGTTACATATCTGGAAGCGCCAGTATAGGAACACTCAAGGTCATTTAAAAATGCATTTCTCTTTCTGGGCGAAAGACCTTCCGGTAATTCTAGTAATGCCACCATGAGCGTCCATTAAGCAGCAGGAGGTCCAAGAACCCAGCAGAGGGCTCTGGTTTGTTTCCTCCAGCCAGGTTGCTAAGTAACGGGGGCACTTAGTAGTGTGACCTGTTGCTATGACGCCCTAATGGAGGCGGAAGTGAACAAGTGGATGATGTGCTAAACACGCGCGCGCATCGCCCAGTGCTAACCGCTCCCATTCACAGATTTACTTCGCTTAATAATTCATTACAGCCTCGTAAAAGGTCTTGGAGGCTAGCACAAGTTAGCTTCACTTGAAAGCTCCACTTGTACTCAGCTCGTGCTTGCTGTCTTAACTACGTGTCAGGGCATATGCCATGTTATGCTGTTTTTAGACTGTTGTCGGTGTAGTGACAGTGATGCTTACGATGGTTGCTGGAAAAAAAAACCACATTGACAGACAGTCAGACAATGGTGACTGTACTTAATCGATTGAACTGTTTGTGCGAATAAAGACAAACTCCGCACTTGCTTTATGATTTACGGTATTCAAACAGTTTCAGTGTGCACTGTTCTATTCCACTGGTATAATTTATGGTATCAATACAGTGTCCAAGTTATGTTTAAGCAAACTGCAGTCTTTCAATGTTTAATCGATTGCATGGTATGATTACTTTACAGCCCGAACCTCCAGGCATTTTTCTTTGTAAATAATCAACACAGGGAATTGATTAATAGTGTCGGATGATTAAAGCGAGCCAATCTCAAAGCACTACGTAATATTCAAACTTAACATAAAGCTAAATCTTGCATCTTGCTTGATAAATGTAGTTACTAAATCATGTTTTGTCTGTTTCAGGATTTTGGCGACTACTCCGATTCCTATTACTCTGTACAGACGACAGAAGGTGAACAGATTTCCCAGCTCATCGCCGGCTATATTGACATCATTCTCAAGAAGGTGATTATTGTAACACATTAATTGACACAAATTTTGTTTATCACTGTTTTATGGGCAATCTGACTTCGTAATGGTAACTATGGGAGTCACACTCATGCGAATACAATATACCAAGTGCTAATTGCTTTTGACTGGTAAAAAAGGCACGAAAGAGTGAACGTTTTCATAAACAAAAGTTGTATTGATTGACCTATGAATAATGCTGTAATAGGAAGGGGATGTGTTAGTGGGGAGATTGCATGGCTACAGGTTGTAAGGGAGCTAAACACTGCTTCCTATATGATGAAGTGATTTTATTGCAGCGATCTGTGAAAGCCATTCATAAGCAGCACAGGAAGAGACAACAGTTTGTGTTTGACCCTTTTTGTTTGGTTGTGTGTTTCAGCGCAAGGCGAAAGATCACATTGGAATCGAAGGAGATGAAGAATCAACAATGTACGAGGACAGCGTTTCACCTGCCAAGTGAGTATTTCATATTCAAACGCACAAGGCCAGATAAAAAGGTCATTCCTAAAGTAGCCAGAAAATGCTTAAGGGTAGCCATTCACATTGATGTCAGATGTCAAAGATGTGTTATGCTGGATATTAGAAGCATCACAAAGAGCATCCATGCAGTTTCATGACCCTCTTTGCCACATTTGTTTGTTTTTCAAAGCTTTCGTTGATGATGATTTTTCAAACTCACAATTTGTGTCAATGGGCTTTTCAAAATGCCATCATTCATAATATGTTTGAAATGGAAGTTGATCATACAAAGAGCTGGGTGTCGTCTAATGGTGTCACTCTGGGTATAATGTCTCGTTTGTCACGAGTATGGCTTGTTATCAATCGTGCTTGTCAATGAAGCCCCCGAAACTCATCCTCTCAGTTTCAGATTTTCAAATTCTGTGAGTTGCATTGCTCAAATTGATGGCAGCATATCGAGGCAATGAAGACGTGATTTATGGCGGTGACATTTTAATAAATTGGACTGAGCGGGGCTCTATGCAATCCCAAAGGCTCCATTGCTCAGCGGTCCTTTGGAGGGAAGCACTTTTCATTTCGCAGCCATTGTTGTTATGCAGAAAGCGAATCC
This sequence comes from Platynereis dumerilii, assembly GCA_026936325.1. Lineage (NCBI taxonomy): Eukaryota > Metazoa > Annelida > Polychaeta > Phyllodocida > Nereididae > Platynereis > Platynereis dumerilii. The sequence goes on from JAPTHN010000001.1 coordinate 167,565,601, forward strand.
AAACAACGCTGCAAAGAAGCAGGCGGGCCCAAGTGCTTCTCATTAATGTAATAGCATGGCATAATAGAGCCGAGTAGCTGTCCATTTTTAGGAAGCTCTGAGATAGCCAATTGGGAGTTGGCAAGAAAAATGGCCTCCTGCAATGACCTGCAAATTTAAGTGGTAGAGAATCTGCTTGCTAAGTAATGCCTGAGCCAGGGGCCGGACAGAAGCAGGCCAAGCTGGACCAGGGCTGGACCAGGGCTGTTAGTGTGCTGGTCTGGCCTGGTCAGTGGTGCTAATGGACAGGAAACGTGGTTAGCATGGACACTGTGGTCACTGCTTCAGGCACTTTGGTCTTCTGCCTGCAGGAGTCTTCGGCAGACTAGCACTCTCTGCTAGATTCTCTGCTGATGGTAACTTTTGAGCACTTTTCAGATTGAACTGATGTGCACTGATTATAATGGGGACCAATCATTTTCCATCACTCTGCCTGACTCTGTCTGATCGGTTTAGCCGCTCCTCCATCACGCAAGCAACAGCTTTTCTGCCCTTGACACTACCTTTGAAATGGAGGACCAGAACTATTGATAACAAGGGGTAAGGTCAAATGACCCCTGAACCAGCCCCAAGCCCATGGTAACTGAGGCAGAAGGTAAAAATGCTGACTCTTTCATCAAATATTCATGACTATTCATAGAATGTGATGGATGATAAGCATTCCCATGAGCCTGTATAAACACATTTACTGGGTCTACGTGTAGCAGGCCTGGACAGCAATGCTCTAATTTGATGAATATAAAACCCAGCGAGCCGCCTCTGTTTGATTTGCTTGACTAGAAGCCTGGCACGACCACTGGCATACAATGAGCGATTGCGCATCCCTGCAGCTCCTCTGCTAACCATATCAAGGGAGTCGACGCAGTCCTCCACCCAAACATCATGCCTGCAAAGCCTCAGACTTCATGAAGTCCGGCCCACTTATCTCGTAAAACATATCGCTTCACGTCTCTGTTACTACTTTGCAAGAAGTATGGTCTGGTCCCAGTGAGTCTCTTGGAATGTATTGAGACTTGGTTTTGTTATTTTGTGTCTGTGCTTGGCCTCAAGCGATGACTGATGGGTCTTAAATATTGAGTCCACAGCAGAACACGCTTGGAATATCGATGGCCTGGTCTTAAGCGTTTAATACTTATTGACTGGGGGTGTTTAACATGGTCAGGTTGTTTTAGCGGGCAGCTAAGTGTCTGGAACCTGGGCGAGGCATGGGCTGGCATTGATCGAACTGGAGCCTGGAGGTCCTGGAGATGTGAGTCGAAGAGCTTGCCAAGGCTGGCTTCAGGTCTCCTTATATTTGGCCGGAACTCGGTGCACCATTATTGGCTGTTGGAAAAGAGCAAAACACTAGAGGAAGTCTGAATTGACCAGCGCATAGCCAAGATAACCGTAGGCGGTAGAGCTGGCCAGGTTACTGGCTCCACAAACTGGTCAGTGCCACCCAACAATGGTCCTATAAGAGTGACCAATGTCCAGCCTAGGGACAGCTCTGACTCATCAATATCCTGTCTCCCAGCAGCCCCGGGCTCCCTGCCTCCTTTATTCTTTGTTTAGGACTGACTTGGCCTGTTCAGACATCCTGCTCACTCCTTTTACTGCTCTTTCATACTCTTCTGATAACACAGTCTTTAATTTATGGGCTGGTTTTAGTGCTGCCCTGTGTAAATCATGAAGTGGATAGGGGATTGATGTGAATTCTGGTGCAAACTACTTCTTTACTACCATTCCCTTGGAGAGAGGTGCTAGAAAACTGCTGGGAATGTGTTGTGCATTATGAACTTATAACGGCCATTGGACAAGGTCACTGGCTAATAGGCCATGACCAAGCTAATCCATTTCGGAGTCAGAGGGAGTCAGAGAGGAGGAATGGGCTGCAGGTTGGCTCAGTAATGGAGAGGAGGAGCATCCTCCGTGCAGCATAACAGTGCGGGATAAAGGCAGACATGCGGTCACCCGGATCTGATGCCGCGACCTTTGCCAGCATCCCCTGACCTTGTGATGTCATTAGCATGATGGGGGCTGCTGAGGCTGAGTCCGCTGCTGATGCTGGCCATCCATCCATCCATCCTCATCATGTATTCCTGCTATTTGCATCTCTCTCTCTCTGACTGTTTATTGTTTGCCAGCAGTTGCAGTGTGCAGTCACTAATGCCCAGTAAATTATGACTAACAGTTATACTGGTAGCATTGGCACTGTGGCATTAGTCCTCATTGCTGCATCGTATGCCTAGCTGATTGCTGGGCCAATTAAGGATGGCTGGGAGAGGGGGCAACTGCAGGACACAGGAACTGATCTATCTGTCACATGTTTTATTCTCTGACAAATCACCACTTGCTTGATTGCAGTCCATTCTACTGTTGGCTCTGCCTCCTGCACAACAACCTGCACCTCCAAAGGTCCTCCCTGCACTTTGTGTGACATTGCGGGACATTGTGGCAGTGTCACAGTCCATGAACATGTTTCCAATATGTGTTGCTCGTAATTGAGGCCATTTGTAATCGTGTCTTTTTGCCCCATGCCAAACTGAGCTGTCCGATCGTGCTGCATCATACTTTGTGCATATAATAGTTGAGCTGATAGAAAGCTATCAACGATTTTGAGGCACAATGGAGTTAATGTCACAATGAGGTTATGATGATGGGAAAGCATTATCCAATGACACAGCCATGACACCCTGGGCAGGGTTAATTGGGCCAGTGGGCTAATAGGCTGCAGTAATGCAGTATCACCATATTACTCTGATTCATATGGTAAACCAGTAAACCCCGCAGTAAACCAGTAATACCATAATCTTATCAGAGTCCATTATCTCTAAGGTCTCTTGACTTGATTCATTTGCTTTGTAATGTCCATGCCGAGCCCAACCCAGCCTAATGCTGTGAGAATGCCTTATCACTTATAGTTAATGCAGTCCTCCTTGAGAAACCTTGTTAGGTACACAAGGGGATCAGACTTGACCCATCGGCTGGCAAAGATGACCTTCTGCCGACCTCTAGCTGACCCCTAGATGACCCCTAGGATGACCTATTAGGTCAGAGGTCAGTGGGTTGATGAGGCAGGGGGTCTGCGATGCCTGGCAATGGCCTGCATCCTTTACTGATGAGCAACGAGGTTGTCATGGGGGCTGGTGACATTGCTTGATGGTGGAGATGTGATGCTCGTGTTGATCTGCATCCTCCTCCGAACAGGACCTCAACACGACTCCAACAGGAGACTCCAACAGGAGACTCCAACAGGACCTGCTTTGCAGAGTAGAGACGCATTGCGGTCACTACTGTTTAGCTTAACATAATTTACAGCTTTAATATATCCATTTGTGTCATTCTGTGGTCTGACACAATGGCGGTTCAACTGTCATCTCTGTAACCGAAATACATTATATAATTGATACCTATGAAAGACAAGAAACTTGTATTTTTATCAAGTTGTCTTATTTAGATGACTTAATGATTCTCATATAGAAGGAAAATGTGCTACAGGCACTCCAACACATGTCGTGGAGTGTTTACATACTAAATCTGGAAGGACTTGCGTCATAACTGAAACCTTTCATGACATTATTGTCTATTTAAGTATATTTATACCAGGACTTACATTATATAAAAATAATTGCCCTAAAATACACCTAAATTGCACTTGCATAATCTGACTGAAATATTGGTCAGCTGTAATTTTATCCGAATTGGTTTTTGCTGCTGTTAAATTGAATCGATTGACAACAACTTGGCGCTAAACATGGAACATCCTTTATATCACTTTTATGTAATGCACATTATCTATTATTACGAGTCTTTCAACAGAATGTAATTGTAGGCAATTTATGTCACTAGATCACTGAATGTGTCTGCTTTTGAATTAGTGGGAGTTTTTACACGAAGCGTTTTGTATCATAGGTCAATAAAAACTTGTTTCAGTACATTTTACAAGAGAAAGTTGTTCAAAACTATATAGCAAGGTACATCCATGTGTTAGCTGATATCCTCACAAGACATAATGACTAGACGATCTACAATAGTGCAATAATTTAATATTGGCTCTTTTTTCCAGAGGGCTAGACCTTTTGGTGACTAATCATACAAATCACAAAAATTTTTCAATTTGTAAGTCTGATCACTGACCAAGATCAAAATGATTGAATCAATAATCATCCCCAATATCATCGATATGTGAAGGATGATTTTTCTGCAATCTTGACTTTGAGACATGGCTGGGCATTAATTGTCTGGTTTCGGGTATCGTCAGGATTGTAGGTGATGTAAGTGGCAAATTCTTATTACAACACACTTCTGGCAAGATTTACGGTATCCAGATCTGGAGGAATTAAGTGACCTTGTTGTATGTGGATATAAGTTGTACGCTAGAACATCTAATAATACTACAATGGCCTTGCTTTGTAGTATGCTCAGGAGCAATTACATTACGCGTCTGTGGCTGCTGAGGTTGGACAAAGATGGTTGGTCCGGCAGCTGCTGTATCTTTCTGGCTGCCTGGTCATCCCATCACTTGGCCATATTAAAGCTGGCGGTTGAGTGGAGAGAGCAGCAATGCCGCAGCATGGGGAATAGCGCCAAGCCCTGGGGAAATCCCCCCTGCCTATTCCCTTGTTTGACATAGAATAGGTCAGAGAAAAATCAATTCGTTTGGTAAACAACCTAATGGTAGGCTGGAGGGGCTCTTAAGCTGAGCCGGTATTAGTCACCAAAGCTCTTGCCGATGAAAAGTTACAAAAATGTTATAATAGCAGCCACCAGGGAAAAAATGTAAGAAGAAAAAAAGGAGATGATACTATCATGATAGCAATGTCAAAAAAAAGTAATAATAGCACCAGTATCCATCTAGCTTCTATTATTTAATTTAGCCCTGTAAGATCACAATCATCTCCTGCTCTAGGAAGAGGCTGGATTGATGTGATAAACCTATTTTAATTTCACTTTTCTTAATAGTGTTTCTCTGCAGGCTATGCCTAAATGAAAAACTTGTCTGCTGTGATCCACTTTAGCTGACTTAATTTCTTGATTACATGACATGTCCTGAAATAGATTTTCCAGTTTTTCTGCTCTCATGCAAGCCTTTGCCAGGGCTTTTGTTATCTTCCATCCTTTTACATACACACAAGCCAGGGTGGGACTATGTTGGGACTATGTTGGGACTGAGAGCTAGCTCTCTTTATTTGGCCTCAGCAAGTGGTTGTGGCCTGTGCCCACTGATAGCTATCATGCCCAGGAGAGCAGGGAATGAAGAGACCAGTAAATTGAGTCATAATGGTTATTAGAGTGAGTCATTTCCATAGCAACAGTGTGATGATGGGGTTTGGGTGCTGCTGATCATGTTGGTAAAGCTATCCACTGGTTGTGTGTTGATTAAAGAATGTGCTTACCTAGAATTCCCTTGGCTCACTCTGCTGATGTTCCTCTCAAGCCCCTATTATCGCCCACTGTGCCTGATCCACCAGGTGGCTGCATGCTGCAGTACTGACGTCATACATTCTGGTGATTGTCATTTCTAATAAGTCTGCTAGAACGTTGCTAGGCAATACAGTAATTTGATTACCATAAGCAATAAGCTGATTTGAGATACATACCATACACATGTCTTCTGTCAGAAATGTTCCTCTCAGTTGCCTAAGAATTAGGTGTGTGTTCCTTCTGTGTTGGACAAGTATAAGAGAAATATTAGCCTCCTTTTGACAGGCTGTGTTTTTCATTGTTGTTTGCCACATCTAATGCAGCGCATGATTTCAGTTCAAAGGGTGAAAAAGGGTGAAATTGGAAAGGAGTCCTTGGCGGAGAAAGGAAGTCTTTCATAATGGCTGGGTGTGTCAGCACTTTGTTGTCACTCCGCTTGCTGTTACTTCTCCATATTGCAAAAAGAAAGAGCGGCTGTGACGTGCATTGTTCCCTGACAATATTCAGCGCTGTGACAAGTCACACAGACTTGTTTGGCAGGGTTATTCGTGTGAAGAATCTGCAGTGAATTTCTGAAAGGCAAAGGCCACAAAGCAGAGATTAGTCTGATGTACTTCTGCGTGGAACCTGCTTTACTGACAAAAACCATTGACATCGTTTGGATGATAAATATTTATCGCTGCTTTCTAAATGTTGGTTTCCAACCATCCATGGCCAGGATCAATCTCCCTTAGTTGGTCCTGCAGGGATTGTCTGAAGTCACAATTAGACTCCTCCAACGGAGAAGTTGCTTTTTAAAATTCCATGACTCTCTTTTTGATAAGCCTTGTGTAATTTGTCAGGAGGGATTAATAGTCGAGAGAAAGTTTGTTAACGCTCTTTTTCGTGAGCAAGGGTTGGTCCATGTTCAATTATGAGGAGAATGTTATATTAATATCATATTGAATATTGCATGGCTGGAATCCAATATCATTTCTTATTCAGCAAATGGCTGATGAGAAGCTGAGATAATTTGTTGATCATGAAATAATCATGGCTGAGCATGAATGCTAGAAACACAATTAACATCATGTGTTCCATGTAATGGCCTGATTTGTTTCTGGCTATCTCAGTATTCTGCGACATGCCATTCTTGATGAATAATCCGGGCTAATCTTTGTCCTTGCAAGTTTAATGGGCTCTCTCTATCTCCCTGAGTGGCTTACATTCTGCATTATTCTCAGGTCTTTCTTCTGTGGTCTGTTCAATCAGTATAAGATCTGCTCTTAATGTGGAACAACCGTCTTAACTTCTCTATTTAAATTGCTGAAATCCTTCTGATTTCTCAATGTTTAATGTGTCTTGAAGACATTGCATTAATGATTAGGATTTAAGCAGGGTTTAAACCTCTGTGTCTGTCTTGGTTCATGTGTTGATATTTTAAAAATGTCTCTCATGGGCAACATGTGATATATTCACTTGTGATATAATAATTATAAAAAGAAGCTTATTTATTAGCTGCAGGGATAAAGATTGTTAAATTTTTGATTGTGATTTGTCTTACGGTATAATGAACAGCATTGTAACTTGGTACTTCTTTTGTGTGTTTCAGAGCTACCATCATCCAGCACCAGAGTTCGAAGGTTGAACATGCGAACGTTGGGTCGGTGGCCCTTCCGGCCGTCCTCAGAGCAGGAGGAGGAGGACAGTCGCAGTTCACGACAGGAAGCATGCAGAGGGCCCAGTTCACTCAGGTCTCTAACCAAGCCCACAATGCGCACGTTGCTGGCCGTGCTGTGAGTGTGATCTGCATGAAAGGCTTCCTTACTAACACTTTCCTTGTTGCATTCCGTGTCCTAATGGGTTTAAAGAGCCACATTCAGTAAAATTGAGGAACACAAACCAGTAATGTTGGTTCATTTAGAAACAGACAAATGTTGTGACTATTGATATGACTTAAATTATGTCTGAAACTGCCCTGCTCCAGTATTTGTATTTTCAATTTTGTCCCAGGTTTGTGGATACTTAGGAAGATGATGTCTTTCTTGAATCTTTTGTTGGCTTACCAAGATAGTAGCTCACAATAGACTTTGTTCGGAAACACCTTATTGCTTTTGACTTATGAGTTGGGTAATATTGCTCTGATGCATCTGTGCCTTTGGTATTTTTCATCGGATGGCTAAAGCTGCTATACCATTGCGAAGTTAAATCTTTGAGAGCTGTTCCTTTAATTCTGATATGGTTTCTTTTGATTCTGAATAGTTTCTTGTCTTCCAGTCAGTATTTTGTACTTGGTCTGAGTTCACTCAGCTCAGGGCTGAAATACATCTAATTTGCTTCAAGTCAATCTCTGGCTGTCAAACCTCGTTGAGGTCTTAATTGACTTGGATGGCAGGGATGGTATATTTTCTGGCTTCAGTCTCCATTGACATTCAGGTCATGCCTGCTAAATCTATGGCTAGTGATAGCAAGAAGACTTATTGGTTTTTCTAATTCTTCAAGTGCTGTTTGGTGGTATATTAGCCTCTGGATGACTTGTTTATTGCTTCTAGTCTGCCCTGATATTAGAATATAAGACATTCATATAAATTCTCACTCATGATTTGGTCTTTGGTGAGTTGGGAGGAGACAGTAATAAGTAAAATAGTGGAATTTCCATGTCTTACTTGTGGCTTATATGGTTGTAATGTAGTTTTCTGTTGAATACTGCACATGTATTGGCAAGATATGGACAAATGCATTTCTTTGAAAAGTCTTATCTATAGCTGGACCCCTTCAATATTCTTCATCTGAGGAGTGATGCATTAGGAGTGGATGTATATTGGTGCAGATCTGAAGCTGGGGCTGAAGTCGATGCATAAGCCTTACTATATAAGGGAGAATACTCTAAGACTGGAAAACACCACTAGACTGGTAGACAGAGGGCTTATTGATGTGTGATGTGCAGGAATGGTTTGCGTCTGGTATCATATTGACTCGCAGAAGAAGTTAAAGCCTCTTTCTCTCTTCCTATTGCTGGTATATCTGTGGTATATCTGTGCATTATGATCCTCGAGTGTCTCTCTGCCATCCTCTGCACTCCTCGGCTGGGTGGGCCTGGTCTAGGAGTGTGTTCTTGGTCAAGTGTGTAATATGCAACAGGATATATTATCACCAACGCTCTATTGATTCCGTGGAGTGCACATTTATTGCCTTGTCAAGTGATGCTGATGGAAAATTCCCGTCTTGTTTGTCCAGGAGAAATATGTAACTGCTTTGTGAGACTCTTGTAGTTGGGTATTTGGTTTACCTGCTATTTCTTGTGTGAATCTCCATAAAGTGACCTTCTCTTGCCTTTTTCCTCTGATCAAAATCCTATGTACGACATTGTATGTCCTCAAGCTTCTTTATTAAACTGATCCTTTGTTGAACTTTTACAAATTGCCTCTGCGATTTTTTAGAAATTAAAATTACAAAACTGCTCCCCCCCCCTCTTGGATGCAACAAGGAAAGATCACTGCATTGTTTTGTGAATGATATAATTTTAATTCTTTGTCATTATACTCCAGACTTGCCTTTTCACTTTTTTAAAATAAAAATTAAACTTTGTTTGGTAACATTTTGTGACATTTGAAAAATTAATCATTTTTCTTTACTGAGGGATTGAAAAACTTTTTCAGATATATCTTGAAATGTCAATTTAATTATGCGTCTGTCTCTGAAATACGAGTCCTTTGAGATCTATTTGACTTAATTTTGGGAAATCTAGAATTTTTTATTGATAATTGAAAATAATTCCATTTGGATAGCTGCAGGTGGTTTTTGTGATTAGTATGTAATGTAAGCTTGTGTAAGTACACTTTATTTTTTAAATTTGAAAGAATGAAAGAATCTGGCTATTTTGCTTTCAACCCCATGCTTCAGATACCAGTAAGAAATATAATCAACCAATATATACAACCTACACCACTAAAGATAATATTATATTAATATTCTTGATTACCATCCCAATAAACACATAACATTATATCGATGTCATATTAATGTTGTGCCAAACATCGCATTAACATTATTCACAATGTTGGTATAACATTAAAATGTTAAACCTTTTTACGTTGTAACAACATTAAAGTGTAATGTTTGTACAACGTTGTTACAACATTTTGCCAAGGCTGAAGCAATGTTATAGTTAAATATTATATTAATGTTGTACTTCACATAACTTCGAACATTATAATAATGTTAGAAATAATGTTAACATAACATTAAAATGTTAAACTTTTTAATGTTGTAATAACATTACAGTGCGATGTTGGTACAACCTTGTTTTAATGTCTGGCCATGCTTAAATCAATGTTAAAATAAAATGTTATAATAATATTGTACCTCACCTAATTTCAAACATTACGATAATGTTATTTTTGATATTTATAAAACATTAAAATGTTAGACCTTTTTACATTATATAAACATTAAAATCTAATGTTCATTAAACCCCGTTATAACATCTTCCTAATATTTAAGTGAATGTTATATAGATGTTTTAGTAATGCCATTATCCAACATTGTACCAATGTTGAAATTTAATGTTCTGGCAACCTTGTTTTAACATATACTAAAGGTTGTATTAATGTTGCATTTTATGTTAGTGCTGACATTATAATAATGTCTATGCAACATTGAAAGTCCCATACTAATATTGAAGCTTCTCTCAATGCAATTTTTAACCTCTAATTAATGTTAAAATGATGTTAGGACGATGTTGTATTGATAATGCTATAACGACATGATATATTGATAGAATTAACATTACGCAAACGTTGTTTTAAGCAATTTATTAAACATTTTATAAACATTGCGGTAACATTAATTACACATCAGAAAAACATAAAAATAACATTAATTATAGAAAATCATCTATGTAACATTGTGCATACATTGGAATAACATTATAAAAACATTGTGTATTAGACATCTTGCAAACATTGGAATAACATTATAAAGAGTACATTATTTTAACATTATAGTAACATCAGAATAACATCGTAAATTCAAAATATTTGGCATTGGACATACATTAGAATTACATTACATAACACATTATTTAAACATTATACCAACATCAGAACGACATCAAAATACAACATATTTGACATTTTAAATACATTAGAATAAAATTTAAAAAATACATTTTTTAACATTATACTAGCATTAGAAGGACATTATGATACAACATACATTAGATTAGCATTATTTAACACATTTCTTAACATTATACTAACATCAGAATGACATCATGTAAACATTGAAACAACATTGAAAAAGGAAACTTATTTGACTTCCTACATATATTGGAATAACATTATGTGGAAGACACTTTTCTGCATTATAATGACATGAGATGGGCAATACCCTAACTTTATAAATGCAACATATTTGATATTGACATACATGTACATTAAATTTACATTACAAAACACATTTTATACATGATAATTACTGAAATCGATTCAGCATTGTTTTGACCCTAAAATAGCCAAAATAAGTGATCCATCTAGACCTACTGGTGCATTATTTTCTAATATACCCTTTTCTATGGATAATGGCAAAAGAATCATACAGGCTCACCATTGAACAAAAGAAATTCTATGTCTTCCGCTGTATGATGACAATATTTGTAATTCACTGTAATGGTTGACTGTTACAAAATACAAGTCTTTCTGATAGTGGCTTTGTGAGTTTTAATCCAACTCACATCACCCATTGCTTATCCATATTTAAAGTTCTGTGTTTCAACAGGAATACACACCAGGTGATATCTGCTGCCTCGAGACCAGTTATGCAAGTGTATCGATCATAATTAAAGACTTAACTTTGTTGGATCCTGTAGAAAAGGATAATACGTATACCCTCACTCACTATCTGCAAATAAGATAAACCTTGTCATTATAATCCATTTTAAAAATAGTTTTGTTTTTTACAGAGGATACCACCACCTTTTAGATTTCATATAAATTGTAATGAGAACTATCAGTAATGGTTTGTTAAGCTTGTTCAATATTTCTGCACTGGAATAAATTATAAACCAAATATGTGAAATTGTGCAACTGCTCAAAACAGTATCAATAAATTGCTTGTGGTTTTTAGACCTCACTTTTGAAAGACCTAATGTTTTGGTTCTAACATGCATTTTTGTCAGTTAGATCCCTCCGAGATTGCATGTTAGAGCCCTCAAAATCAGTGTCTTAAAATACATGGAAACAGTTCTTTATTAGGTTGATAGCTGAAATTTGTCAGGCCAGTTGGCTTAAAATGTAGCACTGGCAAACAGAGTTTTCTTGAAATTGAGCATTTTTACCCTACTCAAATTGACTTAAAACACAATAATGATTATCAAGTACATTTTTGCTATGCAAATAGATTGATAGATAGATGGTGAAATAGATAGGCTAGACATTTTAGATAGATTAGATAGACAGACAGGATCTAGATTCATTGACAAAAATAGAAAGGATAAACAAAGGATAGGTAGATAGTGGGATAGATAGCTAGAATGATACTACTTAATTACCTGTTTCTAAAATTTCCCTCTTTGAGTGTATGCAGGTTCTGGTGTACCTACTCATCTCTCATCATTTTCATCAATCTGAAAAATAAAAAAAATATATGTATATATATATCTACTTATAACATCAGAAAAATATTTTTACCATGAAAATCACCAAAATAAAGATTTCTTAACTGTAAGAAGGATTTTAACTCACCTTTGTAACCTGTTCACTTATGGATTTCTGTAGTTCAACTGATTTGTTGACTGAATTTTGCACAGAAGTCATGTGCAGTGAGCCATGTAGGCAATTATCAAGTGTCTAATTGATGCCAGACGCCAAATAGAGGTGCTAATTACCCTCTATTCTTGCTAATTAGATGATGTTATATGATTCCCTAGAGTCAAGGTTGTAAAAATCAAACTATATGCTGACCAGTATTAGTTTATGTATATGTATTTGAGTGATTCCTAAATGAATAGTGTAAAATATTAATAGAACTGTAAAGGTGGCTTTGATATGCACACAATATTCACATTTAATCACACTGAATAGGGCATATTTCATAGCCACTAAAATTTTACCCAGTTTAATTGACTAAAATTTATTTTCATAGATTTAGAAAATACTAAATGCAATATGGCCTATTTACTATATCTACATATTTATCTGTCTATCTGTCTATCTATCTATCTGTCTATCTATCCATCTATCTATCCATCTATCCATCTATCCATCTATCCATCTATCCATCTATCTATCTATCTATCTATCTATCCATCAAATGTGGAAGCAATGTTTTCTGAATCCATTGTAATAAGGTTGATTGTACATTAGAACAACATTGATTTATCAACTTTACTCCGACATCATGACAATGTTATTCTGATGTTTGTCAAGGTACATTGCCATGAATTTTCTTGTCAATGTGAAATCTCTAATGTTAAAATAACATTTGAACGCCATTTCTATTTTAATGTTATATAAGGCCCATTTTAACATTGAAATGATGTCTATATAACATTACAGTATGAAATTATTCTAATGTGGAAGCAATGTTTTCTGAATCAATTGTAATAAGGTTGATGATACATTACAACAACATTGATTTATAAACTTTATTCCGAAATCATGACAATGTTATTCCGATGTTTGTCAAGGTACATTTCCATGAATTTTCTTGTCAATGTTAAATCTCTAATGTAAAAATAACATCTGAACGCCGTTTCTATTTTAATGTTATATAAGGCCTATTTTAACATTGAAATGATGTCTATATAACATTACAGTATGACATTATTCTAATGTGGAAGCAATGTTTTCTGCATCCATTGTAATAACGTTGATTGAACATTAGAACAACATTGATTTATAACATTTACTCCGACATCATGACAATGTTATTCCGATGTTTGTCAAGGTACATTTCCATGAATGTTCTTGTCAATGTTAAATCTCTAATGTTAAAATAACATTTGAACGCCATTTCTATTTTAATGTTATATAAGGCCCATTTTAACATTGAAATGATGTCTATTTAACATTACAGTATGACATTATTCTAATGTGGAAGCAATGTTTTCTGCATCCATTGTAATAACGTTGATTGTACATTAGAACAACATTGATTTATAAACTTTACTCCGACATCATGACAATGTTATTCTGATGTTTGTCAAGGTACATTTCCCTGAATTTTCTTGTCAATGTTAAATCTCTAATGTTAAAATAACATTTGAACGCCATTTCTATTTTAATGCTGTATAAGGCCCATTTTAACATTGAAATGATGTCTATATAACATTACAGTATGACATTATTCTAATGTGGAAGCAATGTTTTCTGCATCCATTGTAATAACGTTAATTGTACATTAGAACAACATTGATTTATAACATTTACTCCAACATCATGACAATGTTATTCTGATGTTTGTCACGGTACATTTCCATGAAAGTTCTTGTCAATGTTAAATGTCTAATGTTAAAATAACATTTGAACAACGTTTCTATTTTAATGTTATATTTGGCCCATTTAAACATTGAAATTATGTCTATATAACATTACAAAAATGACATCATTCTTATGTGGAAGCAATGTTTTCTGCATTCATTGTAAGAAGGTTGATTGTACATTACAACAACATTGATTTATAACATTTACTCCAACATTATGACGATGTTATTCTGATGTTAATCAAAGGACATTTCCATGAAGTTTCTTGTCAATGTTGAATATTTAATGTTAAAATAACATTAGAACAACATTTCTATTTTAATGTTATATATGGCCCGTTTTAACATCGAGATGACATCATTATAACATTACAAAAATGACATTATTCAAATGTGGAGGCGGTGTTTTCTGCATCCATTGTAAAAAGGATGATTGTACATTAGAACAACATTGATTTATAACATTTACTCCGACATTATGACAATGTTATTCTGATGTTAGTCACAGGACATTTTCATGAAGTTTTTTGTCAATGTTAAATCTTTAATGTTAAAATAACATTAGAACAACATTTCAATTCTAATGTTATATTAAGCCCATTTTAACATTGAGATGATGTCTTTATAACATTACAGAAGGACATTATTCTAATGTGGAAGCAATGTTTTCTAAATCCATCCATACAATATTGATTATACACATAAATAACATTTAGGTGTAACATTTATTCTGAACATCGTAATAACTTCGTTTCAATGCATTTCAGATGATGTTACCATGATGCATTGTCCTAATGTTCAATCACAAATATTAATATAACATTACTTGTATGTTGACAATAACATTATTCTAATGTGGTGTTCTTAATGTTTCTTGTAAATGTTTTTTCTATGTTATGCTTACATTACACAATAACATTTGCATTTATATGTTGAGATGCCATCACTTAGATGTTATTAATACCTCAAACTTAAACATTACCAGAATGTTTAATCAATGTTCCTAGTAAGGTAGCAATTTTGGATTGAAACAATGTTGTTAAAACATCGCATTTCAAATGTTACTGACTAATGTTATATCAACATTATTATGATGTTGATGAAACATTACAGATGTAACATTAAAACTCTCTAATGTTCACGATGTCTTGATAACATTATGAACATCGTAATAACATTATGTGTTTGTTGGGATGGTACTAACCTATAGTAAGAAACCCTTAGTCATTAAAAATGGTTGGCTATGACTTACGAATAAGCATGGTGACTGAGATATCATATATAGAATGTATATCACAACAGATATTTATATGTTCTGATGACCAGTTTTGTGGCATGAATTCCATGTTGTACTCATATGAGACATGCTCCGTATCAATATTGCATTTCACAGCATATTTTCGACACTTTATTGCATCTGGAATGTATTTTTTCTAGTCCATAAATATAACCCATTAGCATTTAAACAAGTTTATGCAGTACATATTTATGCATGGAATAACAGAATTTGCCTTGCTGTGAATTTTGTAGCTTGGTCCTTGATGCCCGTTCTTGGGCGTCGGCTCACAGGTTTAAATTAGTTTTGGCGACTCGGGAGAAAATCCGTGCTTTTGCCATAAAGTGCAATAAGAAGAGGCATTTTTCTCAATCATCCACTCATTAAATATTCAGGACACAGAGAGATTTCAGTAATGCCAGAGAAAACAATTATTTTATTAAAATTTCATTATGCATGTGATATGAAGATATGAGTAGATGAAAGTTAGCTGGCATTTCAGTTTTGCCTCTCACGTTTTAAGTGTG
The DNA here is from genome assembly GCA_026936325.1 of Platynereis dumerilii. Classification (NCBI taxonomy): domain Eukaryota; kingdom Metazoa; phylum Annelida; class Polychaeta; order Phyllodocida; family Nereididae; genus Platynereis; species Platynereis dumerilii. The sequence continues at coordinate 167,581,307 of JAPTHN010000001.1, forward strand.
TGGCATAAATCTGGCATGGTTGTGGCAATATTCAGCTGGCTCATGGCGCTCTCACCATGCTTGCTGACAGATTAGGCGACACTGAACACTCCAAAGCTTTTAGTTTGTGATCAGTGTGGAATAATGTGAATTGATGGTGATCAGTTTAGATAAATCCTGAGCATATGATAGCAGATGAAAGACTCGCCCCTCTCAGCCCAGATTCACTGATGTTTGATGCTCAGCACTGCGGGCTGAAGACTGAAGCTGTCCCCTGCAACTCAAACATTGGCAATCAAGTAAAAACTCGAGAACAAAGTCACATGGCAAATACTCGCTGCATCTGAAGTTTAATTTGATGTCTGTTTGGTGCTGATGGCGAATTGGCATTATCATCAAAATCAGCTCCTTGTAAAAAAGAGAAGCATGTCAGATAGGACGACTGGCTATATTTACTTTATCTTTGTTCTGAACGAGTCGCTGGATCAAGCGAATAGATAATTTAGCAGTTTGAAGCTTTTGGTTTGCTCCGTTCAAATGATAGCATCATAACTTGCCTTTTGCCAGTTGCCATGAATATTCGGAATAATTTGACTTAAACATGAATAATGATTTTAAGTGAAAGATTTAAGGGATTGAATTCATGTAATTGAAGTTGAAGTGACTTAATTGTCGGGAAAATAGATAATTATCTCATTTATGATGGTTATTGCTTTGTAACATTAGCAAGTGAATTGAAGGTTAAGTACATTGTGTACAAGTGAATGTACTTATACTGTTTAACTATAAGTACTGTTACATACAGAGTACAACTATACAATGTATACATGATCATGTAAATGTGCCTGTCAAGTTGACAGATGTGGTGGATTTGTTTGTACTTAATTTGACTTTGTAATTGCAGGGTCAGAACGCCCAGATGCATGGGCTGACGCAGGCCCAGAGAGCACTGGTGGGCACCATCGACAACAGTCTGTCGGCTGTAAACGATGCGGACGGCCAACTGCAGGGCAAAGCTGATCTTCCTGACCTCGGAACTGATGTGGTAAGTGTTCTTGGGGGCAGACTGCTGCCGACTCACTCTGATGTTGTCTCGTCTCATTCCCGAGCCTTTTTACCGGATTCCAGTTCATTTGTGTCCCTAAAGTTGAGAGCTGTAAAAGAAAAGAGAGGCAGAAGATGAGGGCAAAAAAATATTGGAAATGTCAAACGTCGATGAAAAACTAGGAAATGTCATGAGTAATGGAAGTCTTCCTTGCTGTAACACACGTGAAATGACTCACTTGAATTGAAAGATATTATATGAAATATCAATAAATCATAAATCTTGTTTGTTAGCGCATTAGCCCCACTGTTCAAATCCATTATTTCTCCAGCAAAAGATTTCCTATCTGTTAAAAATGTGTTATTAGTCAATCATTGAATTAGCCAAGATGCTAGGACTGAATATCAACTTGAGCCATGTACATGTATGTACAAATAAGCCTATCAAAGGAATGTGGAAGGATGGTAATAGATTCGGCCATTTGTGTTGAGGTCTTTTAGGTGGTCTCCGTATAATGGATATCATGGGCTTGGATGTTGTGTACATGTCTGCAAAGCTTTTGTGTGATCGAAGTCTTCCGCCTGGTTTTGGCTTGGGGATGGGCCGATGTTCAATGAGCGTCGTCTTCAGGGTGTTCCCATTGATTTCTTGGACCTTAATGGACCATTGCATCAATTACTGTGACTTCACTTGACATATTGTCAATCAGGATTTCCTTTCAGCAATCTCCATTGATTCCCGGCTGAGACAACATCCCATCTTTTCCTACAAACCCAGCCCTGTCAGACTTCAAGGGAAACCTCTGCGGGAAACCTCCGCGGGAAACCTTTGGACCAGCCCTTAATCTTTATGTTATGAGAAGTAATTTGCCTCAAGCTGAATTTCCTGGCGCCACTTCAAGTGTAATCATTTAATATCTGATTTTGTCTCTGGTCCCTGCTTCATTTCGTCCTGCAAGATGACAGTAATGGGATATTCCTGTTTGGGTGCCCGGAATCTCCTGGTTTTCTCCTCAGACTCTCCTGGTTTTCTCTGCTGAATTGCTGCATAATGTTACGTAATTCTTATCTGTCATTCGAGCAGCGACTGCCGCATATAAACATGGATAATTGGCTGCTCTCAGTTACTTGATGAGCTGCAGTTTGTGTGGTCCATCCCAGAAGGTTGGTTTGGTAAAGAGGAGCCCCTTTCTCCATCTCCCATCTCCCATTGTACAGTGTGCAAGATGCACGTCTTTATAATCCGAGACAGCGGCCAAATTGGCTGAGAAGCCATGTCACGAGGGAGACTGCTGCCTCGCCATTAATGATAGAATTACAGCCTAGCATTCTCCCCTGCATTCTCCCCAGGCTTTGTGTCATTTGACAATCATTCTTGATCAGTCTGTAGTGCAGTGGGCCAGAAACTCCCCGATGAAATCTCAACTTTTACCGTCGAATGGAAAGCGGGATTTGCTAATGCTCACGCTGTTATTTCTGACTTCCCTCGGTGCTGTAATCGTCTAGTTTGGATGAGGTGGGATATATGACTCTCTGATTCACCTGTCTCTAAGTCGGCCTAGTGCTACTTTGTAAGTGGGATTTTAATGTGGCTCTCGTGTGAGGCATTAGGCGTTGACAATTATGCCTTCTTAAGCCTGGAGGAATCCATCTCATCTGAATTATTTACTACCTCCATTCATCGTCCTTCATCCATCTTCTTGGAAAGCTCTTGCTGCAGTACTTACCCCCATAAAGGACAGCTCGGAGCATTAGGACACCCAAGAAACATTATACATTTATAGGTGTGTGTATAGCGTGTGGAAGATTGCGGATAGCTCTCTACAGATGTCCTTAGATGGGTGATGATGCCGTGAAAATAATATTTAGCTCTTCCTGTCTGCGAGGGGCTCTCAGTTTCAGGTGTAATTACTTACGTCATTCTTTCCTTTTGTAGGCTTCCCAGAAATGGCGCAGAGAACAGCAAGATATATCGAAGCAGAAGATGGCAGCCCAGTTGTCAGCCATGAATGCCGCAACCGCGCAAGTGGTGACGCTGACATCCAGCGAAACAGATGAGACTGACTATGCTGCTGTTGGCTCGGCCGTCGCCACCATGTGAGTCCCTTCACTCAGTCGCTTCTCTCAGTCAAATCAGTCAGATGAGGCTGCTTCAATCATATTTGTGTGTAACGAGAAACGTGCTTCCAAATTCTATACCTAGTCTAATCTTGGCATCTTTAAGCATCTCTGAGGTTTTTTATGCTAGTATTTCTTAGCTTACTGATTAATAGCTTATATCAACCTGCGTCAAATGACTATACGTCAGTGTACGATGTACATCAGGTGGTGCCGTAATTCAGTACTTCCTACGCATAATCTCGTACCGCGGTGTAGTATTGCAGCGAAACCAATCATCAATTTTATGTTTCTCTTCAATTTCAGTTCTTCCAACATCGGGGAGTTCTCCCGAGATGTCCGGCTGCTCGCTGCCCTCCAAGAAGAGGAAAGTGACGGAGACAGGCTTCTGGACGCGGCGAGGAAACTGGCCAGTGCATTCACCAACCTCCTTAAGGCTGCGCAGCCGGGAACTGCAGAGGTGAGCCTAGTTAAGCTTTTTCTTACATAAATGTAGTATTAATGTACTGTTTTAACCAAATATAAAATGTACTGTCTTAACCATGAAGTGTTCAGATTCTTTAGTTTTTAACAATTAGTTAGATATATCTTGTGGTATACCAAGTTTCATGATTATCTGTTACATGGACATTTGCATCAATTATTATGCTGCTTCTTGAATTATGTTAGTAACCATTCCAACTCATGCTGTTGTGACTAATCTAACTGTAAATTGTACATGATGTACATATCTTTTACCTCCCAATATTCAAGCATAATATTCATAATCTCTTTAGACTAAAACGTTTAGAGCTTCATTCTCAGTTTGACATGATAATACATACTTATGCTGTGCTTGCTAAAGAAAAAAAAGGACCACAGAAATAGCCATTTAACGACTACCAAATAATATTTGAAGTTAACGGCTTAGTTAATGTACGTCATTTATTTCCCAAAACATGTAGTAATGCAAATCAAATTGTGTTTGGAAGGAGCTGCCATGTTGAAAAACACCTGAATTGGCTAACAATGTTATTAAAGTTTGAAAACACTTGGATGCTTTTGAACCACTTTGTAGCTATTTTAAGCCGCAATGTAATGAAAGGGATGGGATTTAATTAAATGGAAAGCAATGAGGTGATTATCCCGGTTTCTTCAACTACATCTTTTCTCCGTTTTACATTGATTTACTAAATTTCAGCCATATGCAAAACCTAATCTAGTTAAAATGCAGCTGCCGTAGTATTCAACAATCTATAAATATTCAACAACAGTTCTTGTATTGTAGAAACTGGAATTTTTGTCGTTTTCCACATCCTGCGAATGATCTATTTACCTTGCTATGTGGGAGAAGTTTTGTTATATAACATTATATAATGACAAGCTATTTTTGTCTAACTATCTGCAGCATATTGAAGTGTCTTTTGTAAGTATTTAAAGTGATGTTGCACTGGTTATTGGTGATATGGTGTTGGTGGAATATTTGGATTTGGTGGCTGTGTTGGAGAGCTGTCAAATCTCAAGTTAGAAATATTCTTGTATTTAATTACTTCCTACTGGTTTCATGATGTAATTCTAATTAATTATAGATGTTAAGGAGAAAGAGAACCTATCTTTTAAAATACACTACCTTTCATATAATTATGATATTAAGCTGATATGTCTCGGATGTCAAGAACCACTTTACGGATACTATTTCTTGAATATATCTAACGAAAGACAATGACAGTCTCTTCCGGCACTTTGTAGTGTTGTCACGTAGTAAGTTCACTCGATTCCAATCCACTCGCACAGTTTAAATGTCATCTTCATAATTTCTTCCTCATGACACACATCTTTCCTTGGTGCACCTGTTATACCTGTGGTTATTATGGCAATTTTGTTGTGTGGTAAATGTGAAAATTACCTTAAATGAAGACCTCCTCTTCCTCCACAGCAATTTTAAAACACTCCATGATTACTTGCACTTTTTGTTTCAATATGCTTAAAGTTTTTCATTTTTCAAATTTTATTTTGCTTCAGTCTTGTACTTTGGTATTTCATAATTCAATCAATTTCATGTGCTAAGTTAATTGGTAGATAATAATCTTTATTGTCACATTGTTCAAATTGACAAGTGATCAAAGAAAATGGAAGTATGCACTGTATAGGCTAGTTACTGCCCTATATGCTTGAAGGAAACATGAGTTCCCTCGTGGCCTAATTGGTAAGTGCGCTTGTCAACTGGCTTTGAGGGCGTGGGTTCAAATCTCACCCCGGGAGCTCACTTTAGTCCGAGCCCATGGGACATTAAATGGAGGTGGGTTGTATCCAGTGTTCTATGCTGGGGCAACTGAAAGACCCTTATTATGATATCATGTCATTCTGAAAAAAATGTTGCCATGTAGTAGGCCTATAATACAGCAATATCAATTTTAGAGCTGGTCGAATAAGAACCATATGTTTACATGTTGTCTGCGCCCTGATGTCATTTGTTAAAACAGATGCAGTCATAAAAAGATGCTGCAAGATGTCATAAGAGGGGACAATCCTGTAATGGGTCTTTTTTGCAAAGAGACACTGATTAAGTTAGTGTAGTCTTGCGGCAGAACAGCGGCAGAAGCAGCAACAGAGGCAGAAGCAGGATGGCAGGAGCCGAGGGAAATGGGATTGCTGATGTGAGGATGTGGGGGCTGTGGCTGTTGGGGGATGTGCTGATGATGCGCTCCTTTGGCTTCACTCAGAGACGCCATTGAGTCGCAGACTGTGTGACCTTGCCATGACCTTGGCGTGACCTTGGAGGTCCTTTCCAGTGACCTTGAGGTGACTTAGTAGTGACTTCAGAGTGACCTTGCATTGAAGTCGAGGCTTGCAAGAGGACTCTTAGAGGAGTGAGGTCAGGTGCTGCAAGCCCACGACCTTTTTTGTGGATCCACAGAGGACTTGAGGAAAGACCTGGGGGTGACCGTTGTCAGTCTGCGAGAAACAGGCCTGTTAGTTGGATGAGACAGAGGCTGAGGACCTCAGCTGCTGCTGGGCAACCAGGGAGTGTGGGCCCTTGGGTAACCCTTGCGTGGCCCTTGCGTGGCCCATAGGTGGCGCTTTGACCTTCTGGTTGCCCTTGTGAGGTCCTCGTTCACCCCAAACCTTGTCTGCTGGCGTCTCACGTGACTCATGTCGCTTGTGCTTTACGTTAGGACATCCGTGTGCGTGTGGTGCGCTGGTGCTATTGACCTTGCCTTATCTATTGTGGGCGTCTGATGGGACTGGCTTCTGTGTTTATGAGAGCCTTGGATGACATCTGATGTGTCCGTGCAGACAGTCGTGGGGCTATCTGTGGGAATTTGCGGAATGGTCCGCATTTAGTTGCAAGCATGCTGCAATAAAAGGAAACTTCTGCCAAGGCATATTTGCTTCATGTGTACAAATGGATACTCATGTCATCATGTAAAACCTTGTTTGTTTGGCAATAGTGATAAAAATTTCATTTGATGCTCCAGATCAGATTTCTGCCGCAGTGTGTGTTTTGTTACTGCACACAAAACAGTAGTATTCCACATTCATTTTTCCACCATTTCAGACATAAGAATACATATATATGCTCCATACATATGGAGGATGTGTATATTTCACTCTCCACATATGGAAGTAAAAACTAAAGTTAGTGGATCTGTCAGTGGGACAGGATCTAGGCTCTGAAATGTCTGAATGTCTTTTATGTGATGCAAATTTGTCCGATTGACATTTTTAAGCAGTAAAAAGGTGTTTTGTTCAGTTGAATAGTGCCCTTTGTGCTCTGGAAAGTCTTTCGGTGTTTGAGTTAGTGCAAAAAATCTGAGCATTAGATCCCATTTTGAAGTGACTACTGTGTTATGTAAGGCTAACCCCTGTGGCCTCAAGTGAGGTCGCCCATGCATGTCCTCCTGCAAGCCAACCCTTGACTGGGAGATACTCTCCACTCTGCTCCTGGTAGCCTCCTGCTCCTCCCACTGTCACAACTGGACATTTAACTGGCTGCTTGCTCTGCTTGCTCAGCAGTAAACAACAACTGCTGGTGTGTTTTTGACAGGGAGCACTCTTGGACTTGTGTCACAGCTAGAGCTCTGTACTGGGATTGGCATAATGGTGTGCTGCTGGCCTGCTGCATGAGAAAAAACATAGATGGCATATATATGTATTTGGATGTAGATTTGGATGGCACCCAGAGTGTGTTGAATTAGTGATGCAGCTTACACGCTACTATGGGAATAGGCCGCATAGGAGGGAATACAGTTAATTCAAGAGAAACCTACACACCCTCAGGCTACCACTGGTGTGTGCAGTGTACAGTGTTGTTGTGGTAGTGGCAGTAAGTGATCTGTGATTTCTTTTGATTGCAGCCTCGGCAGAACTTGTTGTCAGCTGCTAGCAGGATTGGAGAAGCCAGCCATGATATCATGAAGCAAGTTGGAGAGGAGGGAGAGATGGACACCAGCTTCCAGGTAAGTTTTAACTACTCTTATTATGATCCCATTCACTTTTAACCTGTCCAGCCAAATGTGGGCCATACACTACTGTCACTAGCTCCCTGGCATACCTGAGTGACTGCACTAGAAAGGTCTATTGTTATTCCCTGCAAACCTAGAACATGCTCTGCCATCTGTGTGCTTAATTTGCGTTTATTCTGTGATTGCTCAAAATTCTCCCATCATGTGGCATTTCCCCTGAATAGGAAAAATTGAAACACAATCATCTCACTTATTGGAAACTTACTTTCTAAATGTCACTGGCAAGAAATGAGAATTGTCATGCACTTGGCATATATTCAATAATGTAATCTGAATGAAGTAAATCAATATGTTATGAGATCCAAAAGGGATCCAAACAGCATGAGTGATGTGTAATTGTGGAAACAACTCATGCAGAACTAGTGTCATGTTTCTTTACTCAGTATTGGAGCTCAGTATTACACTTACTTGTCTATTCACAAAACGTATGTGCTCTGAAATATAAGACTGGCTCTATTGTGCCATTAAACACACTTGGCCAGGGCTCCTTGATAGCATGAGATACCAAACAAATACAGTTCTTGGAATGACGTCAAAAACTTACTGCAATATCATGTATAATGCTAAATAGCAAAGCTACCTAGAATGTCAAGTATTTCACTTATGTGATTTATGTCCTCCAGGCATATAGAGTGGCACTGTCCCATGTGCAGATATTATAGTCTACTGGCCACTGTTTCGTGCAAGTTAATTGGGCAAATATTAGCTTCCAGTAAATATACAATACATCACATCATGCCAATTGGTTCCATGAGATGGTGCATTCATGCGAAGTATACTTTCTCTTTTAATGCACATAAATAGCGCATGTGTTATGATAGTCTCCAAAAACAACTTTGACATAATATATATATATATAAACTTTTATTTTGACAAACTGAATATCAAAAAAGATACATGTGTCATCAATAATACAAAGCAAAATCATCAATAATACAAAGCAAAATCAAACTCTAAACTAGTCTACGGAAAGTTAAAAACATGATTAAGTATATCATCATTACAATACTGGTCCCAGTTCTATTGATTAAAATGTAAATGTTGTTGTTGTTTTCCTTTTGTTTTTTCTTTCTTTCTTTAAAGAGTGTCCAATGTCAGTTTAGATTTATTTATCAAGTAAAACATAGTTTAAAAAATGTCCATATAGATGTAATATCAGTCCTTAAAACATTATACAAAAATATGTCGGATTGACCAGCAGCAACTGCTTAAAGGCCCTCAAACATAAAATTAGTCCTGTCGATATTCCTAAACAAAAACTACATCTAGTTAGCAATTTACATATCATTCAATGATTCAAACATTATAAGGTATACAGTTGTTAACAAACATTTAATATATTCTGAAAGATATGCCTTACACATATCTAGCATTCAAACATACATTTAGTACCAAAATTCATTTTGCAAACTCTTTACTCACAAGTAGGGAGGCACAGCTAGACAGCTAAAAATACACAGAAGGATATTTACTTTTCATTAATTTCTTAGCTACACTTACATTACTTTGTTTAGGTAAGAGCCTATAGCCTGTATCACATCCGGTCTTTTATCTGACATCAGTGCAATAAATTTTTCACTTTCACCAAGACTACTTAAGTTTGGCATAAGGCTACTAACTCTGTCAAAAAGCTCTGATCTTGGGATATCGTTATTAGTACAAATTAAGAGGCAGTGAATCTCGTCTTCTATGTCGTCAGTATTACATTTGTCACACTTTCTCTGTTCTATCGGAATTTTCGGTATGTTATGTCTGCCTGTTTCAATTTTTAACCGGCCAAAGGCAGGTTATTAGAGGAGGGCTTAACGGATTTTTGGTGAAATGGGACTCTTGTCCACTTGTCCATGTGTAAATGTGTCCATGTCCATGTCCATGTCCACTTTTTCACTTGCCTTGCCCCTCTGAACACAGTGCTGCAACCCAATGAGCAATGGGGGCAATATCAAATATGGACCTGCCCATTATGAATGGGGGATTCAGGTAGCTGTAAGGGGTTACCGTGGTTACAGGTGCAATGAACAGCTGCAGCCAGCAGTGGGCATGTGAGCCTCATTGGAGAAGGTGCCCCTGTGTCAGGATTGCTTATAATTCCAAAGCACTGTGAGAGTCAAACCATTTCAGTACTTGTGTTTTAAAATAATTGTTCTTGCCTAGATGAGGCATGTTTGCTCAGTGGATCATTATGTTTGTATAACACTTGGCATTGTCTACTTCTTCACCAGCTTTCTGTACAGTGCTATGATGAAGTTATGTACCATTGCCAAATTATTCCTGCAAGCAATGTCTATCAACACCCATCCACTAAACTCCACCAAGAGACCAGAGCCTTTCTCAGTACATTTCTCATTCTGACAGTATACTTTGACAAACTTTATCATTACAGCCTGTAAATTTGATATGCATAAAATGAGTGTTGCTTCTCACAGATTTTGGCACTCTGTGACTGTGAGTCATAATAACTGATGAAGTGTCATCTCCCCAAATTTAACGTCCATGAGAAACATAGAGGCTGTTGGATTAGTCATGATGAAGAGAAGGCTATTTGAATTGTCATGTAACTGATCTTAGAGTAAAATTATCGTGACAAATCATCTATATGATGATTCAGGAAGTGCCATTTTCACAGTGCAACAGCCCACTCTGTTTGGATATCAGTTTTACAGATTGTAAACTAAAGTTGTGTTTTAATTGTAGTCTGCAGAAAAGGTTGCAAAAAGACGCTTGACACCACAAATAAACGGGCCTGTAAAAATTCTGGTGGTCCTGTAAACCAGTTTTTACCGGCCCGCATGCTTTGTTAAAGGTCAGAGCGAGTTTTAAAGGCTGCCAGTATTTCACTTGGATTTATGAAATTTGGTGTAGGGATTCACTTTGTGGACTCCCTCAACATTTTTTGGAAAAATCCAAGATGCCTGCCAAAATGGCCACCATATTTTGAATTGCCCACTGTGACTTTAGTATTTCACTTAGATTTATGCAATTTGGTATACGGATTCACTTAGGGGACCCCCTCAGAAATGTTTGGAAAAATCCAAGATGGCTGCCAAAATGGCCACCATATTTTGAATTGTCCACTGTGACTTTAGTATTACACTTAGATTTATGCAATTTGGTATAGGGGTTCACTTAGGGGTTCCCCTAAGAAATTTTTTTAGAAAAATCCAAGATGGCTGCCAAAGTGGCCACCATATTTTGAATTGCCCACGGCGACTTTATCATTTGGTTTGGGGATTTGCTCATAAATTATGAGAAAATTTCAAATATGACTTACAGTTCTGAAATATGGTATAGGCATTTGCTAAGAGGTTCCCCACAAAGTTTTTATGGCCTGCAGCAAACACTATCAGTCTGGCAATCACTGCTCAATGCAAAAACAGTCCATGTGATAATATGTAAATCACCCTCTTCATGATTTCAATCCCAAATATACAATCGCCAATGGCCGGTTTTGAATCCATGGATTCTTGTTAGATTATGGGAGCTTACTCTGAATCTGGCAATGTTGCTGTATGTTTTCTTTGAGAGGTTTAGATTTAGATATGGTTCTAGACAGTAATTTGTCTTAAACATTTTATATGTGCGCAGTTTGGGAAATTTATCCAAGTTATTAATCTCATTCAAAATTCTGGACTGTTCCTCTGAATATAGTTTAAGTTTGATTTCCCTTAAGGTTTTGCCAGGCTCATTGGTTAGCCAGGCAATGTTAGCATTTGTCATTATTTTTGCTATCTTACTGTACCAATTTTTCTGACCAGCATTGTGATTAATTATCTGTATATTTAGGCATTTATGTAAGATATCATCACTTGGGAGATTTTTAATTTTAGCCCAGTAGCTTACTCCAGTTAGTTGTTGCCTAATCTTAAGGGGAAATCTTCCTGTTTCTGCATACACCGCTAGTGTTGGCGTTTGCCGTCTCACATTGAGAACATGTTTAAGAAAGCTAATTTGTATTTTCTCAATTTGGGGATTTCTGCTGCACCAGACCAAAAGGCGCTGTTATATTCAAGGATTGGAAGTACATAACTGTCAAACATTTTTAAAGCAAGTGAGGGGGATATGTGGCCTAGGGAAGGTTTCATGCGCCCATACAGTGTAAAGAGTGCCTTTTGGGCTTGCGATGCTATGTAATCTGCCATCTTTTTATGTATGTTTCTTTGATTACAAATTGTATGTCCTAAGTATTTAAATACTTCGAAATTTTCAATTTTCTCGCTGTTATACTGGAAATGCGCTTGGTTTTTTACCCCAATTTGCATAACTTTAGTCTTTGATGTGTTTACAATTAGATGCCATTTGGCACAGAATTTATGAAGAGAGTCTATGCTATTTTGCAGGCCTTCAGCTGATTGCGAAATAAGAACTATGTCGTCGGCATATAAAAGATGGGTAAATAGTGTACCATCTATTGTAATACCATCTGTTGCATTATAATAATGCTCCGTGCTATAATACTGATCATGCTACTGACATGCCCCACTTCCCCTATGATTGTACATAAGGGACTGCAATTTTCTACTATTTTTGAGCAACTGGGCTAATGCCAGGAACTTTGTCCTGCTTTTGTGGGGACCTATTCAGACGTATCTGTATTTACAATCATGTTTTTGTCGTCGTGACAGCACAACTATATCAATTTTGGGTTTTGAAATGGTGCAGAGAAGTTAATTTTATCCTCAGAACTTTAATACATTGCATATCTATCAAATTGTCAGTAATTTGTGAGCTGTAGATTTTTAAATTATTTTTGTGTTATTGTCATTTCAGGATATACTGCTGAGCCTGGCTAAGGCTGTGGCCAATGCTACAGCTGGACTGGTCCTAAAGGCCAAGGCAGTGGCATCCCAGTGCGACAACCAGGCCCTGCAGAACAAGGTCATAGGATCGGCTACACAGTGTGCCCTTGCAACTTCCCAGCTTGTGGCATGCACTAAAGTGAGTGGATCTATGTCATAAATTTGCATTCTTTTATATTTTCTGTTTTATTTCCAAAAGCTCAGGTGCTTTCTACGTTTTATGTTTTATTCATATTTTGTATTCAATATAGTTCCCCTCTCCTCATTCCTCCTGAAGAAATGAACCTTGCTATTTCCACATTCCCTGCTGAATCCATTTCTTCTTATTTTTGCGAAATTTAGAAGTTATATTATGTGCTTTTTGAAACACCTGAAAAGCCTTGATGAAATTGCCAACTTAGGGCAACAATCAAATTTAAAGTCGTCTGTCAACTTCTTGCCTTTCTGTCTTCCCCTTTCTTATAAAAAAGCCCTTAATGTGATCAGGTGCTCTTTAATTCCATTTTCATATGCTGGGATTAAAGCGTACCAGAAGGAGATTGAATTACTTGAAAGTCTGCTGTTTGAAATGTCTTGAGCTATGTTGTATGACATTACGGAGAGACTGGCTCAGACATTTTTGAAATGCCTTATATCTTGGAGCATTAAGTGGGATTCATATGTGCTTAAAGCCTATCTATAAAAGCTCGGAGAAGCCACATGACTCTTCTTTATTTTATTTTCAGATGAAATTTGATGCTTTTTAAAGATGTTTTTCCTGTAGTTATGATTTTATGATCATGTTTCTGATGTAGGGATCGGAAACATTTAAGAAACATGAGAAATTGTTAGATACCTGAAACGTATGCTGAATGCAAGATATCAAAAAAATTTAAAAATGGAAAATACCCAAACATTACAAAATAAAACATCGACAATGTGAATGTCATCCGCAGTTGATAATGTTATGTACAATGAATAAGTTAAATCATGCAATAGGTGGATTTGGAAATTGCGACCCTTTAAGGCCTGTTCTAGCTACTCTCTAGTGTTGATAGATGAAGAAAAGGAGTGAGAAAGCAACATAATAATCCATATAATTGTGTGTGCTTATTCGCAAAACATGACCAATTTGCAATGTGCAGTTGTGCATCTTTCCTCATGGTTGTGCTCTTTTGACGTATGTGTGCTATTATTTGTGTATTTATCTTTGTGCTTTTGTTTGTGTCAACAGGTCGTTGCCCCAACCATCAACAACCCAGCTTGTCAAGAGCAACTTGTAGATGCAGCCAAAGTCGTTGCCAAATCAGTTGACAGCGTGGTGGGAACAGCACAAGGGGCTTGCCAAGATGATCACGCTCTCCAAGGGCTCAAGGAAGCCGCCACTTCTGTCACCAAGGCCCTCAATGACCTCCTGCAGCACATCAAGCGGGGCGTGGCCATCGAGAAACATGTGAGTAAACCAGCATTGTTACTTAAAAAATCTGCAAATTAATTATTGAGTCATTTGTGTGAATGCCAGAAATGGCTTCAGAAGCTGCATTCACACTTAGTTGTGTATGTCTGTGTGATAGCCATACTACATTGTAACAACAACATTGATTTAGCCATGTGATGGTGTGCCATATTTTATCAGAATCTTATCTAAAGTGATGTGATTGAACTTTGGCCATACATTATGGGTTTAGAAAACATGTTTACACGCAACATTTCTTTTCAAGGATGAGCGTTTGTGTTATCATAATTATTATGCTAACTAAGTGAAAGGTGTGAAAACAAATCATGTCTCTTAAAATGGATAAAAGTTCAATTTTAATGCTGAAAATTGCAGAATGATGAGTTGTTACAAATTTGTAAGATGAGATTTTATGAATGGTGTTTGCAGGCGCAGACAGTGGATGGAAGAGATGCCGTGGACGTCATCCTAACGACCACCGATCGCCTGTTTGGCAGCATGGGAGACACCCCGGAGATGGTTCGGCAGGCCAAGTTACTAGCCCAGGCGACTTCTCAGCTCGTGAATGCCCTCAAGGGGCAAGCGGAGGCCCACCCTGACTCAGACATGCAGAGGAAACTACTGGCCGCAGCCAAGATGTTGGCAGATGCCACAGCCCGCATGGTGGAGGCCGCCAAGGTAGGCTATTACTGCCGCATGGTTGCTCCTGCTTGCTCCTGGTCCTGTGATTTATTGAGCAGATTTGCAAGCCGTATGGAAATCCACGTGCATTAAGAATTGATGACAGACACCAGGTCTGACTAATGAGAACAGGCAGCGGTTGATGCAAGCGAGTGCTATTGTGAGCACGACAATGATAGGTTAGTTTAGCCTGATTGCGGACACTGCGATGACAGAATACTCTCCCTCCCCCCTTTGACATAGACTGACTACTTTATTGTCTGTGTTTTCCAGTTCTCCCACATAATGGTGCTAGTCTGCTCCACTTACTGTCAGTTTGTCAAACTAGACAGGGACCTTTTTGTGACAACAATGTTATTTTCTCTACTGTAACAACTTGCCCAACATCATACATTAAAACATCAGTTCTTACACATACTGCAGCTCAACTCCTACACTGTGTAATGCAAAGGTGTTGTCCCTAGTCTATTCAAAATTGTACAGCTAGTATCTCCATTAATTCTAAAAGTTGGTTTCAACTGCCCCAACTCGCTTTGCAATAAGGGTTCCATGTAGCTTGTCATCTTACGGTGGAGTTAGATGGATATGATGCTTTGGATTTAATTTCCATGCTCTGCAGTGGGTCTCGAGTGGCACAATTTCCATGCGATAATGAATTCATTCTGGGACTTTTTACGTGTTACTTGTAGTTATCTTCACAGCGATCCATCTTCATTTAGCATTTGCTGCAGCTTTTGATGCATCAATTTCCCTGAATGGCCAGCAAGACAGATGTGCCGTAATGTTCTTTTCTCATCTTTTGCAGGGATGTGCAAGCAACCCTGAGGACGCTGAACAACACCAATCTCTGCGCCAAGCAGCCGAAGATGTGCGCTCTGCAACCACCACTGCCGCTGCTCCAACTCTCAAGAAAAAGACATTAAAGAAACTTGAGGTTTGTTTTCAAACTCCTCTCTTTCTCATTTTTCTTACAATCTGTCTTTTTTTTTTTGTCGTTTGTTTCAAACTTTCGCCATTTCGGAAAGTTGTTGTGGCAAATTTTCACAATTCTGAATCCTAATGTCAATTTCTTCGGTTGTAAATTGATCGTTAATGGTCACTTAGCTAACCTTCATTGTATGAATTGCAAGTTACGTTTTTGCAGCAAGAAAGGGGAGTGGTATTGTTTCTACATTGTACGCAGCCAGTTTTGAAATGTATGGATATTATGCCATCATATTGCGCAGCTAATAGCTCATATTGATTTTCATTGTATTGAAATGAAAAATCTCATGATACATGTATAATTCATTGCTCTGTCAGATATGAAATGTTTTCATCAGTTTGCTCTGAATTGGCTGCCTATACGGATGTGACGTGTATAATTGACAAGCCCAGGGCACAAAAGCTCATAAATGTTAAAGAGTCTGTCTCGCTAAAGTAGCATTTCATGCTAGATTTTTTGGGAGTGCTCACAAAAGAGCAGGTCTGTATTGATTAATTCTATTATGAAATGATTCTTGAAATGATTCATGAAATGATTTAGATGAGTTTCCTGCATCTCACTGTCACATACAATTTGAACAGTCTGTCATTTTTGCAAACATCACAGTAACTTTACCGCTGGAATTTGTGATGTTTAATCCGTAAATGGCTTTTGCTTTTAATGATAATTAAGCTACTAATCAAATATTTGTAGTTGGTTGATATTCGGATATCATATCAGATGTAATGGATTAGATTACGCTGCTGATGGGAGAGGAAGTTCTCCATCTACGGATGTCTCATGAAGGGCTTCATGGCGATGATTAAAACTCAGTTTTAGTTGGTTGCTCCTTTTTTAGCTCATGATTTTCACTTTGGTTGTTTTATGTTCCAGGGAGCGGCACGTAACGCGGCAGCTGCATCGACTCAGCTAATTAATGCGTCTCAAGCTGCAACCAAACACAACACCAACACTACATCCCAGACCCAACTGATGCACCAATGCAAGGTGATTAATAACCAATTACTGCTTCATGAATAAACATTGCTTTCGCTTACATGTAAAATATGTTCAAAGCAATTACAGCATCATATGCTTTGCTACTTGATGATTGCATATTACTTCTTGTTTCTCTCTTGTCTTTTTCTGGTAAACTTGTTGTTTCGCAGTTGATAATTCATGAAACTTGTAAATAACGTTGAAGATGAGAACTTGCGTTATTACCTTGGTCCTTGAACTAAATGAACTTGCTGTCCAACTTTGGAATATCTCGTCGAAGTTTCACAATATTTATTTACAATATTTATCGATAGTAAAATTGATGAATATCCACATTTTTCTCTGGTTATTTGCAACATTCTTCCGAATGTTCCTTTAAACCTTGTCCTTTCCATTGCAGCATGTGGCGGACAATGTCATTCCCAAATTGGTGCAAGGCATCAAAGGCACCATGAACAACCCGGACAGTGTGCAACATCAGCTGTCTCTCATTTCCGCAGCTCAAGAGATGGTTTCCGTGAGTGTCTTTTGCCTTTGCTTTTCCTTTGTACTTTCCCTCAATTGTCTTTTGTCTCTGTCATTGGAGATGGGATAATGTCAATTGTTGTTTTGCTACCTGTCATTGTTGCCTGCTCATGTTTCAATATCTTGTACCCGCCGAGTGTTTTTGATGCCTATAATTAATGATATTTGTTTATTTTTTGTTCAACTTGGGCTCCAATTAGTATTTTCACCTTGCCTATTTTATTTGTGTATATATTAAAGCTTTCATCGTACCCCATTTCCAGTCTATATTTGATTTTCGGCTAAATTAAATGTGTTTGTAGTTACTGATAAATATATTGTAGTAGTATGATATATTTGGTGGTTTCTAGTGGTCCCTATGTATTACATATATATTATCATTTAGATGAAATCATCTCATAGTTTGCTTGATCTGCATTGCTAAATTGTGTTATTATCCTTGTTGAATTGAAATCAATTGCATGCTTTTTTGTGTGATGTAATGTTTCCAATTCCTGGTGAACTTTCAGTGTTGTGCAGAGTCTCAGTACGAGGTATGTGTAAGCCCTCCTTCTCCAAGAGAGGTTCCTTACATTTTAAGAGCCATCCAATTTCTCTTCATGTAACAGGGTTTAAGAAAAACCTCAGCTTTCTGTGTTGTTGTAAAGCTTGCTGCTAAAAAAAGCCTAACGCCTAACAAGCTGTAACTGGCAAAATAATACCTTGTCGTGTTTAACTTATTCTGCAATCGCTTGCTTCCCATCTGAAATTGTGAAAATTCGGGATCTGCTTGAGCTTTTTAATGAGATTAAGTGATGGAATTAAGGCCATAGAGTAGAGCTTACGGAGATAAATCTTCTCTGTTTATCGCTAATATTCAGAGGGCTGTCCCTGGAGTATGGCAACGTGAAGTTATGAATCACCGTGTCATTGTTACCATTCTGACTTGCATGCCGGATTGCAGCCCGCCCCAAAAATCATGCAAGAACATTATATCAATTATTTAACTCAGAGAAGCACTGGGGAGCCTTGTGCCATTTCTCATCAAATGAGCATTTTATTTCTATCAGCAGAAATAAGAAGTTAAGGAGACGCTCACATGCAACTTGTCACAGACAGATAAGCTGTGTGGAAAATAGATGAGTTATTAGAATGTGAAGCATCACGCCATGAACGTCTATTGCTGGTCGCCATCCTGATCGAAAGCAAAAGAAAACAGAGTTCCTTAATTTATTGCTTTTAATTTTGTAAAGTGTGGAAAAGATACACAGAAGCAGTGTTATTAGAAGAAGACAGATAACACACTCATTGCACTTTAAAGTCAAGCAGCTCGCTTCCATAGCTTTGGATTAATGGCTTATTGCTTTTCTAGTGTCTATAATTGAATTGAGGCTGAGTCTGTTGCATGATTGTTTGTTGTAGCCTGGAGGGAAGCTGGTATCTGCAGCCAAGGCAGCTGCTCCCACAGTGACAGACCAGGCCATCCAGATGAGCGTCCAGAACGCCGCCAAGACCCTGGCCGCTGCTCTGGCCGAGCTGAGGGCCTCGGCGTCCAAGGCGCAGGAGGTGTGTGGATCCCAGGAGCTGGACGGAGCCCTCGATCAACTGACCAACCTGCAGAGGGAATTGCAGGACATGAGGCACGAGGTGAATGCGGGACATCTGCGCCCTCTGCCTGGGGACACTGTGAGTACTTGCAAAACTTTAATCTCTCCTCTCCTGCCATTTCCTGGCATTCCCTGGCCCAAGTGCTCTCTGGTGTCTGGTTATCAATATACACCCACGGTGGCTTCTTTGGGTCTTTGTTGGACTGATGTTGCGAGATTAGCCGCTCTCTGTGTTTTGTAAAGGACTTTCTGTGATATTTGATAACAAAAAGTAGCTCTCTTCATTTTTGAAAAGATTAACCTTTGATATTAGATAGAGAGACAGTGTGATCGAATATAGCATTGAAGATATATATATACATTTTTTCATTTCCCTCAGATTATTTTTTCTACGAAGAGCAAAAGCGTTGTGTTAACCTTTGAGATTAACTGGTCTGCCCTTTGGTATTGAAACAGCTTGTCCCTTAGCGCTTGATTAGACATTTTTGTTATGTTTGATGGGATGCCGGAATGGAGGCTTTATGATGGTAGAATAGCGATGGGCTGTGTCCTAAATTACCCGCTGATGATCAGGGGGACTTCAAAGGATAGCATGGGGCATGAATACAGATTATACAGCTTAGATTAATGAACCTTTAGAATCGGCGTGGATGATGGATCCAGTGACAAGGGTATTAAATATGCACAACATTTGTGATCATCTGCAGGCTGAGAAATGCTCACAGCAGCTGGGTGCTACTTCCAAGATGGTGGGCTCGTCTATGGCTCAACTGCTGACTGCCGCATCACAGGGCAATGAGAACTACACAGGATCAGCTGCAAGAGACACGGCCAGTGCTCTTAAGGTGTTAGCCCAGGCTGTGAGGGGAGTTGCCGCCACCACCAATGATCCCCAACTGCAGAACAATTTGATCGAATGTGCCCAAGATGTCATCGACAAGTCTGCTAACTTGATAGAGGAGTCTCGCAAGGCGCTGCAGAATCCCAATCATCCCGACAACCAGACTCGTCTCGCTCAGGTGAAGAATCTCATTTACTTGGCGCCTCCTTATGAATTGATCATGCCAGACTTAATTGTCTGCATTTTTCGTCCTTTGATTATGCTGGTGGTGTAAATTACAAATGACACAAAATTGTCTTTTAAATAGGACAATTACACAGCATTTTACCAGAAAATGCCATTTGCAATTTGTGGATGCATGCAGTGCCGAGATGTCGCTTGGCTTTATTCAGCAGCTCATTTCCATACGAATGTTCATCCGCTGAATCTGTAATGACTGCCATCTGCAAGTAAGATGGACTTTTTGCTGATGTATGCTGTCAGTTACCATGGTAAATGTTAATTCCATATGTTTAAACAGGTTGCCAAGGCAGTCTCGATGGCCCTCAACAACTGCGTTAACAGCATGCCTGGATTACGCCAGGTCGACCACGCCGTCAAACAGATTGACCAAATAAGTCATCGTCTGACCAACCCCACCTTCCCAACGACAGATAGATCCGTCACTGAGGTGCAAGTGCAGCTCAACAATGCCGCTGAGCATCTGAATAGAGTGGCTGGAGACGTGGTCAGTGCTTCCCGACAGTCCCCACAAAAGGTTGGTGAATCAGCACTATGTCCTCTTGGAGTTTATGTGCCGTTTTGATATATTATGGTGCTTGCCTGATATTTCATTCAGTTCCTTTCTTAACCTGATGTTGTCCTTGTTTTCCAGGTGGCCCACACTACCAGTCAGTTTGGCCAGACCTATGAAGAATTTGTCGAGAGTGGTCTCACATTTGCCGGCAAGACCAAGGACCAGGAGGCTCAAACGCAGGTCGTCCATGGCCTGAGAAGTGTGTCCATGTATTCTAGCAAGCTGCTTATGTCCACCAAATCGATGCTGGCTGACCCCAATGCTCCTAATGCTAAGAATCAGCTGGCCCAGGCGGCCCGAGCTGTCACGGAGAGCATCAACTCCCTCATCAACGTATGCACAACATCTGCTCCAGGCCAGCGTGAATGCGACAATGCCCTGCGCCAGATTCAGGTGAATGCATTGATTCATACTAATGAAGCAATATTCCCTCCACTTGCTATTTTTCTCTCTTTTCCCGCTTTTTTTTTCCTCATTTCTTGGCAGTCACACACACACTGTGACACAGGGAGTATTTTTCTCCACCGAGTTCTGTGTGACTGATGTGGAACCAAGTGACTAATCTGGGATGCAAATGATTTCAGATGGCACGACCCATGCTGGAATCGCCATACGAGCCAGTTAGCGACACTTCCTACTTCGACTGCCATGAAAATGTTATTGAGAAGATGAAAGCTTTGGGCGAGGCCATGACTGGAATGAGCAAACACGCGAAAGATCGAGAACTTGACAACTTCTGTGACTCTGTCTCTGCCTTTGCCAACGCAGTCTGCGGCTTGGCTGAAAATGCTGCTCAGGTAGGCTTATATTCTCTGTGGATTTTTGGTATCAAAGTCGTTTGGCTTTCATAAGACTAGTGGTATTGCTCAATTTGAATTATGGATAAATGGATATGCATTTGAGGAGTCCACATTTGCTTAAACGACTTTAATGCGAGTTCTTTCTCTTCTGAATGTGTTAATCATGCCCGCAGCCAGTTGCTATGACAAGCTGTGATATCTGAATTGTCTAATCATTGTTTAATATCTCAGATTCTTCACTTGACTTGTTGTGCTTGTTTTTATGATGTCTGTTGATTGCTTTTCAGTCTGCATATTTGGTTGGCATTGCTGATTCGGCCAGTGAACCAGGAAGGCCAGGCCTCGTTGATCAGTCGCAATTTTCACGAGCAAATCAAGCAATCCAGATGGCATGCTCCAACCTCACCAACCCCTCGGCCTCCCAGCAGCAGGTGAGCCTGGCATGGCCTTGTTTTTTTAATCAAGTTTTAATATGCACTGCTGCGGCAATGACTCGAATGAGGCATGAGGAGGAGTCATCACTGTAGACTAGGTCTGATTTGCACTTCATTAACATAGCGTAAAGCTTGAATAAAAGATCAGTTTCTTAGCAATTAGATTGAAGTACACTCCTTGTCTTGCTTTAAAGTAAATGATTTGCATTTAAATGCTTTGTTAACATGAGCGTAGAATGCGGTAGATGCTCTGATGGGACTGGCTATGTTTTAGATTCACTGCATGTTCCATGAATGACTTTCTATTTTGTTCGTTTTCTTGCTTACAAAGGACGTCAAGACATTGGTAAGCACATATTTGGGTTGAACTTCGTAAGACCAGTGTGTATCTGTTGTTGTTTTATGTGCACGTTGTGTTTTTTTTCCCCACTCACAGATCTATATTTGATCTCCCTTTTGCCTTAGTTTCACGTAGTTCTTTCCTGTAGTACGGCGTGAAATTGAAGGTGGCTTAATTTTCAAATTCTATGTACTTTCAAACATATTTCTAATCTCATCTAGTGTTACAAGTATGAACAATTTGAGACCATTCCATAATTCAGTTTTATCACAGATAGATTTATATGTAAGAAAACCTAGAACTATTAAGTTACAAGTTTAATATCATTTAGCAACAGATTACAGGTGTCATTTTCTTTTAACAGTTGTATTTTCATTGTAGGAGTTACATTTTTGATCAACTAAAATGCGAAGCTGTCTAATTGAGTTGAAACTATCCTGATTTTTTCACACATTTCTTCTAATACACAGACAATTAAAACATTGATGAGGTGTTTCTTCATGTGTCTGTAGTTAGATCTGTTGCCTGATATTCAGTGCTTCAACTGCCGGAAAATCAGAGGATCTAGTTTGAAACAGGCAAATGGAGAAACACCATATCTTTTGTTTGCAGCATAAAATTACAGTTCTTTACTTAACCTTTCACTCTGTCTATAATTCTGTTATTTGTCACTGGACACTTGCAGTGCATTCCACTCAAAATGTACACATACTTTTGCATGGACGTTCTCCATATATTGTGTGATATCTATGTATAAACTGCCTTTGTGTGATAACTCCAATTGATTGTACAAGCTTGTGCTCATATTTGGTTTTAATTTCCTTTGAAGGAGTTTCATAATCGTAATTGGGTGTTGTATTTTGTTAACCAGGTCCTTTCTGCTGCAACCATCGTTGCCAAACACACCTCCTCCCTCTGCAACACTTGTCGTATGGCGTCAGCTAAGACAAATAATCCAGTAGCAAAACGACACTTTGTGCAGTCAGCGAAGGACGTCGCAAACAGCACAGCTAATCTCGTGAAAGCAATAAAGGTATGTGGCGAAGCTCGGATATGATGGATGTGCTGCTTGTGTTTCATCATATTAATATTTATATATTTTTGCTGGAAAACTTATGATAACATTTTCTGGCATGGTATTTTTAGCATCTCAATTTCTTGGCTCATTCAGATTGTAAAATTTCCCAGAAATTGATGCAAATGACACCTTAGTGACAAAAGTTGTGCTGAATGAAACCATTTTCTCTCCATTCCCCTCAGGCCCTGGACAATGACTTCAGTGACAACAATAGGAGAATGTGTGCGGAAGCAGCCAAGCCCCTGATTCAAGCCGTTGACGAACTCACTACTTATGCCTCCTCACCTGAATTTGCCAGCGTACCTGCCAAGATCAGCATGAAGGTAATTTGAGCCATTTGACACGTTTTGAGCCTGTAACAATGCTATCATGTAGTATGTTCTGCCTCTTAAATGTCATTGGATTGACCTTTGCATTGTAAAGAATTGAAGATGCGCGAAGTTGCGGTAGCCTGTAGGTTTCGTAGGATTGGGGGTAAATTAGCTGGATTGTCTTTGGGAGGCGTGAATTGATTCAAATTTCCCAGTTCTTATGTGGCATTGTTAAAACTTTAATCCAGGCGAAATCAGCACAGGAGCCAATTACTTCAGCAGGCCTGCAGTTGATTGATGGAGCATGTCACATGCTCCAGGCCGCCAAGCAGCTCCCCGTCAAACCCAAAGATCCCACAACCTACCAAGCATACTCCGCCCAGTCCAAGGTGGTCTCTGACAGTATCAAGAAACTTCTGTCCAACGTCAAGTGAGTGATTAGATTTCTCCCAGATTTCTCCCGGATTTGCTAATGCATATTGATGGCTTTTGCTCTGTGTGGCACTTGCAATATCTTGTGAAATTCAATATGGAGCTAAAAAGCGACCTGAGCCACAGCTCGTGCAGAATGAATTATCAGAACCTGATATTCTATTATGCCGTATCTCTTGTGGTGTAGCGCAGTATCATGAATCTAAAAACCATAATTCTTGATATTAATATTATCTATGATAGCTTGGAGATAATTTGAGTACACCAAATGGCGGCATATAATGATATAACTTGTGTAAGTTGATGTTTTATGACATAAGGACATAACATTATATCAAAAGGACATGACAATATAAGATTACTCGTCCTTTCATGAAACAGGGAGAAGGCGCCAGGCCAGCGAGAGTGTGATGTGGCCATAGATAGGATCAATGGCGCCCTGCGTACACTTGATCAAGCGTCCCTTGCAGCAGTGAGTCAGAGCCTGACTCCGATGGATGACAACTCCATGCAGGGTTACCAAGAACAGATGCAGGGCAGTGCCCATCAGATCCTCGAGCTTATTGATGAAGTGAAAGCCGCCGCCAAGACTGAGCCTGAAAAACTCGCCCATTTGGTAAGCTTTTTACCCTCTGTCTTTTTTACCCTCCATCTTTTTTGCCTTCCTTTTTTCCGTGCTTTTTCATCGATCACTTGCTCCCAAATTGATTCACCACAAACGCATTGTAAGTGATTATACCTGACAATCTTAGCAAATGAAATGGAATTGATACTATTGACCCAGGTAAATGCTCATGCCTCAATGACTGCTGCTGGTCGTAGGCTTTGACTTTCTTGTGGAAGAGGTGCACTGTGTCTAGGGCAACATGCAGTCTGTAAACTTGGGAAATCAGATTTGGTCCATTAGTAGCAAAGTGCAGTACAACGCAAAGTATTGTTAACTGTCGCCATAAAAAGTTTGGAACTCAGCGGAATAACATGCAATAGCATAACCATGACCCATCTGGTCCATTAAATAGCATTGTTACGCAAACAGTTCAGCATTAGACCTTTATAGAGTGGTTATTTGTAAGATTAATGAAATGGGTGATGCTTTCTATGCTACACTAACAGGAATTAGGCTCTGAACACCGTGTGCTTGTAGCAAAGAATAACTAGTGTAATTTGGTTGTATTCGGGGAGTGGGAAATAGCAAGAAAAGCAAGTTTCAGCTTATTGATTCCCGGCCTTTTCTGTCTACCTCAGGTGCTAACGTTGGCAAGCTACCTAGAACCCCTCTCAAATGCGGCAGTTGGCTGCGCTTCCAAGACACTCAACTCGAAACGTCAAATGTCACTGCTGGACCAGAGTAAGACTGTCACGGAATCGGCTCTGCAGTTCATCTATGCCTCCAAGGAGAGCGCTGGAAATAGCAAGGTGAGGGTCTCAATACATTGTAGTAGTATTGCATTCTCTTATCAGTCTTATTTATTTTCTTACTTTTGTCCTTGTAAACATTGATGTAGCTATCTTGCTGGCATCAGTTAATGGGACATGTGAATCTTTAATGGTCCTCCTCTACTATTTTAACTACCCAAAGATGTTATAACATTGTTATTGAGGCCTATGGTTAGATCTGTTCAGCTCAGTCCTCCAATGTCCTTCAGAGTATCATTGAGTGTCCTTTACATGATGCTAATGAGAAAGATCGAGAATGATCGAGAAATATCGAACAGGATCATGCCATGTATTGAAAATGCAATGCTGAGTCAGGTTATGCTCATAATATGCTGTCTTGGGTTACGTATACTAATGCATTTCCAATGTGACATTACAGGCTGTTGAGATACACAAGGAGATAGACGAGGCTGCCGAGGGCATGAGAGATATGCTGAAGGACCTGATGAAGACCATGGACGAATCGGCATCTGCTGCGGGAGTCGTGACCTCCATGGTGGATGACCTTGCGAGGTCCTTGGCCTTGGTGAGTGTTGTATTTATTTTTGCTTCAATTTGTATTTTTGCTTCAAAGATTGGTTCTAAATACATAGGTATAGGAGTTCTCAATTGGTCAATACAGCCCAACAAAAAGTGTCCGGCTCAAGGTAACACCCTCTAAGTGTCCGACTCAAAGAACATTACCCTATATAGTCAAAAGAAACACAGATATTGCTAGGATTTGGCGGGGAAGAACTGATTTGCATCAAATTGTAAATTTTGTCTGCAAATTTTTATGACTAGGACATTTTGATGCCGCACAAACTTCAACATTGTCAGCCTGCATCAAATAGATTCCAAGCTATGTAATATGATCAGAGATCAACGTATGTGAACTATTTCTACAGGATATTAAATGAAATTGAAGGAAACATCATTGTATGTACATGAAAAAGGTGAAGTTTCCTAATGAGAATTCAGACATTCTATATGTAAGAGTAGAATAAGTTGGTAGTCTCAGATTTTAATATATTTTTTTAGGAACATTAGATCTGTGTCCTGATGATTAGGTATACTAGAATTATTGGAAAGAGTTGATAAAAATAGTGCAGTGGACAGGAGTACTGAATGACAGATTAGTTCTGTTGAAGGAGCCAGGGCCAAAAATAACTCTTGAATTGAGTAGAGATAAGCAAGGAGTCTGTAGAGAACCAATGAGTAACTGGTGAGAAGTGGGTGAGGAATCTGAGGATGGAGTAATAAGAATGTGGCCCTTGGCAAAGGTTGGGACAAGTGTCACAGTCTAATATGCCGCCAGTGATAACCGTGATTGGAGTCTCTCATGTTTGCTCTGGATCTCTCGAATTTCAGACTGATGAGTGTGTGGAGGGCGCAGAGGACCTGACTTTTGTCGACTACCAAACCAATCTTGTCAGCCTGGCTAAGCAAATAGCACGACATGCCCAAGACATGGTGAGTTAATTACCAAGGTCGCTTGGTACAGCCCATTGCAAGGCTTTTTGGTCATAACGTTTTAGTTGATTCTACTAGAATTATGTAAGTAGTCTGAAGATAACATAACATCTATTTAAAAACATTGTCTCCACATAGAATCTTGTATGGTCGTTAATGCTACAAGTCAGTCTTATAATACTAATGATACAGTAACAAAGGCAAATGTGTGGAACTTAAGCTGATAAAGTATTCTATTGTATAACTTTCCTACAAACACTTGAACAATGCCTCATTTGTTGATTAAATTCTTTATGTCATTGCAGGTCAGCAGCAGTGGTAGTGACGTTAATCAGCTTGGCAATATCGCCAAACTGTTAACAACAGATTATCACCTAATGGCTGAAGCATGCAGAGGTGCTGTTGCAACTACTAACAGTGCAGATCTCGGAAAGCATCTGAAACTGTCAGTCCAAGAACTTGGCAACTCCTGCATTGCCCTTGTGAGAAATTCTGGCCAGTTGCAGGCCAACCCTACAGATACATTCACTCGCAGAGATGTCTCTGACAGCAGCCGAAAAGTCAATGAAAAGGTGAGTTATATACGATATGTTTTTACTTAATCTTTTTTCCTCTACCTTTTGGTATATTTCCCATTTTATGTGGCTTTACTAGAGGGAGTTAATCTCTTCAGACAACTGTCTATGTAACTTGGCAATATATCTACATTAGTTTGCCTCTTGATGTTGTTTTTTCTCTTTTGTATATAAACTTATTTGCCCATTATGTTTGTTAATCCAGGTATCAAAAGTCCTCGCTTCATTACAAGCTGGATCCAGAGGAACACAAGCTTGCATTCACGCTGGCAGTACCATCGCTGGCATCATCGGAGATCTGGACACAACTATTATGTTCGCCACAGCTGGCACTCTCAATGCTGACAATTCTGAACAGTTCGGAGATCACAGGTGAGTTGTCTTGAATATTTGGATCAGTCTTATGCAAGAATATTTTCCATTATCTCCTCGCAGTGAAAAACTAATGAGCCTCCTTTAAAAGGAAAGTCATGGTGACTTTTGTATGCCGTTGTAATGATGCACAAGTATGAAGAAAAATAATCTGGCAAGTTTAACATAAACCTACATCTCCAGTTCTCTACCTGCTCTCTTGGTAACTAAGCTCATTTCGGAACAAAAAGACTCCAAAACTGACTCCGAAAATGCATCTATGTTATGCTGATGCAGTGATGCTTAGTTGTGCAAAATTGCGTTTTGCCTGTGTCGTTAAAATAGATTGTGAGAAAGATATATGATATTCGTGTGCAGGGAGACCATACTGAAGACAGCGAAATCCTTGGTGGAAGATACTAAAACTCTAGTGGCAGGAGCGGCCTCAAACCAAGAACAACTTGCAAATGCAGCTCAGAATGCGGTGATGACCATCACACGACTTGCCGATGGAGTCAAGCAAGGAGCTGCTTCTCTCGGATCTGAACAGCCTGAGGCTCAGGTTTGTAGCAATTTCATTGTTTTTCCTTAATATTAATCTTTCTAGTGAAAAGAGTATGGTACGGTAAAATTTAAAACGTTGGTGATGACAGTAAAAAACAATAAGCACAAGCTATAGGCTTTTACCGACAAATTGTGTACCAATTCTCTTTCGAACTTGCTGAGATTCAGATTACATTAGAAAAGATATGCTTTCTTGCCTGAGTTAGTACTTGTGTTGGAACTTGGTTTGAAGAAGTTTTCTGCTGCATTTCTCATACGCTGACTACTTTTTTCAGGTACTGTTAATCAATGCAGTGAAGGATGTAGCCGGAGCACTGTCAGACCTCATCAGTGCCACAAAGTACGCATCAGGGAAACCCACCAAAGACCCAGCAATGGGAACGCTGATGGAGTCTGCCAAGGTAACTGTCCCTTTTTACTGCTGTCTCAATTTTCTTTGTGTGGAGATTTTTTAAACCTTGCAGGGCCATTAGGTCAAACACCATTTGCAATGTCGAGGGTGGTCTCCTGCAAGTTGCATTTAGTCCTAGGCAGCATCAGATAGAATAGAGTATGGGAGATGCTGGTGGAGAAGGTGCCTGTTATTATTTGACATTACAGCTGATAACTTCCCTTCCAGGGGACTACCTCGAAATCGCATTTGTCATCAACTGGAAAGGTTATCATTATTATAACTGTTGTACTTAATAAGCTATGATTAGGTCTGATTTGTGGACCCGTTCAATTTGTAGGCCTGTGGATTGCTAGCGGCATATTGCATTTATGCATTTTATTTTCATTTTTCCTGCCTGATTTGCCTTTGATTTGCATTCCAATCATAAATGACCTTGGCCCACCTTGACTCATTATTTCCCATTTCCTTTAACAACCTTATTCACCTGATTTACGCTTGTGAAAATCCCAATAATCTTCATAATTTCCGGCGATGATTACTAATAAATAACACAACATTTCAGAGATTGATGCATTTCCCTTTCTGTTCAGAATTGTGGTTGCTGTTCATAGCTCCTTAGTCTAAACTATTGTACATAGAGTTGATTGTATGAGTTTGAGGTCTATGTCAGTTATGTGAAGCTTCTACTTTCAAATTGATCAATCCAGTGTTGATAAGGATGAATGAGTCATCTGCATAAGGTGGCATACTCGTAAATTTTAAACCTGTGTGTTTTTAACTAATGTTCATTCTGTGTGACCATGCAAACCTACTACATAAACTAAACATGTCACACATCACATTCAATGCACACCATTATTGGTGCGAAAAAGCTTATATTTTTTTGCACAAGCAAGTATTGCTTTTAAAAATTCCTATGTGAACTGAGTACTTAGATACATTCAGCTTAGTTAATGAGACTGTGGTTTCAAAGTGTATGCATTGTCTTTCTAGATCATGGTGACCAACGTCAAATCGCTTTTGGAGACGGTGAAGACAGTTGAAGATGAAGCAGCCAGAGGCACGAGGGCCCTTGAATCCACGATTGAGGCAATTTCTCAAGAGCTCAGGGTAAGCAACACTCTTAATCTTATCTTCTTCTCCCACACATTTTTCACACACAGTATTTAGCGGTGTAATTACGAGCTTCCTTTAAGTGTCATTTATTCACAATCTTCTCATTTGATGGAGGGATCACTTTCTCTGCCTGGAATTTTTTCTACTCCTGAGTTCAGTATTGTATGTCTGGCTCTCGCGGTACAGCAGCTGTGTGTATATTTTATATTGGAGACTCCATAGAGAGAGGGTGGATTGCAAATTTTTAATTTGCCTCCGATATCATTGTACATTGCAGCAATATGTGGCCACAGATCGAGTGGAGAAAAAACTATCAGCAGAGGACCTCATTAGGGCGACAAAACCCATCACCATAGCAACCGCCAAAGCTGTTGCTGCTGGCAACTCGGGGAAGCAGGAGGATGTCATCGTGGCTGCAAACATGGGTCGCAAGGCGATCCACGACCTTCTCTTTACTGCAAAGGTTGGTGTCCCTTGTTAGAAGGACCTGTCACCGCCACCTGTCTTGCTATTAGCCCATCGTCAAGTGCTTATGCAGAATTCTGATACAACTTGTCCCAGACAGCCTGCTTTCCAACAAAAGCCTGTTATGTATAAACTGCTCCTGTAACAATATACTGGATGCTGGAATGTAAAAGAAGAGCAAAACGTAACAATATGCAATTTATTCTGTAAATTGGATTTTGGAAAACTATAATTCAAAATATTAACATATGGATCAGTTAACTATGAAAATCTAAATTTCACTTGGAAATGATAATGGCTAAAGTCAGTTTTAGTTTCATCTTCAAGAAACTATTTGTAACAAGACTGTAATACATATGTGACTGTTTCTGGTATCTGCCCTGTAAATGGATTACATGTGTGCTAGATTGTGTAGGTACATTGTAGGATGAAATGACGTATGCCAAAACACACACTGTATATTTATATAAATTATAATATGTTTCTATATTGGCTTCAGGGAGCAGCCTTTGGTGCTGAGAATCCTGAAATCAAGAGGCGTGCATCTGACGCTGGCAGACTGTGTGGCGCGGCCTACAAGGACCTGCTGGAACAAGTGAACTTTGTAAGTTTGCTGTTTACTTATTTCAAGCCTATTCAAGTCGGTGATTAGAAATCTTCCTTGAAATAAAAAGAGAATTTGAGTTGGAACAAGTTGTGTTTTTGTGGGGCAAAGTTAAGCTCATTTATTTTGACTCGTTGTCAGGTCATTAAAAATCCATCGCCACAAAATCGACAGCGTCTGGCAGAAGTTTCCAAGAAAGTGGCGGCGTCTGTGACCCAGCTGCTGCAAGTTGCCGAAGCCATTAAAGGTAATGATTTCAACAGATCCGTTTTTCTTTTCCTTGGCTGCTAATGAACTGCAGGAATTGTCATCTGATGGGAAAGATGCATTCACGGTGTTCATTTGGCCATGTTCACACGATGTCAATACGCACCTCCTGTATTATTTCTCCATTCTCCATGTTGCTAACCAACAGTTTGAAGCTTTATCTTAACTCCTGTTTCATATAGGCATTTATTTGAAAAGTGGGGCCAAAACTAAAATGGTCATTGCATAAAAGTGAAGCATCCAATTTCCATGGGTATTGTGTTTTCTGATAGAACTGTCATAGGGCTATCAGAAAAAAATATAATGACACTTTTAATCACAGTTTCCACTGTAAGAGGCTCAAAAAACACCAAAAATGGAGTTTTAAAAGGTCCCCGGTTTTTAGACCCTATTTTGGTAGGCTGGCATTTTTGTCCAGAACATCCCACAGCAATAATCAATATGTCACACCATCTCTTATGCCTTCAGGTACAATAAAAAAATATCAGGTGATTTTTGAAAAATCGTCCACTCTTGGTTCTGAGGGGGTAAAGGTCCAAAAGCTGACTGTCACGCCTTGGTGTGACTATTGAAGAAGTGACATAAGTGTATTTTGACAATACTAAAACCACATTAACCCATGTCAATATATTTTATTTTTGTAGTACTAGGTCCCATCTTACTTGGAAAAGTCAAATTACATTCCTATTGTCATTATTAACAGAGCAGTGACCCCTCAAAGTGATGTAACGACCGTAATAGTTCGTGTAACGTACCTCACGCTAGTAAGAAATCGTCCAAAATGACTAAGTCCAACTCTCAAGAGCATCAGAGTTATCATTGTGACCTTTCTGTGTGACTGTGGTGATTGTACAGTGACTGTCATGTTCAGCAATTAGCTTTCAAAGGGCAAGTTTCCTTCCATTCAATTGAAAGATCTTAATTGCAATTCTGGCAATTCAGACACCCCAGTCTGTCATTGGCATTGGCTGCTGATTGCCTTTTCAAAGAAGTCAGACCTCTTCATGTAAAATGCAATTCACTCCACCCAGTCAATTGAATGAATCAAAAAGTGAATGATTAATTAATTGTTTTATTTATTTATTTGTTTAAACTCCCAGAAGAGAGAAAA
Organism: Platynereis dumerilii; assembly: GCA_026936325.1. Lineage (NCBI taxonomy): Eukaryota > Metazoa > Annelida > Polychaeta > Phyllodocida > Nereididae > Platynereis > Platynereis dumerilii. The sequence continues at coordinate 167,613,307 of JAPTHN010000001.1, forward strand.
AGATAAAATACAGAGTAAAAATTGCATTTGAATGCATGTGTGTCAACAGTACTATCACTGTGATGACCAATGCTGACACTTAATCAGTTTTGTATATTTCAAGTCTGGACTTGTCCCTTTGGGCTGTTTAGATAGATAGATAGATAGATAGATAGATAGATAGATAGATAGATAGATAGATAGATAGGAATTTATTTTCAATTGAAAAGTGGGGCCAAAACTAAAATGATCACTGTATAAAAGTGAACCATCCAATTTCCACTGGTTTTGACATTTTTCTGAAAGAACCGTGATAGGGCTATCAGAAAAAATATAATGATGCTTTCAATCAGAGTATCTACTGAAAGAGGCTAAAAAACTCCAAAAAATCTAATTTTAAAAGGTCCTCGGTGTGTAGACCCTATTTTGGTAGGCTGGCATTTTTATCCAGAACAGCCCACAGCAAGAATCAATATTTCACACCATCTCTAATGCCTTGAGGTTCAATAAAAAAATATCATTAAGTGATTTTTGAAAAATACTCCAGTATCGGTTTTGAGGGGGGCAAAGATCTGAAAGCTGACTGTCACACCTTGGTGTGACTATTGAAAAAGTAACGTAGCTGCATTTTGTTACCACTAAAGCCACATTCAGACAAGCAAATATATTTTATTTTTGTACTATTTTTTATATTTCTCATAAAACTTAAATAACAGTGCTACAGTCATTACTCACTGTGAGGCTTCAAAGTAGGGTAGTCCAGCCTCCCAAGAAAATCACAGTGATCATTGTGCATGTGACCTTCCTCCGTGAAACTGCTTTCTCTACATGTGTGTGTTTTGATTTCTAAAACCTCCACCTTTAAAGTGATAATCCAAGCTATATTGGCATTGCCCCCGGAATGGGGGAGGGTAAAAATACAATATATGGGGGTATGTGCCCTCACATCCCCTCCCACACAAATGTCAAGTAAACCTCCCACTACACCAAAGTCAACTACACCTAGTTGGCTTTCTTTTCAGTGACTTTGGTGACTAAATACTGCCTAAACCTACAGTCACATATGACTACATGTACTACTGTGACTCACTCGTTTAGCTTTTTGGTAAATAATTATGGGAATGTTACTGTTGTCAAACCCACACACATCATAGCCTTGTGATCATAAGTCTACAGTTTGTCATACTATGGTTACTTTTGATTGCAGTGACTTTGGTGACTGAGATAAAAAAATGTCTTGCCTATTGAGACAATAAATGTAAATCCTTAACTGGAACTATCATTGTTAAGATACTATAAGGGGGCAGGAGTTTAATATCAAGAGGGAGGACCTTGGAATTTCATTGAAATAAATAATTTCCTGCGGTGGTACACCCCTAGAAATTAAATGGTCGCCCCCAATGAGAATATTAGAGATAAACCCATCATAAAGCTATGTAATGTAATTTTTTTTACTGTGATGTCTAAATCACGACTTATCAATAATGGGGAATATGTGACAGATTCCAAACCTACAGACCAAGCTTTGTGACTTCATTACTGTGACTATGGTGACTAAAATAACACCTTGCCTTTACAATAATTTTGAGAAAGTTGCTGCTTCCAAATGCACAGACAATTACTGCAACCATGTAATACAAGTTTCATTACCGTGCACTGTAAAAAAGGTTTGTGTAAAACAGACAAAACAAAGGTTAGCTGGTGTCCATCCATACTCTTTGCGTACGTTTAGACAAAAGGTATGTGTATTTTTGACATTTCTTTGATCAAATCACACAAAAAATGATCAAGATGGACAATTTCCTTGTCTATTTCACATCTAAAAATCTTTTCTGATAGGCCTATACACTAACTTGAAATTGTTTTTGTTTTACACAAACCTTTGTTTTTTTTCATCGTGGCTATGATAACAAAATAATTCCTTGTCGCTGACACTCAAGTTTACTGGTGCTAAACCTGCACTCCTACAGACCTATTACCATGAATTCCTTTAAAATGGCTATGATGACTAATTCTTGCCATTGACAAAATATTGAGTAGGTATCTGTAGCCATACTTCCAAAGGTTCGCACCACGTGACATATGACTTCTGCCCATTATATTGATAATGAAACTGACTCCAAACACACTTACTCAGTAACACAACTTTCTTTACTGACTACAGTAAATAAATAATGCCTTACATTCTGTCAAGACTATATTGCCATTGACAAATAATTTTATTATTTTGCTGCTGCCAAACATCAACATGCTGACCTAGTAATATGACATTCATTACTGTGGCATTCATTACTGTGGCTATGGTAGCTAAATAATATCTTGCCTTTAAATATTGTTATTGTTAAGTATATGACTAATTCCAAACTAACAGACAATGTAATACAGCTTTACGATTTATGATTTTGTCATTACAATGGAAATTGTATAATTTCCTTTGACACCTAACTTAGTTATTACATGTACTGTGACTATGGTGACTAAATAATGACTAGCTTTTCAATTGGAAATAAAGTATGTGACTAATTCCTTACTGACAGACCATCTGATTTTGCTGTGACTATGGTGATTGAGTAATCTTCCTTTCTGACTCCCAGATTTTTAAAGTATACTTAAGTGAAACATACACCCCTACATACCTTGTAATGCGATTTTCATTCCTGTAACTACAAAATGACTTTCCTTTTGCTATTTGCATCAACTTTGTAAACGATTGCAATCAAACAAACTATTTAGTGCAACTATCTTTATTGTGATTATGATGACTGACACCAAAATTGTTAGAATCTGCCTGGTACCAAACATATATAAGGCCTACTGTCACTATAGTTACTAAAAGATCACTTGTCTTTTGATATATATACAGTAACTTTATGATTGATTGCAACCCAACAAACCATGTAATGCAACTATCTTTATTGTGACTATGATGACTGAAAACGTCATCAGTCATGACACCAAAATTGTTAGAATCTTCCTGGTACCAAACATATATTATGCCTACAGTGACTATGGTGACTAAAAGATCACTTGCCTTTTGCTATAACATTATCTCTGCGATAGATTGCAACCCAACAAACCATGTAATGCAACTAGTTTTACTGTGACTAAGATGACTGATAACGTCATCACTTCCAACACCCAAATTTCTAGAATTTTGCTGGTGCCATACACTTATTAAGCCTACGGTAACTGGTGACGAAAAAGATCACTTGCCTTTGGAAATTTACATTAACTTTGTGATTGATTGCAATCCAAAAAACCATGTGATGCAACTTTCTTCATTGTGACTATGATGACTGAAAACGTCATCACTTCCGACACTAAAATTGCTAGAATCTTGCTCGTACTATACATATATAAGGCCTACTGTCACTATAGTTACTAAAAGATCACTTGTCTTTTGATATATATACAGTAACTTTATGATTGATTGCAACCCAACAAACCATGTAATGCAACTATCTTTATTGTGACTATGATGACTGATAACTTCATCACTTCCGACACCCAAATTGTTAGAATTTTGCTGGTACCAAACATGGGTATTAGGTCTACTGTGACTATGGTGACTAAAGGATCACTTGTCTTTTGCTTTTACATTAACTGTGTAATAGATTGCAACCCAACAAACCATGTAATGTAACTATCTTTATTGTGACTATGATGACTGATAACGTCATCACTTCCGACACCAAAATTGTTAGAATCTTGCTGGTACCAAACATATATTATGCCTACAGTGACTATGGTGACTAAAAGATCACTTGTCTTTTGCTATAACATTAACTGTGTGATCGATCGCAACCCAACAAACCATGTAATGCAACTAGTTTTATTGTGACTAAGATGACTGATAATGTCATGACTTCCAACACCCAAATTTCTAGAATTTTTGCTCGTACCAAGCACATATTCGGCCTACTGTGACTATAGTGACAAGAAGATCAGTTACCTTTGGAAATTTACATTAACTTTGTGATTGGTTGCAATCCAAAAAACGATGTAATGCAACTATCTTTATTGTGACGATGATGACTGATAACGTCATCACTTCCGACACCGATCCAACTTTCTAGGATTTTGCTGGTACCAAGCGCATATTACGCCTACTGTGACTGTGGTGACTAAAAGGTCACTTGCCTTTGGAAATTTACATTAACTTTGTAATTGATTGCAACCCAACAAACAATGTAGTGCAACTATCTATTGCGACTATGTTGACTAACACCGGAATTTTTAGAATTTTGCTGATACCAAGCACATATTAGGCTTACTTTACTTGGTGACTAAAAGATCGCTTGTCTTTTGCTATCTACATAAACTGTGTGATAGATTGCAACCAAACAAACTATGTAATGCAACTATCTTTACTGTGACTATGATGACTGACACCAAAGTTTTTAGAATTTTGCTAGTACCAAACATATATTAGGCCTACTGTGACTATGGTGACTAAAAGATCACTTGCCTTTTGCTATATACATTAACTGTGTAATAGATTGCAACCCAACAAACCATGTAATGCAACTAACTTTATTGTGACTATGATGACTGATAAAGTCATCACTTCTGACACCCAAATTTCTAGAATTTTGCTGGCACCATACATTTATTAGGCCTACTGTGACTATGGTGACTAAAAGATCACTTGCCTTTTGCTCTGTACCTTAAATTTGTGATTGATTGCAATCCAACAAACCATGTAATGCAACTTTCTTTATTGCGACTATGATGACAGACAACGTCATCACTTCCGTCACCAAAATTGTTAGAATCTTGCTGGTACCAAACATAGTCATTAGGTCTACTGTGATTATGGTGACTATAGGATCACTTGTCTTTTGCTTTTACATTAACTGTTTGATAGATTGCAACCCAACAAACCATGTAAATAAAATATGCAACTATCTTTATTGTGACTATGATGGCTGATAACGTCATTACTTGCGGCACCCAAATTTCTAGAATTTTGCTGGTACCAAGCACATATTAAGCCTACTGTAACTATGGTGACTAAAAGATCACTTGCATATGGAAATTTACATTAACTCAGTGATTGACTGCAACCCAACAAACAATGTAGTGCAACTATCTTTATTGTGACTATGATGACTGACACCCAAATTTTAGAATTCTGCTGGTACCATACATATATTAGGCCTACTGTGACTATGGTGACAAAAAGATCCCTTGCCTTTTGCTATTTATGTTAACTGTGTGATAGATTGCAATTAGACCCCGAAGTCGACTACATAAAGTCGACTAGTCAAGTCATAGTTAGGTTTCCAAGCAGCAAGTTAGTGTTCAGTCTAGTCAAGTCAGACTTGAGTCAGCTAAAGTCAAGTTATTGTTGCATAACTTAGCCAATTTTCACTCCTCAAAAAGGGTTGTGGTACCATTTTAAACAGCAGAAAGAGCACAAGATTCATTTCACAATATTATAGGAATTTTGTAAAGTGTATGCAACATAAAAATTCCCTAAAAATTGACACATTTTTATGCTACACAATATTCTGTGTGCAAAATTCCGAAATTTCCGAAGTTAAGAAGTGCTGTTGAAGAATTTTTAACAAAAGGGCCCTGTGAAATTCCATTAAGTCAGCTGAAGTTTGTTGAAGTCAAGTGAAGTCAGAGTTTATCAACTTAGCTGACTAGTCAGTTGAAGTTCTTTCCAAGCAAGTCAGAGTTTCAACCCTGACTGACTTCGGGGTCTAATTGCAATCCAATACACCATGTAATCCAACTATCTTTATTGTGACTATGATGACTGATAACATCATCACTTCCGACACCCAAATTTCTAGAATTTTGCTGGTACCACACATATGTTAGGCCTACTGTGACTATGGTGACTAAAAGATCACTTGTATTTTGCTATTTACATTAACTGTGTGATTGATTGCAATCCAACAAACCATGTAATGCAACTATCTTTATTGTGACTATGATGACTGATAATATCATCACTTCCGACACCCAAATTTCTAGAATTTTGCTGGTACCACACATATGTTAGGCCTACAGTGACTATGGTGACTAAAAGATCACTTGTATTTTGCTATTTACATTAACTGTGTGATCGATTGCAATCCAACAAACCATGTAATGCAACTATCTTTATTGTGACTATGATGACTGATAACATCATCACTTCCGACACCGGCCGAAATTTCTAGAATTTGGCTGGTACCACACATATGTTAGGCCTTCTGTGACTATGGTGACTAAAAGATCACTTGTATTTTGCTATTTACATTAACTGTGTGATCGATTGCAATCCAACAAACCATGTAATGCAACTATCTTTATTGTGACTATGATGACTGATAACATCATCACTTCCGACACCCAAATTTCTAGAATTTTGCTGGTACCACACATATAATAGGCCTATTGTGACTATAGTTACTAAAAGATCACTTGTCGTTTGCTATTACATTTACTGTATGATTGATTGTAATCCAACAAACCATGTAATGCAACTATCTTTATTGTGACTGTGATGACTGATAATATCATCACTTCCAACACCGGCCCAAATTTCTAGAATTTTGCTGGTACCACACATATGTTAGGCCTACTGTGACTATAGTGACTAAAAGATCACTTGTCGTTTGCTATTACATTTACTGTATGATTGATTGTAATCCAACAAACCATGTAATGCAACTATCTTTATTGTGACTGTGATGACTGATAATATCATCACTTCCAACACCGGCCCAAATTTCTAAAATTTCGCTGGTACCAAGCACATATTGGGCCTACTATGACTATGGTGACTAAAAGATCACTTGCCTTTAGAAATTTACATTAACTTTGTGATTGATTGCAACCTAACAAACCATGTAGTGCAACTATCTTCACTGTGACTATGATGACTGACACCCAAGTTTTTAGAACTTTGCTGGTACCAAACATATATTAGGCCTACTGTGACTATGGTGACTAAAAGATCACTGGCCTTTTGGAATTTACATTAACTGTGCGATAGATTGCAACCCAGCAAACCATGTAATGCAACTAACTTTATTGTGACTATGATGACTGATAACGTCATCACTTCCGACACAAAAATTGTTAGAATCTAGCTGGTACCAAACTTTTTTTATACCTACTGCGACTATGGTGACTAAAATATCACTTGTCTTTTGCTATTACATTATCCTTGTGATCAATTTCAACCCAATAAACCATGTAATGCAACTGTCTTTATTGTGACTATGATGACTGATAATGTCATCACTTCCTACACCCAAATTTCTAGAATTTTGCTGGTACCAAGCACATATTAAGCCTACTGTGACTGGTGACTAAAAGATCACTTGCCTTTGGAAATTTACATTAACTTTATGGATTGATTGCAACCCAACAAACCTTGCAGTGTAACTATCTTTATTGTGACTATGATGACTGACACCCAAATTTTTAGAATTCTTCTGGTACCAAACATATATTAGGCCAACTGTGACTATGGCGACTAAAAGATCACTTGTCTTTTGCTATTACATTAACCTTGTGATCCATTTCAACCCAACCAACCATGTAATGCAACTATCTTTATTGTGACTGTGATGACTGGTAACATCATCCCTTACGACAACCAAATTTCTAGAATTTGCTGGCACCATACATTTATTAGGCCTACGGTGACTATGGTGACTAAACGATCACCTGCCTTTTGCATTAACTTTGTGATTGATTGCAATCCAACAAACCATGTAATGCAACTTTCTTTATTGTTACTATGATGACTGATAACGTCATCACTTCCGTCACAAAAATTGTGAGAATCTTGCTGGTACCAAACTTTTTTTATACCTACTGTGACTATGGTGACTAAAAGATCACATGTCTTTTGCTATAACATTCACCTTGTGATCAATTTCAACCCAATAAACCATGTAATGCAACTGTCTTTATTGTGACTATGATGACTGATAATGTCATCACTTCCTACACCCAAATTTCTAGAATTTTGCTGGCACCATACATTTATTAGGCCTACTGTGACTATGGTGACTAAAAGATCACTTGTCTTTTGCCATAACATTAACCTTGTGATCTATTTCAACCCAACAAACCATGTAATGCGACTATCTTTATTGTGACTGTGATGACTGATAACATCATCACTTACGACAACCAAATTTCTAGAATTTGCTGGCACCATACATTTATTAGGCCTACGGTGACTATGGTGACTAAAAGATCACCTGGCTTTTGCATTAACTTTGTGATTGATTGCAATCCAACAAACCGTGTAATGCAACTTTCTTTATTGTTACTATGATGACTGATAACGTAATCACTTCGGACACAAAAATTGTGAGAATCTTGCTGGTACCAAACTTTTTTTATACCTACTGTGACTATGGTAACTAAAAGATCACTTGTCTTTTGCCATGACATTAACCTTGTGATCTATTTTAACCCAACAGATCATGTAATGCAACTTTCTTTACTGTGACTATGATAACTAATAATGTCTCTCCTTGTGACACCCAAATTTTTGAATTTCACGGGTACCAAACATACATTACTGTATAACATACACCGCTACAGACCCTGTAATGTGATATTCATTCCTGTGACCATGGTGACTAAAAATGACTGCCTTTTGATATATATACATTACAATGTAACTATGTGATTGACTGCAACCTAACAGACCATGTAATGCTACTTTCTTTATTGTGACAATGATAACTAATAATGTCTTCCCTTCTGGCACCCACATTTAGAATTTTACTGGTGCCAAACATATACTCCTACAGACCTTGCATTCTGTGACTTTCATGACTGAAATAATATTGAATTTCTTTTCATAAGCACTAATTTGTTGAACGGGAACTACCGTGACTGTTCATGCAGAACATTTTAGTAAAATTAACACTGAAGTGACTGTTTTCAGTGATTGTTGTGATGTTTTTTTAGCGTGACTGTTGTGACTATTGCGTGACCAATTTACTAATTTTTCAGTGATTTTTCATGAAAAATAAAGTGACCTGTTGACCCCAAAATGACTTTTTTCCATAACAGGGTCCACTAGGACGAAACATTTGCCACATCAGATTATCGGAATTCGGAGATTCACTTTCTTGGTCCTGGGAACCTTTTTGGCCCCGCTTTTCAAATAAATGCCTATATGTGTCATTGTCTTTGTCCTGTGCTAACTTAACACTGTTATTTTCTCTTGATGACTTACCAGAGACGGCCAAACCAACCGAGGGTAAACATTGCTGGCTGTAGTGAATGTAGTCTGCATCTGTGTTTTGCTCTATCAAAGTTGCCAAAGTGTTTATTTTACGAATACAAGTCTATTCAACTATGAGGTTATAGTAGCTATATTTATGTATAAGGTTACTGAATAATATGTTTGTCTTCTTATCAGCTATTCTTACATACATACAATCATACATGAAATAATTATTTTAAGTGTACTTTAGACAGGCTGGCTGAAATAATCCACAAACTCTTCTGGCAACTTTGATATTAAGCCGTTTGTCAATATTCATATGTATGTGCCTTTTTTGCGTGAAACATTTTGATTTTAGAAGTCAGTAGCAAGCACTGTGCTATATTTTAGCTAGATGTTTAACTACTTTAACTACAAGTGATACATTTAGTTTAATAATTGCTACTTTTTTTTCAGTTTTTTGTAGTATTGTCTTTTTTTATTTATTTCAGTTTGACATATTGATTTATTCAATGTTGTTTGATATTGTCTGTAGCTTTGTGCTGTGAATTGTCACAAGAGACTTCCTTCATAGTTTATTACTCACTTTTACTTTAATGAGGAATTTAGCAATTAAGAAATATTTAAAAAAGAGTGATAGTACCGGAGTAGTTTGAATATCACGGAGTATAGGGGTGAAATTTAAACTATTTACTGGTGACATCACATGTAGTGACTCATTGCGATCCAGAAACTTGTAATAAGTTGCGAATAACATCTCTCAAATTACGTAATTATGTGTTATAAGAATAAGAACATCAGGTAGTTTGGCAATTAGTATTGATTGGAAAGATGGCTAATTGTTTTCTTGTAATTTCAGGGAGTGACTTTGTTGATCCAGACGATCCCATTGTCATTGCTGAGTCACAGTTGCTGGGTGCAGCTAATTCCATCGAAGCAGCAGCTCGCAAATTGGAGACCTTACAACCCAGGAGACCTGTCAAGGTGAGACATGCTCTTATTATGGATAATATTGATAGGTTGCTACTCCCACCAGCTGATGCTTGTCTGATACGTATTAGATATATATCCCCAATTCCTCCTTGTGTGCAATAATGTATCCTGATATGTTTCCTCGTAAACTTGCCAGTCAATAAATAGTAAAGTAAAACCACCCACCTTTCCACAAGAGGGCTCCAGCATCACTGTGTGTGATGACAGCCCCACCTAGCTGGTCAGACCATTAATAAATGTCGCAAAGCTCGATCAGACAATCATAGCTGGGTTTAGTTGCAAGTACTAACACAAATGCATGGGTATATATATATCAGGACTAGATCTTAGCGCTTCATCTTACTGCAATAGTCCATTAAAGTGATCCAAATTAATTCATAGTGTTCTTTCTGACATACAAATGTAATCAAGTCAAGAGTCTTGTGTGTTTGGTCAATCTGTTCACCAAAATGAAGTTGTGTCTTTGGTCACTTTAATTGTTGCATGTCCCTCTTTCCCTCTGTGACTCCGTGTGTATATATATCCACCTCTTTGTCTGTCTTACTCTCCTTTCTTTCTCTCTGTCTTCTGTCTCTCTATATTTAAATAACCTGGTGATGGACATCTGATGGGAACAGAAGAAGATTGGTGGTGGCGGTTTTTGGGAACATAGTACCTAGCCTAGAGTGGGCTGCGATCAGATATGTTTGATATATTTGGTGGTTTTTATAAAGGATCTACCATGTATCAAACATGTCACGTCGCTTCCTGCACTAACATCTAACCCCGGATTTAACATCTACTACTTGACCATAACTAACACCAGTTACCTCGTAGTCAAGTCATGTCTAATTGTCTATGCATGCTTAAATTTAATTGGTACTTGTCCGTACTACCCATATCTGTCACTGTGTGATTATAAGTTCACTTTATTTATACATGTTGCCATATTGTTGGTCGTACTTGTAACTAAATTCTCTTGTTTGCACAATTTATTTTACTTTGATATTTTCCCGACACGTGACAATGCCTAGAGCTGTTTAGAATTAGGTGATATTTGATTAAAAAGATACGATGTGCATGACAAATGAATATAAAGTGCACGCGGCATGTCATTGGTCATAAAGCTGTCTGTATCAATTCATTGTGCACCTGTCCTGTCTCAAGTAAAGAACGTATAGTTCATATGGTCTGTGGTTGTTCGTCACTCTGTCATGAAAGAAGTCTTGAGAATTCTCCGAATCTGCTGACAATGCCATTAGGGATGAAGTCCAATGAAGTCTAATTTGCTTTTTGTTTTGGCTGCTGCAGGAAGCTGATGAATCACTAAGTTTTGAGGAGCAGATTGTAGAAGCTGCCAAATCCATCGCAGCAGCAACCGGAGCTCTGATTAAAGCAGCCACCGCTGCTCAGAGGGAACTCGTAGCGCAAGGGAGAGTTGGCTCCTATTCCGGAGACTATGACGAAGACACCCAGTGGTCTCAGGGACTCATCTTTGCTGTGAGTACTTGGTGCTTTTATTTGTAATTCTTTTGGGGAAAATTTCAAGATTTGGACTGAAGAATGATCATTTGGGGGGGGGGGGGCAGGCGCTAGCCAAGAGTAATACTAATAAATAAATGTCATTAAATGTACAATGTAACTGCTGATATTTAAGATACAATTTTGCACCTAAATTCCGTGATATGTAATGCTCAATATTCATTGCAATGAATTAACGATATAATTCACAGTAGAAAAAATAGCATGTCTAAGGTTGAGGCATATTATGTAATTCAAGGGTAAATTTTAGTTCTTGAGAGAAATTCAATAGTCAGGTTTCAGTTGTTCAATGATACATTGTATTGAAAACGATACTTTGAAATTGCAGGCCAAAGAAGTTGCTGCAGCTACTCAGAACCTGTGCGATGCAGCTAATGCGATGGTGCAAGGCCATGCCAGTGAGGAGAAATTGGTGTCATCTGCGAAGTTGGTGGCAAGCAACACGGCTAAACTGTTGGTGGCATGCCGCGTCAAGGCAGATCCTGACTCCGTGGCCATGAGGAGGCTACAGGTATGCAAGACCATCATTCTATCCACTGTTGTATTGCTTAGACTCAAGTTTACTTAACACAGGCTTGTATCATGTATGAACTGGTACAGTGATCCCTGCAATGAACGCCTTCCAATGAGCAACCTCCCTGCTATTTGACACTTCTTAAGAAAGTTATTCTGTACGATATAATACTAATTTGAACCCTGATCAACCTGAGCTGAGTGTCACATACCTTTACAAAACAACCTCTCAATATCTGCAGAATGTCTGTTCCTGGTACTGTACAGTTTATATGGAGCAGTTCTGAATTTTTGCTGCTCAAATTTGTTAAGTAAAATCTTTGCTTGAAATAATTGTGCTTACGAGGATTCTCTCTTTCTTTAAGGCTGCTGGTAATGCTGTGAAACGTGCCACAGATGCATTGGTGAAGGCCGCAATTACAGCTAAGGGTGGCAATTATCCCCAAGAGGAGGTCACGGTCGAGGTCAACCAGAGAATGGTCGGAGGAATGGCTCAGGTATGACCCAAATTGGCTTATCATTCCGCAATTTTGCTCTTGGCAAAAGCAATGCAGATACTACTAGCAGGGGCGTATCCGGGATTTTTGCCAGGGGGGCAAACCACCAACACATTTCCCCGAAATTGTTACCACTACCAACAGCTTTTCACATGTCCAGATTGTAGTACACTTAAAAAATTTTAATTCTTTCAGAATCTCATTCCTTGGGTGGTTCTCCCTAAATTATTAATAATATTTAGTAATAAATACGTCTGAATAATATGGTGAAAATGTCTGGATAATATCATGAAAATTTTGAAAAGTTGGGAAAATGTTTAAAATAGCTAAGGAAATTACTTTCTTGGAAGGAAATTCAGGGAAATTTACGTAAGATACAACTGAAAAAATTAAGCATTTCTTTGCAAAAATAGGAAAATCTAAGATCTAAAATCCAGGGAAATAAATGTTGCAAGGAAATTGTGAAATGTCTAAAAATAGAAGCAGTGGAAATTAATGTGTTCTCTTTTTGGTAATTGGTAACTTACGGAAGATGTATAACAGTGACAAAAAATATCAAGGATTTCTTTACAAAATTAGGAAAATCCAGGACCATAAATCTGTGGGGGGAAGAACTCAGAATAACTGATGTTGCAGAATCTACGCATTCTGTTGACATATAGCCTAAACATGATAAATGAAAGCTCTTGAGAAATTTTTCTTTTCACAGAAATATCACTGCAAAAATTATGGAGAAAATTTTGCTGCCGACGGAAAACCTTTTTGTTGAGGTTTAACTTTAATTTTGGGGAAATTTGAAATGGCATTTTGGTAATTTTTTTTTAAATTGGTAAATTTAAGGGAGATAAGGTGCAAATTAGCAAAAATTCAAATCAGAAGACCGGATAACCTTCCAAATTTAGTCCGATACACAGTTTGACAAAAAATATTTGAAAATATCTTAGGCCCAGCACAATTTCCAATAATCACACATTCATAACTGTCCCATATGCATAGGTTACATTTTTGAAAATTTTTGTGGAATTTTTTGCGGATATATATCATTCGGGGCATGTAAAAAAGGGATATGGGATATTGTGAATAAAAGTGGGGAAATTTCTGAAGAAAAATGGGGAAATCTGATGAAACTCTTTGTATAAATCCCCTTTTCTTTCAATTTCGTTTTTATTAATTCCCCCATTATTTTCTACCATCTCCCCCAATTTCTGGTTATTCCCCCATTTTGTTTACCATTTCCCCATTTTGCTTATCATTTCCCGGTTTTTCTTACCGTTTCCCCATTTTTTTCCCTATTTTGGGCAATATATCTGCAAAAATTTCCCCCCGCTGGCTACGCTACTGACTACTAGTTAGTAAGAATTATTATTCAATTGGACTATTTATATAAGACACAGAATCAATGCTCTGTAAGTGTGATTTTGCAATTGTGATTGTTGAATAAGTAAGCTTACAAAAGCATTTGCCTATTTGCTTTTTCAGACAATACTCAATTTAAGAATTTGTTACATTTATCATCTTTTGTATACTCCATATTCAAATAGGGATGTCAGTGGGGATGCATTTACTTTATTCAGATTTTCACACACATATTCCATTAAAAAATTGAATGTTTATCATCTTTCGGCGACTCGATATATGAAAATAAAACCATATTTAACAATGAAATATGCTCTGTTTACAGATCATCAACGCCCAGGAAGCCATTCTCAGGAAGGAGAAAGAACTGGTGGAGGCGAGAAAGCGACTTGAAACAATTTACAAAGCAAAATACAAAGACCATCCATCACCCGCTGACGAAGAGCCCGGCTCTGCATTCTAAATGAACAATCAATCAACTTGATTAATACCAGTAAATATCGTTGAAGCAATGTATACATTTTACATGGGACTGTAAAAGAGAACCATTTGATATGGTGAAAGTGTTTTGAATGCGAATGTTAATCAGAATACATGAGGAATTCTAATTAGTTCTAATTTGGTACAATCTTAGTCCTTGTGGGCTGATTGTTACAATATGTCTAGTATTAAATTCAGCTGCTATGCATATATAGGCTGTACATAAGCTATGGATATTATTTCCTTGTGCCTCATGCTGAGAGACTACGTTTAAGAAATGACTTGTGCCTGCAATAGTATTACATTTCATGGGCAGGTCGGTGCTACTCACAGAGCTCTATTCATTGCCCGGATGGTCACACATGTTCATAGCATGTACCCAGATACCTTGATATAGTATAAGATATATTCCTAAATGGTGTAGATTGCAACTAGCTGCAAAGCTGAATTACCTTATTGTAGCGTCCATATTCGTAGGTCTGACTAAACTGTTGTAAAATGTGATAGACGATAGTTCCGACCATTTATACTCGTATCCTTGTAATAAAATCCTATCAGATAGCCCTGCTTTAATGCTTCCAAGCCTGCCAGCCATGTTAATGTTGACGATTTTATACTGCATGATATTGGTTTGGCTTTACATACTAGCATTGTTGGAATTTTTTGTAGTTACGGCATTTATAGATTTAATATATTTATACAATTATTTCAGTACTTTATACTTTGTATGTATTACATTTTTTGACCAATGATCTTGAAATGGTTTACATCAAATCCTTGAAGTCTGCAAGATGTGAGTGCTGCTCCATTTAACATTCAAAGAGCAGGGGTTTTTATCCCGTTTATAAAAAAAGTGACGTTGATGAATGAATGCTTCATGCCAGTCAAGTTCACTTCTAACTCAATGGTGCTGACATCAAAATATATTTGCAATGAAACTAACATATTTATGAAGTAGTGCATATATTGCTTAAGAATATATTTACATGAATACATATAATCTGCTATATTCATTGAAACCCTGTGCCATGGCATAATACTTTTTGATAAGCTTCTTCAGTGTCATGTTGGCATGTAATGCATTTTAATCTAATTAATGTAATTATTTTCAATTTGTCTTTGACAGACACCGCCTTCTTGTAATTGGAAGTTCACAAATAAGTTTGAATTTGTAACAAGGAGTGCCGAGACGTTATTAATTACAGCCCTGACTCCTTTCTTGATTTATGGCACAATGGTATACTTAATCACAATGAAATCACTTTGATTTTAATTTTGAATTATTTGTAAACATTGATTTAAAATATTCTTAATTGCTTGTAATGTTTCTGTACACCACTTATAAGTTTATTCAGGATTGTTCACAGACAGCTGCTAACTTGTTAATTGAGTACTCCTAAAGATCTTCTCCCACCGTCATTGCACTAAGGCTTCTAATAAGTTGTCTTTAATTCTGTTTATCTGTTGTTTTCTCACATATCATGTGTGCTGTTGTCTGTATCTGATCCTCTGATGATCTGGTCCTAGTTCTTATTGATCAATGACATATCAATCAGCTGCAATCAAAAAAGTGCTTTATGTCACGGCAAATCATTTTCCAATTATGACGTAGATGAGATACTGGCATTCTGTTCTTAAATTGTATCGCTATTGAATTATTGCTTATCTAGTAAATGCAATTCATATATCCTGCTACTTCAGTAATTATGCGAATTTATGCCAACATTAAAATGATTAAATTATTAATCATGAATTTGCAATTGTTACCTAAGGAATATTAACTGTAATTGCTAAAATTTGTTACCAATCACAGTAGATATAGCAATTAAGACAGGTGCAGCAGTCCTGTATTAAACTTGCACCTGCTTGCATTACAAAAGATGTAAGAATAATGTGATTATATGATTCTTAATAAATATGTTTATCATACTCAAATGTCTTCTAATTTTTTTACGATGAAATTTATCATACTGGTCAAGCATAACTATCCAGAGACTTGTCTCTTCAAAAAGTTCCTATTTCAAAGAATAAAATAATATCAGAGCACTGCAGAGGGTTGAGACAAGACTTTGCCATCTATATATCTATAGGAAGGATCTTTCTAAAACTTTTGTCATTTTTGTGCTGTCTAGGGCATAACTGAAAAAGTGCAGTACTGACACATTATTTTCTGAAAAAGTTGCCAAAATCGAAATGGCACTCAATTGAATTTGATATTTTACTTAAAATTTAGATCCTGGGTGGATCTGGGGCTGATGCTTTTTTATAGCCATAAGTGAGACTTTATGATGTAACAAATTTCAGTCGGTCAACCTTTGGTCTATTTTGGGTTTCAATTCCGTCAAAACTGGCTGAGCATCTTATATTGATCGTCTTTGAACACTTAAAAAGTGAGAACAGTTGAGTGGCAGAGTAAAAACATAGGCTGCGCAGCAGCATACCCTTGGCTATTCAGCAGGCTATTCCGCAGTGTGGGGGTAGCAGGACAGGCCAAAATTTTTCACAGTGTCACATGTAAGAGCTATAACTTGGAAAGTAACACTTTGATAGCATTTATTTCACCTTGACATAATTCCCTATATTGTTTTCTTCTAATTACATGTAAAATTTGAGATATTTCAGCTAAACGTATACTCACACTAACAGGATATTTGACTAAACATCAGGTGACTTTTTTTTTGAGAATTTCGCAGATTGAGGTAAAGCTGCTGACTTTGATAGCACACTGTGTTGTCATTTTTTGCAATAGAAATTTGTATTATACATCAATATCTTCCAAATTTAATATAGAACACGATAGTACCAAAAATTGGGTCGCTGCTAATTTTTATTGAGTCTCAAGAATGCATTTTCTAACTTATGTCTGCTAAATTTTGAAAAGGTGAAAAAAATACATGGCGTCGCAAAAAAAACTTAGTCTCTTGCAATGTTAGTTGGAAAGTCACCAAAATCGAATTTGATATGCCCAGATATATTGGCTACAACAAGTTTATGTTTAGACAGTTCAATAGAAGACCAGAGGATAGCTTCAGTTTTTTTTGCGACCAAATTTTAAAGGATTTTAGCTATCTATGGCTCAGTGGGTAATGCAAGGGCAATAAAACATAAGCATAATTGACCTAAAATATGTTTGTAGGTCATGACAATTACTTTTGACAGCCGTGCCGAAAATCATTTCTTCAATGCAAATTGTGCCGGGTTGTTACAGGATAAAAATAAGAAGTTGTTTAATGCTTTGGTACTGTGTTGGGCTTATTTGTTGACAAAAATTTAGTACTACTGAGATATATGCAGTGAAAGTGAGATATTCCAAAAAATGCTAGGTTCCAATTGACAAGTTATAAAAACATTCGTAGAATGAAAATGGCGAGATATTTTGTATTTCCGACTTCAGATTCAGATTCCTGGGGAAATGTCACATAAGATAGGGGCAATTCCGTAAAGTCGGACGTACAGATCAGACACTTTAACAGCTTGTATAGCCCTACCATTACATGTTTGCCATTCCATTGTAAAATAGGTATGAGGCCCTGTGGCAGGGCTTTAAAACAAGCCATCAACCAAAGTTGAAAGTGCAATAGGAGCTGAGCCATAGGACAAATTGCATCGTGTCGGACGTACACAGAGAAATGGCACTTTTCTGACTTGATGGCTCGTCTCTCAAAACTCTGTGATTTATATGGAGAAAAATTAATCAACTGACCTGTATTATCAAGAAAACTATTTAAGGCATCAGCCAGGTTAATTTCCATGGCGATATTGTCATTTTTCATAAAGCTGTAGCCATTTATATTCCGTGTCGGACGTACACATTTTTCGTGTCGGACGTACGCGTGTGAATTGCTAGTGTAGAGGATGCCAGCAGTGCATTGATGATCCACAATTTTCATATTTTCTTCAAAGTTGAGTTCTTTCCAATAATTATCATCCATGAAATGGCTTCAGCATTGCATATTTGTGCCAAATGGGATGTCTCAAACATTAAGTTATTTTCACTATTTTTACCCTTAAATTTACAGCATTTTTAGCATAGAAAAGTCACAAAAATCACTAGTTATACCTGCAATTTTCACCATAATTGCACATATTTCAGTAATACATATTGAGAGAATGCTTGACAAATAAAATTTTTAAGGTATTTTGCACAAATATGCAAACAAATGAAGAATTTCTGCCATTTTCGGACAATTTCTGTGTATGCTTTTTTTTATTATCACAGTATCATATACTGGGCCAAAACTGGTAGATATGATTTTATCTTTCATTTTGTTTGAGTATGACGCCTGTCTTAGCTTGTGACACAATTGCGTGCCAATTACACATGCTATGAACTAGCTTTCACTTAATTTTATGGCTGAAAACAGAGTTAAAAATGACCGAACTTCAATGACACCATATATTTCCTGTTTTTTTGGCCTATACTACTTTAAGATTCACCCAAATACACTGGCCTAAGGTTTTCTTATGAGCCCAAGCCTGTGTACCAACATATGTATCATTTCCTTAATTCCAGATGGACTTTCATAATATTGTGTCGGACGTACATTCCCATTTTCGTGTCGGACGTACATCCTTAAAATGCTCTCCTTGGCAATTGTATTACATTTAAATAATTAAAGCGGCTACCATGCTATTCATGGACATAAATTTGCTTTGTATTAGACGTTTCATGAAATTAACATCAGTCGCCTGGGAGCAGGAAAATTATTTAGTAATTTTTTTTTTTTTTTTACATTAGAATCTTATTAGGTCAAATGTCACTGCCTGACAGAATTCGCAAGGATTGCTGCAAGAATTTGCAATGCAAAATGAAAGTGTAATCCCTCAGGTTGTAAATGACAGCAAAATGAAACCAGCTAACCTATTTCTATACTGGCACTGACAACTTAAATTAGGAGTGTCGAAAATGCAATAATTGCAGTCACCAAACATAGCATTACTTAAATGCAAATATATCAAAAACCAAATTAGATAATCAATTGTTTTTTTATGTATTGAAAATAGACTTATTTTGGCACATTATGACACCCATAACACATACCTATGTCAATTTTGAAATTTTGACTGATTGGTTGATGACTTTACGGAATTGCCCATAGGCTATTTTTCAGACCGAAATTCAAAAATAACATTTTGGACCAAAATGTCACAATTGTCTGACTCAAATCTTGAACCTTGTCATATTAGCCCTAAAGTTATAATAATTGGGAGTTGAAGATATAGTGTCAACATTTTAAATTATTAACAAACAAATGCATGTTTTAAAATATGCTTAATGCTTTGAAAGTCCACACATGTATATATT
This sequence comes from Platynereis dumerilii, assembly GCA_026936325.1. Classification (NCBI taxonomy): domain Eukaryota; kingdom Metazoa; phylum Annelida; class Polychaeta; order Phyllodocida; family Nereididae; genus Platynereis; species Platynereis dumerilii. The sequence continues at coordinate 167,633,150 of JAPTHN010000001.1, forward strand.
TCCTATTGATAATATTTGATGAGGAGTGGTACAAAAAGTAAAATTTAGACATTATTGTGGCAAATCTGATGGGCCAGGGCCCAAATATTGACTGATATATATGATTATCTGAAAATCCTTAATATTTATTTAATTTTGCTAATAGCCTATTGACCTCTGCAGTGCATAAAAATTTTCATATTACTCAAAATTAGCATGATGATGATGTGAAAAATGTCCGGTTATTTCGTCAAAAAATGTGAAAGACTGGTATGACATTAGAAATGAAAATGGGGAGTAAATAGACATTTTAACAATTTTTTGCATTTTAAATCATAAATTTCCATGGAAAAATTTGCAATAACTCATGCAATGGCTGTGAATATAGTGTGTCTACAGTTTTCAAATTGGGGGTTTTAGGAGATTTGAATTTTCCTATTGAAATGTGGACCACCCTAGTCTAAATGCTAGCTGTGTAATTGCTGACGTTAGGAGAGCATCAAGTTGATTCCTGTACATTATAACGGGAGCAATCAGTTCAGTTTGCCGATCTTCCAGCAATTCTAGATGAAATAAGACTTCATATAATTATCCAGGTAAACATTTGGATATAATCATTCTGCAATGACACACAAGTGTGTGTTGTGATCTGTGAGAATAAAATGTGGTGTTTGTTCACTTTTTTTTTTTACTTTGCTGGACTTTTATTACGTGGTCCAAAATGCCCCTCACAGCGGGCCAACGTGCTCCGACTCCGGGGAACGTTGGACCATTAAAAAACATAGGGCCTATTTTTTATCTAATTTTTCTCCACAAATAGCTTTTAGGCCTATACTATAGCTTCAGCAGGTTCAGTAGCTAGTGTTATATGTCAGTTTTCGAAGACCAATATATAGCCTACATAATTGAGAAAGGATAACCTTTTTAAACAAAAAAAAACTTGAGGGAGCTAATATGTTTTTGGAACAGTTGATAATATTATGCTCCATGAGCATGGTTAATGGTTACACAACATGCAAAACAGCAAAAATAAAGGTATGTAGCTTGGTAGGTTTCTTAAGAAACATAAATCAAAACATTGAAAAGAGTTTTCCATCATGACAGGTCTTCACATTTTTTGCTGGCTCGGAGATTCAACAGCCAATGTGTAAAATAGAATCTTTTGATAACAGAAACACCAACTTTGAGAGCTCTAGTAACATGCATTTCTTAGTTTGATGATGATAAAAATGCATGTTAGACTAAACTTATAAAGAAACGTTTCAATTGACTTTAGACTGTGACTTCATTTTTTACAATCCTTTCTTTGACCAAATGAAATGGCCAGCACAAAAAGAGGTGCATGATATAACTATCTCACACCTGATAGGCCTATGTCGATAAAGTTATATAAATTTCTAAACTTATGGTAAAATTGGTTGCAATTATACAGCGTATACCTTGATTTACCTACGCTCCCAATGCAATGGTAACTTTTCTAGTTGGTAATTTTTTTTCAGACAATCATTGATTGATTGATTAATTTATTAAAAAGAACAACATATGAACAATACAAAAACAACGGGAGTTTAAGTAAAAATTACAATGTAACTCCCACTAACTAGCAGAACTTTTAAAACGTTTTCAAATTAATGATAAAATTCTAGATTGAAACCGAATTACACTCTTAAAACAGATTGGTTGAATATACCAATATATTGGTTGAAAATAACCAATTTTATATGTTAAAATAGGACCAACCAATTCATTGGTTGCAGACAACCAATCATGATTGGTTAAGCTACCAACGAATTTGAATTGGTTAATCTCTCTTGGTGTTATTTCAACACACGAAATTGGTTAAACATTAACTTTAATAATTGGTTGAATGAAAGAACCTTATTGGTTCATAAGGAATGGGATTATAGTTAGTCAACCTCACGGCCCTAGGACCACCCCTCTGCAGAATTCAGTCTGACAGCTGTTATCAAATTGCCATGGTCCATGGCGTGCCTGATCAGGCAATATAGTATCTAGTGCAAAAATACAGGATGTAAAGCCATTGAACCCACATGCTAAGGACCACACGCCCACCCCAGTCGAATGACTATTCATAAATAAGGTGTAATTTCACTCATCAGGGGTTTTATTTTTGAGGGTGGGGAGGGGGGGGGGGGTTATTTTTTATTTGTTGGGAAGAGGGTTTTTTTTGTTTTGTTTTTTTGCCTTGAGATCTGAAAAGAGAAGGAAGTTTATAGTGACAACAAAAAAAACAGTTTATCATAGATAAAGACAGAGAGATGGAGAAAGCTCAGCTATCCACCAGAAGGCACTGGAGATGGCTTTAAAAATCAGTAGACTTTTCTTCCTTGTTTTACCAAGCAGTCTGCAGTCCAATCACACCACTAAGATAATAAAATACACTTACCTTACATAGAAATGTCACTGCAATTCTATATATTAACTATGGGACATTCCTGTGGGATCTAGAACAATTGTATGTGAGTGACTGTTCAAATTCTTGGTCACCATGGTTCTCCAACAAAATATTTAGTCTACCTAATATTTCACATTTTAAAAGATTCACTTACAGTCCTTGTCATACTTTCAAGTTTTTTTTCTATGCTGTTGAACTGTGATATCAGAGATGACTCTATTCTAGCATTGCAATATATGTAAATTAACTACAAGCTGTGATGTCATTTCAAACTGGGTCAGATTCCCCAGCTTCTAACCAATGTGAATCCACCAAACTGAGCATCACAGTTTCAACTCAGTGTCAGAGTTAAAATTGGGTCTGGGAAACCCCATGCAAGTTTGACATCACAGCCTCTCAGCCAATGGGCTGCCAGAACAAATATACATAACATAAGCCATGTGTTTACAAACAAATTGTCAAAGCCTTCTGTTCATACCAACTTCCATCAAAGTTTAAAGTTGTAAGTTAGCAAGTTTGTAGATTTATCAAACAACTCGTGGGGATTATAACAGTTGTCTTCTGCGAATGCTCTTAAAGCTGCCATTTGGTAGGATTAGACTGGTGATTGCTGTGATAAATCATTGGGATCAAAAATGTAATGCTTCCTTCAATATATCGATGTTTGAACTGTGATGCGTAGTTTACGGTCAGCCCAGTGACTATCAAGCTGTGATGACGTAGTTGTAGGGGCTATCCCTGATAAAACTCTTACTCTGACACTGTGTTGAAACTGTGTTGAAACTGTGACGCTCAGTTCAGGAGGATCAACATTGGCTAGAAGCTGGGGAATCAGACCCAGTTTGAAATGACATCACAGCTTGTAGTTAATTTACATATATTGCAATGCTAGAATAGAGTCATCTCTGACATCACAGTTCAACAGCATAGAAAAAAAACTTGAGATTCCACATAAGTATGACAAGGACTGTAATATTTTTTCGGAAACTGTATCTATAATTATGTGAGGCATTGATTTAATTGACATGCCTGTGCATCCTGCAGGATTTTTATAATTTCAAAGTTACACACTAAACTTGACTTGACAGTGGATATAGATGGCGACACCCGGCTCTCTATTGCTCATGATTCTTCTGTTGTGAAGTGTTAAAAATTCCTTAGACAAATGAGCTCTCATCTTATTTATTACACTACCTTGGAATTGTTGAATTTTTAAGTCAGCTGTGATGTGTAAGCTGGGATCATAGCATAAATTATCAGATTATACACTGTTTGTTTGTTGTTACAACTCAGTTATGCTTTTATTGTTGATAAGTTCAATGATTCCTTGCTGATCCTTTACTCACTTGTTCATTTAAACTTCTGTGTACCACATCAACTTGAATAGATCCCCTCCCTCATCCTTTCTCTATTTTAGAGCTATGGACCTTTGTTTCAAGCAGCTTTCATGAACGTTTTAACATGTACACTAGTACAACTTTTCCTGGCTGTATTGAGGGCAGCCTTTATTTTAAGGGGCTTCTATTCTACTGTGTAGAGGAGAGATACTTTATTCAAATAAATATGACGTAACCATTTTTCTGACCATTGGAGTTGGTTGACTAGTTTTCAACCAATTCTAGTGGGTTGCCCTCAACCAGTCAAAATGGTAGTTTCAACCATAATAATTGATTAATTTTGCCTCAACCAATTGATTGGTTGGTCTTTTCCCAAAAATCAACCATTCTGTTTTAAGAGTGTAATGGTATTTTCATCTAAATTATTACAATTATTTACAATTTGATTGCACCAAAAATATTTTCTCTTATCAGTACAACGATAAAACACATACAGCTGTTTGTTATGACCTCTGCTTCTATGTACAAATTTATAAACTTCTTCCTTATCATTTATATTGAGATTTATATGACAATTAATAACATTGTAAAACAATATTAGATAAGAATTGTTTCCTCGAATGCCCAATGAATTCATTGTTGTGAGCTAGGGCGAAGGAGACTATCCAGCACAGGGAAGCCTGGACAGTCCTTTTTTCTCTACAATGCCTCTGGGCTAATGTGCTAAAATAGACACAATCCCCATGTAATGATAAATTGATAAATTGATGTTGTGGGTCTTTTGCATCATCTCATCACAATTAATGTCATTTTTACACCAAATTTTCCAATGCAACAAACAATTTCACCCTGAAAACCTAAATGAACAGAATGAAGGGGCTAATGAAACAATTGCTCTGACCCTGGTGCCTCAATGCTGCTAAAACACACCAGGAACAACCATTAACAGATACAATGTGTATTTACAAAGTATTTACAATGTATTTACAAACACCCTGTACACAGTGGCAGAAAAAATGCCAAGTATAACCGGTCTGTGTGTTTCATGTGGCAAAAGCAGTACAGGCACATGAATGCAAACATGGGCTCTATCGGCATGTACCACGCTTATTGCACATCCTCATTCATTCTCACTTCGGACAGTCTATGTGGCTTTGTACTTGTTCATAACTTTTAAAAATGTCAATCAACTTTGAGTTACTGTTCTCACTTTTTCTGATGTCACATGTGTTTGTGGTTTATGGACAGGATTTTAATTTGACATTATTGCACACAAACGATGTGCACGCTCGATTCGAGGAGACTAATGCGCTAGGAGGTCCTTGTTCATCCGATTGTTATGGAGGAGTAGCAAGACGTCAGACCACCATTAAAGAAATCAGACAAACTCATCAAAATGTTCTCTTACTGGATGGTGGAGACCAATTCCAAGGAACTCTTTGGTTCACCTACTACCAAGGAAATGCAACCAAGTTTTTCATGCAAAAGCTGGGCTATGATGTCATGGTTAGTAATTGCTTTATTAATTCAAAAGTACAATATTTTGTTATGTGTAAGCACCATAAGATGAATAGAGGAAGAATATGTAATCGGAAGTTGCTGAAACAAGCAACACTTCATTCTGCGGTTATGGGAAAATTGCTTGTGAGGGTAGGGTGCTCATTGGGGGTTAATTTTGGGTTGTATAAAGTAAGTTAAGGTGATTTCATTAGTATGAGATTCTTAGGTTCGAGATCCACCAAATACATGCCATTTTTAGTTAATCTGATTGGTTCAGAAACAACAGAACGTCACACATTTGATTTATCAAACGTAGTAAGTGCTGGTTTACCATTGATTTGTCACAGCCAAGTGTGAATGACAAGAATCGCAAGGTAATGAACTCGCCTGTAATGCTGGAAGAAGATGTTGCATTAATAATAATAATAGGTTCCATTATTTATTGTAATTAAAAAGTTTTGGTAACATCTTCAAAAGTTCCCTGGCAAGATTAAGTTCACTATCTCAACATTTTAATGATCAATCATGAAAGCCTACCTTTTCAACTTCCAAAACAATGACTTTTAATTTTTATTGACAACTTAATATCAGTAAAAGAAACATGTGTCATCATTTCAATATAAAATGTGAAACTCAATCCAAATCTGCCTGTCATTTGTGATCATATTTTCAGCAAATTCATGGTAAGAGCATGAAAAGCAAACAAAATAGTGAAATAAGTACACATACAACCATTATCGGACAATCACTGAGAATTTAAATTTGCATTGAAGGCATGGTCAAGAAGAGGGAACAGTATATACATGTCTCCCAATATAAAATACATATTACAATAAAACCAAACAATTTTCCCATTTCTACTTCTTCTTTTATTATTATTTTTGGATGTAGGTGGGGTATTTTAGTGGAGACGGTCTTATCAGAAAGGTTTTACGTTATTTTAATAAAAAACCTCATCGACCTGTTGTAATGGGTATTTCAAATGATATTTGAAAATATAACTTTTCAGACACTAGGTAACCATGAGTTTGATGAAGGTATTCCTGGACTATTGAATTTTCTTCAAGGTTTTCCTATCCCAGTAGTTTCTTCGAATATGAACAGCGAGAAGGTTCCTGATCTCAAACCATTGTACACCGCATCTCACGTCATTAATGTCGGAGGTCGAAACATTGGCGTAATCGGATACATCACTGAAGAAATGCCAGAACTCATCGTAGCAGGTATGCAAATATAACCTCAATCATATTGTATTTATAGCATCTCTCATCACTTTTACCGCTGTTACTGTTAAAGCAACAAGAAATTGTCATTCAAAATTTGATGGCCCTCGTCAACTTGCAGTTATTCACATATTCTCAAAAAACAGCAATACCGTTCTGCCAGCATGCCATCAGTTTGTGCAACAGAGAAAACCTACTCTATGTATCCCCTGTTGTTTTAGTCATTGCTGTATATTTGCCCACCAGGCAGGCCACCAAATATTGTTGATTTTTAGAAGTAATACGGTAAAAATTAAACAATTCCTATCGTTTTTCATGCTTGTTGCCTGGAAACTTCCCGTGCCAACTATGAAAGCTTGTGTTTAAGAAGTGTCCACTACAAGTAATAATTACCTTAATATCAAATGAGGAGCTAGTTGAACATTTGCAGAAAAAAAAATTCTATTCGTACACTTTGATTTCCGTAAAGAAATGGGCTTCACTGAAAATGCAGTTTGTGGGGAGAAAAATTTGGTTTTACGTATGTTCTTCTTCTAATTTATTGTATCAAATACCTATGGAAATTCCAAAACAAACACCGTAAAAAGGTGTATAACTCAAAGAATTTTTTTGCGGCGAAAAATTACTATGAGGTATCATTCGAGCTATGTTTCTTAAGTTAATTTGTAATAGTAATCAAAAAACATAATTATTTTATCACAAATAAACATTTGGTAATATAGGCCTATTTCTGCAGAAAATTCAAACTATCAGTGAATGAATTACATGTAAAAAATTGCAAATACATTATTACACATATTATCTGATAATCGAACCTGATTAAAGACATTTTATTTGCATTAAAGCTCAATACACATGAAGATTTACATGCAATATGAGCTTCAATAAATAAATTCTTCATTGTATTTATTTATCATTTGGCCTACTCACTATTCAGCCTGACATGGCTGAAACCATACTTGAAATCCTTTTGGATGTAATAAAGCTATATTACTATGCAATTTAAAATCGATGAAAATTACAGACAATCAATGCATAGGACAATGCATGCATCTCTTCAGCACATTGTTTTTGTCAATTAAGGCAAAACAAAACGAATCTTTGTATGCAACAAATCATAATTTGTTTTACATGTCACAATATGTCAAAGTATAGGCCATATCAGGGCAAGAAACATCTGGTCCACAGAAGTTCACTATAACTGTTTTCTTTTTATTCAATGAGAAGATGATGGGCAATATTTCACACATCTGTACACAAAATCATGCCACAAACAAAACGTTGCTTTATATTCTTCAGATGGCATAAGAGGTTTGGTATTTGAAGATGTGATCGCGTCAGTGAGAAGAGAAGCTGAGGACTTGACTTCCAGAGGGATCAACATCATCATTGCTCTAGGACATGCTGGATACCCTAAGGACATTGAGATCGCTGAAAAAGTCACCCAGGTTGATTTGGTGGTTGGAGGACATTCAAATACATTTCTCTACTCAGGTAAAAGTCATTATCCATAATAGCAGAGAAAAAATATCGATGTCAAGAGGAACAATTCCCTGTGAAGTTGTGTGAACATGTGATTGCCAAATATATGAAATACCTCTAAACATCAATAAAAAGCAGAATCTTAAACATCCTTTACTCACAAAAGCTGTTGAGACTTTTCCCTTGAAACAGCTATTTCTTTGAATGTATAATCTGAAGTTCCCAAACCTGTTTTGCAGGTGATGCTCCATCCAATGAAAAACCTGCTGGACCATACCCCAACATTGTCACCAGGGATGATGGATCACAGGCAGCAGTAGTCCAGGCTTTCACTCAGGGAAAATATTTGGGATATCTCAACTTGCAGTTTGATTCAAATGGTGCCTTGCAACAGTGGAATGGTAACCCCATTCTACTGGATTCTTCTGTTGATCAAGGTAATTAATAGAGGAATTCATGAAATGGTGAATACTTTGAAGTGATACTTTAAGTAATAGGCTGGAATAACATACTTTAAAAAAAAGTGAAAATACGTTTTTATCTCATTGTCCATCAATGGTCAGAATTCTCTCATATGAAATGTTGTAATTAGACGATATTCAGTATCTTGCGTCCTTTGTGGCCCAAGATGTCATCAAGAGGGCCTATCACCACAGGACTTGCCACAAAGGCAACAAAAACAGGCTTCTGAATGCAGCTTTGGTTGCCTTAGTGTACACTGTACAGGTATGCAAGAGAAAAACTTCTAAAACTTGAGAGCCCTCTTGTGGATAGTCAATTGTAAAAATTGATGAAAACCAAAGTAACTGTTAGCCGTTGACTGGCGTTGAGTCTTTTCGATTGAGGGTTTCAACTTTTACACTAAAAAAAATAAAATAAATAAATAAAAAGAATGGATTGTGCATAAGAAACTCACTCCATTTGAAGCTAATCTTTATTGTACTTCTTATGACACAATTTATAATTAACAATTGTGAGGGAATCCCGAAGGCAGCCAATCAGCTCGGAAAACATGGGTAATATTGGATGATGGCTTATCTGTCGGTTCAAAGCAAAACATGTAAGGGTTAAATCAATCAGTGTTTACCATCCTGCATGAGTTACTTTATTAAAAGGATTTAAAAAAGCAATGATTTTTTGTGTATGTGTCCAGTTTGCACGGTTAACATGGTCTGCCTGATCAGCTTTTCGAAATTGTATCTCAGATCCCTGTCAGAACTATCTGCTCAGGGCAAATCCCCTGTCTACAAGTTGACCGCTGTTTCATTGCCACTGCTTTTTCCAGCTTTGGCAGAACATATGCTGTCATGTGTTGCCACCTAGTGGCAAGTGTGCAATTCAGCGAGCTCCAGCGAGCAGTCCACATAAACTCGGTGTGAGGAACTAACAAAATGTTGTCTGGAAGAAACCAGCATTCTTTCTGAGTATGCTGATGACCTTGTCTACATCCTGAAGAGAATGTGATTGCCGAGTCTTACTCTGGTTTACCTCAATGTTGAACAGAAACTTTTTGAATGTGCCATGAAATTGGGACTATTTCCTTGGAGCTGCAATGCTGCAGCATACAAAACTAACTTTGTGCCAGGTGGCAGCAGCATGCAGTTTTCAAAGTCAAAGTCAAAATACTTATTTTACCAGGGTAGCTTATTCAGCACTAGCTGGTTTCCAATAAGGCCCTGACATAGAACATTTTCATCAGACTGCCAAGGTGGTCAGAGTTGCAGTCAGAAGTCTGTGAGCTACTATTAGCAAACTAACTGCTTGTTACTTTTTCTTCGAGGAGCGGACTTTTCGAATTCTTTATCCTAACATTTTCAATGCTGTTTTTTTATATCACTTGTCCTTCAGATCAGGCCATGTTGCAATATGTCCAAGAATGGAAGAAGCCCTTGGATAAAATAGGCCGAGAGGTCATTGGGCATACTTTGGTCTTCTTGGATGGACAGAGGACTGTTTGTCGCCTTGCAGAATGTAACATGGGTGAGGTCCTCTTTTAAATTTTCTGTGTAATAATGGGAATGCCCCCATTTAATTCAATCATCATCTCCATGCAATTGATGGTGCATCATTGTATAATTATAAATCTTGAAAATTTTAAATGTCATTCTTTAAGTTCAGAAAAGTTGATGATCTCAACCAACCACATTGAACATGCGTAAATATTATACATAACTACATAAAATATGAGCTCCAGAAACACTTTTTGTGGCCAATTACCATATTTCTCAATTTTGTTTTTGTCCAAAGGAAACATGGTGGCTGACTCCTTGGTCCGTTTCTGCCTGGCTCGCCTCCCTGCCTCCAAAGGTTGGGCACAAGCCGGGATAGCTCTTTGGAATTCCGGAAGCATCCGTTCATCATTTCAAAAGGGTAATTGTACATTTAATATTTGGGCATAAGTGTATCTTAAAGCAAGCCAACATTTGTGCACCTGATAGTTCATTAAGGTAAGCCCTACAGACACGACCCAACAGGCCACAAGAGAGGGTCACAATTTGAGGCTACATTAAGGTAGTTAAAACAAATAGAAGATGTTTTAGTGTTCATGGTACAGCTCCTGTCAGTCAAACCATGCATTCTAGAGGTGTTTCCCCTGAGACAGGCATATCTATTATCAACTTTAACTTTGATTTTTGTATGTTTTTACTTTCTAGGCGATATTTCCTTGAGGGGAGTCTTGGATGTATTTCCCTTCAGGAACACTTTAGATGTAGTACAGTTAACCGGGAGGACACTATTGAAGGCTCTGGAATTCGGTGTTCAGGATTACGACCAATCTGATCCACCAGGAGGTTTCCTTCAGGTATCAGGTGAAAACCAATTCTATTTATTCTCATACAATCCACAATTGATATATTTGTTCCAAGTTTCTGTCCATGGTAGCCTATGATACTAACAGTTCTTCGGCAGTGATACCATCTTGGGATGTGCCTCGGAACGACAAAGTAGAGGTGTGTCCCAAGGTCGGGATATCTGAGGCCGAGACCAACACAGAGGCATGAGCCACCGAAACCGAGGCCATCGAAATATGGCCTTAAGGCCGGCCTTGAAGATGAAGCAGGCCTTGAGATCTCCAACACTGGTGCTGGGACAGTCAGATTTTCTAGGAGAAGATAATTTTATATTCACTGAATATGTTCATAAACTGCTGTGCTGGTGCACAACAGTGAAGTTTCTCTACTTATCAACAGTAACCTGGCCAAAAATGTCAATTTACATTCTTCAACATAGGATAACAGAAAATAAATTGATATGCATACAAGATGAAGCGATTGTTGTATCAAGTTCACCTAGATTTCAAGAAAATCAACATTGGAACTTCAAAATCCAGAGCTTTTACCACAAGTGATCCAGCAGTGTGATTTTCAGTGGCACTGTATAAACTTCCACAGAAATCGAACCGTGGCAAGCTTACAAAAAATAAAATATATGACAATATGCAACATATCTCTATTTTACTTTATCCTATAACAACAGTGATATAAATATACGCGACGCGACAAAAGTTAATTTGGACCTAGCCCTGGACTGTTCACATGGGTGCCAGCTCTAACTTGGAGCTGTCTATATTTTTGAGAGCATCAAAATAAAGGGTTCAACAAAAGTTAGTCTCTCTTTACGAAAACTTTGAAGTCTCAAAGACCTCTGTTTCTATTCCTATGAAAGTTGATCAGAGCTCTCGCTGTCTGTGTAGGCCTATATATATATCTATTTGTGGCTTAATAGCTCCCTTTTTTTGTTTTGCCTGAGCCAGCAGACCCTGAGGCGCGTACTCCTCTTTTCAAAAATTTGAAGTTTTGGTTTGTCCATTTGTCCAAAAATGTGTTTACCGAAAGGTGTCCGAACTCCACTCAAATTATCTCTTATGTCATCCCAGGAACCTGAACCGTAAAAAATGTTACAAAAGAAGTCATCAGTTGTCTACTAAATATGACTGAGAATCAAATTTTCGCCAGTCACTTGATTCAGTATGAGCAGCTGTACTGGTGGCTCCCCTGCCTGCCGAAATTGATCATATCCATTGGATAAGCCACAGATTTTTGAAAACATGGGATAGGCTAACTCGAAGGCTGCTGGCTCAGACAGGAATAATGCCAATAAGCTACAAATTCACAAATTTAGGGTCATTATTTGGGCTTTATTCAGCCAACTATCATAAAAATCAGATAAGGAATCTTTGACATATTCAATTTAATTTAAAGAGGGACTTATTTTTGCTGCTGCAACATATCAGTCCATATTTTAATAAAGCATGGTGTCCTGTTATTATATTTCCAGGGTTGAGGGTAGTTTATGACTTGAAAAAGAAAGCAGGCAGCAGAGTGGTGTCGGTTGAAGCGGTTTGCTCATCTTGCGATGTTCCTGAATTCTCTCCTCTTGAACCAGATGAAAAGTACTTGGTGGTCACCAACAATTACATGGTACAAGGAGGAGACGGGTTCACTGTCATAAGAGATGAGAAACTACAACACTATCCTTTAGGTGAGAAATTGATGCAGTGAGACAATTTGTCTGTGGCCTTGTTATTTATATGGAAGTGGCTTCTTAAAGGTAATTTCATTAGTATGGGATTCTAAGGTTCTAGACCCACCAAATACATGACATGTTTAGTTAATCTGATTGGTTTAGAAACAACAGGACGTCACACATTTCATATATCAAACGTAGTAAGTGCTGGTTTAGCATTGATTCCTCACAGCCAAATGTGAATGACAAGAATCGCATGGTAATGAAATCACCTGTAACGCCAAACACTTTGATATTACAATGTAATAGAATTAGAGTGGACTGTGGCACTGTGAAAATGGCACTTTGTGACTCATGATAGCCGATGAAGTGTCATCTTCTCTACTTTCAACATGGGAAACATAGAGGCTGTTTGATTAGTCATGATCAAGAGCAAGCCATTTGACTTCTCATAACGGATTTTAGAGTGAAAATCAGATGCATAATCCTTTCGTTTGGCTGTCACCAACAAGTGGGATAAGTCTCCTTCAATCAAATTAACATTGAAAGTATTGGGTTTGATCATGACAAATCATCAGCATGATGACACACAAAGTGCCATTTTCACAGTGCCACAGTCCACTCTAATTCTATATCAAAGTGTTCGGCTGCAAAGAGTACAAGCCATTTCTGTGTAAAGAAAATCCCCTTCACTGAGGCTTCACACATATTTATCATTGGAAAAAAAACAATGACCATGCTTTTACACAAAGCTGGGAATACATGTATATGCTGGATGTATATAAACTTGTGATTACAATATAATCAAGGTTACAGTTTATAATAATTTCCACTTTGGGACAGTAGCAATCTTATTGTCTGTGAACTTGTCCACTTTTATAATTACTTCCGTTTTGGTTGTTTATCTTTCAGGTGATTTACTTACTGACAGTATCAGGGAATATATCAATGCAACATCACCCTTGGTTAATGGGAAAGAGGGAAGAATTACATTCATTGGAGAAAATGATGGCAGCTCAAAATATGTCTGTGAAAACCTTGCCAATGCTAATCGCATCAACATCATCCTCATTGTTGTGCAAAGCTTGACTATGCTTTATTTTATAAAATTTTAATTTTGCACATCTCATAAATGCATTATTCCATAATTTCATAAATTTTCAGCTCGTTTTATTTTGCATATTTGCGGCTTTGAAACAATCTAATAAGTGCCTTATTGACAAATTTTATGACTGTTTTAGATCTTCAAACGTATCTCATAAATGCCATAGTGATTCATAATAATTCAGCTTCTATTTACCTTTTTTACTTAGGCCACCTACCTACTGTACTGCAGTAACATGATATATCATCCATATTAAAAAGGCTTAACTGTATCAAAAAGCATCTCAAATTGGGTACTTATTCATTTTTAACCTTAGATACTTACGTAAAAAGCTGACTAAAATTATTTTAAAAAACTGTTTTCAATTAAAACCCGTTGAAAAGGAATTCAACTGTAAGCTTACCAGAGCATTATATTGTTACGCAATATATTATACCAACATATCCATGACATCTTGACATTTTGTACATTTCAATAAAAGTCAAAAGCTCTTTTTGGTGTTTTTTTGTTGTTGTCATTTTTTATATTATATGTCATATTATATGGTTGGTAAAAGAAAGCTGTAAATAATCAATTTTGCCAAATGACCAGCTTGAGGGCTCAGGTAGAGATATCCTGCCCCAGTTACCCAACATCACATCATCCGTGAATACAAAATGGGAGCTTTTATTTATGTGGTGTGATCCACTTTTGAAACTTCTTATACCATGAGTAAGACCCATGCCCTGATCTCCAACATTGTTACAAAAAAAGAGTTCTCAGTAGTGTAGTGTGTGGTTCTTGGGGGTAAGGCAAGCATGACAATGTCAAGTCAAACATGAACTCATGACCAGAGAACGCTTTGCCTTCACTTCACTGTCTCCTCCTGGCGAGAGCACGTCTGATTCAAAATGCACATCAACTTTGCCTGTTTCTTTGGAGTATTGCCATGTTTATGGAGCCTGCTGCTGTGTGCCGTTTATGGGCAGGATTTTAATTTGACAATATTACACACAAATGACGTGCACGCACGTTTCGAGGAGATAAATGCATTTGGAGGTCCGTGCAGTTCCGATTGCTTTGGAGGAGTGGCACGTCGCCAAACCATCATTAAAGAAATCAGACAGAGTCACGAAAATGTCCTCCTCCTGGATGCAGGCGACCAGTTCCAGGGAACAATTTGGTATAATTATTACCAAGGAAATGCAACCAAGTACTTCATGCAGGAACTGGGCTATGACGTCATGGTATTATCTTTTCTATTTATAAGAGGTGTTGATGTGTTATTATCATCTAAGATACATCTTTTCATTATATTCCCTCTGATATAACATAATATTCAAGAGAGTTGAGTATAGTTTTGTCGCAAAAACTTTGGTATAATGTACACATATGCATACTCTAATCTAGAATATGCAAGTAACCTCTTTTTTGTAAAGAATTACATTTTTTGTCACTAATATATAATATTATTTTTGGTTATGTAAATATAATATATCAATTCTCCCTCCTTTCACTACTGTATTTGTCAGTAGCAATTATCTATAATTGTATATTTATTATGTATGAGAATGCACAAAAATCCCCTGTAGGCTATTACTAAGTATTTCTTAGTATGTATTAACAGTCACCAGATAGGAGGATCCAGCTTAAATCAGTAAAGGTATGCTATGTTGTCTCACTGGGGAAATATGGTTGATTTTTTAGCTTTTGCAACATTGAGGTCACTTCAGAAAGGATGCATACTGTACATACTATATAGTGATATACGTGTATGAAATAGTCAAGTCTTATTCAAAATTTCAAATCATTTCCAATGGTCATGACAATTATTATTCCCTTTTCACTCAAATATCGAAATTGATTTTTTCACTACTGAATCACTCACGGTAACAGAGTAGGTAATTTTTCCATACTTTTTTTAAAAGAAAGCCAAATAAAAATCAAGATGAATTAACTTTAAAATGGCCATGCAAGTAACCAAATAAAGACAAATAATGTGATTAACACCAATTTGTGTCTGGAAAAGTGAATAATAACTATTTCAAAAGATGCAGGTAAATTGGCCTACACAAAAATATGCACCTTAGGCCTAATTACAAGCAGATACCTCACAAATATAGTAAGCCACTGCTATAGTTAACAGGAAATACAGAACATTTCGATCCTCGCTAGCAGCTTCGGGCTAACATATTACCCCTTTTTGTCTGACAGGTAAGATTTCTAAAAAAGGTCGTTTTCAAAAAGTTTGAGCAAAAGATACAAAACTCACTCAAAATAAAAATAGAATACACTAAGTGAAAAAGAGTTCTGAAATGCCCATTGAACATTAGGCTATATGTTTTTGAAAACTTTATTTTGCCGTTCAGTATAAAGGTTTCAGTATAGGCCTATGTACTTTGAATGTTAGCTTGAGGTACCTTCATTTAAGACCTCAAGGTAGGATACCCACATAACATAAATATATACAAAAATCAACATTATTCTCTTTGAGTCATTGACCCCTTTCCAAAAGTACTTGGTCTGCAAAAGCGCAAAAGCTTTCGACTTAGTCCAAATATTTTCATGACACGGTCACCGATTTTTCCCTCACATGAGTTCACATCACTTCAAATCTCATCAAGGGACCAAACTTGAGCCAAATCAAGCATGGGATCAGCCTTTGTATGATAATCAGGACTGTCCATTTCTCAGGGCTTTACATGCAACACGATTTACACAGTGCAATACCTCATGATTTTCTTCACACTCACTGGTAAATGACCATGTAAATGACATGAGAAAATTCAACATTGCTTATAAGTTACAAAGGGTGCTACTGGTTACATGAAAAGGCAATATATGTATTCCTACAAAGTAAATACTTACTGCAAAAAATTCTATCAACAAATGCTAAAGATTTTAGGTCAAATGCTCTGATGCTGCATATAAAACAGATTGAATATAAAACCTTCTTGAATATAAAACATTCTTAAGTCAAGAAATAAGCATTGAATAAATGTAGCTGAAGTATGGGTTTAAATTTAAAAAAATGTTCATTAGTGGCTTGTGTCACATATATATACATATTCAATAGGCCTATCTTTAGACGAAAAACTCAAAATCCAAATGATACATAAATGTAATATATTATAATTTTTGAATGGTCTTTTCAGTGACACAGGCCACAACAAATTGCGTGGATGCCTGGGGGAGGGGGGTTCTCATCGCAAAAAGTTACAGGGGTGCTCAGCTGAGCGTCTCGCACCCACACCCAGTAACGGAGTGCCGTGAACCAGAAAAGAGGACCCTTAACTAGGGAAATTTTACCCTCGAAGAGCATACATTTTCCATATATGTTCATTTATAAGTAATTATTTCATTATATAATTTTTACAAATTGATATGATGAGCAGTTTACTGAAATTAGCGCTATATAAATCCATATTATTATTATCTTTTTTATTGCCATATATGGCCTTCCGAAAGGGATTTTATTGCCAAATGTTTGGATTCTAGATATGATGGACCAGGTCTAGGGAATGTCAGACCTCATTTTCGGACCTTCAGCTAGGGAAAATGATCCCTTGAAGAGACCTTTTCAGCCGAGCATAGGTGTAGACAGACATATAGTAAGAAGCCCCCCCTTCCCCCTCCCCAGGCGTGGATGCAAAAGTGCAGATAAGAACTTATAAATGTTCAATCTAGTTCAAGAAGGCAAGATTTATTGCAAAATGAAGACTCACAAGAAACAATATGAATGTCTTGTTCAGAAACAGGTCTCTGGCCTGATGAGATTACAATTATCGGTACACGGCAGGTTTTGATGCTGGAAGGCCTCTGGAGAAGCCTAATATGTAGATGGCAAGGCTATTGAATTCTCGAAGCTTCATAAAAAATTATCAAAATTGGTTTATTTTTTAAGATAAAGTCATTTCTATATAATTCAGGATACACTAGACACTACACCATCATCTTTTTTTTTATAGCGACGTCTTTACCTGGAAGAAAACATTTCTTATAAAAAAAGTTTGTTACAATTTAAGCTATTGGAAGATTGGTAGTCAACAGAGGCGATATTTTTTGCGTGTGAAACGTCATCAATATGTGTGTATACATAATTTGGGTTACAGACCTTGCTACATGTCCGATTTTCAAAATTTAAAAATGTCCATATATCAAATAAACTCCTCCGAATTCAATGCACTTATTCATTTTGCTCTATTTGCAATATTAACTTCGCAAAAAGCTTTTCGGCGCATCACGCTGCAATGGTGCAAAGTTGCAAAATCCCAGATACCCACAACAAACCAGTTTTTCAAATTAATGGCTAGCCTATTGAGACAGAATATTGAAATTGACAAATATATACATATATTATATACCCTAGTTTTGTCATACTGTACAAGTTGCTCTATCCCAGTTACCATAACAAACCAGCGCTATCACCAGGTTTTTTTTGTTTTTGTTTTGGCTGGGAGCTTTGCATGTTTTACAAAAATGTTATTCCACCCAAAATGCATCAAAATAACACGATTCATTTTTCAGATATTGGTAACTGTGTATATAAAACTCCATAACAAAATATCTTATAAATTAACCCTAACTTAGCAGATGCATTAAATTCTTTGCATGCTGGCTCATTCCGTTACAGTTTTTAAAAGAAGGTAAGACCAAAGTCGCTATAGTACCCTTTTTTAAAGGGTACTTTTCTTGTTACATGCGTAATGTAAAACATGTTCAGGTGGCGCTGCCTGCCTGCCAGCAGCAGCCCTCTGGAGGATTAAAAAAGTTCACAAGAAAAAAACAACGATCGGCTGGACGAATTTGTTCTGTCTTGTCCAATGATTAATCAATACACAACATGGGAATATTTAAACAGTTTTGAGGAATGAAAAGGTACGTTTTTCAACATTATGGAATTCGAAACCAACCAGTAGTTCAGAGGCTGGACCTGCAATCTATTTTTAGCACAGTGACAAATCATGGACTGTTGATCAATTCAGGTCCACCAGGAGAGCAACAACAACAGGATGCTCTCTGCACTCAAGCGAGCTACGCTCACGGCTGCCTTTGGCAGCCGTTCGCTTCGCTCATATTATTTGATGAGACATATATATGTTTTTTTTTGTCAACAAACAAAAAACCATGAAACATCAAAAGCTTGCTTGCTCAAAGGTTTACGATGCTTTGTCTAGTATTTCACAAAAAATTCTATTTCAAAACTAAATCATTGATAAGAAGCTGGTCCCGCTTGACCTAATTTCCTGCTGTCGACTATTGATGTTGAGACCATCACTGCACAGATTTTTGAAACATTTCTAGTACTCAATTCGCTTCACAAAACGGCCTAAGGACATTTCGCTGCGCGAATATATTACAATGATACAAATCATTATTAAAACCATGGAGCTTCAAGTGAGCTCCATGTTAAAACTGACTGCCAAAAACATTAAGCTTACAGCCTGGAAATCTGATATGCAGAAAGGGTGGACTACTGCACTGTGAAAATGGCACTTCGTGTGTCATCATGCTGATGACTTGTCATGATCATACCCAATACTTTCAATGTTAATTTGATTTAATGAGACTAATCCCTGTTGTTGGTGACCGGCAAACCAAAATACTATGAATCTGATTTTTACTCTAAAATCAGTTATGACAAATCAAATGGCCTTCTCTTGATCATGACTAATCATACAGCCACTCTGTTTCCCATATTGAATGTAGAGAAGATGACACTTCATCAGCTATCATGAGTCACGAAGTGCCATTTTCACAGTGCAACAGTCCACTCCTTTTGCATATCAAATTTCCAGGCTGTAATAAGAGGAGACTTACAGCGATGCACTTTGATACCGAAAAAGAGTGTACTGTTGCACTGTGAAAATGGCACTTCGTGTGTCATCATACATATGATTTGTCATGATCATACCCAATACTTTCAATGTTAATTGGATTTACAGCGAAACATAGAATTAGAGTGGACTGTGGCACTGCGAAAATTGCACTCCGTGACTCATGATAGCCGATGTAGTGTCATCGTCTCTATTTTCAACACGGGAAACATAGAGGCTGTTTGATTAGTCGTGATCAAGAGTAAGCCATTTGACTTCTCATAACTTATTTTAGAGTGAAAATCAGATGCATAATCCTTTCGTTTGGCTGTCACCAACAAGTGGGATAAGTCTCCTTCAATCACATTAACATTGAAAGTATTGGGTTTGATCATGACAAATCATCAGCATGATGACACACAAAGTGCCATTTTCACAGTGCCACAGTCCACTCTAATTCTATATCAAAGTGTTTCACTGTAAAGTGATAATTCTGTTACAAAAAGTGTTTTCAGATCTTGGTTTGACCGAATGACTTTCCCTGCAGTTTTTGATAGTTCTTGATATATGTACTAAGGAGACTTATTCCTCTTGTTGGTGACAGCCAAACAAAAGGATCATGCATCTGATTTTCAATCCAAAATCAGTTATGACAAGTCAAAGGACTTCTCTTGATCATGACTAATCAAACAGCCTCTATGTTTCCCATGTTGAAAGTATAGAAGATGACACTTCATCAGCTATCATGAATCACGAAGCGCATTTTTCACAGTGAACTGATCCTCATTTTTTCTTTATCAAAGTGCATCGATCACTGTAAAAAAAAAAAATTACTTGACGTGTGTGAAGCTGACATCTGTAGAGATCCTACCAGTATGGAACTGCAATTGTAAAAAGACCTATATTGTACACTCAAGTATGATGAACCACACAAAAAGATAACAAGTGTGTGCTAATTCAATCAGACCTGTATCACTGTATCAGAGTAAATGGAATACCCAACTTTCCTCACTTTTAGTCAGTTATCCCAGTAATGGTAGGTCAACAGTAATGAGACTTTTTTTTTGGTGGCATGGTTATTGTGAAGAATATAATGAGCTGTTGGTGTCAATTACACCCAATTATGACAACTAATTAATAAAACCAATTGATATTTAAGGCATTGGGCAACCATGAATTTGACGACGGGACGACTGGAACGGTCAATTTCCTTCGAGGCTTCTCTGTCCCTGTTGTGTCAGCAAATCTGAACAGTGATGCGGTTCCGGCTCTTCAAGGTCAATATTCCTACTCTAAGGTAGTCAATGTCGGAGGTCGCGACATCGGAGTCATCGGATACGTCACTCAGGAAACAAAAGAACTTGTGCTTCCTGGTAAGACCACCATGCAAGTTTCTATTGCAATTTGTCTGATTTGTAATCTTTTGAAATAACATAGTATATATATGTATAGCTGTAGATAAATGTATTACCCTTTTGTGAACTTTTCCCTCCCTTCATGTAAGTAACTCCACATGATCATTAACTTTTTTATTCTGCATTTTATTACATTTGACCTTTGAAAATTTGTTTTATACAACAAGACTACTTAAATGAGAATTTGACGATAAATAGCTTACAATGACATACAGGAATCAAGGCAGCAACACAGCATGCAATTCTGCAGATCATCAAACAAATCATAATTTTATATCTTTCTTAGATGGCATCAAGGGCTTAGTATTTGAAGATGTAATAGCTTCAGTTAGAAGGGAAGCTGAGAGCTTAACTTCCAGAGGGGTCAACATCATCATTGCTCTGGGACATGCTGGTTTCCCTGTTGACATTGAAGTCGCCAAGATGGTTAGCCAGGTTGACGTTGTGGTTGGTGGACACTCAAATACCTTTCTCTATTCAGGTAAAGTCTATTTTGTAATTTAAACAATAAGGCCATGTTTCACAAACCGAGTGGAGACCAGGTTTAAGGTTAAATCTAGTCTTAACTCGATTTCCCACTGCATGGTGCTACCATGCATTCTGTCTCTGAAAGGGAAAGTTTAGAAACTGCAGTTATTGACCAAGTGTAATGCTTAAACTCTGTTGATGAAATTGGGCCAACATAAGAGTCTGCAGCATGAAGTCAAATACTATGTCATTTGAAATTGTTCTGGTGATATAGGCCTATATGACTTAGAGCTCTTTGCAGATTGGCGGTCCACTTGAAAAATGTATTTTCTTATTTTTCAATTTGCAAACTGGCTTTGCCACGTCATTGACAGTTTTCTTTTGGTCTCCTTATCTTCTTATATGATGAAGTATCTTAAATCATTTAATTAGTTTGTTTATTGTCACCTATGCTGCTATGCTAGATATGATAAGCACTGAATCAACTGAATAACCATAACTGACACAAACAAATTTTAAGCCAGTGACAGTGACACACACAAACAAGTTGAAAGTTAATTTTGAAACTGTTTGGACCAATCTGCAAACAGCTATAATACATATTATATCTAGTGCTGAGACATATGTATTTTTTAAAATCATTTCATCTTTAGGAGATGCCCCTTCCAATGAAAAGCCAACAGGGTCCTATCCCTACATGGTCACCAGAGCAGATGGGTCGACAGTACCAGTTGTCCAGGCCTTCACAGCCGGAAAGTACTTGGGATATTTGACATTGGATTTTGACAACTCTGGAAAACTGATGGATTGGAATGGAAATCCAAAACTGTTGGACTCATCCATTGAAAAAGGTTTGTCATAGAAGAACCATTATTTCAAGTTCATGCAAGATGTTAATTGACAAAGAAAGGAAGATCAAAGATATAATGGAGAACAACAGTATAAGTTACTGACTGTTACCATTGTATGTAACATGTTAATTTGGCAATTCAAATTCATGGGCATCACAAGCAACAAGGATATTGCATGTAAACACCTTCCATCTGAATTCTAAATCTGCAGCCCGAACCAGCATGACACCAAGGATCGTTTTGTGATAATATACATACACACTCACACCGGTAGACAATTTTAAGTCAATAAAATTTTATACAAAACTTTTATTTCACCAAAAAGGATCAAAAATATCTTTATTGACAGATCAGGACATGGAGAATAAGGTGATGGAGTGGAGCGTGCCACTGGAACAGATTAGCAAACAGATAATTGGCAGCAGCCTGGTGATGATGGATGGCCGGAGGGAAAGTTGTCGTATGAAGGAGTGCAACATGGGTGAGTGCCCTACTACATTTTGTAAAGAATGATAATAACAGTAAAGTTGTACTTTTGCAAAAAATTTCTCCACTTTGGCTGAAAGGACAAATACCTGAATGAGAACAAGTGCACATGAAACCATGAAAGATAAATTGGTGCAGCAGTAGGGGAGAGGCAGGTTAGTTGATACGCAAGGTTAGTTGATACGCCCCACCTCCTGGTCATAGAAATGATCATTTGAGAAAGTGTTGGCATTTGTAAGAAGCAGAATAAAAAAACACATCTTCTCATCTTGGTCAATGTAGAATCAGAATCAAGATTTAGGAGAAAAGTCAAAAAATTCAAAAATCGCTGTTCTGAGTAAATTTGTGCTGAAATCTTGCATTTTTTTTTCTTTCGCTATAGTGAAGGATGATTCAGAGTAACTTAGTATATGGATAAGGTGTGTGAAAAGGCTTATTTATTAGCCATCAAAGATGACCTAGGTTAACCTGTGGTCCAGAGACCTGCTGTTTTCTGACATAATCGAGTGGATGGGTTTGTTGATACAGCAGATTGGTTAGGTTTTGTTGGCTGGCCTGGTTAAAATAACAACCCTGACCTATTAGTACAATCATAATGCTAGATGTTACTCAGTAGTTTACATGAAGAAGCTCTATAGATGAATCTTAGGTTGAAATAATCATGAGATATCCCCCTCCCAACAGGTCGACCATCAGATCCGACTCACAATGGTTGCAGATATTCATCCATGGGAACAAAAAGCAGATCGGTGAAGGCGGATGGTTTTATAGTATCCTACCAAGGCGGAATTATGTGAATTTTTCTTTGCATTGTCCATCAGGGTTTGGTGTATCAACTAACCTGCCTGGGTGTATCAACTAACCTTACCAGGTGGGTTAGTTGATACGTTTGACATGACCTACTTTGACGCCATCTAGGGTAAAAACTATCCAACAGAGAAAGTCAAGTTTCTCCATATATTTGAACAATGTATTTCCCCAAGCACGTGGCTTTTCGTCATTAAAATATCATTCTCCGTTTAGCTTGGAGGCGAGCTTTTCTGAAAAACGTCTCAACTAACCTGCCTCTCCCCTACCATCTGCAAATATTCAGGCATTCAGAAGCGAAAGGTTTGAACTTCCCAAAAGGTTCTTGAAGGATTAATTTCTGGAACGTACAGTACAAACATGCATTAAATATATGCATTTTCTGGACAACTGTGTCAAATTGGCAATATAAATTTATGTCAGATCCCATTATAAAGTTATATGGAAAGCGGTCAAATATGTGTACGCAAAATAAAAATTGATTTTGCAGGAAACATGGTGACTGATGCCATGGTCCAGTCTGTTCTGGGCATACTCCCTGCTGAGCAAGGATGGGCCAAGGTGGCGATAGGCCTATGGAACGCTGGAGGAATAAGAGCATCTTTTGACAAAGGTAACACGGTCGATTCAACAAAGAGGTCAGATGTATACATTTAACCTTATAGCCTTCCCAAAGATACTACATGTTACAACATTCTAAAAACATTTGTGTGAATTGCGTTTTTGTTTCAACTACCACATTTTTATTGTGAAATAATGTTTTCAGCATAGAGGGTTTACATCAACCTGCTGTAGACATGAGATTTTGAGTCAATTTTGACAAGGATTTTTGATATAGGGTTCACACAAACTTGTTTTTAAATGTCGCGACAGATAGAAGTCCTTTTCTGTCCACATTTTTGAATCACCGAAGAAGTAAGGATCACAAACGTAATGACTATGTTTAACACCTCACATACATTAGTGTATCAAATCAAAGAGTTAAAAAATCAAATTGTTGCATTTCAGGAGACATCTCAATGCGGTCAGTGTTGAATGCATTTCCCTTCAGGAATACCATCGAAATTGTTGAAATCAGTGGTAGCGCCATCTGGAAAATGCTCGAGAATTCTGTGCAGTCTTATGATGAAGAAGATCCACCAGGACGATTTCTCCAAATGTCAGGTATACCTCAAATTGAAGATAATATATTGTCAAAATACTACAAAAATATTTATTTTGAAAAATTAGTACAGTTTACATTAATTTTGGTACTCTTCTGTATATATGCTAACATAGAGTCTATTTTATCATAAATGGGCAAGATAATTCTTATCGTGCATAAGGCATCATCAGCAATAGAGTAAAGTAAAATGAATTTCTGAGAAAAAAAAAGTTTGCACTTTTTTGGTAGACTGCAGTACTGTATTGAAATTTTTCAGGGATCCGTGTAACATACAATCTTCAAATGGAAAGTGGAAGTCGGGTAGCATCAGTGGAAGTTGTATGCTCATCTTGCGATGTTCCTGAATTCTCTGCCATCAAGTTGGACGAATACTACATGGTAGTCACCAACAATTACATGATACAAGGAGGCGATGGCTACAGCATGATCAAAGATGACATGAGACAACATTTGCCACTGGGTAACTGGTTTTCACAACTTTGTAATAGAAGAAAATAAAGAAGACTTAATGTTTCATTTAGGATAACACAGGAATTTCATTTTGAATTTTTAAAACTTAGGTTGACCGTAGTATTTCATTTAGGATGACAGTGGGATTGCTCTTTGAACTTGATTTGAATGAAAGTAGTATTTCATTTAGGATGACACAGGAATTTCATTTAGAATTTTTAATATTTGGATGACAGTAGTATTAAATTTAGCATGGTAATGGGATTGTTTTTAGAACTTGATGTTCATGAAACTATAATTTCATTTAGCATTTAATTTGGATGACAGTAGTATTTCATTTTGGGTGACAGTGGTATTGTTCTTAGAAACTGATTCGGATGAAAGTATTATTTCATTTAGGATGACAGTGGAATTTCATTTAGAATTTAATTTGGCTGATAGAAATGATTCATTTCGGATGACAAAGGGATTGTTATTAGAACTTGATTTTGATGAAAGTATTATTCCATTTAGGATGACAGTGGAATTTCATCCAGAATTCAATTTGGAAGATAGTAATGTTTCATTTAGGATGACAGGGGGACTGATTTGAATGAAAGCAGTATTTCATTTTCAGATGACAGTGGAATTTCATTTAGAAGTTAATTTGGATGACAGAAGTATTTCATTTAGGGCAACAGTGAAATTTTCATCTAGTATAGGATGACACTGAACTGTATCTTATCTGCAAATTAAGTTTTGCATTTAGAATTGGGACATCAGCATCAATACTGGTCAGTTTTATAATACCTATGTTTTACTTTCAGGAAACCTTTTAACAGACAGTGCACTACAATATATTAAGAAATCTTCTCCTTTAACAAATGGATTAGAAGGAAGAATACAATTTGTGGAAGATACCAGATCAAACAAGACACCAAAAGATGTCCTCCCAGTTTGTGAAAATCAAGGGAATATTTGTCATGTTAATTGGTTTTTCCTCATCTTATCAATAATATACTCAATTAATAAATTAAATTAACAGAAAGTGGAGTTGTAAATATTGTACATTAGTGTCTGACATATAAACAGTTCAACAAAAATAAGTCCCCCTTTACAAAACTTAAATATCCCAAAGATTTCTTTTTCGATTTCTGTGAAAATTGACCAGTTTGAAGGCCTGCATATTAACATTGTGCCTATGAATTTGTAGCTTGATTGCTTCATTAATTCGGAGCCAGCAGACCCTGAAACTCCTCTTCTAAAAAATCTGACGTTTTGACTTGTCCAAAAATGTTTACCAAAAGGTGCTCAAACTCCACTCAAATTGTTTCTAATGTCATCCAAGGAACCTAAACAGTAAAAATGTCAGAAAAGTAGTCCTCTTTTGTCTCCGTATTATGATTGAGAACTATTGAGAAACAAATTTTCTCCAGTCACTCTATGAAGTTTGTCAAGGTTGTGGCTCCCCCAGCATGGTAGGCTCACTCAAAGGCTGCTGGCTCAGCAAGGAGTAGTGCCACTAAGCTATAAATTCACACATTTAGGGTTGATATAGGCCTCCAGCCCAATAAGTCAGCCGACTGTCATTACAAATCAGAGAAAGAATCATTGAGATATTCAGGTTTATTTAAAGGGGGGCTTAATTTTGTTGAACTGTTTAATTGATGGTTGGCATAATTTGGTTACCACCAGATGGAGTTCAGTTGCTTATGGGGACACCTGGTTTATAAGCCCAACACAGCGACTGTTCTCGGTGCAGAAATGGAAGGAACAGTGTCAGTCATAATAAATGTTTGCTATTGTTTTGACAGATTTCTATTGCTTATTTGCTTCATGATTTAACAGCTAAAAAAAGTTAATTACCTAATTTGGCAGAGAATCAAAATAATCAAATTGAAAGTTTTTTTTACAAGTGTTTAAAAGTTTGAATAAATGAGAGAAATTGTAATCTCATTTGCTTGAAATCCATGATCTCCTTCCATTGCATGCTCTAGGCATATAAATTATAGGCACATTTGTCCATTTATTCTTGAAGTAACTAAAAGCTAAAAATTTAAAGGTTTTCAAAAGTCTTAGAATTTCTTAGACGAAGATTAATCGACAAAAAAATGTTCTATTGTTGCAAAAATCCAATATTTTATGTGTTCAATAAAAGTTTTGTTAAAAAAAAGTTTGAAGTTTTTCTCTGTCGATAATGATCTGATAGGAACAACACATATACAATATCTAAAGGAAAACTCTAACTTATGGTGATATTTTAATGTTTTTCTGAAACCATTATGGACACAAAAAGGTGGTGGGATTTTTGCATGGTCAAAACCAAAAAGTTAACAAGGGTAATTCATACAACATGCTCAAGAACATCAAATATATGGACCATAATCCGAATTGTAAGTGTATTTGTATAATTTTATTTATTTGTAGAGGCAGGAACATATATATCTACAGAACAACAGATTTCACAAAAAGATGTCACCCAGCCTTCTAAGGTTTACCTACCACTTTATATCAATATCAATAATCTTGCTATACCATGGCAACTACTTTCACCCATAAGTATTTTCATTGAGTGTAATATTGTTCTTTTTTTCTTTTACGTACAAAATAACCATAGAAATGCAATAAAATAAAGTAAAATGAAGAACAACAGAAACCTTAGAAACAAGTAAGTGAATGGATCTGGTCCATTGCACAATGACTGAGAATTTTGAGCCACTCAAGCTCATATTATGGATTTTTTTTACATAATATACCTTTCCCCCTTTCAAACAAGTTATTTTTACTGTGAAATTGGAAATTATCCCCTACCCCTTATATGGTGCATCCTTACAATAGCTGAATTTACCCAAAAGGTATTGTCACCAAAAATGTTTAATTCAATCACAATACATGTGCGTGTAATAATTTAAATTGACAAAAAATATTTGTGTTGGTACTGATGGGTCGAAATTAGACAACCACTTCACATATTTATATATAAGTCCGTTTTAATTTTTCCTCTCCCGTATAGGCCTGTATTGTGAAAAACAAAATGCCCTTGTCACAAAAATTCATGTCACTGGTGTTACCGTTACATAACGCATGGCCGAAACGGGAATGCCTTTCTCCTGATGGGGACTTCATGCATGATAACTGCCGAGTTCTGCATATAAACAGTTCAACAAACTAAGTCCCCCTATAAATAAGCTTGAATATCTCAAAGATTACTTCTCTGATTTTTTAGAGATGGCTGAATTATAGGTCTGTACATATCGACCCTAAATGTGTGATTTTGTGGCGTATTAGTGGCATCACTCCCAGCTGAGCCAGAGCTGCCTTCGAGTTCTGTGCCGAGTGAGCCTTTCCCTGTTTTCAGAAATCTGCGGTTTTTCTAATGGATATGACCAATTTCACAATGCGGGGGAGCCACCAGCTGGACATATGAATGAAAATATTAGTTTTTGTAACATGTTTAACGTTGAGGTTCCGTGGATGAAATAAGGTAAAGTTTGAGTGCAGTAAAATTTTGAAAAAGGGGTCAGCGCATTGTTTATATATACTCGTTGGGGAAAAATTACCACACACTTACAGACAGACAGACAGACAGGTTCAAATTAGTATATCCCCAATACTTCCTAAAGGGGGAGGGGTTGAAGGTATAATAACATTTTTGTCACATTAAAGTGAAAGCCACATTCAACAAAAGTAATATTCATACTTTTGAGTAAAAAGTGCCAGCTTAATGACATGAAGAGACAATAGGTAAAAGAAAACAAAATGTTACCGTCGTTGTTGTTTTATTTATATTCACCAGGTAAGAAAATATTAAGCTTACTTTATATGTAGGCTGCTGCATCAAATGCACAGACTGAATAACTTCTATTTTGCATTAGTAAGGCCTCATATGAAGCATATCAAACAAAAACACTAAATATTAGTAACTAATAAGTATAAAAAGATAAAAATGCCATAGAAACATACTCCTGTAAATAATGTACATGTAATGTCATGTATGAAAAACGTTTTCCGTGCTGGCTCAGGCCGCCCATGCTTCACATAGTATGCCTGGCTGCTCAGGTGGAAAGCTGTTTCACAAAAACTAAGGACGCTCCTATTCATTGCTTATTGGATGATACTGACACATTAACTTGATGCAGAGCACTTTGGTTTTAGACAAGCTCTAAAGTCGACTAATATTTAGGTAAGTAAAGTTCTGTTGTTCACTCTATAAAATTCACCAAAGACAACATTTACATAAAAATAGTTGTGACGACATGTAGTTGGAAGCTTTTTTTTTCATATTCGTAAACTGAATCAAAATAAATTGTCTAAAGCCTTATTAACGTAATAGCAATTTTCAAACATCTCAATCAGTATGACAACAGTTTATGCATTATGCATGACAAGTCCAGCATCCATGCAACGCATGCATGCATGAAATTTGTCTAATTCTCAACAAACCATAACGGCTTGAATTATTCATGCAACTCATGAGTCACAGAGGCTGGCATTTTTAATAAAGCTTCACTTTCTGCTGCTTTCAATACAGAGGCATCCAAATAAGGATTTGACTGCATGGAAAATGGCGCTCCTTGCTAAACTGGTGTTCATCAACCTCTTGATCCATGGATTGGGACAAGATTTCAAGATGACGATACTACACACCAATGATGTGCATTCGCGGTTTGAGGAGACGGACGAACACGGCCGGTCTCCGTGTAATTCATCGAAATGCTACGGAGGAGTTGCACGTCGCTTGACGGCAATTAACAAAATCCGCCGGACTCACAGAAATGTCCTCCTCATGGACGCAGGAGACCAGTTCCAAGGAACGATTTGGTTCAACTACTACAAGGGAAATGCCACCAAGTACTTCTTAAAAAGGCTTGGATATGATGTCATAGTAAGTCATTTTACTTATTTATCAGAAGAAAAGAAGCATATGGATGGATGATTGGGGCTTTACGTCCTGCATTTATGCACTGGGTAGGCTCATTAAGACAGACGGATGACACGGCAATGAGGCGAAGGATGATTGAAACAGCCATCCAACATAGGCCCAAATAAAAGAAGCAGATCCATGCATTTAATTCAACTTCTATTCATTCAATTATATATGCATTACTTTACAAAATGGATATCGAAATTTTACTAAATTTACCTTTTTTTAGTCAAGTTGGCCTGAGCAGGTGAAACAGAAAGTCTGAATCTCAATATTCAGCTTCAACAAAGTGGTTTTTTAAAAACAATCAATATATCAATTTAGTTGACATTTACATAATTTATGTAATTTAACCTTTATATAGATAGATAGATAGATAGATAGATATGGTAAGTGCAGCCCTCTAAGCCCAGTTCTGGGCGCTCACGAGGGTTGATTGATGAGATGGTAGAGAGAGCGGGAGTCCTCAACATGTTACACATTTACCCCATGTGAGGGATCTTTTACTTGCCCAGCATAGACACTGATACAAGGGGCCGCCAATTTAACGTCTCATCCGAACGACATCCAGCTGGGATTTTGCTCATGAAGGTACACTGAAAATTTTGGGTTCCCCACCCGGGGTTCGAACCCATGCAGGCAAAGACCTTCAGCGGAGCAGGCGGGAACCTTAACCACTTGGCCACCCAGCTGCTTGGTCAGCAATTCCAATTCCTTTCTGCTGTCTAATTTTACAGATTTGGATATTGAAATTATTGAAACTTTCACATTTGTTGTTAATAATAAATATAATGTGTAACAAATATCTATTGTATTGGGGATATGCATAAAATCAATCGATCATATCAGTCAGGACATTTAGCACATGTTCACACATAAAATTTTCCCATATTTTTTGCCATTGATCCATAATAATATTGGTTAGGTCATATTGCATTTTGAATATCATGAGGAAACTTCGAGCACAATGGTCCTTTGAAAATAAAATAAGGAAAGTATTGTCACTTGCAGCTCATGTAGTGACACACCACACGGTCCACACCCTCAAGGCTTCATTAAAAGGAAACATTTCTAACATGAGAGGAATCAACCTGCACCCCCCTAGCAATTTGGGGAGGAATTTGTATCTTATAGACATGAAAAGCAGTATGACAAGATCACCAAGTAAATGAAAAAGTTTAAACAATCAGATTTTCATAATGTCACTCTATATGCTCTCTGGCTATTTTGTTTTATTCATTAATTATTTTAATAGAAGAACAATTTGCATTTTTCCATAGACAACCTCAAGGTCATCTTGAATTTGACAACGGTATTAAAATAAACTGCTAAACAAAAAATAATTTAGTACATTCTCGGAAAAAACAATTAATTGTTTTTTTGTCATTGACAGGCCTTAGGTCATCATGAATTTGACGGCGGGATAAAGGGATTGACTTCTTATCTCAGAGACCTTCAAATCCCAGTTGTCTGTTCAAATATGGACTCCTCCTCAGTCCCAGATCTCCAGAATCTCTACACCGCTTCAAATGTCTTCAATGTAGGGGGACGCCAAGTGGGAGTCATTGGCTACATCACTGAATTAACTCCATTGCTTGTGAAACCAGGTAAACAGAAAATCATTACTTTTTATAGCAAACTCCATTGATTTAACCCAATAAATTTACCAATATTGCTCAATGGCTTTTGTTAGATTTGCAATATAAAAATTGGATATTAAAAGGATGTTAGGTGAAGCCATGTCACATGAGGTTATAGTCACGAACATTAATATAAAGCAACCAAAATGATAAGCAAAAGCTCTTTTGATGTAAAGATTTATTTCAAGACGTTTACTTTTATACTCGACCATCACAAAATGCAAAATTATGATATTTATGCAAAATGAAGTTATTGGGCCTGAATCAATATGTATTGCACATATATCCAAAACAACCTGTAGATCATAATTTTGGTAATTTATTATGTATAATTATAATTTCACTTTCACAAAGGTGTACATGT
The DNA here is from genome assembly GCA_026936325.1 of Platynereis dumerilii. Taxonomy (NCBI): domain Eukaryota; kingdom Metazoa; phylum Annelida; class Polychaeta; order Phyllodocida; family Nereididae; genus Platynereis; species Platynereis dumerilii. Next base: position 167,665,003 of record JAPTHN010000001.1, read on the forward strand.
ACATTTGTATAATTCAAGATGTGTAGATGTTGTAGTTAATTTAATTCCATATAAAAAAAATATAAATCTCTTTCTTTTCCACCCTTTTCTTCTCTTTAGATGGAATTCGGGGACTCAGGTTTCGCAGTATAGTAGAAAGCATGCAGAATGAAGTGGACAGACTGAAAGCCAGAGGAGTGAACATCATCATCGGTCTGGGCCATGCAGGTTTGGATGTGGACCTCAGGATAGCAGCGGAGGTCAAGGACCTTGATCTCATTGTTGGGGGTCAGGACAACACTTTCCTGTACAACGGTAAGATTCTTTTATGTTGTTATAAAAACTCTTAGCAGACCTCAAAGACAACAACTGGTAAAAAAGTGCAGTTATACAGAAATGCTGTATACAATTTTTATTTAGGCCACACATAATTGATCTTTAGCTTCTCGGATTCCTCTCAAGGCCCTTTTTCTAGGGTCGGTCGATAGGACAAAAAACAAAAGGTGAAAAAAAAAAATTTATAATGTCAAAAAAAAATTTTTTTTTTCTTTTCAATTTTTTTTTTCCATCGGCAGTAAATCTATTGTGTCGGCGGGTCCGCGAAGCTAAGAATCAATTATGTGTGGCCTTAGGTTTAAGTTAACCTAGACCGAAAAATGTTGTCGGGGTTCAAGCAGCCTCTTCGTTTTGAGTCAGCCTTTGTCGGACTAGGTTTAGCCGTTTAGTTGACATGAACAGATATATGATATTATACCATTTGACACCTCTGTCAGCCAATCACATGCCAGTATTTCAGGGAAATAATTCCCATATTCTTTGTTGTTCAGTTATCCTATCATGTTTGACTGTTTGAGTGTTTGTCTCATGGTATAAGCCGGTTATTCACTATTGGATCAGGAATATGTGTTTATCACACCTCGGGCTAAAGCCCTCGGGTGATAAAAATCACATATTTCCTCTCCCGTGGTGAATAACCCATACTAACATAAGCCAGCCTATCACAAAAATACACGAATAAAAGCCCTATCATCCCCCATTTTCAAAATAATTAATTTATTCTGGTCAGTTTTTAAAATGTGAGAATACAATGTGAAGACCCATGTCTCTCTCATAGTACTGCTCCAATATGTTCTATACAATCATAATATATCAAGAAAAGTTATAGGATATATATTGATGTTGGGGGGGGGGGGCAGTATATTTGAGGTGGGAAATCGATATAGACCTCACATGTTTCCAGCCAAAAAGTGCCAGAGGGGCCTTGCAACACTCTGTTATAAAAAGAGCATGTACACAATATCAGCATATCAATGTACATGTTCAGATAATGTGGTGGGAGTTTTCTGCAAAATCGAAGAATTGCCTATACATACAATTTGGTAGGAGTACATGGAAATGATTAATTGCCATACAGCATATATATATCCAAGAAGGAGAGCAGGACACCACAAGAGCTGCAAGATGATTAAAGCAAGCAGAAATGCGTGTCTGATTTCCTGAATATTTATCAATGGACAGTCACCTTTTTTTATTCTTTATTTTTAACCATAATCTGCTCTGGGCAATCATTCACACCAAATGAAACGATCTGGTTGCACCATATCTAGTATATATTCACAATTTTTTCCAAATTTTAAAAAGCACCCCTTTATTTGCAGTTATCTTTACAAACGAGCTCTATGCTGAAAACATGTACCACAGGCCCAAGTCTGAGGGTCCAGTCTTACTTGTCTTCAGAGTATTCAAAGGTGCCTTGCTCTGACTGAGCCTGCTGACTTCATCTGGACAGAAAATAGGTCACATTTGAACTTGGCCAATCAGAGAAGTTCTAATAAATGTGACCTTTCTAAGAACTTCTCTTATTGGCTGATTCCAGAAGTGACACATTTTCTGTCCAGATGAAGTTTAGGGGCACCATTTAATGATCGGGGGGCTTGGATTTTCCTCTGAGAGAAATTATCATTTCACGGTAATGGTGACAGACAGTAATTATTTTATTTCGAGCGCTCGACGTCCCTAAATATTTGCTCCTGAATCAAGCAACGCCTTCTTAAGGAAAACCCTCACCAGAAATTTATTTCAAGACTGCTGACTGCCCAAAATTTAGCAAGAAATTATTTATTTAAAAAAAGAGATTAAATGGTCTCCCCCTTACCAGGCCCAATCTAGGCATGGTACCTTTCAATCAAGGCAGGAACCTTTGAGCATACTGGTGAGAAATGAAGAAATGACTCTATTAGTATTAGGCTTGGACTTGTGCAATGTGCATGAACAGTACAATGAAACACTTTCTGAAGTACTTCAGCATGTTCAGACTTTTTTAAATCTGGCTATTTTCAAGCAAAATATTACACTAAAACATGTCCAAAAACTACCAGTGAATTGGTTTACTGAAAAAATTAACTATTTTAAACATAGATCTGCAGCCCACTTCTTTCGATTGCATAACCGGTTTGCTGTCTGTGCAGTTTCTAGAAAATATTTTAGTGCACTACAGGGTTTTTTGGACACAAAAACTGTATGTCATATGCACACATTAAATCAAGATATCAACAAACACAAAGAACTACATCGTACATACATGTATCTCAGTATCTGTATACATATTAAGCATGTCATTGTGTTGAATTATCATTTCATGTATGTAATATTTTGCAATGGCTGCCACATGGATGTATGCTCGTCGTATATAAACTGTTTGAAAACATGTTTTCGAAAAGCTGCAATCAACTGAATGTGAAGTACCAGCAGGATATATCCAACCTAAATTTGAAGAAGAAATCCCCTGTAATTGTACAAATTTCCCCTGCTTCACTGTACATTTTCGCTTACCAAAATTCATGCATGACCTGGTTGAAAATAAGCTCATCTCTCTTTTCACACATTATAATGTGTACACTAGAAATTGTGCGGCGTACGAATAACGTACGTAAATTCTAAGCGCGAAACTCACAAGAAAGAGCCAATCCATAGAAAGTACACACATTTTCATACGAAATTTGTACAAATTCAGACAAATTTCACACAGGTACTTTTCAGTTACTTTGGCCATTTTAGTGCAATATGGTTATCACAAATGGTTTTAGTTTTAGACCTTGCATTGGGCTACATAAAAATAAAATCAGCAAAAAATCAAGTTAAAGCCCCAAAAACCAACTTAGCACGAATGAAATCCATACGAAAATGTATGTATTTTTTTCGTACATATTTCATACATGAAAACAACCAAATTATGTATGAAATACGCAAGAAAGAGCTTCATACGTTTTACGTACACTTCACAATTGGCCATGTAGGAGGTCAATAAATGTTGGGACGGGAGCTGCCCAACAAGTAATGGCCAAATTGCCTAAAAATCTAAATTCCCAAATTGTCTGCCTTAAACTCCCCGAAAAATTGCTTTTCCAAAATTTTCAGGGTGGCGACAACACTGATCTTTCCCTACAAGGATATTTTTATTCACCTTGCATTTTCACTGTTTTCTCTCTCCGATGGTTACCCGATTATTATAGTGCTGCAAAAAGAACTGTGATTGACAAAAATATTGATCTAGTGTATGTCCTATTGTTCTTTCAGGTAAACCACCAGCCCAAGAACTACCCAGAGGACCATATCCTGTTACTAAGGCCAGGGCTGGGGGTACCACTGCAACCATGGCTAGGACTCAACACCAAGGAGAATTTGTACCAATCATCCAGGCCTACAAAAATGGAAAATACCTGGGATACCTCAACCTGACATTTGACAATGATGGGAAACTTCTTTCCTGGGCAGGCAATCCCATTCTGTTGGACTCCACTGTGGACCAAGGTAAAGCTGTTGAGTAACGTGGGGCATGAGGCCCCTGTCAGGTGATACATAGTATTGGCCCGCGGGCCGCAGCAGACTCCATGAGTCCCCGGCTCTAGTATTTTTGCCGATGACACAAAGTGTGGGCGATGTCACAAGTTTGCAGGGCAAGCAGCACCAAAACACTGTGACAACAGGCCCACATGAAAGAAAAAATTGCATAAATTATTTTCTATAAATTACTTTCTATAAAATTTTGATAAATTTAGTTGTCTGAAATCGCTAAGAAAATTACTGGAGCAGGATGGAGGTCTTAACTTAACGACCAGAAGTCATTTGTAGCAACCTAAACAGTTCAACAAAAATAAGCTGCTCGCTATGAAAACTTGAATATCTCAAAGACCTCTTTTCCGATTTCTATGAAAGTTGACCGGCTTGTAGGTCTGCATTTTGACATTGTACCTGTGTAAGTTTAGCTTGATTGCTTCATTTTTGTCAGAGCCAGCAGAAGTGCACTTACCCCTCTTTTAAAAATGTTGAAGTTTTGGCCTGCTGGTGACCCCCCCCGCATGGTGAAATTGGTCATATCCATTGGAAGAATCACAGATTTTTTGAAGCAGGGGTAGGCTCACCCGAAGGCTGCTGCATGGCTCACCAGGAATGATGCCACTAAGCTATAAAATACACACATTTAGAGTCGATATACAGGCCTGTAGATCTGCCAACCGTCAAAAATTTCACAGAAGGAATCTTTGAGACATTCAAGTTTACAGAAAGTGGGGACTTATTTTTGTTGAACAGTTTAATTGCGAGAGTAACATTGTCTATCATTCGCTTTGTTACAGACCAGGCAATAAAGAATGATCTTACAAACACCTGGAAACCTCCACTGCAAACCTACAAATCCACTCAGGTTGGCAACTCCCTCGTTTATATGGAAGGTGAAAATGGATATTGTCGTTTGCAGGAATGCAACATGGGTAAGTACGAAAAATCCAGGATACTTTGCATTGTACACTTTTACACCAAAAAGGAAAATTTACGTATAGTAGGGCGGCTAAGGCCTATAATGCCAATGTGCTCCCTCGCAAATGCAGCATATTCAAGCGACAGTGTAGTTGAGTTTACTAAAAATTCTACTTAATCTTGTGAATTCACCTTATATTCTTCATGATATTAAACGTTCTCTAAGGGGGCAACCATTTAATAATCAGGGGGGTTTTGGAGTTTTCCTCAGCGGGAAATTATTTATTTCACAATAACAGCGTCCATAATTATTTATTTCAAGCGCGCGTAGTGCCAGAATATTCATTCACGAATCAAGCATAGCCTTATTAAAGAATATTCTCTCCAGAAATAATTTATTTCAAGACTATCCAAAAAGAATTTATTTATTTCACAAAACTGAGCAAGAAATTATTTATTTAAAAACAACTCCAAATCCCCCCTAATATTAAATGGCGGCCCCCTTAGTACTGCAGATGCAGGCTCTCCAGATCACTGACAGAACTAATGGATAACTTTGAGACATCATCCACCATTGCAAAACAGTTTATCTCATGTGCAGACAATTAATATGCCAAAGAGAGTATCTCACAGAGTTGTTTCTCCTTCAGGCAACATGGTAACAGATGCAATGATAGACTACTACATCCAAAAACTGCCTCCCACTAAAGGATGGGTGAATGCCAGTGTGGCTTTGTGGAATTCTGGAGGCTTTGTCAACTCTATACAGAAGGGTATGTAACCCCATGCAATGAGCACATCTACTCGCAGCAATGTTGTGACAATGTTGTGACAACGTTGTGCAAACATCATGACAACGTCACAATTTTGGTGAAAACTACGTAGAATTGCATTTCAGAAATGACGTTGTAACAACATTGCGAATCAATAAAAATATTACGTTAAAATGTGATGTTGTGGCAACATTGTCACAATGTTGTGAAAAAATCTCAACATTGTGTTCATGTTGTGGCAAAATAGTTTCTATGTCACAATAGACCAGCCCTCAACCAATTTTGAAACATCGTGTTTACACTATTTATATTTGTGCAGCGAATGTCCGAAACCATTTCATGAGTAAACCCAGCTCAAGAATCTCTAAAGTCTGAAGATCTATAATCTGTTCAGTGGACGTGGCACCTGCAAGTGCCTGAAAAAAAGCTATAGGTCAAATGGACAGGGTTGAAATGATTTAAATCAAGTGATGTAAATCTTGATTTAAATCATGATTTATTTCTATCGAAATCATGATTTATATGATTTAAATCGAATTTTTAAAAATTTAAATCAGATTTAAATCATTAGATTTTTTTGATTTCTTTATAAAAATCGCAACCCTGCAAATGGATCAAGGAGTTGGTTGTCCTCACACTAAATTTCAGAGGCATGATGCATCCCCCCCCCCTCCTCCTTAGTGAGTCAGTAAGAAGGAAATTCTCCTTTTCTAACATTTCATGTATACACTGTACGTAATCAATAGCCTACTAATCATGCCATGGCAGCCTTAAAATTGTTCGCAAAAATATGCGCTTTTTTTAAACATTTTGTATAATGCTCCAGAATCCAGATATGTCCGCAATATTTTTCCAGGATCAACCACCCGGGGTGATATAATGGAAGCCTTTCCCTATGGCAACACAGTTGAACTTATTCAGATCAAAGGTCTGACACTTCTGAACATTCTGGAACACTCTGTTTCCAAATACAACATGGATGAACCTTCTGGGAGATTCCTGCAATATTCTGGTAACTATCATACTGCTTTGTAAGAATAGAAAAGTAGGGCATCAAAGACTTGGCACTATGTCATGATGGAATCTATAGGCTCTTGCGGATGATCCAATGATCAATGGAAATCTTCTTTAATTTAATTTCAAGAGAGATTTGTGAAGTTGCTTTCAAAGCATAAAATTATGCTTGATGGTGTATTTGTATTCTAAATTTTTATCGGTTTTATTAGGACATTTACAGTGAATTAATGTGTGTTTTTATAAATCATTTTAAAATAATCAACAATTTTTTCTGAACATAGTTACTAACTAAAGCTATACAAACTTGATATTACTGACCATTTTATAACATCACTCTGATTGACTTTTTCAGGTCTGAAAGTCGAATATGACTTGACCGCGCCACTAAAGATGCGAGTGAAATCCATCCTAGTTCTGTGCGCATCCTGTGACGTACCAGAATATGAAATGTTAAATCTTGACAGAACTTACTCCGTCCTGACCAATCAGTTTTTGATCCAAGGAGGAGACGGGTATGACATGCTACAGAACAATATCATTGGGCGAGTGTCCTTCGGTGAGTAGCTTGAGAATTTACATGGAGATTGCATTTTGATTTTAAAAAAGTAGCATTGCAAGGCCTGCCCAAAATTAAGTCTTTTTTTTCAGGTCCTAAAAAAATGTAAGGACTTTTATGTAGGTTGTATGGGCATATGGATATGCAAGGGAACCTTGTCGAAAACTCTCAAGAAACAAAAACACTTACAAGAAGTAATGTCGGCTGTGGAGTAGAGCCCGTATGTGGCCCAAATATGTTACTACCTCATGCAACAATTAATAATAGTTCTTATCTTATATTCTAAAATAATGGCTTTTTGAATGTTAAATTAAAATTATTCAAAAACATTTTTCAGGTGACCTCTTAACAGACGTGGTTGGAGAATACATGCAGAAATTTTCACCTTTAAAAAATGGCGTAGAAGGTCGAATAAAGCTCATGGATGACACCCCGAACATGGTCACTCCGACAGTGTCAGATGCAGAAATCAGAGGATGCACATCCTCCTCAACCAAAATAACCATTTGTCCTCTACTTCGCTTCTCTGTCATTCTTTTGCTTTTGCTGAGTCTATGTCAGAATAGGTGAAGCATCAATCATTTCATGCTACTACAAACTTCAGGTGTGCCATAAAAACACTTTTTCATACCAATACCATGCAGGGCCTAATATTTGCAGGATTTATTAGTCCAAAACAGGTTATCCTGATTGATAATAGAGAAATTTAGGACACAGGTGAGGTTTTGGAACTTCAGGAAATTTTGTACATTGGGAAGAATTTGGCTTACACCTGGCTTGAGGTCATATAGGCCTACAATGGAAGATAGCCCAATACAGGGCGTCCACATTATTTATGTAAATGGTCTTTGTTTGGCCTCTTTACTGTTTAAAAAATTCGTTTCATTGCATAGACATACATATAAGCCATTTTGTAAGTGGTATAAATACATTTTTGATTATATATATAAATACAGATCTATATCACGATTTCTACAAATGTATCTTTTTTGTTAATCTATTTGTGACCCTAGATTTTTTATTGGTGACACTGGTTTAATATTCGTATTTTTCATCCGTTTAATCCTCACATTGTAAGAATTAATAAAGTTATTGTATTTCAAAGGATTGTTGTACTTTTAATTGTGTAAAAATCATATTCTTTTACAAAAATTCTTTGCAAAACATAATAAATTATTCATTTTAGAAAAATACAAGCTGAGACCACTGAGCATAGGCGTAGGAGACAGGGCCCCCCTAGAAATTTTGGAAATCGATTTTTCATGGAGTTTCGGGCAGAACATTAAAAAAATTTTTTTGTGGCAATTTGGGCGATATTTTTTTGGCTGCCCCCCAAAATTTATTGACCTCCTACGCCTATCCTATGAGTGCGACAGACTGCTTAAAATGTCAATTGTCATGACATAAACATAAATATGAACCCAACCCGCTTGAATTTCCCTTCAAGATATGTGAAAAAATAATGTTATTTTCAGACAAAAAATTGCATCTTACCAATTTATTTCATACATGTCGTTACAATTAATTTTCCCAGAGAGTAATCAAATTTCAAAACATATTTGTATTAGTTTTGTAATATCTACGTACATGAATGCAAGTTTCTTAGACAACATAAATTAACTTTTTAAATTAAGTGAAGCATCAGCATAGATCTGCGCAAAACCCTTGCGCAAAACAAAATGTTCTTAAAATATTGGGTTACATTTCATACTCATTTCGCCACCCTATAACTTGACAGATATTAGCCTAAAGTTATTGAATTCTATAACATTTGTAACAGAAGAATTTTTATATCGATTATCGATCATTCAAAATTTATGACTGAATTAAAAAATAAATAAACAGTGTTTTGAAAATGATAATACCAAGTTGTATTTAGTGTTCGAAATAATGGAGTAAAGGGGGTTTTGACCCCCCAAATACTATAAGGACCCCCTCAAATATATTTTTTAGAGGGACCCAAGGGGGGGGGGGTCCCGAAAAAAACCCCTCAAATACTAAATGTGCAGGATTTAATCCAGAAATGGTGTTTTCAAAAGTATGCTTAAAACACTCAGAATTCATTTCAGAGTACATGTAGTCCTTTCTGAAACCCCTCAGCTTTTGCGGACCTCCGGCCTGCGGACCTCCGGCCTGCGGACCTCCGGCCTGCGGACCTCCGGCCTGCGGACCTCCAGCCTGCGGACCTCCGGCCTGCGGACCTTCAGGCCTTGCCAGTCAGAGACCCCCCCTAATGACATGGGCTATTTCGACCACTGGTTGTATTAGAAGTAGAATACCTGTACCGGGTAAGTTATAAATTCCCATGCATTTCTTGAAAGTGTTCCATGGCAATAGAGAAAGCTAGAAGTCTGTAAATATGCATGCATGCCAGGAAACTGCCCTTGTCCCCTTCTAATACAAATTTCCAAGTTCCAACTGAGAAAAATTGAAATATTTACTCACCTGATGATGGGCTCTGGCAGGAGGTTTTATAGAAATGACACCAGAGCATTTTAGGTAATCGAGTTCCATGCCATCTTGTGTCTATTTTTGGAAATGAAATCGTCTGCTTCTGTGGCCAAGACTGAAGTCCCTTTCTTTCAACATTACTCCTCCAATTACGGAAGCTTTGGCCTTCTTGTCTTCATATATCTGGTAATTGTTGTCAATCGACCAATAGCTCAATCGATGAACCAGCTTCAAGCGTAAAACGTTCCAAGGAAAACAAATAGAACGTTTAGAACGAACACAGCAGACGACGCGATTCGAATGATTGACAGTTGTGGCCACGCCCCTCAGCCAACATACTACCGGCATTTTTGAGCGGGCTCAGTTCTGTCAAACATGGCAGGGGTGCAAGAGGGTCCCGAGTATGGGATCGGGGATTTTATCCTCCTGGATAACCTCTCAGAGGCTGCTGTTTTGGAAAATCTTCAGAAAAGGTGAGTCTATCTTCTAGATAGTTTGTTGGTCCATGACGTTGCCCAAAACGTAACGTTACAGCCTTATACAGGTGTGTTGACGTCTCCTGTCAAATCAACAGTTCAACGTGTTTGCATAGATTCCAAAATGTATGACTCATTTCGTTGCACTGAACCAGTGAACTTCTTTATGTTGTCAAACTACTTGGACCAACTTCTCAGGGACAGTGTCAAGTTGATTTGAGTTGTACTCAATTAAACCCATACAGTGACAGGTGATTTTCACATTCAGACAGGTGTATGCCCACTTGAGAAACACCATTTGAAAAATGTCAAAACATAATATGGTACCACTGTCAGTCACTGACACGGATTATTAACTTGACAACTTGTCATACCAGGTCTCTTCTTCATTTTGTCAATGTCAGGGCTGTAGATTGCATCAACAATTATTGAAGAATTCATTCACTGGTGTAGCATATTTCAATTTAAATACAGTCACAGCAGCAGGAAATTCCATTGGTAACCCATTGGCATTTTCTGTGGCACCTGTCAGCAAGTAAACATTGACTTCCAGACCACTTTTCATGCATCACTGATATTGGTTACGTAATATTCAGATACTATCTCAAAAATAGCTTCTTGTGTCTGGCACTCATAGATTTATCTATCCATACGCATATTGATTAAATAGCTATGATAGAAAATTCTGTACAAGGTGTGGTTGAAGTTGTTGCACCCAGTGACTCACAGCTTCTTTCTCTGATCTTTTGGATTTCTGTTAAATGAGGAAGCAACCTATTGATATGTGGATTGCATGTGTCACTCTTCTTAAATTATGGCAAATACTGAAGGCTACAGAAATTGATTAAACTTGGCTTTCGTGTTTAAAAATCAATTTCAATGTTTATGTCTCACTGTTATTGTTCCTCATCATGCATGGGCAAACAGAGGTGATTATAAATTGCTGAACAGCTGATTTGGCGCAATATTTAAGTAGATAATATGTGCTGCAAACTTCAAACTTGAATTTTTGGATGTCTTCAGTTCAAATGGTATCATAAATATTGCTGATAACGTCAGTGAATTGACATCAAAGATATCTTATCTCAAACTTGGGAGTCTGATAAATTTATGTAAGTGTAGCCCTCCAGGCTAGTTTTTGCTGCTCCTGATGGTGAATGAGATAACCATACAATCTGAACAGATTCGAACTGTGTGTAGGCCTACAACCCTCATCCTGCCTTTGTCAAGATGACAACCCTTTACTTGAGTTTTAATTCCAGTTATTCCACCTTTATAATTATATGCAAATGATGCAATTGCTATTTGTGGCATTTATACTATATATATACTCATACTATTTAGGCACATCCTGGGGCCTAACTCTTCTTGTACACTTCATCAGTATGTGTAGGCCCTGAATATAGCAAATATGACACACAATAGAGTCTATAAGGAACAATTTAGACAAGTTCCAGGTTATCGTGCTAAGGCAGCAGGACCTGTAAGGTGATCACATCTGGCACACATCAGGGCATCTCACCAGTTCCTGGTGCTGTACCATTCTATCTAGGTCACCAAGATGTTGCTATTTTAGGTCAAATTTGATGTATACATAACACACAACACATCCTACTGATCCTAGTGCTTTTTATACACTGTCTAATCCTTGTGGAGATCAATAACACCAATTTGTAAAAAATATCAAAGATGGAAATATCTTGTTTCCTAATTTAATTCAGTTGTATTGATCTGAACTTCAGTTTCATGTCATTAGTGCATTATTGGCTGAATAATTTAGACTAGACTTGAACTGGAGATTATTGATTGGCAAACAGAAGTAAGACTTATTTATGTGAACTATGTCCTTCAGCTTTCATAACTTGCACTGCAGAGAGACACACTTTAAAAAAACTAATATGATACATTATTTTCACTCCATAGACTAAGAATGAAAATAAAGGTACAGCTAATGAAAAAGGAACTAGCCTAATGATAGTCCTTTTGTAGAATGCATTTGATTTAGGAGGACCTGGTTGCACAATTTATAATTTGTATGTTTATGTCATTATATCAGTATTTATCAGTTTTATCACAATAGTACCTAAAGGCCTACTTTCAGGTCAAGAAGTAGATATTGAGTAGGCTCTGATTCCTTAAAAGTAATGTTGGAGCTTTTTGTCAGAAATCGAACAGTCGAACACAGTTAACTTTATTTCGGCAGGCGCTTGTCAATTTTTGGAATTTTTCCCTATTAAACTCAAAAATGATCTTTAGATCTCATGAATTGAGTACTTCACACTATGTATACGGTTATAAAAATCTATCTGTATGTGATATTTTGGCTACAGTGCCAGCCAACCTGGTTTGGTCCATGTGTCCATGTATGTGTTGATTATGACAAGCCTAGGAAATTGCCTGAAGACAAAATTAGCAGGCTGTCAGTGTGTGTTATGAAATACACGATGTGTATGATTAATGCACTTCACTGAAGGCCCAGTGATGGGTTGAATGCTGCTGTCACGACCCAATGTTTGATCTAGTGTTGAATCATATTCAGTGGCAATTGTCAAACCCTATTATGTTCCCTGTCCCACTCAATAGGCTTCTGTTTTAAGCTTTTTATAAACATGTTGTGTATTTGAGTGTAAAACAATTCTTTTTTTCTGCGGTTCTATCCACTTTTTGGATATGTGTGAAAGTCCTGCTCAAAAATAGTGGGTGTGACATTTGTATGTTTTGCACTCTGCAGACACTTTTGTCCTTGGGTACATGATTTTTTTAATGTTGCTTGTGGTATTTTGTTGTATATTCTCATTTTGGCAAAGGTTGTCCAATTGTATATGGCTGGCTTCACTGAAATGAAGGTGCCTGAGGGTGGATGGATGATTGGGGCTAAGCCACCTTTTCCATCAGAATATCCTGTCTTTATGGCTCTCGATAGGCTAATAAGGACAGGAGAACATGGCAATGAGACGAAGGATGATTGAAGCCGCCGTCCAACATAGGTTCAGTTGACCCAGCAAGAGCTGGATTCGAACCCAGGACCAAGCAATTTGCCGCCCAGCATCCTACCACTTAACTAACCCTACCCAGAAGGTACCTTGGCAAGTTGGGAACATCTATGCCATAGAAAAGTTTAGGGAAGACTATTCAGTGTTGCGCTGCAATAAAATCCTCTTATAACTTTTGTGTGGCTGGTGTCGATGGAGGCCGCTCTGAGAGGCCGTGCAATTCCGCTTCCATTACAAACCTGTGGTTGCTCTGTCACCCAAGAATACCTGATCAATCTGCAGGCTTTCCCACAACGTAAATTTACACCCCTCAGTTTCTTGTTTGATGAGATCAGATGTGGGATGCGGTGATGGCTGAGAAGTAATTTCATCTGTGGGGCTGCTGCGGGAGGCTATATGTGTGCTTGGTGGTGTGTGTGCCACTGAGAAGTGCAATTTGCAGTGATCCAGAATTACCAATGGCATACAATCACCAGAAGCAGAACTTCGGCAGATTGCAGCCTAGCACTGTAGATGAAGGTACATATGTCAGGTATTACTTCAATTTGATTGTTCTATTAAAACGAAAAATAACGTGCAAGCACTTTAAGAGATGCTTGTAGATAGACTGCCCATGATAGTATCTACCCCTTTGCCTGTCACCTGCACAGGGGTATCTGGCATGTGAGACCTGCAGAGGGTATCTGGAATGTGAGACCTGCTTGAGGGTATCAGGCCTGTGACCTACTTTTGGTGATTGACCTTTGACCTGCAGAAAGTCAGCCTGTTTGTTTTCTTTATTAATTTCTTCATCTCAGAAAGACACCTAAAGTTTATCAACGCAAGATAAAATTCTATTGAGACTGTATGCAAAGTTTTAATGACAGAGATGAAACAGCATGACCAAGGCAGTTGTCATAAGTTTCAGAGCCATCCTCCCACAATAGAGATGCCGCTTGCAAGCAAGCAAGCATCTCTAAAAAGGCTGAAAAGTGCCCATTACACTCCATGTGTGCCTTGGTAAACAATTTTGGATGAATCAGAAACATGGCAGCATTTCAGAGGACCAAGAGGAATGTTATCACATGGAGCTAGAGTCTTGTGTAGAGATGCAGACAGAGCATCTTCACAGGATTTTAAATCTTGTGAAGAGACAGATCTAATTAAGGCATGGGATGCTCAACACGAAGCAAGCTTGAGCCAGGGACTTTGAAAACGGAGAAGAGAGAAATTAAACGCTAGAATGTTGCATCATTGTGCCTAATGAACTGGATTGGTTTCACAGATTTGCAGTTGAAGTGACAAAGCCAGACATTGTCAGTATCTATGACCATGGAAGTGATTTATAAGCAAGTTACATGGTCATGCTATGATCAAGATAATGCAGAAAATCTGAAACCATGTTGCCATGCAATATGTCAAATGACAAGAGGATGAGACCCATCAAGACTTGAGCAGTTATACATGTAATAAAATAGCCTAAATAGGCATCTTAGTGGAGACTGGCTTCATGGCAGAGGTGCCAAAAAGAAGCACCAAGATTTGCAGTGGCTCCATTCAGCCTCTTGGCATTATTGGTGGATGCTGTGACACTGTGACAGTAGTGGTGGATCTAAAAGGAATCAAGTCTACTGGAATGCTGCTTCCCTGATGGAATTAAGCTGTTAATTCACTTGAACCTGGGACTTCTTGGTAAGTGGAGTCTTACAGGACTCTTAGAAGTGCCCTTGATGAAATGGTCAAGAGTCAGCCTGACTCTGAGTGACTCAATAGGACCTCTTCAGTCTCCATGGCAACATAGACATGACCTCAGGATCAGAGGGCCTGACCTTGGATGTGATGATATTCTCACAGCACGTGCAATGAATCTGTGATGCAGCCAGGAGTCACCTTACGTCACTTTTATGAGATTGTGTGACAGGTAGTAAAGCACTGTCCTCATGTTATAGCAGAGAGACTGTTTTGTACTTGGATGCTGCTGTTTTTCTGCACTCCAGTATATAGCATTTGTGGAAAAATTCTGAAGTCTGAACTCTGGTAATGTATAGTTCACATGATAAATGAAACAGGAATTATCAAAACCTCTTGCAGTTAACATGATGGCTTAATAGTATGAAATGATGCTGTCAAATTAGCAAAATATGAATGGTGTTAAAATCAATATTGCTTGGAGTCTTGGACCTTGTACGTGTGCCACATCGGTGATTCCTTTTGGTGTGGCACCAGGGTTATCCCATTGACCCGTATTGAAAAGAGAGTTGTCTTGGTGAAGCAAGGGCCTTTAGTAGGTTAAATTGATTTTGCTAATCTTGACGTACAAGGGGGTCAGTTGTGACATGGCCTCTGCCTCCAGGACTGCTTGCCCTGGCTCCTGTCATTTTCTTCTACACTAACCAAGCCAACAGAGGACCTGGTGTCAGTTTGGATTGCCCTGCCCTTCTGTATGCTTTGGGTCCTCCTTGCAATACCCCAGGAGCAATGGCCAGGAGCTGCAGGGCATGTCAACAGATTCAGCACTCTTGTGTCTGTGTACTCACTGTATACTGTACTTGTTCAATCGACCTGTATAATCCCCAGCTTCTGAAGCTTGTGCATGCTTTGAATGTCTGCTCTGTTGAATTCTTGGGAATTCAATGAGAATCGTGTTGGATGCCTACCATTGTCTGGCCCAGGAATGTGGTTGTACAGCATGTATAGTTGGGCACCGCACAGGGCTTTGTTCTTTGCCCTTGTGACGAACAAATTTTCAATTTCGCCATCAAACGTTCCTCAAAACACCAAAGAAATGTATTCCGAAAAATTGTATTTACCACAAACCGACTTGTGACTTCATATACTTCATTTATCACATATACAAAGGAGTTATTTTGGAGAGCTTTAATGACATGACTTTTTATCGCCAGCTAAAACAGTTCAGTAATGGCAGGCTATATGACAGGCCCTAGATGGAATTTATAATGTAAGGTTTCTTGATATTGCCAAACAATTCACTGATTCCATTGACGAGTACATCCTATCCTATGTAGTCCAGTCTATTTGTGAAAAATAACCCCTCAACCCCCAAAAAATTGCTACAAAAGGTTTTTCAACTGATTCTGTTAGGTATAGGTGTACTTTTTGACATACTAAAAGTTTACCAAAATCGGACCATCGGAAATATGTTTTTTTCAAGATGGCGTCCAAGATGGCCGACGAAACCTTCAAATGGCAATAACTCAGGAACTATCCATTCAAATGTGATGATCTTCGCATCTAAACCTAGGTTTTCGGGGTCAAGGAACACATTGAGAGCATCAAAAATAACATTGAACAATTATTTAACATGTACAATGCTAATATGGTGTAAAATATGGTTGCCGACACCTCGATAAAGTCAACCATTTACTTAGATTTTACAATCGTTGTATCAATTGACAATTAAAAGAATGCAGCTGCTTTAGTTGTCATTGAGTGAAACAGAGAAATGATTCATTGCATCATTATTCAATTTAGTTAACAGCAATTGGCCATAAATGACCATTAACTTCGAGAACGCCTTTGTTTATTAAGTCAATTTACACTGTTCTGAAGTCATCAATTATCCACCATTTTTGTCTTAAGTGTTGTTGGCATTATCAAAGTTTTTCAGTTTGGTATTGATTATATACAGCAGTCCACCCACAAGAAGGTCAAATTCGATGATCTTTGCATTCAAACGAAGGTTTTTGGGGGCAAGAACACATTGAGACATTGGACAATTATGGAGCTTTTAAACTCCAATATGGCCACAGACACTTTTATTTACATTGTAGACAATTTTTCCACTGAAATTTTAACCATTCTCTTCCCTGTAAGGACATCTTGGAACTAGCATCAGAAAACATGACAAAATCCCTTGTCTTAGAATGCAGGTTTGCAAAGTATCTTTGAAACAGGGTATTCTTTAAGGAATTTCAGATTTTTATTTTACTATGACTGCAGGATGGTATTTTTTGGGGGATATCCCTTGGCTTCAGACAGGTAACACCAAATTTGCATCATTTATCAGGACAGATGCATGTAGCATCCTTAAATAGATAGATGTTTTAGGTCAAGAGGGTTGATTGATGCGATCTGAATCTGGATGAGATGCCAACAGGCCTCCATAACTCTGTATGAGTTTAAATGTTTGCGGGAGAGGTGTGGTGCTATTAGTTTTATTGATCAGATTGGAGACTGCTCAACATCTTACATGTTTACCCAATGTAAGTGATGTGATCTTTTACTTGCCCAGCATAGATAATGACACAAGGGGGCCACTATTTGATGTCCCATCTGAATGACATCCACGCAGGATTTTGCTTATGATTGACCACTGCAGATTTTGGGTTCTCCAACCAAGGTTCGAACCCATGCAGGCAAAGCAGACCTTCAGCAGAGCAGGTGGGAACAGTTTTAAAACCACTCAGCCGCTCAAATCCTTGATAATCCTCAGTTGCATTCTTCTCGCACATGATAAATATGTACTCAGGATACAAGAGTTGCTTTTTGTCCATATTAGACTTCGTAACCTCTTGATGAAGCAAAAGCTTCCTACTATCGTAAATTTTGACCAGCCCTTGACTTGGAAAGCACCTAAAATTGTTATTGATGCACCACAAAATAAAAATTGTTATCTTGTTAGGGGGTTCCATAATAGTATGAACTATCTGAGTACTATTGGGACACTGCCAGAGGGAACAGGAATGAATAAAATGTGTGAAACCATCTGATGTGGCTGAATCATCAGAAATGGTTGACATGGCTGATAATCAAGGCAATTGTTTTGGGTTAGTTCCTGCATTTGCAGGCATTTTGGATTGCTTACTTGCATGTACATTTGCCACAGCAGGTCATTTCAACTACTTGAGGTGTGCTCATTACTGACTGCAAGGAATGAGCAACCTTGAGAATATACATCTTGATGTTAACCTCTTACAGGGGAGTTTCTTACCGGTCCTTGTCTTCATGGTTGTTGACAAAGCAAACAATGCTGGGGACTGTGGGTAGGACTAAATAGCAACCTTGTAACAAAAGAAATTTTAATGAGGTTTTTAATGAGCACTGGTTGTCCAACTGGAAGCAGTGGGATGGCTGAGGACCTGCAGAACCTTTGGACATAATCATGATAATCTGCACCTTCTGAATTGTGCAACAGAGCAATAAAATAATCCACAGACCAGACCTATTATATACGTTTTAAGTCAAAAACATGCAGATACATTGGAAGCATGCATCTAAAGTCTTACTTTGGGTACTACCCTGAGAAATATTGTCAAAAGACTCTTAGCTTGACAGATGTGACTGTGCATGACCTCAAAGGAATTGGGAAAGAGATCATGGAAGATATTGTCGGAAAGCTAACATTTACCAAAAAAATCGGAAACACGAGGCAAAAACTTTTTAGAATATCTCTGCCTTGTAGACTGCTCCTGACTGTGCCGTTGATCCTGCACTCGTCTTTCTAAAGTTCCTTGTCGTGTCAAGGTAAGGAAATCTTTCCCCAGATGATATAATTTGAGTTATGAACTGACATCCTATCATATACTTCGCAACTGAAACAGACTTTTCAGACAAAAGGAAAGACCTCTTGTCAAGCACACATGATTGCTCTAATCAGCACTACACCAACAGAGGATATATATCACATCTTCAATTCACCTGGCGATGCAGATGTTGATATTGTTAAGGCGCCTTTGAGCATGTCTGTCTTTGCACCAAAACTTTGGCAAAGATACCGATAAGCTGAACTTGGTCCTACTCAGTACAGCAAAATTTATAGTTAGGCCGTCTATTTCTGTTCTGACTCCAAGTAACGTTCAAAAGAACACAGAGCTTGTTACATTAATTTTACTTGTTGAAACAAATATCAGGAGATGATGTACACAGTGAGTAGTGATGCAGACCGGACCGCTTTGGACCGGTCCGGTCCGCGGTCCAGCCCTGGACCGGCAAAATACCGGACCACTTACAAAAAACCGGTCCAGTGTTGGACCGGATCGGTCAAGTGCCGGTCCGGACCGGTCCAGTGATTTTTCATGTCACGAAGAGTATAACATGAATTTTGTCATCTCTAAAAATGAAATTTATGTCACATTGCTTGTTTTCACCCTAATATTTATCATAATTTTTGAAATGCCGATGGACCGCTTCTGGACCGGTCCAGCAACAAAATCGGACCACTTCATCCTGGACCAGACCAGGACCGGACCACTTTTGTAAATACCGGACCACCCTCTAAAAGGTGGTCCGGTCTGCATCACTAACAGTGAGTTTCCCTTCATACATGCTTACTTGGGCTGTGATACATGCTCCAGAGTAATTGGCATCAGAAAAGTTGCCTTTCTGTAAATTAGTGAAATCTGATCTTGTCATGAAGTGCTGTGTAGGTACATTCATATGTTCAAATAAATCTGAAGAGATTATGATGGCAGAAATGGGCAAAGGTCTTGGTGGCTAGTCCAAGAATAAACTTTCATTACTGTGTCACAACACTTTCACCAAGAAGGTGACATCTGCTAAGGCATCTGTCACCCTTAAAGGACTTCCTTCCAACTTCCCCTACACATTATTCTGTAGCCTGGCATGTTCTACCAAATGAGGTTGTGGTTGGACATGGCATGCAAATAACATGAACTCTATTGTACAGATTATGGATAGAAGGACGGATCCATATTAGTTAATTTCTGTCATGAAGGAGAAGAAATCGGCTCCGGACAAACATATGAAAGTTACTTGCTATAACTGTTCATCAGGATGCAAATCCTCCCAATGAAACTGTAGACATAGTGGACTTTCTAGTAGCCTACTGCAGCATGTGGTCAATACCAAACTGAAAACTATGATAGGCCAACCAAGACTCAAGAGATCGATATGGATGACAACTTCCGACAGTCAGCAAGATGGCGCCAGACAATTGATCAATGTAAACAGACTCCTTTGACAGAGGTATTAGTGGTGATTTATATATAGTTGATTGTTAGAAACTAAATTAAAAAATTATGCAATAAACCATTTGTCAACAATTCAGTGACATTTAAAAATGTGTGTTCCTAATTGGCAATGGACCTAAAGATGGACAAATCTGAGTGAACAGTCGGCTTAATTGAGGCGTCGGCAGCCATGTTGTGTGCCACATTAGGATTGTATATATTAAATATTGGTCCAATGTCAATTTTGATGCTCTCAATGTGTTCCTTGACCCCAAAAACCTAGGTTTAGATGCAAAAATCATCAAATTTGAGTGGATAGTTCCAGAGTTATTGCCATTTGTAGGTTTTGTCGGCCATCTTGGACGCCATCTTGAAAAAAACACATTTCCAATAGTCCGATTTTGGTAAACTTTTAGTATGTTAAAAAGTACACCTATACCTAACAGAATCAGTTGAAAAACCTTTTGTAGCAATTTTTTGGGGGTTAAACTGTATATAGACTGGACTAATGCTCTTTTTGCCTTCTTTTAAGTGGTCTTGTTATTGAGTTGTAATTCGCAAATTACAGTGGTAATTTCAAAGGCTTGTTATCCACAAGAATAACAAGAGCCTTGATTGCTATTTTACAAGGAAAGGTCGTAAGTTTAGGCAATTACATGGCAATGGCAGGTTCATAACAAAAGAGAGCAAGATGAAAGAGCAGGAGGAGGTGTAAGGAGTAAAGTGGCTTAACATGTGCCATTTGGTCCTGGTTTTCTTGTGGCAAATTGGCAGGGAGAAAAAGAGGAGCCTGTGAGTTGTTATGGCATGAAAGAGAAGGTGGAAATGGTTCAATAACATGTGTAAAAGCATGGAAGACCTGCTCATGACCTTAAGACATTTGTCATGTGGACTTATGGGGCTGGTGTGTCGAGCTTCCACTGCCTTCCAGGAGTAGACAGCATCCCTGATAACATCTGATGAAACTGCCAGAAGGACCTAGGGAGGAGGATGAAATATCCCTGGTACCATGAAGCTGCCAAGTGCCATCCAACACTTAGATGCTGCCAATATCCAGAATCATGGCAGAATGGAAAAGCTCTTGAGAGCAATTCAAAAGCAATAAGGTCGATGACCTTGGAGGATGCCTAATGGCAGGTCATGGCACTGTCATGCCATATCTTAAACTTTCCTCATCTCTTCCATATAGGTCCTGAAGGTCAGTGAGTTGCTGAGAACCATGAGAGCCACAGGACATCTTAGCTGTCAAGAATATGGATTTGGTGAAAGGCTGCTTTTCTTGCTTTTTCACTGAATGATAGGAGCTGACATTCATCTTTCAGAAATGCTGTTGCCCATTGAGGCATTGACACTCTCTAATTCAAAGGAAATCGTTTCATCTATGACACAATAACAATTTCTTAACTCACTTCAACATATCCACAAATCAACCAGAATAACAAAGGGAGATGTTAATGATTGTAATGTTAAACTTTAATTCCCTTCATAATCAACCTTACTTTTAAAACACATCCAAGATAGAACTGGTTGAAAACTGAAAACAACCTATACACATTATTATGAAGTGATAAATTCCAGCCACGGCAAATGACCTCCAGTCAAAAATTGTGGATGGAATGAGTGAAACTTACAATTAATTCGAACAAAGGACAATTACCGGATCAAGGATAATGTTCATTGTGCTCATCCTGATTTCTGAATGGAGTCTCAAATATCACTATTTATGATATATACTCTTAAATGGGTGCATGAAGTCGTTGTTTATTATGATGACTCTTCTTCAAGATGATGTGGCTGCAACTGGCTGTGATAATTTTCTGAGCAGAATTTCTGATTTGTCATGACCATAGATCTATCTAATCCATGTCATGACATATTGACATTGGTCTTTGTATTACTGCAATAACCTTAGTTTTGTTAATATGCATGATATGATCGCATTTGTAAAGCTATTTATAGAATTGATGAAAAAAAAAACAACAGATATTGAAGAAATGTTTCCTTATGAAATATTTCTTTGTGGCATTGATTGATGGCCTTATTTGTGATATCTCAAACTTATGATTTTGTGTAGCAGTTGTTTGATTTATGGCAAGAAATATTGTATTATTGTAGAGTACATTTATCATAGTGTGTGATCTTTTCTTTCTTGAATTGGGCTATTCATCATTTTGAGCGATAGTCTATTTTTTCTGGGGGCTTTTTGTACTTGGAAAGTCTTCGACCTCAGACAGTATAGTGTGTCTGTGACTGTGACCCATAGAGTGCTATATTTAGAAATATCACATTTTCCCCATCCTGGCTTTTCCTATTCATGATCCTATAAAATCTGGTATTACCCTGGGGTTGTCACATCAGTCATTGTCATCTATTGATGCAGAGTGAAACTTTCCACACACACTTTTACTTGTAAATGCAGTAGTAGTTGCGGTGGCATTCACAAGTTTTTGTACATTAACATAATTAAGAGTTTCATGACAATTTCTTAATTTTCTGTCCCTTTTGCTTGGCATGATGTAGCCAAAAAGGCATGCTGACAATTCCATAATAATAGTTGATATACAAGAATTAATGCAAGTATCCAACGCTCCAGGTATGAACTATACAGTAATACAATACAGTGCATAATGAATATGTCCTATGACGTGCCTGTGATGGTAGTAGTTGGTAGTACTTGTTCACATGGGCTTTTTATGCACTGATAGACGAAACATGTGGGCTCTCGGAATAAATATACACTGTGTATCAAAGCATTGCCCTTAGGGACCTGTGGATGTGTAATGTTATACATGTAATAAGGAGTCCTGTTTGTCTAGTTTGTTCGGAGTGCTTTCCTGTTTTGGGTGACTCAATGTGTGAAGAATTCCACCTCAGGTTATCAATATCATAGGTGGTCACCAAGGTGTGGTGTAATAATGTAAAGATGTGTAATTAGAAACAAACATTTTGCAGGATTTCTTCGCTATTCTTATGCCACAATAGTATCCTCAATAAGACAATATTTATCCCGTAAATTAAAAGTAGAACTCCTCAGAAATATATCCATTCTCCTCGTATTGACTCAGGTTTTCTTAATTTGACCGAGTGCTACAAAACTACACATATTGCGATTTTAATTTAGATTTTGGATAAATTAACTTCGTAAATTTGTTTTCTTGATACTAATTTGTATCATTTTCTCTCTGTTTCAGATTCGACAAAGGAAGAATATACACTTACATTGGAGAGGTGGTGGTCTCAGTGAACCCTTACCGGTCGCTAAACGTTTACGATGAAAGTCATGTTAACAAGTACAAGGGGAGGGAGATGTACGAAAACCCTCCCCATATATTCGCTATTGCTGATGCAGCCTACAAAGCGATGAAGAGAAGAAGCAAAGACACCTGTATTGTCATCTCAGGTAAGCCGTAATCGCCTGTGATGTATGATTATCTTTTTTTTCTGTATTCTGACAACTGCTGTCAACTGTATGTCATCTTCTTTTTCCTTCTGTGTCACACTTGTTCTTTTACTGTAATTATCTCCATAAGCAAGCTTGGTGGGTGTTGACATACATTTGGTCCAATGAAATATTTTTCAACAATGTATTCAATGGCTACAAGTTTATTGACAATCTCATTTTCTTGCATGTGTTATTTGCAACACTTCAACATGTGCTATGTATACTTATGGATGCACTGTTCCCTTACATAAATCTGATCAAACTCAGGTCAAGTGTTCTATGGTGCCCCCTCAAATATTTGGTTTGGTTCCTGGGTTATATCGATAACATGATAAGGAAATATTCGGTATGTATTGTGTTGTGCATTCAATATATTATGATAGTCTTCCTCCGTTTAGCCGGTTTAACTCAGATATATCATATATAGTGCCAAAGTTGTTTTGATCACCAACTTTACACGAACGCCCCCTTATAATGCTGATGATAGATGGTTATGGGGTTCCATCTTGAACAATAATCATTTTTCGACTCTGGATGATATTGTTGCCCAAGTTCAGATCGAAAGTGAAAGAAGCGTTCCTGCTCTCATGTCACACATTGTGATGGTTGCCAAGTTAAACTTGTCAAATATCAACATTATTCATGACATTAGGCCCTGAGAGGAAGTGGTACATGAGCCATGCTTCAAAAAGATTGAATACACGCAATTTCACATTTTTACAACCAAACTTTCTGAAAGTAGCGTGATTGTTAAATTGTGTGACTAATGCCATTGGCGTAGCTTTAGTGAAGTCAACTAGACGTAGTCTGATAGACTCACTTCATTGTGACATCCGATCAATACCTAACTTTGTGCCTAATTTTGTGTATCTAGGCAGAAAAAGTGCTGTTGATGTTGATCAATGTTTATTGTAAACTTCAAAGCAGCTATTCCATTGACCATGGTGGTTGAATGAGAATCAGTGATTCTGTTATTAAATTACTAAAGCAACTTGAAGCTGTATAGAAATTGTAGATGTGTTAATACCAGCAGTGTAGACACAGAAATTATAACAGGCATGGTGTAGTCTAACCAGCTGACAGTCTCCACTAAAAGCCTTTTCCACTTGGACTCATGGAGATAAAAGTCTGTATTTTTTCTGTTTTTGGTACCATGATTTGCTTTATATTATGCCATTCACTGATTGTCAACCAAGCATGGAGCCTATGCATATATACTACACTCAACAAAGACAGTTAACTATTATGCTTTGCTTACTACTATCCTTCCCACATTGCTTCTGTTGCACACTTCTTTCTGGTAGTTGTTTCCTTATTCGTGGGACCACTAAAGGACACTGTGATATGTGACACTTGAGTTCTTCCTTCTGCCGTTTGCAAGCCACCAGTTTGTGACCTTGCATTTGCTGCCATGGATTGAGTCACAGCTTTGCCATTTCTGGTCATTCAAGCCATTTCTAGGTTTTTTTGTGGCAATTTCTAGACACTGCAGCAACTTCTGCCATTTCTGGAGATTTATCTAAATCTATAACCTCTGTGGCCATTGCAGCAAATGTTGGCTATTTCCACACTGCCAGTTCCATGACCTCTCAGCATTGCTCAGTCGTGGTCCTACTTCCAAGTACTTTGGCCATACAAAGTTGCATTATAACAAAGTTGCATTATATAATGCTGAAGTACTACTATTTTGGCAGCAATTTATCATGTTTGAATTTCGTAGGGCAAAATGACTTCTTCTAGCCTTCTACACTCACTACAGTTCTACATTTCTTATGTCATTTGAGAAATGATAATGTATTGATGGGATGTAGAAATCAATTTTAAATTCCATAATTTGAAACGTTTGATGAAACATTAGCTGCTTAGATGAGTTCTTTTACAGATGAATTGATGATTGGTGGCTTACGTTGAGCAACTCCTCCTCAAACAATTTTAATACGGAAAGAGATGTATAATTCACTTTATATGATTTCTGTCAATAGAAGTATACACCTGGTGCATATACATGATACAGTGCACCTCAATACATTAATAGAAAAAGACTCTCATTATAGCCCAGATAACAAATATATCATGCTATATCATTGTTATCAGAGTAGGACGTAGTATCACGTATACAGTATCAGCACTATTTTGGGATATCTATCAATTCTATCATGGCCATTCACATTAGCATGTCTTGTCAGCAGAGGTCCATGTTGACTGACCTTTGTCACAATATTGTACAGCACTATTGACGGTCATGCAAGCCAAATAAACAAGTAAATACTAAACTGTCATGATGTGTGTGCTGGCATGAAGGTTACCTGGAATGAGGCATTCCTGACCTACTGTTTTGGTTGGCACAAATAAAGGATTCACTTGATATATGGTCCCTGTTGGAAGGAGGTGATATTAATTGTATTCCATGTACCAGTCATGTCTCTCACTTACTGGTGCATGCAAGTATAAGGTTATTCTTGAAACTGGATTTAGTCATTAAAGGATGGATCTGTTCCCATATGGAGAACCTTCAGAAACCTTCTCTTCACACCTCCCTGTCCTCCACATGGTCTCCTGTTTTTTCAGTATTTGATTGAATATTAGACTGCAGACAGTCAGCAAATCCAAAAGTAAATCATTACATTTTGTAACAACTTATAACTATATTAATTTTAGCATGAAAGTATGGATCTATTCTCATGCGGAGAACCTTCAGAAACCTTCTGTTCACACCTCCCTGTCCACCACATGGTCTCTTGTCTTTCAACAGCACTTGCTTTGAGATTGGCTTCCATTGCTGGAACTCTATGGAACTCTATCCAGAGAGTATTGTCTCTCGTTACAGCATTTAATGGCCCTTGTCTTTGGCTCTGATTCAGGCTGACTGCAGTGATGGACAGGGCCACTGCCTTGAGGGACCTTCACTATTTCATAATTGCTTGACCTTCTGCCACAATACACTTGAGCTGGCCATTACTGTGTAGATAGGCCCCTGCTTGCCAGTTCTTGCCAGTGCTGGGTGCTTGCTGATATGGACAAGAGTAAATCTACATACCAAAAGAGAGGCAGGCAGGGGATAAAAGACCATGCAAATACATTAACAGAACAAAGCCTGGAAGAAAGCAAGCACATTGCCCCAGCTATCCACCAACCACATTTCTCACGGAGGCACCCAGTGGACTGATATTAGACCTGACATGAATCATAGTACCATGGAAGGTATCCATACTATGACATGTCATGTAGTTCTTGAAAATGGTTCTGGTTCGATGTGAGAAAACGAAGAATAGTTTCCATCATTTTCTCTGAAATACTTTCATTCTGGATCAGTGGATTGGTCTCATCGCTCATTATGATTTTCTTTTCAAGTTGATTTGTTTTGCCAAGTCTTCTTCATTGCTGAGTTACAACTTACAAGTACATTTGTTGATTGTTGAAGTCACAATAGTATTCTCACAAGTTTATTTTCGAGTATGCCTTCTTCACTTATCGATTAAGTTTTTTCATGTGTTACATACACATTGTAAACTGCAGTTATAAGATAAACATTTCTTAGCCATGACTCATAATGTGACATGTTGGGGTCAACTACATTTTACATTTCTTGACCTGTGCTATACAACTTAACGTCCATAGTCTTATGCAGTATATAATACCTATAAATTGATAAAACACCACAAGGATGGGCGTGGTTCTTGTTTTCATGTGGACATGCATAAAGTGGCTCTCGGGTGTCCCACCTGTTATTCTGTGGATGTTGTGTGCCTATGGTCAGTGTATTGGCATGGTAAATACCTGTATATCAGTATGCTGAGTGATTGTCATGAATGACATGGTTAATCCAGCTGATTATACCACTGCCAAAGAACATGTCAGTTACTGTCAATACGGTGTCACTGCACATGAAATTGTTTTGAAAGCTGCTGTGGCTGCTTCGTAATATTGCAGAACATGCGAATGTCCTATTTGTCAACATAATGAGCACATGTCTTGTATTTTTAAAAGCCAATGCTCTTTGAGTGAAGGTGTGTCCTGTGATGTTACTTTTTTGTCAGAATCCTTCAATTCCTAACAAAAACTTCACTTTTATACTTAACTGGTTTATACAGTATTTTATTTTCGTTTTCCTCGGTGGAAGACCTTCGGATTCATTACGAAGCGATGGTATTGGATTGTTTGGATTGTTCGATAGGCCATCATATGATTGATTAACTATGACAATATGCCATAAGAAACTAATTTTGATTATCATACCCAATACCATCATGGCAATACCATATAAGAGGGTGGCCTATGGTATGTCACTTCTTATAATTGGGTTCACTGCCAACACTCCATCTACTGGTCTGTCCAATTCATAAAGTTAGGGTCTCTGAAAACTGTCTTTTTGGGCCATCCATCATGAAAGGTTGTGAAGGCAATCTTTCAGATTTTAAAGATCTGCTAACATTAGCTTGCTCTAAATACAGAAACAGCTCAGATTGAGAGAAGTATTTCTTCTTTTACACTGATAACGAATCCACTTTGGCCAGCATAACATGAAATTCTACCTTTGGAAAACAAAGATAACCTCATTCATGACGTAAAACAATGATGCAGATGCTAACAGTATTTTTTGGCCTGGAATTTTCATAAGATTGGCATCCAGCTCACTGGTGATTCAAGGACTTTAAAGCCTCAGAACTATTTCATTGTAGCTATGACTAGTCTTCTATATAGGGCTTGCCTTATCGTATGTATTCTTAAAGATACTGACGATGATGGTTTGTATTGACTTTGGTAAATTTGGGCCTTGGCAGTGTCTCTGCAGTAGTGATGCTTCACATTTGCACTGTATCATTAAATCAATACTGAAATGGGCACAGTCAGCTTTCTTCGGAATAATGAACCAACTATGTGTATATAAGCCTAGAGTGGGCTGATAGTAGTTGTCATGAAGTACCCAGATGGTTTGTTACTGAATCGCACAAAATGTTCAATTTGATGTTTAGTAAGGCCACTTCAGCAAAGATTCACTTGTTGAGAAATGCATAATATCTCTGAGATTGAACACATCTGTACTTCTTCCTGTAGTGTGTATAAGGAAGTCCTGGAAGTGCCACACACATGTAATGATTTCAGAAATGTGGGTTGTATGTAGAAAGATCAAGGCATTAAAGGCTGCCATTGCTGACCTGGAGACCCCATGGGGTTGCTTTGAAGTCTTGACATCAGAAGTCAACATGCTCAATAGCCTGATCAAACCAGCAGGTGCTGCAGTTCCAAGAAGCTAATGTAACATGTTATCATGTTGTGTTAGCCTGTGCACACTGCTCACAGTGCTCAGTGCACCCAAAGCAAGGACTCCAAGATGTGTTTGCTGCCTGCAAGTCTGTAGCAAAACCTCCAAAAAGGCTGTGATGTAGTTACCTTCCTTTGGAGACTAATGGTGTTACAGCATCATGTTGTCTTTGGAGTTTGCACTGCCTGGAGTTAACTGTTGGAAGGAAGTTGTGAAAACCTCATGCTGCTTGAGTACATGAGTAATGAGAACAGAATTTAGATGGCACAAATCGCTTCATCAGCAATGATATTGGTGACTAATTTGTGTCGATACGCCATCGATAGAAGACATTTTATGATTGATCACTTTTCTCCGTTGGTATCGCCCAAGCCATTAACTGTAATGAATGGAGACGCAAACTGTTGGAAGAAATTGATTGCTTGCTCGGGCTTGGTGCTGGCGAATTGTTGTTTGGTGTAATTAAAGAATTTTGACTCTTCACTGATTAAACAGGCCATAGTTGAAGCTGGATGGACTGAATACTTGCAGTGTAGTACACTGTAGAATGGACAGTTTCTATGTGGACAGAAGTGAATGCTACAAAATGGTGCCTAATGCAGCCACTGGGCCACTGCTTGATGTAGCTGCTCAGTGATGCTGCTTAATGCTAAGATAATTAGAGGACTTGTGCAAATGGAAAGAAAATATCTTCCTTTGCTCTCTCCAGTCAAAGGTCACGGTGACCTTCAGGATTTGCCATCTTGTTGTTACTGCTGAGAAGGTTAGGTCTGCCAGCTGATGCCTGCCACATGATGCTTGCCAGAAATGCTTGCCAGAAGATGCCTGGCAGAGGATGCCTGCCTTTATATTGCAGTGATTCTGTCTTAGCCTCCATAAGCTACAAGCCTGCGATTTATTGGCTCTTTGAGAAGCAGTACTGCATAGAGTTATGGTGTGAATAGGTGAACAGGAGGGAAGAGGATTAGGCAAACACTGTCCAGAAGCCACCAGAGACCGGCCAGACAGATCCCGACTCATCGCGGAGTCCCCTGGGTCCATAGAGATTGTCTTTAGGTTGAGTTCTGGTGCTGTGCGAAAAGCTGGTCTTAGCGGCTTATAAAATCAATGGGTGATGATCGATAGCTTGGATGCTTGTGGCAGTTTAGCTTTAGAACAAGTAATTGAGTTGACGCAGCAATGACGCTGATGAGTGATGCTCCAACCGGATGCCACAGGATATGCGGAAAGAAGAAGTCAGCAACAGCGTCTACAAAATCAAGTTTCCCTTATTATTAGGCCTCTTCATCTTGTGAAGAGAATCTCTCAAAGTTTCTCGATAGTTGCAGATTGGATAACATTCTCTGGACTAATACTAATAACAAAGTTCTTGCCGGTTGCCATTACCATGCAGCGACTGTTATTTGCTTCACATGTGACTGCCCTATTGTCTAACTTCTTCCTTGTCCCTGATCCAGTGATCCATGTATGATTGCCAAAGCTGTAGCCCCTATTTTCTTTTGGACTCGATTTTTCAAATACTATTGTAACTGATTTCAGCAGCTGTACTTGTTTTATCATACAAGACATATCTGCAAGTATTTAACATAGACATATAAATATGCATGTTGGTAATGCTCCTGGTCCGGCGAATCGGACTCCTCATTGAGATACTGAGTCACTGACTCGTTCGATAAGGCGTTGATGTTCCAACAATGACAAACATTCATGAATAACATCTCTGAAAATTACCTGGTTCATTTACTGTCAGGGTCCTAAGTTTTATCGACCCTTCACAAAATATGGTTTTTGGACCCTATGCTTATGTGATTGATTGTATGCCTATCACAGCTCTCCAGGCATGGCTCACTAGACATAGCTCATAATGGGCCATCATTGTCATTTAATGGAATTCTCTGCTTTGGTACAATCAATATTTCAAAATTATTGATTTCTGCAATGCATTTGTAAACTTGCTTTATCCTTCTCATACATATTTGAGGGACAATCAATATCTGGTGTTAGCCACTGTCAAATAGTTGATTTTTAAATTTTTATTTTTATTTACAAATATATTTTACAAGGGTAAAATCAGTCAGCTAAAGCTGTTTTACACTGATGCCCTTCAAACACACAATACAATAATTCAGTAAAACAATAAAGATAAAAGCAATAGTTGATAGGACCTGTGTCACTATTTCTAGCTTCCAACTCAAAATTAAAGGCTCTTCGGCAAAGAAATATATTCTACAGTCTAGAAACTGCTTTCCATTAGTTTTTATTTTGTCAGATCAGTGATGGTATTTTGCCCACTTTTCTGTGTCATACATACTACCTGTATGGTAATTTGGATTTGCCAGAGGCTTGAGGTTGAGAAAAATGTCATGTGCACTCTTGTGTGTTTATGTAATTGGTTAGGGGCAATATTAACAAGTCAAATGAGTCAAGTGACCGATATTCATTAAAATGATGGGCTCGTGACTTGTGAGTCAGCTGCTTATCGATCTCTCTCTGTGAGGTGCTCATAAAAGTGATCAGAGTGAATTTCAGTAGCACTTGGTAAAATTGTGGACGAGGTTCTTACATTAGAAGCAATATAGCACCGATAAGGCAATAACCACAGGTTAATAAGACGCACAAAGAAAGAAAATATTAGATACATTATAGAATTGATGTATAGATAGATAGATAGATAGATATAATGGATATATAGATCGATAGATCGATAGAATTGATGGATAGATCGATAGATATTCATCATTGCGATAACTGTCGCTGATATTAAACTTTAAAGAAAAGAATAGAATTATGACGAACTTGAGTAGGTAGGCTCTGGTCAAGAATATGTTAGTGTGAAATGTAGTAAACAACACCAAGACGACATCAGTGTCACATCACGCATATATTATATTTTGTGTTAATCAAGAAAAAGAATGTTGTCAAAGTTACTTCCTTCTTCATGATATTTGGCAGTTTTATTTGCCCAACTTCAGGTCAATTACTTCTTATTGCTCGTGTTATTTCGTATCTGTGCTGTTATCTTGCAGCTCAGAGATATTTATGTTGATTCATTATCTGACCCAGAGAAGTGAATCGTTAATGTCATATTTCATGGAGTTTTGTTGCATGAGTTGATCTTGATAATAACATTGGCAATACTTCATAATAAAACTGTTGGCTTGCCCAGAGGATTGCTTCTCAGCAACATCTTATATCCAGATAACTTCCTGTGTTGCTAGTAGTGTGCTTGGTATTTTTTCTTCTATTAATTCCATGCTCCACTGAATAAATTAGGTATTTTGTATCTAAATATGTGGCCTTGTTCCTTTATAACTCAACTGAATACTTCAAAAATGTGTTTAAAATGTTTATATTAAGTGGAGAGCCATGTTATTTGAACAATCGATAGAAAGTATATTGATGATCCGCACATATCCAGGCATGGCAGAGTAAAAATAGTCAGTGATTCACTTTATTCTGTCCTTGAATCTACCGACAAGTTATTTCAGTCACTTCAATGAATTAACTTAATTGCTTTCAAGCAATATACAGCTTTGTGAAGCTCTGAGTCTCGTGATAATTTGAATTTGAAAGCTGAAATCTGCCCATAGTATTATATTTTTCTAAGTATTGATTTTCCAAAATCTCTGCATAATATGCAATGCATATAAATCATATGTATGAGCTCCAGATGTGTGTATCACAGAATAAGACATAGCTTCACGTGTATTTAGTATTTACATAGAAGTGTGTGTATTTATATAGAAGAGCATCTGTTAGGAGTGACTCAATCAATTCTTTGACCATTGCTGACGAAGTGTGTTGGCTTGAGGGATGCAAAACATGTCTAAAATGCATAGAAATATTGAACTAACGAGGATAGATTATATATCCCATTTTGTTTCATTCTTTTGAAATATCCTTTTATCGTCTATTTTAATATGTCATCCCATTCAAAATTATTCAATGTATTTAAATTTAGTAGCATAGCATAAATACATTGGCTATTGTCACTTTAGTGCATTTTATCATTTCAATAAACGGTATGATAAAATGTATTGCGTATAATTAAGATTTCATATGTTTTACAGTGCTATAAACTATGAATGTATTCTATTTTGATAATCATTTCACTTGAAGGGAGTTTTCAGTACACTTTTTAATTGCAAAAACCACATTTATTGCTTTATAAAGTTTACATACTTCCCAGTAGCCATAGGTGCAATTGTGTGCTATATGTGGTATACATACATTTTGCAAATGGTTTGGGAAAACTGGCAAATTTATCACTTCGGATCTTGCAAAAATTGAACTTCCTGGTGAATTCAAAGGGACATTTGCTACATTTAATGACATGTATACAGTAATGTACTGTGTAAACAAACATAGGCTGTGATAGATCTGTGATAGATCTGAAGTAATTGTACACAAAGTACCACAGTGTATATATGTCTGCTATTGTATTTGTTGAGCATTTTGCTTGTGGGATATGGCAGTGCTAATGTGTGTCACCTGTAATTAAGGTGGCATCTGGCCCAGGTGAGAGAGGTGAGAGAGTTCCACAAGAATGATCCAAAAGAGTGATCCACGGTCCCTACACAACCTGGCACATCCATGGCAGTCACAGTGAACACTGTTGACATGGCAGGCACCCTTCATGTCAACTAGCCATAGTCTTTTTTCGTTCAGAAATCATTTAGAGGGACTGTTTGTAAACATACACTCCCAGCTGTCCAGTGATTCTTCCGAAGTAAATAATACGGTATCAGTAATATGACAGATAAGACTAACTGCTTCATTGATACATGGATAGAATATAGATTGATAGATAGATAGATAGATTTGGAGGTAAAGAAGTAAATAATGCGGGCCTTCTGACGAATAGGTCTTCTGATGATAGGGGACACACCAAATGAAATAATAATGGACAACATGATGACATCACGCAGACATCTTGTGTTTGTTGAGAAAAAAAATGTTGTCAAATAATTTGACAAAATTGCTTCCTTCTTCACCATGTTTGCCCAGCATCAAATCCAGGGCTTCGGAGTCGGTTAATAAATAAGTGAACTGACACTAACACTTCCGACTCTTTTGGTTTTCCGAAAAGCGTCTCCGACTCCTCGGGTCTCCTGAATTACGACTCCGACACCCGACTCCCAACTCCAAAGCCCTGAATTCAAATCTCTTTTAGCATATTGCTTATCTAGGCTGTTATCTTTACAATATTTGTTACAGTTCCTAATATGATGATGCCAAAGAGCATAGCGAGACCGTCAGAATGTGAAGCTATTTTGAAGTGTTTTAATTATTAGTAATTTTTAGCACGGTTGAAATTGTCACGTAAAATTTTGGGTAGATTTCGGCACGAAGCAAAAGGGTTGATGTGCTTCAAGCGCTTGGAGTATATGGGGCTTGTCATTGAAAAAATATTGCGTAGCACTGTATAGTCTGTGCTCTCCTCCTTCAAATGGATTCAATTGCAAAAAGTTATCTGGATCAGTCATCATTTAAAACACCAAAAATGAATTTGCATACATGTCTTATGGTCTGATAAATAGATAGATAGAATGATGTGATAAGTGCAGCTCACGAGGGTTGATTGATGACAGTGGCGTCAGTTCCTATGGGGATGCCCCACCACTTTTTTGCCAAAAAAAGGGGTAAAAAAAATTCAGAGCATCCGTACCTTTGCTGTGCCCATGCAAAATTTTTAAAAGTTGTCAACGCCCCACCACTTTATTTCGAAAATGACGCCACTGATTGATGAGATGGGAGAGAGAACAGTCCTGAGTCCTCAACATGTGGTCTTTGGCATCATCATATTAAATTATGGCCTGTTCATTCGATTTTGCTTCGACACAGGCCCACAATTGCGTGCAAGTCAAGCTATTTGCAATGATCCAGGATCTCAACCTTCCTGCCCCTTTTCCATTAGGGGCCGACCAGATGATCTTTGGGGGGGGGGCTATGGATATTTGGTGAAAAAAAAAGATTGTTTCCCACTTTACACCGAAAAAAAAAGTTTGTTCAGCACATGGAAATAAAAAAAAGTTTGTTTCTACCTGTAGCTAGGGTACCGTAATGTTAAAATTCAAATAAAAAAGTTTGTCGCGAGTGCGCAAGCGAAAAAATTGTTAATCGACCCGTCGCGAGCGAAAAAAAAAGTTTGTCCCGGGGGTAAAGTCCAATTAGCCCCCCCCCAACTGTCGTCTAGTTGGCCCATTAGATAAAAGAATTCCCAAATTGAATTCTGAATTGAATAAATAGAGTAACCAAAGCGAATACGGAATACTGTGGTTGGTCTGTTGTATAACAAATAAACAACAAAAGAAACAGAATAGATAATCATATTAAGCCTAGTAAAGTTGACATGACGTTATGATCAGATTGTAGCGTCCCCATCTATTAATAGATTTAAGGGCTTGATAGAAAGTGACGTCACCTCTGGCTATCTGTTGTGACGTCATCACCATTGTGTCTCATTTAGTAATGACGTCACAATCACGGTGCCACTTTTTGACAGCTTGCCGCATCCTCAAGATTTGCCTAGTATCAAGCTGCTTGCAGCGCCTCCTCTCGTACCTCCTTCCATCGCTGCCCCCACAACGGAATATTTTCTGGAGAGGCCATGTCCTCAGAACTGTCAAAATCCTAAAACAAGTGATTGTCGATTGACGCATGCAGTTATCAGATGCTGCAGACTTAATACAAGACTAGCAAGATAATCAGTCAATAATACAAGTGATCTGAGCCTTCAACTTCTTGAATCACAGCCAAAACCATGCCGTGAAGAGTAAATAAATCTCAACGGACTCACTTCCATGAATCTAACTTCGTGGCAGGAGAGTGACGTTTTGGCCAATGGGGAACGAGGTGCCTGCACGTGCGTGAGGATGGATCTGAAGTTTTGAAATTGGTGCACTGAGGCTGGGACTATCATTATTCTTTGGGTGACCAGAAATCAAGTAAAGCACCATATCCCTTGATTTAACTCCGTATTTCGTGTATGAATGCATGAATCTTAAACTTTGAAGCTGTTTTAACCTGTGTCATCGCTACGATACTGAATGGTGTCACGAACTGGGTCAACTTCCTAATTAGTATGCGCATGTTACGATCGGCCTCATGGCCGATCCAGTGAACGCAAAGGTGGGAGGAACGACCCCTGGCGAGCAAATTGGCCTAGTATATCACTGTGTGAGTACAGCTCTGTCTCCTACCATTTGAAGACCTCTGGTCGCGGCCCTGCGGGCCGAGACCTGACGGTCTCCATAAAGATGCGTTTTGGTGTTAAAAGACAGCGCCATCCTGCAGTCTTGTCTGCCTTTGAGATTTGTGGTCAAGAGTTACGGTCAGTCCCCATAGGCACTTCATGAATTATGCATTGACCAGTCTTGCCCGATTGACAACTTGGATCAAGAACTGGCATGTCCGAGTATCTCCAATTCTCTGACAAGTGACATCAATTGATTGCCTTTTCAGCTGATCAGTCTGACATGCACTTTCCGACATCTGACAATCACTCCTGATTGGCCAGATTTTCAGTTTCTGAAGAGAACATTTATAGGCCTATAGTAGGCCTATATGGCATGCTGCTTCATGCTCCTTGGTCCTCCTTGGCAGATGTTTCAGACTTCGTAATTTAGAGGTATACAGAACTGCCAAGTTCCAACCCAAAATCATTCAAATGCTGATGTTTTCTGACAAAACTGCTGGTCTGAAGGGGGGGGGGGGACGCCCTATCATCTGAAGGCCCATTAGTCAGAAGGCCCACTAGTCAGAAGGCCCACTAGTCAGAAAACCCACTAGTCAGAAAACCCACAAGTCAGAAAATAAATGAAATATTTGCAAGATTTTTTTACTCCGTATTTTCTGACTAGTGGGCCTTCTGACGAGTGGTTCTGACTAGCTTGCCGTCTGATCTGTGAGCCATCTGACTTGTGTGCCTTCTTTTTTTTACTGTTTATTTTCTGACTTGTGGGCCTTCTGACTACTGGGCCTTCTGACTAGTGGGCCTTCTGACTGCAGGGCCTTCTGACTAGAAGGTGGTCACCGAAGGGGTCTGAAGTCGAGCAATATGAACAGATGACCACTTCTCATACTGGTATTGATGAATTATAATACCAGGGTATGTTCATTGCTTTGTCGACTTGTGTGCAATCATAAATCATGGAATTTTTGGTTTCCTGGTAGTACAGAAAATTATCATATTTAAGGTAATTTTAAAAAGGAATGAAGTTACTATTATTTTGAAGGCAGCTGTTTATAATAAATATCATTCCTCTCCTACCTTAAACATGCCATGTTCTTAAATGCTTCCTTATAAAAGTCCTTAAGGAACATTCTTCCTGCTCAAGATCCTTTACAATAAATATAGAGCACTTATAGGGGTCATTATTCCTTCAAGATTGTTGACCTGTGAAGACCAGTCAATCGAGGTCAATGACCCCAGAATAGCACGTCTGCTCGTCTGCTCGTCTGCAATTTCAGACTTTCAAGATCGTTTGTCTCATTTCGAATTTCGAGGTAATTTGATCCAATTGTTGATGTGTTGACTTTAATTAACCAGAACATTCCAAATGATGTAACTTTGACAGACATCATTTATTAAGTTAATTATTCAGTTGACACTTCCATTCAAATATTGCATAATGTCTGTGTCTAGAAATGAAAGAAAATTAGAAATCTAATTAGTTTCGTAAACAATGAATGTTCCCATTATAATGATAATCCCAAATAATTAAAACCCTCTTGAAAATGTTTGCATTGCAATCTTTGCCAAACATTTATGTGTTGTCAGTAGCCCTTTTGGCATTTGGTACTGGTTCATCATATTCACTTGGCAATTCAGTGTGACTTTCTGACTTTCGTGACAAATGAAGAGTGACAGCTCCATTATGTGATGGTAACATATGTGGTGCAGTTAATTTTCAGATCCTTGGATAGCAAAAGCACAGAATGTGTTTATTGTATATGAAGCACACAGACGATCAAGGAATTTGAATATTGTCCAAATTTGGCTCACTGTGGTTTTACTGAATGTTTCCACTTTGCATGAACAATGAAACGAAACATGAAGAAAAACATACTCATCCCAATTAAACTGAAATTAATTCAGATTAAAGCCAGGTGTATTTTCTGGGGTAATTTGATGTGGCAAACAAAATGATTCATCCAATAATGCGAAATGGATCTTTGCCAATTTTTCTTCCTTAATTTGCTGCATCAAAGAAACAAAGCGAAGAGCAAAGGGAGTTTCCGCTAAATTCCTGGGGTTTCCTAAGGGATCAGTGCATTCATGAATCTTTCATTACTTAATCCCAATATTTCGTGGAAAGACCCTGTTTCTATGGCAACCAAGATCATTGTTATGATGCAAAGAGACTAGAAATGGACCAAAATGACAATTCTCATTAAAATTTTAATATCTTAATCAAACCGACATGCATCAAATTAGACTACTGTTTCAACAGGCGAGTAATCGTGTCGCTTTACTTATTTGAGCAAGGCATTTTTTTCTCCATATTGAATTTTGCTTGAAGGTTCTTTTCTCTTTATTCCTGTTCAAAGTATATTCTGGTTAGCTCCTCTGTTTCAGTCAGTCTTTAACTCTTTTCGTCTGCCTTTTATCCGTCTATGTATCTCTCTATCAATCAATCAATCAGTCAATCAGTAAATCTATCTATCTATCTATCTATCTATCTACCTATCTATCTATCTATCTATCTATCTATCATTCTATCTATCTATCTATCTATCTATCTATCTATCTATCTATCTATCTATCTATCTATCTATCTATCTGTCTGTCTGTCTAGCTGTCTGTCTGTCTGTCTGTCCGTCTGTCTATCTATCTTTCAACCCAGTTTTTATCAATAATATTTGAAATACCAGTTAGTCTTCACATTTTCCCAATATTCTTGACTGACATGTCTGTATTTTCCTTTGACACAGGTGAATCGGGTGCAGGCAAAACAGAGGCCTCCAAGATCATCATGAGGTACATCTCAGCGGTCACGAATGTCAGCAAGCAGTCCGAGATCGAACGGTATGTGCATTTCAAAATCAATCAATAGAGTTCAGTTGAAAGCCCTCTTTGTGATGCTAATCAGCTAATGTGTCACAGGTGATCTACTTCTGTTGATTTTTTTGTCATTTCAACAAAATCCCAATTGATGAATAGAACGTTGATGACATTTTCAGAGCTATTTTCAATACCCAGTTAAAATGAGTCGTTGCCACAACAAATTGTGTTTCTTTTTACATTTTTGTAGTATTTGAGGAGAGGGCAATAATTCATTATAAATCTATGGTCCTTTGCTTATTGGGACATTTTTCTTCTTATGCAATATTAGAACTTTACATACTTCATGAAAAAATAGCCTTTGCCATAAGTTTATATTTACTAAAGAGTAAAAATTCTTCACCCATGTGTGGAAAGTGAAGTCCAAAAAATGGAATGATATTAGCATACCTTGCATGTATAGAATAGGAGTGCATGCTTTAAGAAAGAAATCAGTGAATACCATGGTGTTTTTGAGGGTCGTTGATGCCCTGTGCTAGGGCGAAGTTATGCAATTAGTGCTCACATGGCTTAACTTGAGTTTGAAGCCTTCCTGGCCATGGATAGATGAAGACTAATAAATACAGTAACCATGTATTGAATATTGAAGTCAATTATAAAGATTATGAGACAATTCAACAATGTGAAACCTTTCAAGTTTGAGTGCTGATTTTAAACGTGCACATTTTGATGAAGCGTAACCTTCGTGTTGAATGACATTTATTAAATTGTAGCTGTTGCTTGCATTCAATACTGAACTGTATTAAAAAAAAAGCAATTCCTCTTTTTGTTTACCTGTTTACTCCTAAGGAAACTTATTTTAGGAATGTAGAGTGAGTCATTCACTTTCTTTTTTGTAGGAAATTCAATTTTTATGTGGTCTATGAAGTAACTTCAAGTAAGGATTTTAAGGAAAGGGTGAATAACTCTTTGGTGTGGTATTTCTGGCATGTATTGTGAGTGCTAATGTGTTTTTAAATGGTCTACATTTGAGTAGCAGTTTTATGAAGGTAGCCTTTTTGGTATTTAATAATGATTTCAATACAAGGGAAAGCCAGCTATTGCTTTTTTGTCACGATTCACATGACTAACATCATGACAAAATTATTTCCTTGATTTTTTTTTGTAATAACAAAATAACGTGTCTCCTACTATTGATCCCTGTAGCCTTGCATAAAAGTTTTTGGAGGACTTTTTAGTCAACTCGATGCGAGTTACCTGTGCAAAGCTTTCATTTCGCTGCAGTTCCAAGTTGCAGACTGGGTTTTTATTTGACATCTTGTCTACTTTGGCTATTCAGTGTTTTTAAGTCCACCAATGCTTGGCTGCTGATTTCACATTCAATGCCATTGGTATATCGGGTTAAAAATCTATACCGTTGCAAGGTAGATAATTAGATTTACAAAAACATCAGTGCTCTGTTATTAAGAGTATATTTTTTGATAAAGATCCCACTGAGCAAAATGTAGACTCTATGGAGGATCTTTTTTTACAAGAATAAACTCGTCAGACTACTTCTGAAGTTCTCGCTTTTTCTGATGTATGACAAAATGTATGCGTATGCATGATTTATTTGTCTGTGCAGTGGTTCCAAGGTTCTTAAAACATGTGACAATATTTATTTGTAATAAATGATGGTCCTTCGACTACATAATAGAGTTAGGCTATGGTAAAAGATGCACCCTGAGGAGAGAGCGCATCCCATGAAAGACCGATTTATGACCCAAGAACTCCGAAGGGTGATCTTATACAATGCAGGAACATTGCAAATTACTTCAGTGCCGTAATGTAGAAATATAGTACGTATAGTTTACAGCAAAGCAAAAAAAAAATCGGAAAGAAAGAAAATGATGACATGTTGATAATTCTGCTTGATTGACTTTCGACAATTCTCCTCACGGCATATCCTTCCATAATTTTTGAATTTGACTTGATATAGTTTATAGTCCTGGTTGTTTCAGGATTCAGGATGGAACCATGATTCTTGGTGTTTTCATTTGTGTTCTTTTGCAGTTAGACCAATGGCATTTCCCTTGTTGTGAGTGTACACTGAAGTGTGTGACCCAATGGCCAAGAGCTGTTCTGTTTCTGTCCACTGGTGTTGGTCATTCAGGTTGCCCTCTGGCCATGTCTGAGCACTTCTGAGCTCCACAATGCTTCAGGATGTGCTCTGTGCCTTACTGGTAGACAGCACTTGGCAGTTACTGCAGTGCCTACCATTGGTCTGGTCACACTCTTTCAGGAGGCTTGTGGTGCCTCCGAATGCTTGGCCATAGGTCTTCCTGGCTCTTTCACAGTCAGACTACAATTTGCGGACCTGTTTGTATGAATTGCCACTCGAGAACCACTCAAGGGCTCGGCTTGAGGCAAGTTTCACCAAATTAAAAAATGAGGTTCGGGTCACTTTTTTGCGCCAAGAGAAAATCTGACGTGTTCTGGACAGGTCTCCTGGTGATTACTGTGCAACCAGTTGGATTGAACCAATTTTGAAATTGAGCCACTTTTGCATTCAAATTTCTCTGCAGCAGAATCACATATTTGACTCGACACTGGAAAGTGGGTCCGTTAGAATCTTGATCTTCCAAGCTGTTGTCGCGTGTGTCAAACTTTCACGAAAGTAATTATGACGCGCGCTCTTTTTTTGGACAATGGATTAAAGGATAACTAGAACAGTAGCCATTTTCTCTGATGCTTTGAAATGGAGATGTTTGAGATGGCTGTCAAATTGAATAAGATCTCAATTTCCTCACATGGATGCTCGCCAAGGCTATCCTTTTGAGGGCTGCATCAATGGCCATCAATGGCATTCATTACACGGACCATCCATTAACCTTGGTGCTTGAGGTTCTTGGTGAATGAGAGCATTTTCACGAAGGTCTTTGTCTGGCTTGCTTTGATGCATTGCATGGGTATTGCATGGGTATTGCATGGGCATTGGCTGTGTATTGAATCATTGAATGTGTATTGAATGTGTATTGGATGAGCTGGTGTTTGTTTACGGGTGATGAAGTGTTGAGGGATTGTATGCATGCCTGGAGGGCCACCGCCAAGCCACTTTTCATCATGGCAAGGCAGATTCTGCCACAGCAAGGAGGCGTCAAGCAGTTGGCAAACACAGCAAGTATGAGCAAGCAAGATCAGTGTCCTCTGGACTAATGTCTCTGCTAAATTAGTTTGTTCATTGACACAAGTGCTGTACTTCTCTTGCTACAAGTGTGTCCTCGACATGTCAATATGCTTCTATGCCCATGGTATAGCCTAAAATGCACGTTGCTGTGATGAAAATGCCTTTCTCTTCAGAAGTTCAGCAGGCTGCCTTGTGCCCAAAATTTCTGTGTATATTCATATTGCACTGTTCTTACTGTTCTGTTGTAGATAAAGTGATGTAACTTATGATACTACTGTAATCATATTCTGCTGTTCATAAGCTGATGTGTGGCTGATGTATATGGACCTACCTTCTTTTACAAGAAGTTAATGGCACTTAGTGCATGATATAAAAGCCTTGATGGTTCTTGACAACTTGTTGTTACAAGTATATTAGATATTATGGGGCAGTTATCTATTGGGACAGGCACAGAGCTTGTTTCATCCGCAGTGACATGACATGAGACTAAAAACGAAACTCACAAATCATGACGAATGAAGGTAATTTGTTAGAATATTACTGTGGCATTGATAATACAATGAGTTCATTTAATTAACTTCTGGTTTATCACATCATGTATTACTCATGTGATAAATTTACTTGACATGCATAGTCTGGTCTCGTCTGATAATGTTAATGGGCAATTAACAAATTTTGATAAGAGAACTGTGAATGTATATCTGCCTGTTTGGTAAGCAATTATTTATACATTCATATGTATTTTATCAATGACATTCAATGTGATACAATTTAATGTAGAGGGAGCAGATTAATAGCGATTTTAACATGGTATTTTAAGTAAAATTCCATGAACACCATCACCCTCGATATATACAGATATCTGGTACTATTGTCCCATATCATGTTAAAAAATAAAAGTACTTTTAAAACACGTCCATCTACTATACTACTGCTATCACCGAATTTAAGAAGTGTAGACCAACTACCCGCAGTATCCAGGTTTGTCGCACAATACGGTTTCCCTGTCGTTGTATGCCATCCTCGTATTATATTTGGGACATATCTCTGTTGCATGCCTATGGAAGATGTGATGTGACAGCGCATGACAGATGCTGGTGTTGACATGACACTCTCATGATGCACACTCGGCCCAACATCTCTCTGTGACTCTCCTTTCTTTCCCTTCTGTCTGTCTGTCTGTCTGCATCTTGTGGGTCTTGTCTCCTCATCCTTTCACATCTCTGCACATCTTTGCATCTTGTCTGAAGGAGACTGATTGCCAAGTGTCAGTCACACTCAGTCTCCAGCATGCTCACTGCTCAGTTGGTCGCTGAACACGTGAGCATCCATACATGATGTGTATAGACATTAGACAATGAGACATATATTGTGTATACATTATCTAAATATATTAATGGGACTTGGGATGTTGTCACATATCT
Source organism: Platynereis dumerilii (assembly GCA_026936325.1). Classification (NCBI taxonomy): domain Eukaryota; kingdom Metazoa; phylum Annelida; class Polychaeta; order Phyllodocida; family Nereididae; genus Platynereis; species Platynereis dumerilii. The sequence goes on from JAPTHN010000001.1 coordinate 167,708,212, forward strand.
CTTTCCTGTATCAGCATTTGAAAAGCATCAGGTCAACATCCAAACAGCATCAGATTAGCATCCAAACAGCATCCTGCTTCAGCATCCAAGTTTGCATCTGAGCTGCTGCTGCTGCTGCTGCAAAATGCATGGGATGCAGAAATTAACCTCATCATCACCCTCTGGTCTCCATCTTGTGTATATTCATGAGAGTTGCAACTGCGTTGGTGTAATCTTGTCATGTTGAATAGCAATGAACGTCAAGCCCCTCTGTTTTGGTAATTTGTTATCTCTTAGTGGGAATACATTTTAGCAGTGTTTAGTTGTCTTCAGCCTTCAGTATTTCCAATTCAATTACATTTGTGTAAATCTATTTCTCAAAAAGATATTTAGTTTATTTTTCACCTGACATATATACAACTAAGAACATAAGGTTTCTAATTAGAGTGTTCACTGTTCAGGTACATAAAATCAGCAGTACCATGAACTACCAGAACTGTTTTTAGTTGTAACTGAACTCCACGGGAGTTAGGGTGCATCAGAATAACATGGCTTTTTCAAAAGTGTGAAATTCAATTCTCTGTAGTCACAAGTTTGTTCTACAACTCCTTAGACACATTGTGTGTAAATTTCACAATAATTGGACTATGGCTAGTCATGCCACCATCGCTTTGAAAATTTCATATCATATTTTAATCGAAAATATGTTTTTTTCAATATAACTACAAAACTATGGCCAATAAACATGCAATCACTATGGAAGTTGAATATGAAATTGGGGTTTCTGCAAAATATGAGACTATTTAGAGGTCTCTAGGTGACCTGGTTCTTGAATAACAGACTTTTCATGACTTTTTCATTGATTTTCCTTGGAAAATACCAATATAAAGTGTGAATTATTGTTATGCTTGGGTCCAAATTTTGTATTTATACCAAAATGTTACTATCACATAAACAATTCCATTGTTCCTAAATTTTATTCATAAGATAATTATACTTTATCATAAATATTTCAATTTCTTAAGCTGTGGAAATAGACAGAAATGTCCTGCTTTCAATGTGCAGCTGAATTACTGGACGAAATTAGTTGACAACAGTGGCAATCAGAGTTGCACAAAGACAATTTAGTGTCATTTAATTTATGCCACATGCTTTCCTTTTTCTGAGGCTAGGCAAGCCACTTCGGTCCTTCTCGACCACCTGTAAGATGTCCTGGAAGTCGGTTTTCTTCCGGACTGAATGCTGGAAGTCCGAAATGTAGCTTCACACCTCTTTCTGCACAGTCATTCACCACATTTAGTGAATAGATAATATATTTCCTTGGGAGACCTTGTAAGTGCTTAAAAGATGGCCAATCCTAGACTTCTTTATACAGGAACTCTGGATCCAGTTTTAGGATTTCCATGAATCAGATGTGACAAAATCTGCCATGCAATTCTGAAATAACATTTATGTTTGTAGGGAAGATGGGTTTACTATGTATGCCCCAAACTGAACCTTGCTTTTGGCAGAGAAGCATCTTTTGGTTTGATTGATAGCAGAGCTTCTGCGCTTGAAGACTCTGTTCATCAGAAACTACACTGCTGAAGAGGGCCAAGGGAATAATCTGCCCTACCAGATACTGTAGGTGTCGCTTGAATGTTTTAAGGCACTTTAGAAGATAATGGGGTTTATTGATTCATATAGAATCAGTTGTTTGATTAGCTGGGTGTCATTGTAAGGTGCATCAGCTGTGACCTCACAAAAAAGCCACCACTGGATGTACACTAGAGAGAGTAATGTTGTCATGTCACAGATTTTCTGAACTTGATGCTGGGCCATGATAGCTCCGCATGGTAGTTTGTTGATATGATCGTCCATGAGACAAATCTTAATCATGCAGGTAGATACTCTCCGCCTGGCATATGCATTTATAAGCATATATGGAAGGCACACTTTGGATAATTCTCCACCAATATAAATTAATGCCTCCTTCTAGGTAGCCTGTTGTGAAGGCGTCATCTTCATTCTTGTCACCAGGCTCACCCAACGTTCAGTTTGCAAGATGTTGTGCGGGACAAGTGCGGATGTACCAGTCTTGCTTTTATTGACAACCTTGTTTCCAGCATGGCCAACATCTTCTGAAATGGTGGCACTTTCTGCATCAGAGTCACCGTCTGTAGTGTTTGAGCATGAAACATTTTTCTCAAAGTTATCCTTCTCTTTTTCTCTCATCTTTCTGCTTTTTTTCTGCAATGTATTAGCAAGCTCAAAACAACCAAATGTTGCCACTCTGTCAGTCTTCATTGATTGCAGAAACCTTCTGTGATGCTCATTCTTGACAAGTTCTTCAGCATTTTCAGGCCTAAGTCTAAATGTATTTTTTGGCTTCCTGAACTTTGCCTATAACAGATGGAGTACACCTTCTCTTTACAGGGATGTCCGTTAACTTCTTATTGTCAGTTACTAAATTAACAGCCCTTTGACAAGCGTACCATTCTGACACTATTGGTAGATTTGCCATCACGTAAAATGGTTCTATCTGACGCAAAACTATTTTTAAGCTTCTCAGAAGAACTGGCCTTGATGTGAAATAGCATGCACCTCAGAACATGCATTTTGCCAGGAAGGCTGCTGTCTGTACCAATGCCACCTTTCAAGTGATATCAGGCCCATCACAAAATATCTCTATTGGCATCTTTGACTTACGGGTTTTGTTGTGGCTTCTTTGGCCTTTGCCCTAGAATCTGGCTCGTCTATGATCTTTTAATCCTTTATTGAGTCCACCAATGAGGCTTTTTTGGCTTTGGTACCTAGACTTTAGTCTTGCCATAATCTCAAGATTTTCAGTCATTCACAAGCTTATAAAAATAAAGAAATAATTTTATGCTGCCTGAAAATAAGCCCTCCACAAAATTGAGATGATTTAGTGCCAAGTTTCCATGGTTCACACTGTGTCAGTTTTCATAAAGGACAGAAGAATTACACATATATTGCATTCAGTCTAAATAAACATATAGGCTTCCAATCAGAAGATCAAAAACTATGGTTTGATCTGCTTTTTGTATGTCGAGGACATACACAATTGAACAGAATGTTAAAAAAAAGTGTGAAAAATCTATATCTCAATAACCAATCGACTTAGAGACTTGCAAATAGGCTCAAAATATTCAGAAACCCCACATTTATATTCACTTTCAATAGTAATTGTACACTTATGGGGCTTATTTTTTGAGTTATTTGGAAAAAACTACATTTTCGTAAGAAAGTCAATATACAATTTTCAAAGCCGTGGTGGCATATCAGACCATAGTCCGATTGATGTGAAATTTACACAGAATTTTTTTTATATATACTAGAACAAATTCATGACTACAGAAGATTGCTTTTCAAAGTTTTGAAATTCTGATGCACCCTAACGGGAGTACTTTTAAAACACCTGTGGTTGCTCCGTGTTGTTCATTTGGGAACATTGCAGTCATATATGTATTTTATATGATATATCTGTGTTGTAGTACCAGTTCTAGTTTGTGGGGGTGTTTTTATTTTGGTTTCCACCTGACCACTGCAAGTTGATAGGTAAAGTCAGTAGACCTGCAAATATGGCACAATTATTTTTTGTGAGGTGTCATATGCAGTATTGGCATGTGGCTTTCCAGAGCACCTGCTCCCCCCTGATATTGCATGCCAGCAATTTAGACTCTGGTCCTGCATGTCAACAACCCACAGGGTGTCACACTCCACTGCTTTGATGACATATATTTCTCTGTAAACTTCCTGATAACTGTGAATAAGGAATGTTGTGTTTTGAATGGAGAAAGAGCAGAGGCCTACTAGTGTTACGTTTATGGTACATAAAGACCTGCAAAGGAATGCTGACAGGAAATCAAGGCATTGACCTATTGCTCACAAATCAGTCACAATCTTACATTTTATGCACTTTCTATATATCCTATATATAATCGTAGCATCAATATCCTGGTTATTCGCTCTGAAACCTATAGAATTCACTGTCACGACCCATGTCATTTGCCCGGTATGTCAACTAAATAAGTGAGAAGTAAGTTATTGACGCTTAGTGACTGTTCCTTATCATTTATGAAGAACGTTCATTGAATTTCTGCCATAGACATCATGCAGCTCTTCGTTATTATTGTAACCCTGATAGGCAATATATACTCCTGCTACTTAGAAGTTTACGTTATAATTTGCTCTTTTGAAGTTATATTTCATAAAAAGTTTCATTGAAGGATAGCCTCATTTGATATAATTGTATCGTGTTGGAGCAATTGACTAATGATCTGAAGACACGAAAAGTCAGTTTTCGTTGATTCACTTTTAAAATATATGACATGTAAGTACTCATCAAAATTTAAGTCTGACTGCATGAGTGACTGGGCCTGGACCATTAAATTTTGCACTTGTTTCTGATTGATGACTAAGGATTCTTTAAAAAAAATTAAAAACATTAAAACCAGATGTAGTCATTAAGCATATATTGAGTGGGTAAGTATTAATAATAGACTCCAAGTCATGATCTCCTTCTTTTTAAAGTGAGGAAAAATCACATTTCATGTTAATGAATGATCATTTGAGATTTGCACGAGGGCCCATTCTCTGAAATTGTGAGTTTGATGGTGTGGTGAAACATTAGAAACATATGATCAGACTTCCTGTCAATGAGAACTTGGAAAATATTCTTTTATTTCAAAATTTGTTGAGAGGTTATTTCGTCCCTGTTGTAGTCTCATCAGTTTGAATGTAATGCTATCCATTCAAAATTATGTATGGAGGCCTACTTTTAGGTTTTACATTGAAGTTTTTGGATAAAAGTGAACTGCATACATTTAGAAATTATTACACATGTAAATTATTTAATATATAAAGTTTAAACTGTCCATGAAAATCTCCCAGTTCCTCTGTTCCGTGCTTGATCATGGCTCCTCCACATCAATACCAAGCACAGCAGAGCTCTTCTTGTGGAAACTGCTATACCTCATAGCCCTTTGAGCTCCTTTGGTGATGTATGGGGGAATGAACAATGTTTTCTTCTAAGATATTCTGTGTTCATTAAGAGGGAGCTGTTCTTTATGGGTGCTTGGCCTTGGGGACTGCATATACAAGCATCTGCTTTGTTGCCTTCTGAGTTAATTGATCACTTCTCTTAGAAATTGGAGGAATGGTTGTTTAAAGGAGATGGAAATGGGCTCCTTTGGTGGTTAAAATGCTCTTTTGCTGCAAAGATAGAAGGTGATGGAACTGTGGTTAATTCAGAAGAATTATGTGCTGTTATCATAGTCCTCCTCACTCCTCAGTCTCCATAAATCTCACTTTAGAATGTCTTGACAGATTGCCCGATGGTCTTCAATAAAAAAGTAAAATCAATCAATACAATTATGACAAATTATTCCATATATAATTTTTCAAACATTCTCGATGTCTCTAAATTGCTCACACTGGCTCATTCTCTGTGAACCTTCTCTGGCAACGTCTGCAGGCATTGTTTCAAGAGTGTGTCTGCCATGTCTTTGGTCTGTTATCTTTGGTGTATCTGCTGGTGGTGCTGAATTTAATTTGTAGTTCTCTTGTCTCCCCAACTCACAGAGACAGTTAGCTGTCAGAACCCATATTGTGGTGAATATCGTATATGGCAGAAGTTATTAGAAGGAGTTGACCTTTGACTCAGGATGGCATGTGACCTGCTACCCTTTCATGGAGAGACACCTGTCGCCTTGTATAGCCTATTATCTCAATCATCTACAATAGCAGAACTGGCATCCACTTCTGTTCTTTTACTTCTGTGTGTAATAAGATTGTAAGAGCGACTAAAATATGAATATATCTGTTTCATTGTAGTTGCATGGATGCAGAAGGTAACAAACCCAAATGGAGGCCTGTTGTACACTGCGATTTATCCCAGTTTAGACATAAACTTAAATTTGAATCCTTCTTGATACCTTTCATAGATAGTTGGGCAGGTAGATAAAAAAATATTAGATATATTGGTAGAATTGACAGATAGAATTATGTAGATTGGTGGGTAGATGGAAATATAAATAGATATATGGTATGGTTTTATGTAGCAGCCATTACAGATAAATCTGCTTGCTCACCAGCCCTCATCATATTGAGCAGTTATCGTACCCATCATTACAGTGAGGAAAATAAGTATTTGACCCCCTACCATATTTTCTGGTTTGGGCACTTGCGCCTGCTCTAAAAATCTGAAATTTCTCAGGTAGATCTGGTCCAACATTAGAAGACAGATAATGCACAAAAATTAAGTGAAAGAAGCATTATGTAATATATTTGCATAAGAATCCAAATAGTCTTCGGAAATAAGTATTTGACCCCTTCATTTGCAAAGAGTTTATCACCAGATTTTTGCAAAACCAACACTTGGAAAACTAATATAACTAAAAATGATTGCAATAAAAACCTGCTTCGATTGTTTTCCCTGATTTTATTTAGTTTTTGAATGCCCTCAATAACACCTCCTGTAAATTTTTAGATATTTCTTCATTTAGAAGATGCGCGGTTGTAAAAAAAGGTATCCTAAGACAGTAGAGACATGATTTTTGACTGACACTAGTCTGGTGTTAGTACACAGACCCATATAATGATCTAGGGGTGAAAATTTCAATAATTTATGCCATTTTATGTAAGTAAACAAAGGAAGAAATCAACACTGGACCATACTGGTCTGATTTGCCACGACAATCTCACTAACACAGCTGTCCGAGAGTGCAAAAATCATTTTAGAAGGTCCTAGACTAACCAACGATGAGTGAGCGAAAGCTCTGAAAGCAGTTTGCAACATCGCCAGCATGAGATAATGACCAGCACAATATGTCGCAGTAGGCCGACATGATGCACTGCTGTCATAGTGCCTCTGTTGCAGAAGAATCATGCCAAAGCTTGCTTAGAATTTTCCCCAATCATCAGCAAAATAGTTCCACATGATCAATTATAAATTCTAAGCAAGCTTTGGCATGATACTTCTGCAACAGAGGCACTATGGTCACACTGCATCATCTCAGCCTACCGAGACATATTGTACTGGTCATTTCCTCTTATTGGTAGAGTTGCAAACTGCTTTCAGAGCTTTTGCTAAATCATCGTTGGTTAGTCTAGGACTTTCTAAAATGGTTCTTGCACTCATGGACTCCAGTGTAGGTGAGATTGCAGTGGCACTGCAGATCGGCATTGCCCAGTGGAAAGTTTGTCCTTTGTTTACTTACACACAATGTCATGAATTATTGAAATTTTCACCCTAGATCATTACATAGGGTCTGTGTACCAACAGAAGACTAGTGTCAGTGAAAAAACAAGTCTCTGGTGTCTTGTGATATATATTTTTTCAACCGCGCATCTTCAAAATGATGAAATTACCAAAAAATTATAGGAGATATAATTGAGGGCACAAAAAACTTAATGAAATGCGGGGAAAACAATTGAAATTGGCTTTGATTGCAATAGATTTCAGTTATGGCAGTCTCCAAGTGTTTGTTTTGTAAAAAAATTATAATAAACCCTTTGCAAATGAAGGGGTCAAATACTTATTTCCGAAGACTATTTGGATTCTTATACAAATATATTACATAATGCTTCTTTCACTTAATTTTTGTGCATTACCTGTCTTCTAATGGTGGAACAGATCTACCTGAGAAATTTCAGATTTTTGGAGCAAGTGCAAGTGCCCAAACCAGAAAATATGGTGGGGGGTCAAATACTTATTTTCCTCACTGTATATCGATAGATAGATAAGAATCATCAAATAGATAGCTAGCAGTGGATACCCTCCTGAGCAGCAACGTAAATCCAACCTTTCGCTACGTAATTATTTAGGTTAGAATCAAACGTTGGGCCAAACAACGTATGACAAAGGTAGGGCAAATGTAATTTCCAAACGTTGCACTCAGATGGAAAACCAAACGTAGGTCGCAATGTTAGTAAGAGGTTGGCAGATAGTTTGTTTTATAGTTTGGCCTAACGTTCGAGTCACACGTAAGTCATACCTTTGGTTGAGAGGTTTGAAGAACGTCTTGTTATAACGTTTGGATAAACGTGTCAGTCATACGTAAGTCATACCTTTGGTTGAAAGGTTTGAAGAACGTTTGACTATTACGTATGACCATACCTTTGATTCAAAGGTTTGTCGAACATTCATTTGAGAGGTTTTAGCAACCTTGGACTATTACGTATGACTATACCTTTGATTCATAGGTTTATCAAAGGTATGGTCACACGTTTGGTCATACGTAAGTTCCAAGGTTTCTCCAACGTGTTTTTGAGATGTATGGACAACGTTTGAAAGTAATGTTCAGGTCAAACGTCTGATCATACGTATCTGCCTAAGGTTTGTTGAAGGTTTGCACAAAGTTGCAGAACCTAGGATCCTGATTCTCAGAGAGCTTGTAGCGCCATCTATTCCATACCTATTCCAATCTATCTGGTAACTTTGTAATATATAAAAACTCCAACAGGATGGTTGCTGTTGTCGATTAGATGAAGCCATGAAGAAAAAGTTGACAAGCCAGTAAAAATTAAATCCACATATGTACTTTTAAAAATGTGAAAGCTTATCCTGGTTTAAAAATAATTTAATTTTTTTCCACACCCACAAAGATGCATATGAAAATTTAATGAGACCCAAGTTTAATGGTGCCTCATTGCAACTGTACTAGATGCCGAGAATGTTCCAATTTTATCAAGGTAAAATTGCAGTAACATTTTCAATTTCACCATGCAAGGTAAGTGTTTTTTATATAATTTTATCTTATAGTCCTAAGTGGACTTGTAGACTGCTCAGTAAAATGAGGAAGAAAAGTCTATTAATTTTGGGAGCCATCCTTCTTGGATAGCTCTGTTTGTACTGCTTTAATTTTTATGTTTTATATTTGCAGATTGAAAGAGAAAAAAACAATACCTCCCCCCCCCCCACAGCACATCCTTGAATCCCACTAGCCACAAAAATAATTAATAACTGAGGTGCACCATCACGAATATCAAGAATAATAAGAATAATAAAAAGGCAGTGGGGTCGGGTGACTGGACGGCCCCAGTCACCCCCCCCCCCTCGCGCAATAATGATTTGCCCCATTTTTATCATTGAGTGAATGGGGCTAACTTTTCAGATAGTTTCTGCATCCAGTGCATTACCTACACACCTGTGGCTGCTAGAAAAGGTTCAAAATGAGTCATAAGTTCCATTCGCATACAGAAACAAGCAATGCAGGCTCAATTCTTACCTCAATCATCCATCGAACACGACCGTCTCGAATCCCGGTAAATCCAATGCGATCCATTACGCTCAGCCGGGTCATCTTCGGCGACGTAAAAGTCCAAGAATATCATCCGTAAAGTCTGTAACACTGTTCAAATAAGTCCACAAGATATAAATCCTTCATGTTCACAACTTTATAGGTCCTGTCAAGCACTTAATCCATCGAAAACAGAGTATTTCCGAGCGCTTCATAACGTTCCTCTCGAATCCAGCGCCATGATGGGCGGAACTGGTTCGTTGCGCATGCGCAAAAATAAGGCGAGGCCACTTTATTATAGGTGCGGGGGAGGTGTTTCCCGCGTTTAGTCCACGTTTTCTTCAGAGGTTAAAGATTTACGCATTATCTACGATATTTACGCACGTATCATAGCCGTAAGCGATTGTCGACAGATTACGTAGTTTTCAAACGTTGGACCCGATGTGAATTGGAGGTATGTTGAGAGGTTGACATGAGGTTGACTGGAGGAAAATGTCCGGGAGGGTAGATTAAAGGATAAGAGAGGTGGATGTATAGAATTGGGGTATACACGGATCAGAAAGATGAGCCGAATGTGCGTCCTTGCGCTTGCGAATTATGATTGATCCACCTCGAAGGCAGCGTGATTGTGATACCAACACGTGCCACTCTTTCTAAAGGATGATCATCCTCCTAATCCATGTTAATCGCATCTTAATCTTCCTTTAATCCTGTCTGATCTTGTGGGCTTATGGTGGCATCATGGATGTTGCATGTGAGGTGACGGACTGACAGTGCACTGGTACAGTGTGGAAAATAAGTATTTGACCCCCCCACCATATTTTCTGGTTTGGGCACTTGCACTTGCTCCAAAAATCTGAAATTTCTCAGGTAGATCCGTTCCACCATTAGAAGACAGGTAATGCACGCAAATTAAGTGAAAGAAGCATTATGTAATATATTTGTATGAGAATCCAAATAGTCTTCGGAAATAAGTATTTGACCCCCTCATTTGCAAAGGGTTTATTATCATTTTTTTACAAAACAAACACTTGGAGACTGCCATAACTGAAATCTATTGCAATCAAAGCCAATTTCAATTGTTTTCCCCGCATTTCATTTTCCTTTTTGTGCCCTCAATTATATCTCCTATAATTTTTTGGTAATTTCATCATTTTGAAGATACGCGGTTGAAAAAATATATACCACAAGACACCAGAGACTTGTTATTTCACTGACACTAGTCTGCTGTTGGTACACAGACCCTATGTAATGATCTAGGGGTGAAAATTTCAATAATTGAAGACATTGTGTGTAAGTAAACAAAGGACAAACTTTCCACTGGGCAATGCCGATCTGCAGTGCCACTGCAATCTCACCTACACTGGAGTCCATGAGTGCAAGAACCATTTTAGAAAGTCCTGGACTAACCAACGATGATTTAGCAAAAGCCCTGAAAGCAGTTTGCAACTCTACCAATAAGAGGGAATGACCAGTACAATATGTCTCGGTAGGCTGAGATGATGCAGTGCGACCATAGTGCCTCTGTTGCAGGAGATTATGCCAAAGCTTGCTTAGAATTTATAATTGATCATGTGGAACTATTTTGCTGATGATTGGGGAAAATTCTAAGCAAGCTTTGGCATGATTCTTCTGCAACAGAGGCACTATGACAGCAGTGCATCATGTCGGCCTACTGCGACATATTGTGCTGGTCATTATCTCATGCTGGCGATGTTGCAAACTGCTTTCAGAGCTTTCGCTCACTCATCGTTGGTTAGTCTAGGACTTTCTAAAATGATTTTTGCACTCACGGACACCTGTGTTAGTGAGATTGTCGTGGCAAATCAGACCAGTATGTTCCAGTGTTGATTTCTTCCTTTGTTTACTTACATACAATGGCATAAATTATTGAAATTTTCACCCCTAGATCATTATATAGGGTCTGTGTACTAACACCAGACTAATGTCAGTCAAAAATCATGTCTCTACTGTCTTAGGATACCTTTTTTTACAACCGCGCATCTTCAAAATGAAGAAATATCTAAAAATTTATAGGAGGTGTTATTGAGGGCATTCAAAACTAAATAAAATCTGTGAAAACAATCGAAGCAGGTTTTTATTGCAATAATTTTTAGTTATAATAGTTTTCGAAGTGTTTGTTTTGCAAAAATCTGGTGATAAACCCTTTGCAAATGAAGGGGTCAAATACTTATTTCCGAAGACTATTTGGATTCTTATGCAAATATATTACATAATGCTTCTTTCACTTAATTTTTGTGCATTATCTGTCTTCTAATGTTGGACCAGATCTACCTGAGAAATTTCAGATTTTTAGAGCAGGCGCAAGTGCCCAAACCAGAAAATATGGTAGGGGGTCAAATACTTATTTTCCTCACTGTATGTCGATGAGTTATCGATGATATCAAACCAAAATGCAATTGGTGTTCGGACACTGCCTAATTTTGTTGTTAATGATACATTTTGCATTATGATTTTTAAAAAAAGTTAGGCATATCTTTTAGAATGCTTGCATGAATGATATGTGATATAGACATTTCTTCAAAAAGTCCAGGTATATCCAGATTATTGTGATGCCCCTTGTCAGTTGTGAGAAAGAGACAGAAAATTCGAGATTCATCTTATAAGGAAGTATTTTGCAGATATTATATGGGAAGTATTTCCCCAAAAAGTAGTTTTAATGCATGGTTGCAAGGTGGTAATTCCAGACTTGTCAGTCCCTTGAGAAATGGGTTATCCAAGGTACAAGACGAAGGCTGGGCTACAAATACAGAATATGATGAATGGTGGAAAGGTTGGACTGTGACCTGGGAACCAGCCTTTGGGCATTTGCTACTTTCTGGACATAGAAACAATCAAGGTTCTCCACTAGAGTTCATTTCCAATCTGCAAGTGAATTATAGTGCTTTGAAGAGAGTTAATTGCTAAAACTCAAAAACTACTCAATAACCATACGTCATGCGAGTGACACATTCGTTATTTCCCAGACCGTTGATTATTTCTAGTTGCGAAAAATCTATCATCACTTTGTTAACTTGTCGCTTAATTGGATGGCAAATCAGCTTCATGTTAGATTGCACTGCTTTGCAGAGCCTGACAATATTTCATTAGAATTTATTACTGCAACTGTCAGAGGTGGGATAGAAATATTGATGAGGAGTTTTGAATTATTCCTCGTTCAGCTCATTCTGTGATTGGAGTTGTTTCCCAGTTAGACGGAGCACCACCGAGCACTGCCCAAGCAGGGTGTGATTAGCCAAAAGGAAATTAAAAGCTGCGCTGCACAAATGAACCTTTGTGCTGTTTTGCGTTTTTCTACCAATGCAATTAGGAAGTCTCATTCCATGACATGGTTTGTGAAGTTTTCCTTGGAGCCACGTTTCTTTTTCATACCAATCAATAACCTCCACTGGAGTAACAAAAATGTGTTTGTTTTCTCAGAGATTTCACCAGAATTCGACTTGTATAGATTCAGCTATTTCGACTGCTACTAAGGGTCTACGTTCCTATCTAAAAGTGTGTAGAGCAATACTTTTGGTCAAAAGTCACAAAGCTACAACATGTGCAGTTCAGTTTATTGTATTATTTGCCTTGTGAATAACCAACCAGCTGTTGAATGTTTTGCAAGATTTTTCTGTGGAATAAAACCTGTTGTACAACTGTTGTATACTGTCTTTTTGTTGTTGGTTTTTTGCTAGTGATGGACACATCAGAAGAGTTTTTTTTTGCAGAGCATCGGAATGCCAGTCACAATTTATGAGCTGGCTCTTCATCAAAGTGATGTTACAATCAGAACAGATCCAACATCATTGTGTCAATTGTAGAGTAAAATGAAGTAATGACGTTTCCCAGGGAACTGTCGCTATCAGTGTCTGCGCTTCGTTCATTTTGCTACTGGTCCAAACGGACCAGTAGCTCCAAGGAGCTACTGGTCCGGACAAATTTTTACTGGTCCGGATACTTGAGACTTTTCGTTACTCGTACAAGCTTTTAAAAATTAATAAAACATTGTATCAACTTTTCAGCCATGTTTTAATTGGTAATTAAAAACAAATTTCAAATTTTTATATATAGGCCTATAATAATATTTAATAGCACATTGATTATTGAGAGGCCAAATTATCTCATTTCAACAAATCGATTCAGTCTTTTTTGTGTCAATCTGTTTCTGTGTAGAATTCAAGGAGTGCCCCGACCTCCTCCTCATCTAATGATTCTTCATCGTCAATGACTGTGTTGTCACGTGCTCCACTCACAGTGTCATCAGCAGTTGGGTCAAATACAACAAATTCTGTGGCTTCTTCATTGCTTGGTTCATGGATGATTGGTGCTCCAGGTGAATCTTTCACAAAGGGACGCCTCTTTGACTTGCTACCATCCATCCATGCATGGATGTCATTGTCAGGGTCATATTCAGGTATTGATGATGTCAGCATTTTGATAGCCATTACTTCAGTGAGTGATGTTGTTTTCAAGTTACAACGCCTATCATTCTTGATCAATTTCATGACTGAAAAGCCTCTCTCGTTTTCTGCAGATGATGCAGGAATTGTTCTTATCAGATCAAATATGATCATTATGTTCTTAAAGTCTGATCTTAAAGCTTTTGCTACAGTATTCCAATTCAAGTCTTGTACTTGATCCTTGTGCCTGGCGTAGAGCAACTGCTTCAACTGGACAAATTCGATGACAGCCTCCTCAGCATCAATGTCAGTGTTCTCCAGTAAAGAAGCAAAATGAGTTGTCAGCAGTTTGACTTCTTTGTTTCCAAAAGCTTTAATTTTCTCACTATTGCCATACTCTGGCCATCTTCGGAAACTTGCGATTCCCATTGCCTCACATAAGCCACTTTCAACGTCACTGAACCTCTTGTCACAAGCTTCCAATACTTTATTAGTAACTGCCACTCGCTGGCTAGCAATCTGGTCAACATTAACCTTGGAAATGTCACAATCTTTGAATTTTGGGGCCTCAACTGAAACAGCGTCTAGGAAACTTTGGAGATGTGGGCCCATCCCGCCATCATCAAGGTACTGCTTTACAACATTTTTGGCAACCTGCAGTTGTTCCGTTGCATCAGCGATTGTGGTTTCATTCCCTTGAAGGACCTTAGACAATGTGCTAAGAGGAGTCAGGATGTCGCGAACGAAGTGGATGAAGGCCAACACGTCACCCCTTTTCATAATTGCCAGGTAGCCTTTGGCCTTATTCTTAGCATCCCCGGCACTCTGTTCTGCAACACAATTTTCAAGCTGGCCTCGTATAGCCTTGTACCCTCTTAGGAACACTGTCACAGCCCTGAGCATGTGTCCTAGCCATCTGGTACCGCCTACACGTGTCGGTATATTAATCTGCTGTTGGTTGGCTGCATAAGACTCTCTAAGAGCTTGACGTTGTTTTGGCGAATTATGAAAAAAATAGTAAAGGCCCATGAGTAGAGTCACAGCTTTCATGTACAGTGTGACTGATTTCATAGCATCTTTGTATGCTAATTCCAAACGATGAGCGAAGCAATGTATTACAATCAAGGATGGCTGGAGGTCCTTCAGCAGTGTCGCTACACCTGACTTTTTGCCTACCATCACTGCCGCACCATCACAACTGAAACTCACAAGTTTCTGACGAAGCATCTCCTCAGATATGCCAATTGAATTGACTCCAGCTATCAGTGCGTCATATATACCTTTGGCATTGGGGGCCCTTGGTGTTCTAACAGCCACAAATTTGCACTGGATTTTGCCATCATGAACGTATCGAATGAATACCATTTCCTGTTCTGTGATACTGCTGTCTGTAGAACCGTCACATGTGAGACCAATGAAGTTTGACTGCTCAACATCACTCAACACTTTTTTCGATGCATTGATAGCAATGTAGCTGGAGAACGTGTGACATGCCTTCTCATTCGTGTAAGTGTTTCCAATCTGAATAAAAAAAACAAGGCATTAGTATTGTAACAAATAAAAGTTTTAAATAAATAATGACAATACAATAGTCATGTGATCCACACAAATTTATCGGAGAACATTTTATTGACCTAATAATGTTAGCATCACGAAGATCTGGCTAGAGAGACACTTAAATAATATTAATAAAGTTTGAACTGTCAAGTTTCATTTGATTATTTTTTTTATTCCTTAGATTTTTTTATTTATATAAATTTGCTTAATAAAGAAACTTACTGGCAGGCCTTTTGCCCGGTCAAGTTGACAGAGCCACTTCATGTCAGAAAATGGACGGTTGTGTTTTCCCAGGGCATGAGCATTCCTGAACAGCAGCCTCATTTTTGGCATGGCCTTTTGATGGATGAGTTGCCTGGCTTGGTTTCCCTCAGCTAGTTCAGGCTGCAAAATTCTCTCCTGAATTTTTACAGCCTCTCTGTGGGCTGCAGAATTTTCGTGTATTGCAAGACTTTCTGACTTCTTTGAATGACATCCATTAATAAATTGCTTGGAAACCACAAATTTCATCAGCTTTAGAGTCTCTTGATGGCTAATACAAAAACTGCAGCGCATCACATCTTCATCATCAACCTGCAGCCAGTCCCTCCCCTTCTTCCATTGATCCTTCACAGTCCTCTCTCTTTGTTCTTCATATTTCTTGTCATATTCACTTTTCTTGAATTCTTCTTTTTTCTTCTTTTTAGGGGGCTCAACCCCCTTCACAAATCGCCACATTTTTACTTGCAGCAGACAGCACAAGCAGACGAATTTAGTTCAGTGTCTGCGCTTCGTTCATTTTGCTACTGGTCCAAACGGACCAGTAGCTCCAAGGAGCTACTGGTCCGGACAAATTTTTACTGGTCCGGATACTTGAGACTTTTCGTTACTCGTACAAGCTTTTAAAAATTAATAAAACATTGTATCAACTTTTCAACCATGTTTTAATTTGTAATTAAAAACAAATTTCAAATTTTTATATATAGGCCTATAATAATATTTAATAGCACATTGATTATTGAGAGGCCAAATTATCTCATCATTTCAACAAATCGATTCAGTCTTTTTTGTGTCAATCTGTTTCTGTGTAGAATTCAAGGAGTGCCCCGACCTCCTCCTCACTGTACTCATTATCATCTGATGTTTCTTCATCGTCAATGACTGTGTTGTCACCTGCTCCACTCACAGTCTCATCAGCAGTTGGGTCAAATACAACAAATTCTGTGGCTTCTTCATTGCTTGGTTCATGGATGATTGGTGCTCCAGGTGAATCTTTCACAAAGGGACGCCTCTTTGACTTGCTACCATCCATCCATGCATGGATGTCATTGTCAGGGTCATATTCAGGTATTGATGATGTCAGCATTTTGATAGCCATTACTTCAGTGAGTGATGTTGTTTTCAAGTTACAACGCCTATCATTCTTGATCAATTTCATGACTGAAAAGCCTCTCTCGTTTTCTGCAGATGATGCAGGAATTGTTCTTATCAGATCAAATATGATCATTATGTTCTTAAAGTCTGATCTTAAAGCTTTTGCTACAGTATTCCAATTCAAGTCTTGTACTTGATCCTTGTGCCTGGCGTAGAGCAACTGCTTCAACTGGACAAATTCGATGACAGCCTCCTCAGCATCAATGTCAGTGTTCTCCAGTAAAGAAGCAAAATGAGTTGTCAGCAGTTTGACTTCTTTGTTTCCAAAAGCTTTAATTTTCTCACTATTGCCATACTCTGGCCATCTTCGGAAACTTGCGATTCCCATTGCCTCACATAAGCCACTTTCAACGTCACTGAACCTCTTGTCACAAGCTTCCAATACTTTATTAGTAACTGCCACTCGCTGGCTAGCAATCTGGTCAACATTAACCTTGGAAATGTCACAATCTTTGAATTTTGGGGCCTCAACTGAAACAGCGTCTAGGAAACTTTGGAGATGTGGGCCCATCCCGCCATCATCAAGGTACTGCTTTACAACATTTTTGGCAACCTGCAGTTGTTCCGTTGCATCAGCGATTGTGGTTTCATTCCCTTGAAGGACCTTAGACAATGTGCTAAGAGGAGTCAGGATGTCGCGAACGAAGTGGATGAAGGCCAACACGTCACCCCTTTTCATAATTGCCAGGTAGCCTTTGGCCTTATTCTTAGCATCCCCGGCACTCTGTTCTGCAACACAATTTTCAAGCTGGCCTCGTATAGCCTTGTACCCTCTTAGGAACACTGTCACAGCCCTGAGCATGTGTCCTAGCCATCTGGTACCGCCTACACGTGTCGGTATATTAATCTGCTGTTGGTTGGCTGCATAAGACTCTCTAAGAGCTTGACGTTGTTTTGGCGAATTATGAAAAAAATAGTAAAGGCCCATGAGTAGAGTCACAGCTTTCATGTACAGTGTGACTGATTTCATAGCATCTTTGTATGCTAATTCCAAACGATGAGCGAAGCAATGTATTACAATCAAGGATGGCTGGAGGTCCTTCAGCAGTGTCGCTACACCTGACTTTTTGCCTACCATCACTGCCGCACCATCACAACTGAAACTCACAAGTTTCTGACGAAGCATCTCCTCAGATATGCCAATTGAATTGACTCCAGCTATCAGTGCGTCATATATACCTTTGGCATTGGGGGCCCTTGGTGTTCTAACAGCCACAAATTTGCACTGGATTTTGCCATCATGAACGTATCGAATGAATACCATTTCCTGTTCTGTGATACTGCTGTCTGTAGAACCGTCACATGTGAGACCAATGAAGTTTGACTGCTCAACATCACTCAACACTTTTTTCGATGCATTGATAGCAATGTAGCTGGAGAACGTGTGACATGCCTTCTCATTCGTGTAAGTGTTTCCAATCTGAATAAAAAAAACAAGGCATTAGTATTGTAACAAATAAAAGTTTTAAATAAATAATGACAATACAATAGTCATGTGATCCACACAAATTTATCGGAGAACATTTTATTGACCTAATAATGTTAGCATCACGAAGATCTGGCTAGAGAGACACTTAAATAATATTAATAAAGTTTGAACTGTCAAGTTTCATTTGATTATTTTTTTTATTCCTTAGATTTTTTTATTTATATAAATTTGCTTAATAAAGAAACTTACTGGCAGGCCTTTTGCCCGGTCAAGTTGACAGAGCCACTTCATGTCAGAAAATGGACGGTTGTGTTTTCCCAGGGCATGAGCATTCCTGAACAGCAGCCTCATTTTTGGCATGGCCTTTTGATGGATGAGTTGCCTGGCTTGGTTTCCCTCAGCTAGTTCAGGCTGCAAAATTCTCTCCTGAATTTTTACAGCCTCTCTGTGGGCTGCAGAATTTTCGTGTATTGCAAGACTTTCTGACTTCTTTGAATGACATCCATTAATAAATTGCTTGGAAACCACAAATTTCATCAGCTTTAGAGTCTCTTGATGGCTAATACAAAAACTGCAGCGCATCACATCTTCATCATCAACCTGCAGCCAGTCCCTCCCCTTCTTCCATTGATCCTTCACAGTCCTCTCTCTTTGTTCTTCATATTTCTTGTCATATTCACTTTTCTTGAATTCTTCTTTTTTCTTCTTTTTAGGGGGCTCAACCCCCTTCACAAATCGCCACATTTTTACTTGCAGCAGACAGCACAAGCAGACGAATTTAGTTCAGTGTCTGCGCTTCGTTCATTTTGCTACTGGTCCAAACGGACCAGTAGCTCCAAGGAGCTACTGGTCCGGACAAATTTTTACTGGTCCGGATACTTGAGACTTTTCGTTACTCGTACAAGCTTTTAAAAATTAATAAAACATTGTATCAACTTTTCAGCCATGTTTTAATTTGTAATTAAAAACAAATTTCAAATTTTTATATATAGGCCTATAATAATATTTAATAGCACATTGATTATTGAGAGGCCAAATTATCTCATCATTTCAACAAATCGATTCAGTCTTTTTTGTGTCAATCTGTTTCTGTGTAGAATTCAAGGAGTGCCCCGACCTCCTCCTCACTGTACTCATTATCATCTGATGTTTCTTCATCGTCAATGACTGTGTTGTCACCTGCTCCACTCACAGTCTCATCAGCTGTTGGGTCAAATACAACAAATTCTGTGGCTTCTTCATTGCTTGGTTCATGGATGATTGGTGCTCCAGGTGAATCTTTCACAAAGGGACGCCTCTTTGACTTGCTACCATCCATCCATGCATGGATGTCATTGTCAGGGTCATATTCAGGTATTGATGATGTCAGCATTTTGATAGCCATTACTTCAGTGAGTGATGTTGTTTTCAAGTTACAACGCCTATCATTCTTGATCAATTTCATGACTGAAAAGCCTCTCTCGTTTTCTGCAGATGATGCAGGAATTGTTCTTATCAGATCAAATATGATCATTATGTTCTTAAAGTCTGATCTTAAAGCTTTTGCTACAGTATTCCAATTCAAGTCTTGTACTTGATCCTTGTGCCTGGCGTAGAGCAACTGCTTCAACTGGACAAATTCGATGACAGCCTCCTCAGCATCAATGTCAGTGTTCTCCAGTAAAGAAGCAAAATGAGTTGTCAGCAGTTTGACTTCTTTGTTTCCAAAAGCTTTAATTTTCTCACTATTGCCATACTCTGGCCATCTTCGGAAACTTGCGATTCCCATTGCCTCACATAAGCCACTTTCAACGTCACTGAACCTCTTGTCACAAGCTTCCAATACTTTATTAGTAACTGCCACTCGCTGGCTAGCAATCTGGTCAACATTAACCTTGGAAATGTCACAATCTTTGAATTTTGGGGCCTCAACTGAAACAGCGTCTAGGAAACTTTGGAGATGTGGGCCCATCCCGCCATCATCAAGGTACTGCTTTACAACATTTTTGGCAACCTGCAGTTGTTCCGTTGCATCAGCGATTGTGGTTTCATTCCCTTGAAGGACCTTAGACAATGTGCTAAGAGGAGTCAGGATGTCGCGAACGAAGTGGATGAAGGCCAACACGTCACCCCTTTTCATAATTGCCAGGTAGCCTTTGGCCTTATTCTTAGCATCCCCGGCACTCTGTTCTGCAACACAATTTTCAAGCTGGCCTCGTATAGCCTTGTACCCTCTTAGGAACACTGTCACAGCCCTGAGCATGTGTCCTAGCCATCTGGTACCGCCTACACGTGTCGGTATATTAATCTGCTGTTGGTTGGCTGCATAAGACTCTCTAAGAGCTTGACGTTGTTTTGGCGAATTATGAAAAAAATAGTAAAGGCCCATGAGTAGAGTCACAGCTTTCATGTACAGTGTGACTGATTTCATAGCATCTTTGTATGCTAATTCCAAACGATGAGCGAAGCAATGTATTACAATCAAGGATGGCTGGAGGTCCTTCAGCAGTGTCGCTACACCTGACTTTTTGCCTACCATCACTGCCGCACCATCACAACTGAAACTCACAAGTTTCTGACGAAGCATCTCCTCAGATATGCCAATTGAATTGACTCCAGCTATCAGTGCGTCATATATACCTTTGGCATTGGGGGCCCTTGGTGTTCTAACAGCCACAAATTTGCACTGGATTTTGCCATCATGAACGTATCGAATGAATACCATTTCCTGTTCTGTGATACTGCTGTCTGTAGAACCGTCACATGTGAGACCAATGAAGTTTGACTGCTCAACATCACTCAACACTTTTTTCGATGCATTGATAGCAATGTAGCTGGAGAACGTGTGACATGCCTTCTCATTCGTGTAAGTGTTTCCAATCTGAATAAAAAAAACAAGGCATTAGTATTGTAACAAATAAAAGTTTTAAATAAATAATGACAATACAATAGTCATGTGATCCACACAAATTTATCGGAGAACATTTTATTGACCTAATAATGTTAGCATCACGAAGATCTGGCTAGAGAGACACTTAAATAATATTAATAAAGTTTGAACTGTCAAGTTTCATTTGATTATTTTTTTTATTCCTTAGATTTTTTTATTTATATAAATTTGCTTAATAAAGAAACTTACTGGCAGGCCTTTTGCCCGGTCAAGTTGACAGAGCCACTTCATGTCAGAAAATGGACGGTTGTGTTTTCCCAGGGCATGAGCATTCCTGAACAGCAGCCTCATTTTTGGCATGGCCTTTTGATGGATGAGTTGCCTGGCTTGGTTTCCCTCAGCTAGTTCAGGCTGCAAAATTCTCTCCTGAATTTTTACAGCCTCTCTGTGGGCTGCAGAATTTTCGTGTATTGCAAGACTTTCTGACTTCTTTGAATGACATCCATTAATAAATTGCTTGGAAACCACAAATTTCATCAGCTTTAGAGTCTCTTGATGGCTAATACAAAAACTGCAGCGCATCACATCTTCATCATCAACCTGCAGCCAGTCCCTCCCCTTCTTCCATTGATCCTTCACAGTCCTCTCTCTTTGTTCTTCATATTTCTTGTCATATTCACTTTTCTTGAATTCTTCTTTTTTCTTCTTTTTAGGGGGCTCAACCCCCTTCACAAATCGCCACATTTTTACTTGCAGCAGACAGCACAAGCAGACGAATTTAGTTATTTTGTAACAAGCGATGTCATTGGCCAATGAGACTGGCCATCGGCCAATGACAGAGCTCCTTACAATGACGTCACGCTTGAAATCTCGCCATGACGCGAGACTGCAGTGTAAACAAAGATGGAGGACGGTTGAGTTTGTTGTTCAATGTTGGTGGAAGTTTTGGCCTGGGACTCGCAAATAAAACAACCAATTTCACTTGAGATATGCGGCGGATCATAGTACAATATGGTACTCGCCGAAACGGACCAGTGAAGGTAAAATTCTACTCGCCCGGACGTAGTTTTAGTCGTATTTGGCGACCGGGCGAGTGCCCAATGCGGACACTGTAGTTATTTTGTAACAAGCGATGTCATTGGCCAATGAGACTGGCCATCGGCCAATGACAGAGCTCCTTACAATGACGTCACGCTTGAAATCTCGCCATGACGCGAGACTGCAGTGTAAACAAAGATGGAGGACGGTTGAGTTTGTTGTTCAATGTTGGTGGAAGTTTTGGCCTGGGACTCGCAAATAAAACAACCAATTTCACTTGAGATATGCGGCGGATCATAGTACAATATGGTACTCGCCGAAACGGACCAGTGAAGGTAAAATTCTACTCGCCCGGACGTAGTTTTAGTCGTATTTGGCGACCGGGCGAGTGCCCAATGCGGACACTGCGCTATGCTTACCAAAGAGCTTCCCCACTAGTAGACCACTACCATCCTCAGTGAAACGTAAAACTGAGCCAAACAAATACTGGAGCTTTTATCATGTCTATGTTGCCATAAGCTATTATGATTAGACTGCTAAATTGCTCCCATTCTGGCAATTCTGTCTCTGGTATTAAATGGCCTTTTGATGGCTTGGGTTTGTGTTTATGTTGCTGCTGTGAAATCTGGGTTGAAAGGCCTGTTGGGATTATTGCTTCGTTTTGTAGGCATTGCTGGCTATGCTGCTTTGGCCTTGTTGGTTATCTGGATGCTTATATTGCAATATATTGGACCAGGTTGACCTCTTGTGAGTATAACTGCTGAAGGTGAGGCAATAAACAGTTTTAAAGAGATGAATTGTGTCTGTGTTAATCTTTGGTGAGTGATTTATGGTTGATTCATGTGATTAATCACCGCAGCTTCAACTTGCTGGCCTCAGCTTTTATCAGTACTTGTGAGGGCGTTCAAATGTGACAAACAAAGCCAACAGCATTTGAAATCCCATTGGACACAATGACAATATTTACAGGGGATGATTTATCACACCATGAAGCAAGGCATGAAGCAAAGCAACTTGAATCAGTGAGTTAATCAGATGTTCCAACTAAAATTTTGGCCCAGTTGCCATGGAAACTGACTGAGTAATATATTGAGGCCTAATTGTGCGTGACACTGCCTTTGCCAGTTGCAGCTTGGAGCAGCTTCCAGTTGACTAATTGCTGCTCGTTAGAGTGTTATTTCATGGACGGCTCTTTGGTGCCGGTGTCAATCAAGCAACTCCCAGTTCCAATAAGGCCACAGCATTTCCCCACCACTTTGATGCCTCATTACAACTGTGGGCTGTAAATATTGAAGCAGGAAGGAAACGCCAAGGAAATCCCAAAATATACCTACTTCAAAATGGAAAACTATCCTTCACTCATACTTCATATTAATATGGAAGATGCAAGCTGTTTTCTTTTGGCTTTTTCCCCCTTAATTTCTCTCAGATTTGTCTATAGATTTACTGAAACTGCTTGCATGCCTCAGAATATTTCATTTAATAAACACAACCATCTATCAAAGTGATGTAAAACTTGTCAAATGTTACAGACAGCTCTTGTGGATGAGTGCTTCTTAATATTTTTCCAATATGTATAAGCTCCACATGGTTCAGTAACTTTAATTTCTATAGTACATAAAAAATTGGTAACTGATGCAAAAAAGTCAAAAATGACAAAGAATATGCAACTAACTGTGATAAGTTCTGTAAATTTCAAGTAGAGTGGAACTGTGTTTCCACTTCCTGGTTCATTGTAGTATTTCACTGCTAATGTTGTTGAAGGTAATAAAAGTGGAGTATACAATATAAATAGGAAGAGTTGAACGCTGCAGACCAAATAGTGAAATGGAAAGACTTTTTTTTGGAAAGAGAAGATGAGTTTGGGAATTAGGAGTTTCATTTGTAAGTGGAGGGGTGTGCTGCAGTGAGGCTAGTGGCTATTTGTCATTCGCTGAAGCATTGCCTGCATTGGGCGCTGAAGGTCCATTGAACCGTATTGGATCTCTCGGGCACTTTGGTGGCCGCCTGCCATTCCTGCTTTATTTGCGCATCAGGTTTTTTGGTCCCGCTCCTTTCCTGGACAATCTCATTGACTGCGTCCAATTACTGCTTTGTTGACCAAGCCACCTCCTTCCACTACACATGCCCGGTGTCAGGATTGCCAGCACTTGCTCTCAGGGTCACCGATTGACACAATGAATGTGTGATGTTGACAATGACAATGACAAAAGTTTATTTAGACCAAAATATAAAAAATACAGTTACAAAATTTCAAAAAACAAGTTGAGACGTCAGAAACGCGCGGCTTGGATGCTCAACAGCCAGGATGCTCAAAAGCCAAGATGCTCAAAACCCGAGAAGCTCAAAGCTGAGATGCTCAAAAGCCGAGATGCTCAACAGCCGGGATGTTGAACTTCTCAATGTTCAACCTCTGCTCTGGAAGATACGAATGCTTTCTATATAGACTATGACTTCCTGAAGGTTTATGCACATCCAGGTGTTACAGCCGAAAGGTCTACATGCCAAATTTGCAAATTGGGCTGCTTTTTGCATGCCAGACACTAAAATAGGTCTTTGTCACAATATCTACTCCCCTCACCATGATTTGCCAATATCCCTCACGAAATATCCAAAAAGTGCAACCAAGCCACATTTTCTACTGAAGAATTCCAAAAGTTCTAATGTGCTATGTTAGAAACTTTGTCATAGTATATTGACAGCCATCTCTTCTACATCAAATAGTGACCAAATAGTGTCTCGTGGTTAGGAACTATTTGGACACTATTTGTTAGAACTTTGGGCTGTCATGCACTGCCATCTCTTCTACAACAGCATGTATCCAGGGCCTCTGAAGTTGAAGCCCCCTCTGCTGGATATTTTGGAACCAAAAATAGGACCCGTACAATAATTGGCAGCTGCCAACGCTCCATACGGTCTGCCAAAGCTCCATACGGTCAGCCAAAGCTTAAGACGGAATATCATCTGATGAAATAGGGTCTGATGAAATATCCAAATAGCATCTTGGGGGATATTTGACCTTTTCAAATATCCTCATAGTGCTATTTGGAATATCCAAAGTCTTTTGAAAAGCACTTTTGGACATTCGACACAATGGCAGTAGAGACATTGTCACAAGCACCAGGCGAACTCAACAGGAGACGGGGGTTCAATCAAATACCATTCCAAGTGTCATATGGGGTTCACATGGGTGCATTGAAGGTCTTGGCTGATATGATGACTATCTGTAACTTTTACTGAATTTAATTGAATTGTTATTGCATGTTCTGTACAATTTCTATGTCCTGTTGAATTATTATGTCAATGCACATGATATATTATTTTATCTTGTTGAATGGGTATTTTTATACCTTTTAGTTGGAAAGATCAAGTTACCGATTGTTGTTTTGGATGATGAATAAGTACTGATAACTTAATCTGCCTAATTATTTTCCTAAACGGGAAGTGAAATTGCTGCAAATGGCAGACCTCAAACTTGTCTAGAGCTTGGCAACTTTTGATGTAATACGAATTACGAAACATTTGAAACTCGGATGGTAATGGCTTTCATCCACAAGCAGAGAATCTCAGATTTCTGTTCTGAGGTTTTCTTCGTTGCATTGAGTCTTTGAGAAAATTCTTCGGTGTTCTGCTCTTAAAACAAACAACGGAGAGAACTGAAAAGTCTAATTTGCATCTGAGCCTTCGTTGAAATGTGTTGAATACTGATCAAACACTGAAGCGGTTTGTAGAGCCACTTGTATTGCACGGAAGACGGTTCAAGACAGGATACAAGACTCAGACTGAGTGATACAGTTCTGTGATCGTGAGATGTTGTATATAACCACTCAGTATTACATGAAGATTATCCGTAGTCATCCAACAGATAGATAGATAGATATGGGAAGTGCAGCCCTCTAAGCCCAGAGCTTGGCATGCTGCTCACAAGGGTTGATTGATGAGATGGGAAAAAGAGAGAACAGGAGTCCTCAACATATTACACATTTACCTCAAATGAGGATCTTTTGTATGCACAGCATAGACACTGATTTAAGGGGCCGTGAATTTCATGTCTCCTCTGAACAATAACCAGCTGGGATTTTGCTCATGAAGGTGAACTGAAAATTTTGGGTGCACCAATAGGGGTTTGAAACTTTGAACCCATGCAGGCAAAGACCTTCAGCGGAGCAGGCGGGAACCTTTTAAAACCGCTCTGCAACCCAGTTGCCGACATATGTGCCAGCTCTGATTTCTGAAATGTAAAAACATTATGCGAAAATAATCAAATGTCAACCTGGAGGTCCTGGTTTGGGTTGAAAGGATTGTGGAGGACAGTTATAACACACATGAAGACACGAGGCTTCTTTGTTGCTGACGAGCAATGACACAATGCCGGTGGTCGATGACCTGGCTGTTATGCCGGTCGTTGTATTTGCTGTGGCTTTTGCCATTATATGCTGCCTTAGATTGAAGGACATTGCCTGAGGTGGGCATTGGATGGTTAGTCACTTGTCCAGCCACTGGCCATTGGTCACAGGTCTCTGTTGGTCTGACTTGGTCACCAGTTGGTCAGAGGGTGTGAGCATGCCTGAGATTGCTTGTGGCCACTCTCCAGGTTGTTGGCTCTCAGGTCGTTGGTCTAAGTGCTGCATTTATTGAATATCGATTAGTTGGAAATAAGTTGGGTGCCAGCCCCACTAACTCAGCCCTCCACCCATGTCGGGATATAGGAAATGGAGGTGACCACAAGCCCCAGGCCACCAGGGCAGGCCCTCCAATGGCCTCCATGGTGTTGTGTTTTGTGGGTTGAGAGGTTGACTGGCCAATCAATAGTGGACACCAGATTCCAATATGTGTAATCGGAAAATCCAAGTACAATGTTGCATACTGTTTTAACTTGATCATATATCAGTTAATCAGAAGGAAAATGCTCGATATCCTCCTACATTATGGTGGCCGAGGAGTCTCATTCTCGCTTTCGCAGTTTCGCCCCTCGCACTTTTGCCCACGACAGTCTTCGCACTTTCGTCCATGATAGTTTTCATACTTTTGCACTTTCGCGGGTGATAGTTATCGCACTTGCTAGCGAGGACGAAAGTTAGCGTGGTCGATACTTTCTTACTTTCTTGTGATATAGGCCAAGTTTATGGAATTTTGGATTTGTAAGATACAGTGTGCCATATGAACTATCTGATTGTCTATCTTGTGTATAATTGGAATTTTGCATGTGGAGTAATCTGCTTCTTATATTGTATTATATACAGTCAACACATAAATTATTTGCACGCTTTGATTTTTCATCATATTTCACAGAAAAATGGTAGTATGATAAAAAGAACTGCCCTATGTTTTAGAGTAGTGTTAGTAGGTTAGGTTCCCATGCATTTAATTTTTTACCAAAATTCATTTTCTTGGAAAATGCGAAAAAACTGAATTTTGAAAACCAAAAAATATTTGCACGCTTCAGCAAACTGCCAGAAACTGAATTTTTAATGATGATACTCAATTTTAACTTTGGAACTACTGTTGTTTATGGTATATTTAGCTCATTTACATCAATCAGACATTATTTGGGGTTCACAGGTGGGATTACAGGTGTTACTCAAGGAGTACACCCATTCCCATGTTTTTCTCCTACATTTAGGTATAAAAATTACTTAAAAATAGCAATTGTCATGAAATTGGTCTGTGAAGTCCCTTAAAATAGTCAAATTGTGAGAAAAAGATAAACTATGCAGGTTTTTGTGAAGAACTATGTTCAATATCTAATCAGGAATTGTCTAAAATAAAGGATCTTGGTGATTTTGTGCTGAGGTACAACTGATGATTTGCCTCTGACGAGTTATTTAACCACTGGCTTATCAATAGTTGTTAAGAAAGAATATTTAGAGTTGTTTTTATTAATATTTGCTCACAAATTAGGTTATTATTCGATTTTAGCATATACGTAAGTATAGCATATTCACGGGTTGTCATGCATCGATAATTAAGCTCCACCCAAGCTTGCCTATACAATAATTATGGCCTAAATTATTATGACAGTGAATGGTTTTCATTGTTCAAAGCTTATTTTTACAAAGGAAACCCATTATTGTGAAATTTTCACTCATTGAGGTCCTCCATTGGGGTACCCTATGAAGCAACACTTGTTGTATACTGCATAATGGTAATGATATAGTGCACAATTCGAAAACGACTTGTCTTAATTATCTCAGATGACTTTCTCCCAAATTATTACAACCTATTGTTCACAGCTCACAGTCAAAATAGTCCCCAGGGGCAAAATTGAGTCCCGTAATTAAGATTTTTTCAGTTTGATTCTACTCGTATTACTGTTTTCCGGCATTTTGTGGTTCCATGTAGAACACAATAACCTACCAATACCTGCCAAATTACTTTTTTTAGACAAACAGACACAATTATGGAGTTTAATAATCAGTCTCGTGTCATTTGCTTGTTTCGAGCCATATTTCTATAGCCATACATTGAAAAAAAACATGGGATTGAGTGCTTTCCTTTGGTAACACCTG
The DNA here is from genome assembly GCA_026936325.1 of Platynereis dumerilii. Taxonomy (NCBI): domain Eukaryota; kingdom Metazoa; phylum Annelida; class Polychaeta; order Phyllodocida; family Nereididae; genus Platynereis; species Platynereis dumerilii. The sequence goes on from JAPTHN010000001.1 coordinate 167,736,651, forward strand.
CAATCCCACCTGTGAACCCCAAATAATGTCTGATTGATGTAAATGAGCTAAATATACCATAAACAACAGTAGTTACAAAGAAAAAATTGAGTATCATCATTAAAAATTCAATTTCTGGCACTTGGCTGAAGCGTGCAAATATTTTTTGGTTTTCAAAATTCAGTTTTTTCACATTTTCCAAGAAAATGAATTTTGGTAAAAATGAAATGCATGGGAACCTAACCTACTAACACTATTCTAAAACATAGGGCAGTTCTTTTTATCATACTACCATTTTTCTGTGAAATATGATGAAAAATCAAAGCGTGCAAATAATTTCTGTGCTGACTGTAAGCTCTGTGTCGTTGAGTAATGAAGTGCTTATGCTGGAGTGATCAGCTGTGAAACTCCTCTCATGTGTTTAGTGGAGCTGGGTTACTACACCACTTTGTGCTTCCTGCTTGCCTATTTTCTGGTGTAACAGGGGTGTTGGGTGTAGCTGGACAACCGAATTTGTCACTCAATCAGCAGGCAATGCTCTCAGTCTGGCTCAGAGAGAGCCAGAAGCCATTTTATGCCAAGCAGTCTGCTGTATACTCTTGTTTCAGACACCACTGTTTTACTACCAACAAGGCAACTGCAGGAACAACATCATCAACAGCAGTAGCAACAGCAACAGTAGAAGCAACAACAATAGCAGGCCTTGCTCCCAGGAACAGGAGAATAGGACAATCACTCAATTAGAAGCCTTCCCATCCCATTGCCTTTGATCGCTAACTGTCAGTGACTTGGTTACAATGATCAAACCAGCCAGCAAACCCAGTCTAGAGATTAACTTGGCCACAACCAGCCATCCCCTCTCTCATCCTGGCCTCCTTTTAGCTCCCTTTATGTGGCTTTTATCTATGTGAACAGAGACCTTATAAATATTCCTAGATCTGAGACATAATTGAGTTCCATTCAGTTCCCATGCAGGAAACCTAATAATATTAAAAGCTGCAATATTTAATCCCTTTATTAGATCTAAGAAAGAGTGGTGATATGTTGATGTTTTTCAAATCAATGTCATTTCTATAATCCGTTTTCCTTTAGAATTCCATAGTAACTTTACACTAGGGTGCATCGTCTGCCCCTATTACTTCAAAACGTCATGCACTTATGCGTGATTATTCCCTTGTATCATAAAATAAACCCTGCAAAATTTTAAGAAAAAATTCTAATGCCAGAAGGTTGCACAACAGCCTTGAAATTTCAGTGTTAGGTCATATTTTAGCGATTCGCGGTTATAAATGATATTGTCAATTTTAAATGAAATGAATTTTGAATGGCACAGTTAGATTCCTTAGAAAAAGAGCTTTAATTTGAATACCAACATCAATGGTTTCCATTCAGTAGAAGTCAAAATTGAGTGGAGATATTTTCTTATTTTTTGAGTAAAGTGTGATAAATCAAAAAAAGGAAGTTGATATGACTTTGGGAAGTCAAAGAAGTCTACAAAGTGGAAATATGGTCCACTACATCATCTGATAAAACCTTGATTGCATTATGATGTAGTCAGAAAAAAAAGAGATACAGAATGGTGTCTCAGCGAACTGCATGTATTTCTCACATTTACATGTAATTTATGAAAATTTGCACATTTGAATTTGATGAATAACTGTCTAGAAAAATTTTTCAATTTCCTACTTTCTTCAGCAAACTGTTCCTTATGTTTTATTCTAACGATTACGTCAACGTTAGGCAGAAGTTCAGCTTTTAAGTTGAAATATAGCTTTCTACCATTCAAATTAAAGACAATTTTCTTCTGAGAATAATGGTATATGAATTGAAATCATACAGCCAACCATAAGCAAGATATTTCTAACCGCGACTTTTCAAAGCATCATTTTTTGACAATTTTGGGCTCAACTTTGACAAAAAAGTGCCACCCTAAAGCCACATCGGATCTTATTGAAATTTTGCAGAATGAGTTTCTATGGGCAAAGGTACAATATGGCAAAAGTGCAAATGAATATTTCAATTTTTTCATTTTTAGGGGGCAGACGATGCACCCTACTTTACACCGCAACCAAATTATCCAGAAGGCTTTGATTTCATGAACATAATATTTGCAATTTGTCTGTGTCTTTTATTCTCATCTAAAACTTTAAAATGTATGTATATATATTGTATATACAGAGAGTGGCTTCACTGGCTTGCCTTCATGCTAATTCTGCAGTTTCTTGGTGATTGGAAGGACCATGCCACCACCCTTGGCACCAAGGCTATGGTGCTGGAGAGAGGGAGGCTGAGAGCTCTCTTCCTTGTGATATGACACTTCCTTTCCTTTCTGTAGCCTCTCAACACGCCAATATGAGACTTGAGCCAGTCTGCTGCTTTGCAAGCTATTGCAGGGCCTGGAGGGTCTGGCCATTCAGGAAATGCTATTGAACTCCATGAACTGACTGCCCTCCTGGACCCCGACCTACTGTTGCGTAATCTAAAGCAGGTTGGACTATGAGGACTATGAATGAAGGAATTGGGATTTGATAGACCCATGCTTCCACATAAAGATAACAATGGCCATGCCTCAAGACCAGAACAGTTAATGTCTGCAGCACAGATTGAGCTGCTATTTTCCCACTGCTGACCAGGTGACTCCATTGGCAATTTGGCATGCCTTGGTCCTCTTGTTTATACTCGTATGGATAATCATCAGTTCTCTCATATGGTAACCCTTTCAAAATATATTCTAAATAAAAAATAAAGTTTGTGGGCAGCTTGTCTGGTTTTTCCTCTCCTGGGCTCCTTGGTTTGGCACATTAGGTCGAGAAAGGGTCGAAAGATTGTTAGCTAAATCCAAGCCAGTCCCGCCCTTCTGGTTTAGATATTATAACCTTAGTTGAGATGCTGCCTTGTTGAATTAATCAATTATCTTTCCATTAACATCTACATGCAATTGCGTGACACAACGTAAAATATGATGACAATTATTGTGAAATCTGGAGCAATACATTTTATGGAATGGAGTGCGAAATCTTTGTTGTCTCCTCAAATTGTGCCAAATTCTGATGGCCATGTTTATCACAATTAGCTCCATGGAATATTAAATATTGCATTGGCTCCTCTTGTAAGGCTGGAGGCCATTTTAGGAACAAGGGAATGTGGCAGATCAAGGCTTGCAGCTTCCCATCAGTCCCAAGGCTTCTGTAATACTGTGGGGTTTCTTCTGGGTTTGTGTCTCTGTGGGTTTCCTGTTGGTTCTTTGGTGCTTTTGTCGGTTTATGCACTGGATAAACATATTTTAGACAATAGGCATCTGCTCCCCAAGTGTTTTTGTCTTGTTTATGTCCTGAAAACCTTGTGTTGAAAACAATTTTTTGACATTCAGAAAATTATTTTTTTCATAGGTTGTCCAATGGACACGTCCCAAAATGTTGGTTGAATGGAAGCTTAAGTTTCTGGCATCTTCAATAAGTTTGCACAAAGGCAGAGTTTTACTTCTTGATAATGCAACACTCAACAAATTGATGTTGCTACACCCAGATAAATGATACAACAGTTTGAGGTCCATTTACATGTTGATATTGCCATTGTGGCCATTATCCACTGCTCTGCATTACTCTAACTTCATATGATTATTTGATCAAGAGGAGTTTACAACCTTCTGTCTGTTTACCAACACTGCACTTGTGTCATGCCACTAGATACTCATTGAAAGGTTGGCAGGTACATGCTTATGAATGATAGAGGAGTAGATGTCCTCATGTGGCAAGGCAGCTAATGGAGGGCTGACAGGCTAAAAGCCCTTGTGCCACATGAGTATAGGAGCCACAAGCAACTGAAGCAAGGGCAGTGTGTATGGTATGTCTCCCAGTGTTCTCTAGCATAGAGCAAGGTAATGGACAGACATACGATAGTCCCAAGGTACCTGCACCCACTTTATGTCAACAATATTGCACTGTAATTTGGACAGAACAGTTACTCATTTTCTTCACTCAAGTTTCCATTTCCCTTACAGACTAAAAGATGCAAGGTTGCTTTGCTGTTTGCCTTTTAAAGTTTGTCACATTCCTGTTGATGTTTCAAAGTGATCTATCAAAATTATCTTCCAATGAAAAACTTGCTTGTGATGGACATGGAGGCGAAAAACACATCTTGCCTGTAGATATAGACAACAGGTTCAGTATAACTTATTGTCTGTTTAGTTGCACATGTAGTTGGTGTTTCGACTGCTCTGTACAAAACCACCTTCCTTAGCAGCATAGAAGAACAGTACAAGTGCCCTAACCCATGCAATGTGGTTTTTCCTCGAAGAACGTAGGATGTCGCAGTCGGTTCTTGTTAGGAAGAAGACGCGGTGATCTTAAGTATAAAGAAAGGTTTGGTTCCTTCTTAGGCTTACGTTTCCTGCAAAAGAAGCAGTTGCAATACATGGGTAATTAGGGCGGTCCACAATAGATTAGTTTACGGTGTTGGACTTACTGACAGTGGGTAATTTGGGTTATTGTGCTACACCGGGCGGCTGTGGATGCCTATTTAGTCACCGCTTAATACTCAGCAGGAGCAACTGGCAGTTTTCATCACACAAGAGATATATACTAGGCTTGGCGAAGGACTGATGTATCGCGTCGGCAGCAATCCCAGCCTAGCCATTCATGCTTAGCATGGGGATGGATCTGTAAAGCATGGTAAGGCTGTTGCTGGCTGGTTGGCTTGGGCCGCTGAAGCTGTATTGATGGATGGTCGGTTAAAGCTGAGAAAAAGCGCCTTGGTCCAGCGACTGGGTTCGAGAGAGAAGAGGAGGACAGGCCGTAGTGGGACGCGCCCTGTGTGCCGCAGGTCACTCCGTAATTGACCAATTGCAAGGCAATCCAGCAAAAGCCTCAATTTCCTCACTTCTTGCCAAGGTTTCTCACAAAACGACGTGTGATTAACCGGTGGATTAGTGAGAAACTGGAGTAAATAAGCTCCTGCAGATGTGCCAGTTTCTGCCTCTGCCAGAATCAGCAGGATCCCCATAACCAGAACTGTCACTGCCTGCTGCCAGATTGCACTTAACTACATACTGTCTACTGTGTCTGCTTTTAGTCTGTCTGAGATGTTTTCTAGCAAAATAACTACTTCCAGTTATATGTGGAAGGCAGATAAGGTATTGATATTATATTTCTGGCGTCTCTCTGGCAAGGCATATATATTGTCTTAGCCATAGGGCTTTACATGACATGGTATGGTCAATCCTCTGATTTGGTTGTTACTTCATGGACTGAATGATCTCTGAAGCTGAAAACAGACAAAAATGTTTTGCTCTCAGCCTCACACTTGATGGAGCTGTATCATATTTTCTGACATGGGGTCCTTATCTCACCTCGTGGTTCATCCGGTAGGGTTGAAGAAGTGCAGACTTGTGGAAGGCCATCCACAAAGGAGAGAATGATGTAGTGAACGACTCTTCCCATTGGCATGCAGGGGCTGCGAGGCAACAGCAAAATACTGCTTGGCAAAATACGTGAAGGACATCGGGAAGGTCGCTGGTATCTGGAAGAATCCGATGCTGTCCTTCGACACACACACGCTTATGGTTGTTTCGGATAAAGAATATTTCGGAACATCGTATGTATTTGGAGGCTACGATAAAATTTAATACATATTCATATAAACGATATAATAAATTGATATTATGTTGATATTCATATCTGTGGCATACATATTTATGGAATTCTTAGATTTATTTTCTGTTGAATACTGCTGTCAAGAGTTATTCCATAGCTTTAACAGAAAGAAACTTTAGCAGGCAGGTTTTGGTGCTCAGGGTTAGCTGCCTTCTGCCTAATCCAAAGAGAATATCAGCTTAACAATATTCTATTCCATGTGCTTCAATATCTCCATTTCCATATTCTCAGCTATAACCACTGAAGCAGATGGCATCAATTTCCTATCGATGTTATCCAGCGATACTTCTTTTTGAAGGACTAGTATTGTCGCGGCACACAAGAGCTTCTTCAACCGAGTTAAGCTGGGCGACATATGTAGGATTGCGAGGGCTTTGAATAATTCTTGTCCTGTATCTACTTAGTCCCATTGGCTGGATTCAGTGGAAGCTAGTGGATTGTCAGTAGTGGGAAGACTCAGTACTTCAGATGCAGTTCGGAACAGAGCTGAGCGAAAAGAGAAGTCGGTGGGTGGGGTAGTCGGTGGGATAGGTTGAAAGACTTAGTGTGCTTAAACAAAAGGATGACATTCTGATCACGAGGGACTCCGAGGGACTATACAACAACAAGACTCTCCTCTCAAGAGGTCCCCAGGAGATATCATGGTGCCTAGCTGATAGATTAACATGCCAATCTATGGCTGACCTCAAAAGTCTTCAGGTCAACTTGCCTCCATCCTGGGACATGTGTCATGGCTCCTGCAGATCAGAAGATGTCTCATAGGTGATACTGTATGGCTGAAGCAGGACTGTGACTTGTGGAAACTGAATCCCATGGGCTATTACTGTGTGACCATTAAGACAATTGATGCTGAAGTTTGGTATCACATACACACATTACATTGGTATGCATTACCTTCTGGCTTCCGCATCCCCGCTAAGCCTCGAAGCCTCTGCCGTGTAATACAAATTGTAATACGAATATGTTTCTTCCATTAAAAAAAAACTAGATATTCCATGTGCCTCTGAAATTAAGGTAAAATATAAATCTTGCCATACTGAATAAACCTAGGATATTCATCAATCCTCATAGCAGATCAACAGCACTGTTGCACTAATATGTTGCTAATCTGCTTTGTCAGTATCTGGGATGCCTTTGGATGCCTCAGGACCTTCTCCAGCATCATAACTAGCACAGAACAAATGATGAGAGGAGATTCGTAAGTCTCTCCAATCAGTCTTGTGTGAGGCAAAGTGGATTTGGTTCATTCATCATAATCGTCTAGCCATGCCAGTTGCCCATAAATAGCAATTTGCCCATCATAAAAGACAGGTGTACACATATACCACCACAACCTCCACAAGCTGTGGTAGCTTGGACATGCTGTTTGTGTGTGGTTTAGTAGGTGCCTGTGTCCCCTGCATGTGAGCCCAAAAAGAGTGTATATCTGTCACACACCAGTCCATGTGTAATTGTGTATGGTATTGTAGATTGTATGGATCACTGTAAATTCCCAAAACTAGTTATGTTGTGATGTTTTTGGATGCAAGGTAATACTTGCTAGTAAAGGAAAGATATTATGCATTTTCTCCTTTTAAAAAACCAAGCTTGGTCCACTTTCTCTTGTTTCTTTTTTTGTGTTGAGTGGATAATTCCAATGCTTGATTTTTTGTGTTGCTCTCTTTTATCCACAGTGACATTTTCAATGCCTGCTGCCAGTGGCATCATGGCTGAGGCTGAATTGGGTCCTATAGGCAATGACAGGACTGGGACATTAGACGTCATGGCTGCCTCATGCTGTTTCAAAGCTCGTAAGTCAAGACTATGAGGCTTTTAGAGGACTGGAGGGACTGCAGGGTGGTTTCCCTCACTGCTGTTTTGACTCTTTGAAGTCGTGGCTGGTTTCTGGTCAGCAGCCAGGGTTATTCCAGTTCTTGATGAACTCATTTTCTACGCTGACTGTAGTGAGTGACTGATAGCAGCGGTTGATTTATCTGCGGATTCTGTCGGACGATGAAAAGCAGATCAGCCATTAAATGAGTTAGGAGGACCGGAGACACTCCGAATGACCCGCTCCCACATTCACTGCCGCTCGTAAGTGCCATTGAATAAAGAAGAGTGGATAAATACAACCGGGCAATATATCAAGCAAACATGGTCTCACTCCAATCATGCCAAACTAACCTCACTGTGGACATATCCTCATGTAATTACAGTTATAGGAGCCATCAGCACAGGGGCACAAACCACCCTGCCAACCAGCAAGCATTGGCAAACCAGCAATGTATTCAGCTAACTGGCAATCCTACCACCATCTGTGGATAAATCAGCCCCTGACAAGGAGCTCCCCAGGGTCCTCCAATGTTGCCCTGACATTTTTCCCAATTTGGTTCAGCACCTCCCGCTGATACTCAACCATATTTCACACCACGCGTCCTTCCAACCTGAGAGCACGAATAAGCACTCCGTCTGCCAATCAATGTAAATCGGACACCTTCTTCGTGCCTGCAATAATGATGTAGCATTTAAGGTTTTCCTTCCCCCCACTGTCTTCCTGCAGTGTTTGGAAAAGTATAAAACACACACCTTCAATCTAAGGATATAGTGCAGGCAATGCAGGATGTGGCCAGGAGATGCAAATGCTCTAGATTTCCCTTCTATCTACAATGTAATTGCGGTTAAGACTTGCTACATTAATGGAGCATAGAACCAAAAGTCAAGACCGGAAAGCAATTTAGATACAGAATGAAATGTCCTTTCAACCTCTGTTCCACCAGAAAGAGCAGTTTTGTGCAATTACAAGAACTCTTTTTGTGTGTTTGACTCGAAGCCATTTGTAAGAACTTCTGGAGGCTCATTGCATGTTTCCTCTGCTTGGCATTGTCTTTCTGTTGTTTTGTCAAACTTCAGAACAAAGTCAGAGCAGGCTTACAGAAAAGTAATGACTGCATTTCCAGATACAGTCCTAGGCATGTCTACCCCATGGTTTTGGAGTCTTATCTCCTAAGCATTTTTGTTGTTTGCCCTCTGCCCTTTTATTGCTACTTTAATGTCTCCAGTGATGGAGACTCCAGATTTGGGTTTGCAACTGTTTGTGGTTTTGTTAACATTCCCAAAATTGGTTGGCTTCTTCACAAGTTTATAACGTTGCATTAGAGTTCTGAGTCAGCTGAGAAATATTCAAAGACACTGTGTTTTCTGAAGTTAACAAATAACAAGGGTCCTGGGTTCAAATCCAACTCTGGCCCAATCCTTTTGACCGATGGACGGCAGTTTCAATAATCTGATAATCATTTATTTCACTGAGCACTGTGTCCTCCTCCTGTCCTTATTAGCCTGCCTGTCATATCAAATCTTTAGCTTGACCAATTGCACTAATGCAGGACATAAAGCCCCAATTTTCTATCCAGATAGATTGTTTGTTTGTTTGTTTGTTTGTGTTTTACGCCTCTGCAGCACCTTAGTGGGCTATATCGAGGCAGGCGATCGCCGTATGATGATGAGATGAGAAGACTGTGAGTCTGGTACATAACCTATTAATTCAGGGATGCCCAGGGTCTTTCAGTTGCCCCAGCATAGAACACTGGATACAACCCGCCTCCATTTAATGTCCCATGGGCTCGGACTAAATTGAGTTCCGGGGTGGGATTCGAACCCACGCCCTCAGAGCCAGTGGTTGTGCAAACAAGCACTCGTAACCATTAGGCCACGGAGGAACTCTATCTATCCAGATAGATAGATAGATAGATAGATAGATGACTGATGATTGGGGCTTTATGTCCTGTATAGATCTATGCACTTGGTATAATTAGGACAGGAGAAGGACACAGCAATGAGGTGAAGGATGATTGAAACAACCGTCCAACATAGGCCCAGGTGACCCTGCAAGAGCTGGATTCAAACCTGGGACCTAGCGATTGGCAGTCCAGCGCGCTACCACTAGACCAAAAACCTCCCCCCTGTATATGTAGATAGATAAATTGGCAGATAGATAGATAGATAGATAGATGGATAGATGGACAGTGGAGTCAGTTCCTATGGGGCTGGTGGGGCAGATGCCGCACCACTTTTTTGCCAAAGTATACATGTTTCTGAATTTAAAAAATTTAATTTTTCCCCTGACATCTTCAACGAAGGTGTGACCAATACTTGCTCCACCACTTCAAAATGAAACTGACGCCCCTGTAGATGGATAGATGGATAGATGGATAGATAGATCGAAAGAGCGATAGATAGATCGATAGATAGATGGTGGGATGGGACTTGCTCAGTTGGCAGCACTCACGCCATCCTATGACTGTGTCCCAAGTTCAAATCCAGCTCTGGCCTGGTCACCTAAACCTATGTTAGACAGCACTTTCATCTTTTTCATCATCACCTGCCTAGGACTGGATAAAACGGTGCGGCCCTGGTCTATTTGCATACCTTTGTCTCTGCTGTTTGTCAATGCTCTGGGCTAAGTCTACATTTAAGTCAGGAAGACTTGAAAGCTTCCTTTCCTGGGAAGGCAATTTGTAGTTAATAGCCAGATTCATGTAGGTTCTGGGAGAAGGTACACAATACATTGATGTTGTCTACATCTATTGTGACTGATATGATGCATTGCTTTCAATGGATTGATACAATGGCTGATCATACTCAATTGACCTGTACTACTCTCTTTATCTAATCATGTTTATTTTGACATCATACAGTTGCATCTGAACCATTCTTGATTTGTTGGCCTGCTCTGCTGGGCTATTCCCTGTTGGTTTATCATCCAATCTGAAATGACAGTTTAATCAGCCCGAATGGCAGCTTACATACTGTTTTCCATTGCCATTGATCATGTTGATAGTATCTGAAGGCACAGAATGAAATTTGAAAAGGAAATTGTAGCGTGTGTGTTGTTGTCACAATACATTGTCATATTGATGCCAATTCAATATGAATTTAATTCCTCCATCCATTGTTTCTGCTGACAAAATTGTTTGTTGCAAATAAAAGAAAGCACATATAGATAGATTCTCTGTTGTGAAAGAAGCACATTTTTGTGGCAATGGTATAGCTCTTTAAATGATCTCGATATATATATACATGAATATGTTATTTTATTATTCTTTGAACTGCAATATTTAGTAATGCATCACAAAGGCAATATTGCATTATTGAGCAAAATTGAAAGATTAGATTTTGTAATTAATCTCCTGAATGTCATTTCATTTTGCAGAGTAAAGAATGTCCTCCTTCAATCAAACTGCATCCTTGAGGCCTTCGGAAATGCCAAGACAAACAGAAACGACAACTCAAGTCGCTTCGGAAAGTACATGGACATCAACTTCGATTTTAAAGGAGATCCCATCGGAGGTCACATAAGCAATTATCTGTTGGAAAAGGTACTTTGCATTTTGATACATGCTACTTACAGAATCTAATGTTGTTCTGAATTGCCTTAACCTTTTCAGGTATGTCATGACTTGTTTCTTATACTATTTTCTGTATTTTCTTTCAGTCAAGAGTAGTCCGTCAGCAGTTAGGTGAAAGAAATTTCCATTCATTTTACCAGGTAAGTGATAAATAGGTACTTTATCCTTCACTTTTCATGTCTTTTGTTGAAGGTAATTGTAAAATTAGCAATTAGATGAGGAAATAATGATTTGTATACTGTTAAAGTTGGTTACATTAGCTTATAGTCTTTGACATAAGTCAAGCACTCCTGAAGTGTTTGAGTATCCAGTACTGAGTTTGTGTTTTTTAAAATAATTAATACTCAATAATCATATCTTCTTTTTGACACGTTTCACAATATGCTATTCGTCTTATTAGCTCGTCTGTTTTCTTTGAAAACGAAGAGCTATTGTCGTCACTCGATCGTCGGCGTCGTCGTCGTTGGCGTTGTCGTTGTCCCGGTTAAGGTTTGTGTAAGTGTCCATTTGTGACCTTAGTTTTCACTTACACTTATGAAATTTGGTACAGGTATTGGCCTGTGGGTAGGGATCAGGAACATATTGAGAAATCCAAGATGGCCACCATTTCGTGGCGGCCATTTTGGCGGCCATCTTTCTTCATTCTTCAACTGCCCACTGTGCCCTTAATATTTCGCTTAGAGTTATGAAATTTGGTACAGATATTGACCTGTGGGTATGGATCAGGAACATATTGAGAAATCCAAGAAATGGTGGCCATTTTGGCAGCCATCTTTCTTCATTCTTCAACTGCCCACTGTGCCCTTGATATTTCGCTTAGAGTGATGAAATTTGCTACAGGTATTGGCCTGTGGGTATGGATTGGGAACATGTCGAGAAATCCAAGATGGCGGCCATTTTGTGGCGGCCATTTTGGCAGCCATCTTTCTTCATTCTTGCACTGCCCACTGTGCCCTTAATATTTCGTGTAGAGTTATGAAATATGGTACAGGTATTGATTGACCTGTTGATATGGATTGGGAAATTGCTGACAAATCCAAGATGGTGGCCTTTTTTTGGCGTACATTTTGGCAGCCATCTTTCTTCATTCTTCAGCTGCCCACTGTGCCCTTGATATTTTGCTTAGAGTTATGGAATTTGGCCTGTGGGTTTGATTGGGAACATGTCAAGAAATCCAAGCTGGTGGCCATTTTGTGTCAGCCATTTTGCCAGCGATCATTCTGCATTCTTAAACTGCCCGATGTGACCTGAGTATTTCGCCTACAGTTATGAAATTTGGTACAGGTATTAATTGGCCTCTGGGTGTGGATTGGCAATAAAATTAGATTGAGTTATTAGCCTGTGGGCGATTATCAGGCACACATTGATAGATTTCACGTTAACAGACGAGCGTTGAAACCGCTTGCGGTTCTGGTTGTTGTACATTGTGAACAATATATATTTTATTTGCAGTTGTTATTTGGCACATCAGAAGCCAAGTTAGATGAGCTATATTTGAAGAGAGACCCCAAGTTGTACCATTACCTTAACCAAGGTGGAGATGCCAAGGTGTGTATTGTAACAATAATTGTCCTAATTGTTACCAATATTGAAATATTGTTTAAATTTATAATAATTAGATATATGGGGAAATGAACTATATCTGAACATGTTTGATGAATAGGTGATTTGTATGACAGAAATAATTCCCAACCACATCCTGGCAAAAGTCCTGAATGCAGCATGATCCAAACCTAAACCTGTGGAATTCATGTTAAATCATGTTTTGAAATTGTGTTTATATTTACATTTATATGTAATTCGTCCCAACAATCATCATCAACTATTCCTTGTATCTGAATATGACGTCAAATTGTAAATTCAAAATTCCATGAGTCTTGTCACTCCTGTGACACAATTTAATTTGGTAATGGACTTCTGAACATCGTAAATTTTAATATTGATAAGTTAACAGTACCTTTTATTCTTAAGTTGTTTTTTTTTGTTTTGAAAATGTTCACAATAAGTTCACATTTAGTCCCAGCCAATTTTGTGAAGAATTGAAATAATTGTGTCCATCTCCAAAATTTTTCTCTTTTTCATTTTTTATCAAAATAAAAGGATTTCAAGGTATAAAAATTATTGTGATCACATTAAAAGCACATGCTTTTACACATAAATGAACTTTTGCAAGCTACAGAATAAGCGAATATGATTTAAAGAATAAAAACATGAGACATGTTTTTCACACACTGAATGTAAGATGTAAGCTGCCTTGTACACCTATCACCTGCCAATTTGTAATTCATGTCATTTTTCCTCAATTGTTGCCTGTCCTGGTATTGGGTAAGTCAGGATGTAAGTCATAATCTGTGTACATGTATTTAGATCTGTGTGTTTGCATGAGGAAATGGCGAATGTTTTATTTGCTGTGTCAGCTCACATGAATGCCTAGGTCTTTTTTGGTTAATTTTGCTTTGTTGAAAGGTATTGTAGTCTTAAGGCAAATGCTATTTCTAGTTGTTATGTTTCATAAATTTTGTCAAAATGTCTGACAGAAAATGAAATGTCAGATATGAAAAGTCCTCAAATAGCTCTCGTAGAAATCCCAGTTCATCTGCACTTTGCAATTAAAATTCTGTAAATCCTTTCTGAAACTAATTTAAGAAATTCCCTAGTCTGTGTCCCTGAATGATGCTGAAAACAATCAAGTCAGGTGCTCACAAGACAATGTACTATTGACAATTGTATTTCAGTTGAATTAAATATCATTAAGTCAGCCATTTGAAACTCAGATGTGCTTCAATTGAGCATTGTGTCCTTGATTAAACATGGTGTCTCGTGTGCACTTCATTTAAATTAAATCCATGCAGTGTGCTGTGTGATGATTGTTTCTGTGGCATTAAGAAGAGAGTTGAAATCATTTCAATTTTCTTTGTTGGGAGAACTTGCTGATTGCTTCTGCCATTATTTGCTCAGTTGGTGATTTGTGGTGGTCTGGAAATAAGGCTCAAATGCATTGGCATCTCTTTTGTGCTCTCAGTGACCTCACACTTCCTAGGCTCATTTCTGAGGAGTTGATCCTGTAATGTAAACTGATGGAAGTGATTGATGGCTTCTCATTTCATCCTTTCTGGAGCACTAATTGTTTCCACTAGATTGACTGCTTCGTTGTTAAACTTGTTGGCAACTTCACAAAGTCAACAACATTTTTGCATTTGCTTTTGGAATTGGGTGCACTTTTTGTGGTGCTCCATTTGTGAAAGGATGCTGGAAGTTGATCCCAGAAATTCCGATTTGTAGTGGAGAAGCCCCATCTGAATTCAAGCCTGAATCATGGCTCTGCGAATGGATCATGCTTTGGGATTGCAATTGTATCTGATCACAGCAATCTATCAGCCATCAATGGGTGTCTTTCGCATTCAATCCCCATGATTTGATCAGCGCGTAATTTGACCTTGGAAATTCTGTGTCGCAATGCGTCTCGCAGTGTATCTTGCAGCGTGTCAGTATGTAGAGTAATGTGTTGTGCAAACAATGCCAATTTGGCTGATTGGATTATCGTGGTTGTGCTGATTGCATCAGTTGGTTGGTTTGATGGTGTCGCTGGGTTGATCAACATGATCAAGGGCCCATTCAGGAGAGTGATGCGGATTATACCAACTGGATCTCCCCTCTGAATGTGCCATAATTTACCAGGATGTCAGGAGAAGATCACCCTAGGAATATACGAGCACAGCCAGAGAGGAATAAGTAAATCTGCAGAAATGACATGATTCCGTTTGCTGATAGGCTGCTCTTGCCGATGTCGATGCTGTTGTGATAACATGGAGATGTGCTGACTGACTTGGAATTGGACCAGAGAATTTCCAAGATGTTTGCTTTCTTGGAAAAGAAGACATCTTAAGAATCAAGATATCTCAGAAGGAGAAAATATATATATTCTAATTTAAGTGTCGCCACAACTTTAGACTCTTTTCTCGTATGTTTTCCATATGTGAAGCACTGAAATCTTAAAAGTCTTGGTAGTTTAGAGAAGCAAATATCACACGTCACCCCAAGTAGCTGAAAGAAGAAAATATGAGATTCATTTTAAATTGGCAGACAACTTATTTTGCTCTACTTATCCCATGTGTGTATTTCACATCATGGTTTAGGGGTAAATTGGGCAATTCTGGCTCTTTAGTACATGCTTGCGCAAGCTTTAGAAGACCCAAAAATTATTTTCATAGCAATAAGGAACTTTGATGAGTTGCCTTTATTGACTTAACTTTAACTTCATCAATCCCAAAACTTTGGTCATGAATATCTGATTATAGCCAGCAGCGAATGGCTGTGGCAATTATATTGCGGCTTGAAACATTCAACAATCCTTCTGCATGGATGGTCTTTGTAAATCGGCATAAATTCTTAGGGCGTAATGGTCTCTTAGCCTTTTGTGTCTATGGTCACAGTTTCTTTCCAAAGGGCGTCCGCATTCATTGGACATTGCAATAAACCCATCCATGAGATTTAAAGCGGATTCCTGCATCTCTCAATTCCTTCGTGGCGTAACCATGGCATCTGATGATCTCACCATGGGAACCATTCCTCAAGACTTAATGTGCTCTACCCTGACATTAGTTCGGCACCTGGGAGATGTGTGGTCCTAATATCTGGCATTTGGCTCTGACGATGACATCATGCCTTCAGCCGCATAGAAGTCAGTCGCCTGTGGTAAATAATCTGGCATCTCTCGGAGGCTGCCTCTCTATCCGAGCCCTCAATTGGGCCTGCTGATAAGTGCTCTATCCGCGGAGGGCATTATGTGGCTGACATCTTTGCTAGACATGTACGACGAATTCCTCAGAATATTTAGCCATGATGCCAGTGTTAGGTGCCACACGTTAGCGCTGACACCTCATCAAATCAAGCAGCTATAGTACCTGACTATGCTGAATGAATGGGAAGATTGTTGCTACTTTTCCACTTATAGCAAAAAGGCTACAACTATTATTTACAAATCTATAGAGAATCAAGTTACCAAAACACATCGGTCTATACATATATTGTACTTGCCGGAAACGAACCTAATACAGTTGTTGATCTAGAGTTATAACTCACATAAAATCAATGGCCATGTGGTGAATATACACAACCCCCAGCAGATTTATCTACCGGCCTTTTGGGAGCACAAGCAGTGGTATATGATGCGATGGGCAATAAGGAATCACGCTGGGAGCCATTGTCTGCCATGTGTATAGCAGCAAGAGTTTCTTCCATTAGCCTGTAATGCAGAGAACCTCTCAGTGGGGTATTGGACCTAATCCATGGTGATGACTGATTGCACTCGGAGAATCAGCCTCCCTTACGGTTTTGTATGCTCTTCGTATGTAATACAAGTGTATAGGAAACTTGAGTGTTGTACGATGTCTTCTTACAGTGTACTTACTGTGTCAGTGAGGTCAATACGGCTCCTGACATTCTTGCTTAAAGTAGAGTGCCTTGTAGAAATTCTCTCCAGCACATCGACTTGAATAATTTCTCAGTGTAAGAGATAGGAAAATGGATCTCTTTAAGGCACTGTGTGAGATAGTATCTTTCGCGTTGGCCTCAGGTCATTTCAATGTGATGCGTAGGACACCTTAGGTGGTGTGTGAGGCTGTGAGTGATGCAATTCTCTTGTATCCGACCCGGGTGTCTACAAAGGTGTGAAAAACGCTTTTAACTCGATTAAACCTGCGGCGCAGTGGAGGAGGCGATTGCAATCTTCTGGGATGGCTCGCTCGACATATTAGGAGTGGTCGTCACGTTGTGGATGTCTGGGTGATCCCAAGGCTCTCGCAAGTGATGGCTGGCTGTGTGGATTGATGTCAGACCTTGTTTCACTTATCATTCTGAAGGCCTGACTTTATCATACAAGGCAATCATGAAATAACCCCTGGCTGTAGTCATCTTCAGCACCAATGAACAGCATGCCCCAATGTCATCAACGTTATTGAACACATAAGCCATCAAATTAGCAAGGTGATTGGAGGGTAGCCAGTGGTCTGTACTGGTCAGATTATAGGCCTTCTAGTTGGGAGTCCAAGGTCTTGCCTCTGGCCCCCCTGGCTGCTTAAAGGTCATATTATGGCCTCATAAGTCTTCACCGCACCTCGCCCAAGGACTTTAAATCATTTGTCTTCCATCTGAGCGGAAACCGTGCAAAGCGGCTGCTCTCCTTGGGAATATAGCTGTTCAGTGAACTGCTATTGGTTACCAGGTAGCAAACCATATTCCATCCATTATTACATCACTAAAAGTAGTTTCTTTAAGAATGTAATAAATATTCCAGTCTATGCATTTCAATATGAGCTCACCGTATCATACATATTTAGCCGAGAAAGCGGTTTAAATCTTGATTTAGTGTACTAACAGTACTTAAAGTGAAAGCGTGGAGCAGTCCGCCAATACCCATATTATCCATCTTCAAAATTTGTAGTTTCAAAATTGTAAGTCACATTGAGACACAACGTTGCATTAGTGTGCAGCCAAAGCATTTTACTCATTACCATTCAAGTCCTTTGAAACTAAACTTTTAAGATGATTAAGAGTCTGCATGGCTGGGTTTGAGTGCGCGGAGCATGTGTGCCTTGACTGTAAGCTGATTTGGTTGTGTAAAAGCCTGCTCTGCATGAGGTATCATGGTCCTGTAGTTTCAAGTGTGCTTATACATTTTCTATTTTTGGGTATTCTTTGTATTGAGATATGTTTTGCATATGTTTTTGTTGTTTTGTTTTGACGTGAGACATGAAATTGTGTGTGGTTTGAAACTTTTAACAATACTTGGTATGATACTTACCGACTACCTGATATTTTTGTGTGCATTAAAAAAAGTTTGAAATTTTTGCTGTAGATAATATTGTATTTGCATTTTGATGTTTGTAATATAACAGATTTGTGGCATTTGTGTTGATTTACTCGCATGGAATTGCAGATTCATGGACAGAGGTCCACTTGGATTGTGGAGGATGATGCCCACACAACCTTTGCGGTACTTTGTTACCAGTCGTGAACTAGCATTAAACTATCATACGAATCCTAGCTAACACTTAACTTGGACACCGGGCAGTTTGTGTGATCCATATACAATGTTATACACCTACTTCACTTTGAAGTGACAGATTTGAAAATTTGATTTAAAGCAATGAAAAGATCAAATGGTGAATTATGAATCCCTTTCAGAATTCAAATTGTAATAAAATATGTATCTTGTGCACACTATGCCTCATAAACTTTGTTTGGCAAATATTCTAAAAATATGCGCATATTTGTGCAGCCATTGTGTTAGGCATTCTAAAATTCTGTTCAGAAAAAAGGCATATTTCCTGTGCTCATTTCACTGCATGTACAATGTACAATGCATATTGTTTTTTACATGACTCTTTTTGAAAAAAGTACTTAAACATTATAAGCATGAACTGCCTCTGGTGTGTCCCAAAATACCAGCTAATTTCCTTAATAGTCATGAGAGAGAACTAACATTCCTTTAACTATTCAGTTACTTTAATTAACATGAATATTCATGCTGTAGGCATTTCTCATTTGAAAGTTGTCTTGTAGTCTCTTTGTGTAGGTAGATGAGCATGATTTGGTAGTCGTTACTAGTCAATCTTCATGTCTTATAACTTATAGGTCTTTTGATAATTGAAGATTATCAATATGACATAAATAGTTTGGTTAATTAATCTTATGTTCCATTTGGTGATTACTCTCGTACAAAATGAATAAGATGAAACTAATTTCCATAGGAGGTGATATTTTTGTTAGGTTTGCCAAATTTTCGGTGTAGGTGAAAGTCTTTTTTATCCATCTTCGAATAGGTCAAAAGTAAACTAAGGTCTGTTTGACTTTTGGAAAAATATATAGTGGGAAAAAATGAACTAGAGGAAAGTTGGCAGTTACTGGATTCTTTAGTTAGTCCTTGAGAGTCACCTTGCCTTCATGTTTGCTTAAAGAAGAGTGGTTCACTTGGGAAAGGGCCTGGAGACTGTGGAGAGGGGAACTTCCTGAGGAGTGGACGAGGAGGCAAGTCCTGTAGAGGGCGGCTATCGATTGAGCCTTCTTAGGGCCGCTTTGTAAATGGGAACTCGACAAACAGAGAAAAAGCGTCGGTCTGTAAGGGGCGTTAGTAAAAGCGTGCCGGAGATGAGAAGCGGACAAATTCCAGAAGACTGGAAGAAAATGTCGGGGAAGATGTCTGGGGATAGTCAGGCCTGTCACAGATAAGAAAGGATTCAATTTGAGATGTGCCGACCTTCGTCTTGGTTCTGAAGCCTGCCAACAGTGATTAGATCTGTGAAATTGTTAATTAAAAAATGATGTCACCTCCATTGATTTGTGATCCCAGGGTCTTTTTGATGACAATGATATTGTCATCAAGGTAATTAATGTCATTTAACATGTCCAGGTTGGCATATGATATTGATTGACTAGGATTAATATATTCTTCTTTTGTCTGGTGACAATGGATTGATTTGATGTAGAATAACTCGCCTACTAATAAAATCATGGGATTTGAATGACTTCCTATGATTTTAATCTGTAAATTTTATATTAATCTAGACTTAAGCTTTGTCTTTTTGCTGTTAACAAGCTCAGTCAATTGAAATGTCTGCACTAACTTGGCTAAACCTTTGGGCTAAGCAGGCAGTGCTACTGGTAAATTTTGGCTGAAAAGCATGAACCGATTATTGCATTGTGTACTCTTTAAGTTTAATTTTGATTGAATAAAAAGTGCTGTACAGTGTTCTGTGAAATATTTGACCAGGGACCATTACCCCTGGATAAACTTAATGAAGAATCCTTCTATTATCACTTTATAAATGGTGAATAGATAAAATATGATTTCAGATTCTAGGCTTCATGAAAGAAACTTGCTGTTTCTTATTTAAAATATGTCGCTTCATAAATTTAATTTCAGGTAACATATTGGCTCATGTGCTTCAGTTGATATATGTTTTTGAAAACCTTTTGAGCTCTGTTCTATGTTGAAACATGTACGCTTATAACATGTGTAATGTCCTATAATAAGTTTATTCAATGAATCATTTGACCAAACCTTATTTATTTTTTATTGACATTTGCAGGTAACATCCATTGATGACCAAACAGACTGCAAGCAAGTGATACGTGCCTTGAAAGATTTAGGCTTTGCTTTTAAACACATGGAGTCCATTTGGAAGGTCGTTGCAGCCATTTTACATCTGGTACGTAAAATTCCTTTAAGACCGTCAAGCTTCCGAAGTTACTACCCATCTTTATTCGACCAGGAAGCGAATCTCCCATAAAATACATTAGCCCAACCACTTGCTGGGAAAAAGCAGGTGCACCACACTTTCATCCAGAATATAGTGTGTGGTTAACGCTCACCAAGGAGTAATAAAACAAAGATGGTCTCTGAAAGATGTAGAAGCGTCAAGAAATCTGTCTGTCAATATACCGTAAATTACATTTTGGTGCCCAGACCATGTTGTGTAACTTGAAAGCCTCCAGTGACTTAATGTAAAAATTTAGGCAAAAATTGCCAAAATTCCAAATTATTTAATTCCCTGTGATGTTTTAAGCCCCAGAACGATTATTTCTTATATTTTTTGTCTCATGCTGGAAATATTTTTGTTTTCATGCCATTTAAGGGCATTATAGGCCTATAAATAGCCTATAAATAGCCATATTTGGCACCTATGCCTGGCGCCACCCTATGGCAACAGCTATAACAAAACTAATTTTTAATATTGTTTTCTGAGGCCTAAAAAACCAATTTTGTGGTGGGGCAATTTTGAGATAGCCCCTTATTGGTTTTCCCGCCAAAATTTCTGCCTCGTTTTTGGCGGGAAAACCACGTTTTGCCTGTTTTTAGCCAAAAAAAGGGCTATCTCAAAATTGTCCCTGCAGATAATTGTTTTTGGAGGCCTCAGAAAACAATATTAAAAATTAGTTTTGTTATAGCTGTTGCCATAGCGTGGCTCCAGGGGTGAGTGTCAAATATGGCTATTTATAGGCTATTTATAGGGCTATAATTGACTGAAATTGCATGAAAGCACGTTATTTTCCAGCCTGAGACAATTTTTATTTTATTTTTCATGAATATTTAAAGGAAATTATTATTTTGTGCCTTTAAAGTTCACAGAAATTTGAGTCAATCAGATTTATGATAATTTACCCTAAATTTTTACATTAACTCACTGGAGGCGCTGTAAAAGAGGAAACTTGTTGTGACATTTCCATGTTTTGTAACGGAACGGCTTCAGTATGTTGAGAGGCTAATCAATTTTTTGCTTCATAATTTGTTAAGAAACTGTGTGTAATGGCAGCTCTTGATAAAAATCATTAAGGCTGGGGAACTAAAACTTGTTTGTTGCAGGGTAACATTGATTTTGAGGAGCAGGAGCCTGAGGGAGTGAAGGTGAAGACAAGGGGCGCCCTGGAGAACATGGCCAGGCTCCTTCAAGTGGATCCCGGTGCTGCTGAGAAAGCCCTCGGCAAACGTGTAGTCTCGGCTAACCAGGAACTGCTGGAGATTGGCCACACTCTGGATCAGGCTCGCTATGGCAGAGATGCATTCGCAAAGGTGAGGAAGACTCAAAGAATGAGAATGGGTGGGAGAAATAGGGGAAAGGATTCTCTTTCCTTGACAGTAAAGTACACCCAATGCCCTGAGCCCCTGACATGCAGCTGCTCGGATTTGTGAGGGCACAAAAAATGTCCAGGAAGTACCATAAAAAAGCGCAATAATGAGGCAGGGATAATCCTCTTTGTCTGTCTGCTTTTGTTCAGGATTTTTTCCGCCTGTTCTGTGGCAAATAGAGAAAAACAAGAAGCTCAATTTGTGTCACGCTGAAAGTGTACAGTGTATGCTGGTCTGGCTGGAAGCTGTTAATGTTATGTATGGTCTGTTGGAGCAGTATTGAAACTGCCCTCTTTGTCCCTGTGTCGCTGTCCTGTCTCTCCGAGAGCACTAAATATTTTGTGCTTCCCACTGACAGAGGATATTACTACTTGCTTCTGACAGTGAGCAAACTGTCTGTATTCCCGTTCTGTAATATCCTTTGTTATATTCCCATCAGAGAATAGAGTGAGCGTCATGAGACCATTTTTAGTCGGCATTAGCCGTGTGTGAAATATTTCATCTACTTGATGTAGTATCCTGGGATGTGTTGTTCCTGCAATCTCACACTGATGTGTGGTAATCTTTTGGAATTATGTCTCTTTCTTATCAAAGTTGTATTAGTTTGGTCTGGGCTGATTATCAAGCAGACATCAGTGAAGTATGTTGGAAGTATTATTTTATGAATCATTGTCAGTTGTCACAGTTACTTTGTCACAGTTTGTGGTGCGGTTTGTATGGATTTTCCTTCCACGTTCTGCCCTGGTGATACAAAGCCTTTGGCGGGTGTGTTACAAAGCCCTTCTGTGTCACTGCAGCCTTTTGTCCTGGGGTTGTCCTGTGTCCAACCTGAATACTGATTCATGTCCGCTGGTCAGGCAACTGGCCCCGAGGGTCCTATTTGGTCATCACACAAACATGTTGCACTTTATACTGCTCAGAGAGGATGCAGGCTTATCTATGGATCGCAGATCTTTTAACAGCTTTATTGACAAGAATTTCTCCAGGAGATGCTGGCAGTATAGTATAGGGGATGAACAGCATACAATGTGGAAAGTTAGTAAATTAACTTGGTCGCATTGTATTTGCCATGTCATATATACAAGAAGAGGCTCGCTCTCTTCATAAGGGAAGTCGCTGTGCAAGTAGATGTTCCTCATAACAAGTCAAAAAAGAATTGCATAAAGAATCATATATCCATGTTAGTTGTATGTGGTTAATGCCCCGGAAACCGCATGCACCATTATTTGTGATTGCCTTGAGCAATTGGGAGCATGTGCCTGAATAAATGATCCGAGCAAATTGAAGCGTCAGTTGTGTGCCCGAGCAGAATGACAAATAAGCAGGAAGGAGAAATATGTCCTCGTGTGTGTGTCTGTGGATTTGGTCCTAATCTGCTTGATGTCTGAGGAGAGTGCCACATCAAGAAGTGAGGATTGCAGGAAGGCACTGTATGCCAACCATTGCCAACCTGTTTATTTGGAAAATCAATTTTCCGCCTGTAATTACAGTTGGGCAGACTGACGCTTAAGCTGAGACAAAAGGGAAAATTACTGAGAAGTTACTGTGAAAAAAAAACTTGTATCGGATAAGTATCAATCTTGCCTGGATGCAATATCCTGCTTGGTATGTTGGGGTGCTAGAGAGCTAAACTCAGCCTAAACAATATAGTTTCCTTTGATTAATGGTCATCCCAGTCCACAGCAAAGGTTTATCAAGCCCTGCATCTTCCTGAGTGATGATTTTGAGGGGGAGGCTGGTCCTCTGGCTGAAAAAGTCAATTATCGGGAAAAATAGAAAGGTCTTTGTGACGAGGTCCAGCGGAAGGACTCGTATTATCAGCATTCCCTTGGATCTCGTGGTATGA